>CM026556.1:19825040-21025040 GCA_015143295.1 Tetracentron sinense | reverse complement strand
CCCATTCTAGGCTAAATGGATAATGGCGGTAGAGTGGATAATGCTTCAAAACTGACTGGACTTGGTTGGAAATCCTTTCGCAAAGCTAGGCGATACAAAGGAATGAGTGGATCCTGTGTCAATCAACACTCGGGCTAGGCATTCATTCACTAATAACGTGCCTGTGTAATTAATTAAATTCACGTTAATAGATTTCACGCAATAACACATAAGTATAGGTAGCATGTCATATATATAAGCAATCGCATTACATAATAACATCCAATTACAACTCGAAACTTTAGCATGATAGCGTACCTTGCACGACATCGTCAAATGCACGTGCATCCCGTTCCGATAAGGCAAAAACCTGACCCTAGTTTGCCCTACGAGGCGGTGGAGTGGACGGTATGGGTCGTGAAGGCCTAGACGCAGAAGCCTGTGAGGATCCCAGCTGGGAATCCTGTCGAACTGGGGGCCTACTCCCCTGGGGCTGGATAGGCTGTAGCTGCCTGCGAGGGCAATCCCTGACCATGTGATTCACATCCCCACAGTGAAAGCACCCACCTGAAATCCTCCGACATTCGCCAATCCTGTCTCCGGCCACAATAGGAGCACTCCTCAAATTCTGATGAGGATGCAAGTGGAACATAGCGGGTGGCCTGCGAAAATGTGGGACGAGGTACCGGTGTAGTGGTAGGCCGAGATATCTGTGATGTCAAGGGAGGCCTCTGTGACCGTATCAGCCTGGATGCCTGATATGGGGCTGTCCTAACCCTCTTCTCTGCCGACCCCGAACTACTCGACTGGCCTCGAGTCATATCCCTTCTCTTGAAGAATTCTTCCGAATTCTTCTCGGCAAGCTTCGCCTTGCTCACAACCTCTCCCCAGGTAGCCACCTGGAACATCGAGACCTTGTCTCTAATGGAGGGTTTCAATCCCCGCTCAAATTTCCTGAATCGCATATGCTCTGATGCAATTAGGTGAGGTGCGAATCTCGATAACTCCACGAAGGTAGCCTCATAATCGGCCACACTCAACTCTCCTTGTTCAAGAGTCATGAATTCAATCTCCTTCTGTTCTTTGACAGCTGCTGGAAAATACTGCTTATAGAAGACATCCAAAAATTTTGGCCATGTCCACGGCTCCCCCGCCCTGGTGGACTCCCTCTATCTCTGTGCGGCTCTCCACCAATGCTCGGCCGCACCTTCCATCACGAAGGTGGCCCAGTCCACTCTCTGTTCATCCGTGCAGTGGAGCGCTCTAAAAATCTTTTCCAATTGCATCACCCATGCCTCGGCGACCATGGGGTCAGTAGTACCAAAAAAGGTAGGAGGACGTAATCTCCTAAATGCCTCCAATCCTGAAGCATGGTGTACCGGAGGTGGCGGAGGTGTAGAAGGAGTAACAGCAACCGGCCTTGCTGCTAACATAGCCAAAGTCTCGGCTATAGATGCAAAAGTTTGGGCAAAATCGGGTTGCTCGTCACCGGAAGGGGCATCACTTCCATTTCCCCTCGTATTGTATCCGCGACCCCGAGCACCGCGTCTCATGATGTGATCCTGAGAACGACAGTACCACATGAGTCTAACTTGGATACGTGTTTAGCAACAATTCAATAATTGCACAATATTTAATAACAATTTTAGCATCCCTATCATTTATTGAGCATATGACAATTCATTCAAGGTATACACAGCAACAACAAGCATACGTTCGTGTTCTAGCGTAGGTTACTAAGTGCGGTTTGGCTTTCCAACCGGTTATGGACTAAGACTAAGTTATTAGTCTATACTTGGAATACGACTCCTCTTAGTGGCCTAAGACCTTGTTCAATCATAGTATCAGTTCTAGTGACCCTAAGGACTCTAACGCCTAGGCTCTGATACCACCTCTGTCACGCCCCAAAATACCCCCTAGGAGTTTAGGGATACTTTAGGTGGACAATACAAACCTGCCAAACCATCCTGTAATGAACAAGGCAAAATATAATACTAATACAATGATAATCAGAGCGCGGAAGCTAAACACAAAATGCGGAAGCGCAACCAACTCTTTTTTTTTTCTTCTAAAGTTCCAAAACAGTATTCCAAGTTTAACATATGTACAACACGTCTAAGCCTAAGGTGGACAGGCCCACCTAACCAAATACAAAAGACAAAATACAACTCTGTCTCGCTCAATAGTCACCCCCGTGGGGCCAATGGTCTAAGTCTCTCGCCTCCGCCTGAGGCTCGACTACTAGATCCTCATAAGGTTCCTCCTCGCCATAGTCCTCCTCTATCCAAGGACCCGGATCAGAAATGTCGAGAGGGACTCGGGTACCTGCCGACATGAAAGTACGGCTGAGCATGGAATACTCAGCGAGTACAAGCCCCTAACTAACAATGGTAATAACGAACAACATCATATACAAGTAATGGGAGGAGTATAGTTCATAATCATTTCTAGCAACCTCATACATAAACATTTTATCAAGTCATAACTATTATGAAACTAAAACATGTCTATGCATCATACAATTCCTCTTTGAGTTGTCCTTTCAATATTTCTTTTGAGCCAGAGGTTAGCACTCGCATATCCCTGGGCTACCAACCTCCTTGACAGTACAATACCTTTCTTATGAGCCAGGGGTTAGCACCCGCACATCCCTGGGCTACCAACCCCCTTGACAGTACAATACACTTCTTATGAGCCAGAGGCTAGCACCCGCACATCCCTGGGCTACCAGCCTCCTTGACAGTACAATACCTTTCTTATGAGCCAGGGGTTAGCACCCGCACATCCCTGGGCTACCAACCCCCTTGACAGTACAATACACTTCTTATGAGCCAGAGGCTAGCACCCGCACATCTCTGGGCTACCAGCCTCCTTGACAGTACGATACCTTACTTATGAGCCAGAGGTTAGCACTCGCACATCCCTGGGCTACCAACCCCCTTGACAGTACAATACACTTCTTATGAGCCAGAGGCTAGCACCAGCCTCCTTGACAGTACGATACCTTACTTATGAGCCAGAGGTTAGCACCCTTAACCGGGGCTACCAACCTCCTTGACAGTGCAACATTTCCGAGTCCTTTCTTATGAGCCAGGGGTTAGCACCCGCACATCCCTGGGCTACCAACCCCCTTGACAATGCAATACGTTTCTTATGAGCCAGAGGTTAGCACCCTTAACCGGGGCTACCAACCTCCTTGACAATATCCTCCATCTACATACATGCTCGTGCATAGCAATCGTGAAATCATGATGACATATAGCATTTTAACAATTCCCAACTCACAGGAGAATTTAAGAAGCGAAATAAACACATGTATACAACTTACCAAATGGGGAACATTTATGTGACTCATGCTTTCAAATCTTAATTTATTCATGCATTCTATCAAACATGTGGTATTCAACCTTTTTACCTTTAGTTATTTCATATTTTCTCATTCGAACATTTCATCAAACACTTGGGGTGTGTTCATTATGCGTAATATGCCCTTCCACCATTTTTCCATCATTCAATACATCACAACATGGCATCCAATCACCTCCACTCCTCATCCATTCATACATTCCACCCTTTGTTTGTATTATCTTGTTTATGTTTTAGGGATTTAGCATATACCAACACAAGGGAGCAATGGGGAAGATCTAACACATTTTACTTAGGAAAATCCTAGGTTATTACCAAAGTAACTAGGAAGAGCATACTAAACTTGAAAAGGGAAAGAAAAATCCTTGAGGATGATGTAGAAACGCTGCCCTAGCTTGGAAGAGGTACTCCACACGAGCTTGAGGTTGGATTTGGAGAATCCAAGCCTTGAACTTGAAGCAAATCCAAGTTTGAGGACGACCTAGGATGGTCCACCCCTTTGATTTCTTCCTCAATGGAAACCCTAGGTCAAAACCCTCTTCTTCTCACTCTCTAGCTCTCAAAATGTCTAAGGGTTGTGAATGAGGGTTCAAAGGGTCGAGCAAACCCTTATGGGTAAGGGTTTAACACCCAAAAGATGAAAACGCCCTTATTGAAATTTCTGCAAAACGCGAAGACCGAGCGATCGGTTGTTATGACCGATCGATCGGTTGCCTACCGAGCGATCGGTGTTATTGACCGATCGACCGGTCAAAAACTCACTCTCTGGAAAATTTCCTCATACAAATTTTTCGACCAATCGATAGCCTCCGATCGATCGGTTTTGGACCGATCGATCGCTCCATGGACCGAGCGATCGGTGCTCTGCTGGTCCCGACTGTTTTGGCCATATCTTTTGACTCGTTCGTTCGATTTCGACGATTCAACTTGCGTTGGATTCGTCTCTCGAAAATGCACATTTCTGATGTTTCGGAATTTCCAATTTCTCTCCTATTTATTAATTAGACTACGTGGAAGGCCATTCAACTACGAAATGCTTATTCATTTAAAGATGGAAAAGTCTGGGGTGCTACAGAGACCTCTTGCATAAACATATTGTCAGATAGTTGGTCTCTTATTCACATTGAACAGTTTTGATGATCCTTAGATCTGATGAGTTCATTTATAACTTAGCAGTGATCTGGCTGTTTTGATTCCACCTAAGTACTCTCTGTGAGCGTGGGAAATTCACTCCCTAGATTTCTCACGGGGTTTTGAGAGTCACCACCTATAAATTCAGAAGGGATAAGTTCCCCGAAGTTTTGAATAAGGTCTTAGTCCACGAGAGAGATCAGGGTAAGGGGTTCGATTAAGTCCGGGGAAGGAGTTAGGCACCCCGAGGCTTCCGTTTTACAACGGTTTCGTACTCCCCAAGTTTAAGCTAATTAAAGTTAATTTTGTTTAAAATGCCGAAAGGTTTAAATGAACACTAATCTAAGAAGGGAAAAGCTAACTGGGGTCAGGCCCGTGTTGAGCTCCCTACGTACTCACAGGGTGAGATCAGACCGAGCGTAGTTCTGGCACGTGAGCCTGTGCCGAGGCTAGGGGCGTGTGTGTGTGCACCAAGGGTGGCTAACATGAACTAGTCCGGTAGACTAGGGTTTGATTTGACCGAGGAGGGTCAAGTGCAAGGTATGTAAGCCCGGTAGACTTAGGAGGGGGTAGTTCGGTAGACTAGGAAGGAGTTCGACCCGGGTTAGTGTTGTTAACCGGGATTAGGCCAAACTAACTGCAGTTAGGGTTGCTAACCACAGTAAAGGGTGAGTGAGCTATAGCCCGGTAGGCCAAGGTAAGTCCAGTAGACTTGGTTTTTAGGCCCGGTAGACCGTAAACCGAAGCTAACTACGATTAAGGTTGTTAACCGTAGTTAAGGGGTCCTAACTGTGGTTAGGGTTGCTAACCAGCATTAGGGAGAGGGCCTAAGTCAGGATTAAGGTCAAATTACATTTTAGGAATGTCCGTTTAATTTCTCAAAAGTTTGTGGGGTTAAGGGGTGCTTAACCGCGGTTAAATATTAACCGGAGGTGGATTTAACCATGGTTAAGGGTCAGGTATAGTTCAAAGTGGGCCCAGGGGGCTAGGCTGGGCCTAAAGTGGCCTCCTACCAGGCTTGGGCCCCTGCAAAAGCCCAGAACAAAAATAAAGATAACGTCGGTAATTGGATTACCGACCTGTATACAGTGTTTTTGTTCAGTGTTTTTACCACATTTAACTAGGGTTAAGCTGTAACCCGAGGTGAACCGAGGGTGGGGGAGTGTAGAGGGGACTCCTGGGAAGAGATCAGGCCAGGTGTGGACCTCAGGGGATGCCTGGAGTGGGCCCCACAAAGCTGCAAAGGTGCTGTGCCTGACAGTGCATATGGTCGGTAGAAGTATTGCTGACCATACCAAAACAATTGAGAAACAACATGTCGGTAATCCTTTTACCGACGTTCTATAAACAGTTCACAAATAATTTGTCGGTAAATGGATCACCGACATAAAGGGAAAGAGGCCACTTTAGGAATGTCGGTACTGAGAATGCCGCCGTCCAGGGTTTTTCTGAAAACCGAACTCGTGGCCACTGGGGCTGTGCACAGAGGTCACTAAGGATTCCCTCATGATACGAGGGACCTCCAGAAGGTTCTGTAATGGCTGTCAAGCCTTGATGGAGATGTTATACCCGAAGTGGTTCACCACACCTATGGTTTAGGTGGGTGAACACCCTGTGTGGGTCTGTATACCTACTAAGCAATAACAAATCAATGAAAAAGTCCCCTGGAGATGACCAGGGGCTCACATGATGTGCAAGGGATAGTAAAAAATGGGTAGGGAGTCCCCTACCCAATGCTCTGTTTCTTCCAAATGGTGGAGGTGGTTGCAACTGCAGTGGTGGTGCTTCGGGGATGGGCTACAGGAGCTGGGGGAGGTTTAAGGTAGGTCCAGGGGAGTCCTGGGATTAAGACCAAGGTTTTTAGGCTTGGATTAAAGGGTTTATGGGACTATCCTAAGGGTTTTTGGGCCTTGTGGGCTTGGATTAAAGGGTTTGGGCCTATAGGCCATGGGCTTAGCTAAGGTTATGCTAGGGTTACCTAATGTTAAGGATTTTGACAAGGTTTTGATTCCTAAGATTTACTAAAGGTTTAACTAGTGTTTACTTAGGGTTTAGTCCTAAGGGCATGACTGGAGAGGCTTACCTAGGTCGTGAGGGACTTGGTAGGGGAGGTAACCATAGTTAAGAGATTTTAACTACAGTTAGATGGGGTGTAAAAATTGGGTGCTGACAGCTGCCCCTCTTTGCTGGAGAATGCTGAGATTGGCGATTCGAACGGTAAAGACTGGAATCATCCTATTTTTACACCGAGCTCGGATAACAGGGATTCAGAATGATGATATGTATGTATGCAGTGCAAATGGTGAGTGCAATGTAGTGGCAAGGCCACTGCTGGGGAAGGGCGAGTATGTCGGACTACTCACTGGGCATGATGGATGGAGGGATGACATAGGCCGGAGGCGTTGGCCGGAAGGCTTCGATCGAGTTTGATCGAAGAGACACACAGGGTGTCCAGAACACGCAGAGTGTTGAAGGGGTGACATGCGGGTGATGTACACTGTAAAGGTACACACGGGATGTCGAGAATGAGACATGCAGGTGGTATACGCTGTAAAGGTATACCCGGGATGTCGATGACACACGGGGGTGTCGAAAGAGAGGACATGCAGGTGGTATACGCTGTAAAGGTATACACGAGATGTCGAGGACACACGGGGGTGTCGAAAGAGAGGACATGCAGGTGGTATACGCTGTAAAGGTATACACGGGATGTCGATGACACACTGGGGTGTCGAAAGAGAGGACATGCAGGTGGTATACGATGTAAAGGTATACACGGGATGTCGAAGACACACGGGGGTGTCAAAAGAGAGGACATGCAGGTGGTATACGCTGTAAAGGTATACACGGGATGTCGAGGACACACGGGGGTGTCGAAAGAGAGGACATGCAGGTGGTATACACTGTAAAGGTATACACGGATGTCGAGGACACACGGAGGTGTCGAAAGAGAGGACATGCAGGTGGTATACATTGTAAAGTCATACACGAGATGTCGAGGACACACGGGGGTGTCAAAAAGGAGGCGGCATGTCCAAGAGGCACTAACCGGATGATTGAAATGGTCGAGAGGCGCTGGATTTTGATCAAAGATGATGCTGAGGAGTTTGGTCACCAAAAGCGTGACGCTATGCAGGGATGTCAAGCAGGGGATAAAAGCGAGGATGCTTTCCCATGACTCTGCGGATTACGACTGGCGGGGATGCATGATGTCGGCTTCTTCTACTTTGACTTGTTGGGGCTGCTCAGTGCAGGCTGCTACAAACTGGTCAGGATACCACAGAGTTTGTTTTGGAAACATTTTGTAAGAGGTTTTTAGTCCTTTGTAAAAATTTTGCTTTCAACAAAAGAATGTTTAACTAGCTATCAGTTTTGCCAGGAAAGTGCCTTAGTAAGGTCTTTGGGGATTCTATAGTCTGCCTTTTGCTCTTGGAGAGTAGAGTATAACCCAGAAGAGGTTTCGTCACCGCTGAGGATGCTCATGGGTAGACCTGTTTGTCTTGTCACTGCTGGAGATTAGACTCTGACTGGGGAGAAGCTTACTGGGGGAGCAAATAGGATGCTTCTACTCGGGAGATCCGCCGGGGGATGTAATACCATTCTAGACCGTTGTTGGGGATCTGCTGAGGTATATGACACTGCCGTAGATCACTGCTGGGGATCTGAACTCTGTTGGAGCCTAGTGTTGCGGAAGCTGCTCTTCCATGCCACCTGCTGGGGATTGCTGTAGGGGATTTATCTGGCTAGTCTGATTACTGCCGGATGATGTTGCCAAACTGCTCTTCAGCCTTTCTCCCTCTTTTACCCTTGGAATGACCAAGTCATGGGGTTCGTATAATTTTTTGCGCGATGAGGCTGTTACCGGTTTTCCTCATACCTGCGAAGCTGATTGATTTTTGACCATTTTTTACCCCTAGTCACAAGACTATGTCTGGGGATCACCTGATTTTTGTGCAATGAGACCGGTTTTCACTCATGCCTGGGACTTACTGGGGAGATTTTGTTTATGTAGAGGAAAATAGGTCTTCTCCCGTCATAGCCCTGAATGGCGCTCCTCAAGGGTTTTTAGGATGATATTTCCGTTGGAGATTCAGATGTGATATTGCACTTGTACTCGTAATTCCTACGGGATCGAGGTGGACTTATAGCAAGACGAAATGTAGGCTGAGGGACCGAAGTTTGGGACACCCTGGGATTTCTCCTGTTTGTAGTTGATTTGCTCTCCCTTGGAGCTTTCAATTTGGTATAATTGATTTTCACTCTCGGGGGAGGATTTTTCTGTTTCCGGGGGGATTGTTTGCGTAAGGCCTGTGCCTTATGATTCCCAGTGATGATTTTTTTTTTGGGCTAGGGATGGGGGAGAGAGAGCGAGAGAGGTTGTCTTTGCTGGGGATAGAGAGGTTGTCTCTACCTGAGGATTTTGTTTTTCTAAAGAGGTAGTCTCTGCTGGGTAAAGAGTCCGAAGAGATTGTCTCTATGGAGAGTCTCTGATTGTTGAAATGTTTCGACTTCTATTTTGGACTTTCTTTTGCTAGAAACTTTGTACCCATGTGAGAATCGATTTGCTTGGGAAGCTGGGAGAGTTTGTCTCTGCTTGGGGTGTGAGAGACTCTGTTTGGGGGAGAGTCGGGGAGTGGATACCCCTAATGTGATCGCACCTGATTTGACAGGTTGCCTACGTACCTTTGTAGGATCAGGTCATGACTTAGTTCGGGCCAATGCCGCAGAGGGCGAGGGAGGGTGTCCCTGAAAAGTGTAATGAAACAAGAGCTGTCAGGCTCAAGGGGCTAACTAGCAAGATTCATTTGATTTGTAAATGGGTTACAGGAAAGGGGATGAAGAGTGTGCCAAGGATGGCCTCTTGTCATTTTCCAGAGAAACTACAAGTGCAAAGCGCCTATCAGATCTAGACCCCAAGCATAATATCTTTTGACTTTGTCCATGTTGACGGGCTCTAGAAGGTCTCGTTATCCACACGTCTGAGTTGAAGGGCACCGCCGGAGAATTTGTCTCGGACGACGTATGGGCCTTCATAGTTGGGAGTGAACTTGCCCCTTGGGTCAGGGTGGTTTGGTAACATTTTTCGGAGGACCTGGTCGCCGATCTCGATGCTTCTTGGCTTGACCTTCCTATTGAATGCCCTAGCCATGCACCTCTGATAGGCCTGAGAGTGGTTGATGGCTTTCAGTCGCCGCTCTTCGATTAGACTCAACTGTTCATACCGGGTCTGTGCCCATTCTGCTTCTGTGAGTTCTGCTTCCATTAAAACCCAGAGTGATGGAATTTGTATTTCGACAGGGAGGACTGCTTCCATACCATAGGCCAAGGCGAATGGTGTTGCTTCTGTTGAGGTTCGGATGGACGTTCTGTAGGCCATGAGTGCATAAGAGAGCATCTCATGCCAGGCAGAGTACTTGGTTACCATCTTCTCTATGATTTTCTTCAGATTCTTGTTGGCAGCTTCAACTGCACCATTGGTCTGTGGCCTGTACGGCATAGAGTTGTGATGTTGGATCTTGAATTTTCGACAGAGGTCAGTCATCCCCTTATTGCAGAAGTTGAGAGCATTGTCTGTTACAATCTCATATGGGACCCCATATCGACAAATGATATCCATTTTCAGAAAATGCTGAACCACTGAGGCTGTGACGCTGGCAAAAGAGGCTGCCTCGACCCATTTCGTAAAGTAATCGATTGATACTAGGATGAATCGATGTCCGTTTGATGCTTTCGGAGCTGTGGGTCCGATGACGTCGATGCCCCAAGCTGAGAATGACTAAGGAGCGGTGAGATTGTGCAGCCTGTTTGACGGTGCATTTATCCTGTCGGCATAGATTTGGCACTGGTGACACTTCTGTACATGCTTGCAACAGTCTGATTCCATGGTGGGCTAGTAATAGCCTAGCCTTAATATCTTCTTAGATAACATCAACCCGTTCATGTGTGGGTCACAAATTCCTTCGTGGACTTCTTCGACTACCTGTGCTGCTTCACTGGTATCTAGACATCTGAGCCAGAGTAGGTTCGGCGACCTTTTGTACAAGATGCCCTCTGATAGGACGAACTGAATAGCCAGTCTTATGACGTTTTGGTAGCATCGAGAGGGAAGGTCCCGTCATCGAGATACTACTTGATGTCTGCATACCAAGGCTTATTGTCTGATACCTCTTTGATCTGAAGGTAGTAGGCAGGCTAATCTTGTTGCTGAATTTCTATCGGCCAGGGCATGATGTCTGTAGGGATCTGTACCATTGAAGCTAGAGTGGCTAGTGCGTCGGCGAATCTGTTCTGGTTCTTGAATCGGTGGCTGAAGCTGATTCTTTTGAATTGACAGATTAGCAGATTGAGGTAGGCTAAGTACGGGACTAGCCTTGCTTCTCGGATGGCCCAAGACTCATTTGCCTGACAGATTACCAAAGATGAATCACCGTAGACATCTACTTCTTCAATCCCAATGTCCAGGGCTTCTTTCAGTCTAGCTATGCACGCCTCGAACTCTGCTTCATTGTTGGAGCATCTGAACTTCAGCTTGACTGAGATAGGGAGGTGTGCTCCTTTAGGCGAGATCAGGACTGCTCCTGCCCCATGCCAATGACTGTTGGCAGCTCCATCAAAATACAACTCCCAACCGGAGTATTCTTGTTTGTCTACTTCCGTTTACATGATGGCTTCATCTGGAAACTGATAATGTACAGACATGTAGTCCGAGGTCAGACTGTGGGTCAGGTGATCTGCTATCGCCTGCCCCTTGATTGACTTCTGTGTCATGTACGTGATGTCGAATTCAGACAACATCATGAGCCATCGGGCAGTCCTTCCTGTGGTGGCTAGCTTTTCCAGTAGATATTTTAGTGGGTCCATCCGAGAGAGCAGAATTACCGGGTAAGAAAGCAGATAGTGCTGAAGACGTTGGGTTGCCCAAACCAATGCCAGACATCTTCTCAAGAGGGCTATACCACTCTTCGTATTCAAGCAGACGCTTACTGATATAGTAGATGGCCTGCTCTATTCTGCCAGTCTCGTCATGTTGTGCCAGGATGCATCCCATAGAGGTTTCTTGCACAGAGATGTAGAGTAACAATGGGCATCCTGGTGTAGGAGGCACAAGTACTGGAGGATTCAGAAGATATTTCTTTATTCTGTCAAAGGTTTCTTGGCATTCTTCTGTCCAGACTGTCGGCGTGTTCTTTCGGAGAAGTTTGAAGATCGGCTCGCAGATCGGAGTTAGCTGAGAAATAAACCGACTGATGTACTGAATTCTGCCCAGGAAACCATGGATCTCCTTTTCAGTTTGGGGTGCTGGCATTTCGATGATAGCTCTGGATTTAGCTAGATCGATCTTCATGCCTCTTTTGCTGACTATGAAGGCAAGGAGCTTTCCTGATGAGGCTCCGAAGATGCATTTGGCTGGGTTCAGTCTTAGGCCGTACTCTCAGAGTTTATCGCAAAGTCTCTTCAGGTCTTCTGGGTGCCGTTTGGCTGTCAGTGATTTGATGATCATGTCATCCACGTAGATTTCAGTGGACTTGTGCATCATGTTATAGAACAAGGTTGCCATGGCCCTCTGGTAGGTGGCCCCTGCATTCTTGAGTCCGAAAGGCATGACCTTGTAGCAGAATGTGCCCCAAGGCGTGATAAATGAGGTTTTCTCCATGTCTTCTTCTGTCATCCTGATCTGGTTGTATCCGAAGAAACCATCCATGAATGAGAGTTTCATGCCCAGCAGTATTGTCGACCAGGATTTCAATGTGTGGGAGAGGAAAGTTGTCATTGGGGCTTGCCTTGTTTAAATTCCGGTAGTCAATACACATGCGGACCTTGCCATCCTTCTTGGGTACTGGGACTATGTTTGCCAACCACTCAGGGTAGTTTGGAACTGCCAGGAAGCCTGCGCTGATCTGCTTCTCAACTTCTTCCTTGACTTTCTGTGACCATTCGGGACTCATCCGTCTCAGTTTCTACTTCACTGGTTTGACGTCGGGGTTCAAGGGTAGTTTGTGTACTACTAAAGCTGGGTCTAGGCCTGGCATGTCAGTATATGACCAGACGAAAACATCACTGTAGCTTCTTAAGTAACTGATCATGTCTGCTCTCCGCTAAAGGTTCATGCTCGTGCCGATTCTGACTAGTCGGGGGTTCTCTGTGGATCCCAGATTGACTGTTTCATGTCCTCCCCGTTAGACTACAGAAGTCCTTCGCTGTGCTCGAGGAGGTCCAGAATTTTCTGAGGCGGTTCCTCTTCATGTTCAGTGTCATACTCTACTTCGGAGAGTTCAAGGAGGGTTTGAGGGGTAGCCCTGTCAAAGGTAATTTCCTGGCAAACCAATTAGCTTCAGTTTAGCATGCTTGATGATGATGATTTGTTGGCTTCAGGACACTAGGCCTTATAGGGGAAGAGTCTGTGTGATTTCGTCATCAGCCAATACGAAATGTTTTGTTGTTTGAAAACATGATTTTTGAGTCAAAACAATCTGATTAGCAAAACGACTTGCTACAAAAAGACTCAAACAAAAAGAGGCCGACAGTGGCCTGACTTTTGGATTTTACAAACGGGAGCAAAAGAGAAGTAGATGGAGGAGAAAGGTGATGCTGGTTCTCTGCTGTCTCAGACCAACCTGTCCTGCACTGTGCTTGCCCCGGCCCTGGCTGACCTCGATGGTGAGAGCCTCAGTCCACCAATGGATCAGTGGCTAGCGACTGGATGACGCTTTGTCGCTGTTGGAGAGGGTGCAGACCTGTTCTCCCGCTGGATATTCTGCTTCGGTAGCATCTTCTACAGTTAGCTCGTCGAAAATCTGGGCCATGGCGAACACTTCGGGTTCTGGAATCCCTGAAGACTCGTCACTGGGCTAGGGTGTTAAGGCAACGGGTACAGCAGAGGTTTCCGGGTAGGTCTCATAGATTCCCATGAGGAAGGTTACAGAGATGTGTGGTCAGGGTTCAGGTTTCGCCGACTGTCTACTCTTCCTAGTCAGCTTAGAAAGGTAGTCCTCGTATCTGGGCTTGTATCCCAAACCAAAGGGAGGTGTGTAACGAGGAGGCGTGTATCTTTTCTTCATGCCCTGATTCCTAGCACCGAGACCATTTTCGAGCTGATAGTTCATTCTGGCCATCATTCTGACAAACGGTGGCACGGCTTGCTTGCCTTGCTGTTCTACCTGGGTGATAGAACTGACCTGCTCGAACTGGAATGTCATGAAGGCAGTGCCTTGCCCCAGTTCTTGGACGTCCCCAAAGGAATTTGCCAACTCTTCAGACGGAATGACAATCAGATGGTCATCCGGGATGAGCTTGATTCTTTGATGCAAAGAGGAGGGAATGGCTCTGGCCGTATGGATCCATGGCCTCCCTAGGAGCAGAGTGAAAGAGGCTAGAATGTTCACCACCTGAAAGTTTGTTGAGAATTGAGCAAGTCCGACCCCGATGGTCAGGTCGATGTCACCTAGGTTTTGCCTGGTGGTATTATCAAAGGCCCTGATGGTCATGGGTCTCTTCTTCACTTGACTGAGGTCCAGGCCCAAGTTTTGCAGTGTGGAGAGTGTGCAGACGTTCAGGCCGGAGCCATTGTAGAAGAGCACCGATGATAATGTTCGGTCCATACACTGCACTGAAATGTACAAAGCCCAGGTGTGGTCCTTGTTGCTGTCTGGTATCTCCTCTTCTGTGAAGGAGATGACTTTGGGTTCAAAGATTTGCCCTACCATTTACCCCAGTTTCTTGGGCGTTTTGTCTGGCGTTACATGGGCATTGCCAAAGACTTGGAGCAGTTGCTTCCTGTGATGCTCTGGAGTGAGAAGAAGACCCAAGATGGATATCTGTGCTGGGACCTTGCTCAGTTGCTGAGTGATACTGAATTCCTCAGCTTTTCCAGGATTTTCAATAAAACTGCTGAATCTGCTGCTTCCTTCTGTGGGTCTGATACCCCTGCTTTCTGTTTCTCTGCCTCTGTATCCTTCACCTATGCTGGCTCTGTTGCAAAAGGTTGATATACCCAGCCAGATCTGGTTAGGTAGGCTATGCTCTCGCTCTCAAGGATGAGAGAGCGGGGAGCGGGTACTCGGTTGAGGTCAAAAGAAGGCCCTGGGATGTAGGGGATCCGGACAGGGCTTGAAGAGATTGAGGCTTGAGCTGGAGCTTTTGGCCAATTTGGGGGGCAAGGAATTGTGTAGATGATCTGTTCGGGGGCAAGTATCTGGGTTGGAGACTGAACAGTCTGTATGATTGATTAGGGGAAGGGGATTATGACAGGTGATCGGTAAGAGGGCCTGATGATGCCATCATTTACTGCAGGTGTGCTTGGTCCTGGCTACCCTGCCCCGGGTTCATCCCACTGGATAAAATTGATTTGAGTGTTATGTGGGGGCAGTGGCACCTGATTGATGCTGGTAATGCTGGGAGCCAGCTCAACCCTTCCTTCATCCAAGAGATCTTGGATTGCGCAATTCAGGCTAATGCAATTATCTGTAGCATGGCCTGGGCCTCTGTGAAAGGCGCAGTGATGGTCGGCATTATAGTTCTTACCTTGCTTCTCTGGAGGTAGAAGAGGTGTAGGACCTCTCAACTCGAGAAGACCCTGCTTGGTGAGGAATTCCAATAACTGGCTGAGGATATATGGAAGAGGGGTAAAGTTTCTGGGAGGACGGTTTTGCCCCTGGACTGGTCGAGCTGGACGGGTAATCCTGCTAACTGATTGCTACTGCGCTGCTGGAGCTGGTAATCTGATGGGTGCCGTAGAAGCAATCATATGTACATCTTCCTTCTTTCTGTGGTCTCGGGGACCGATATTTCTGCTAGACGAGGCCGTCGCCTTGGGGGAATCAAGTCCTAGGCTGGAATGAATGGCCCTGCTCTTGATAGTAGTCTCGATACGGGCACCTGTCCTGACGATAGTGCCGAAGTCCACTACCGGTAAGGTCACCATGAGTGTATAGTAGGGCTGCTTCAGGGTGCCCATGAACATTCCTGCCAGTTCCTCCTTAGGGATATGAGTTGAGATCTTTACTGCCATTTCCCTTCAGCGGGTGGCGTACTCCAAAAATGATTTGTTGTTGCGCTTTTAATCCAAATTAATGGACATAAATCAAGAGTAAAAATAATATACTTGCAAGAGCACAAGTGACACAATTGATGTATCTAGTGAGCACAGGGTCGAATCCACAGGGATTGACTATTGTGCAACAAGAATTAAGGAAACGAAATCTAGAGAGAAGATAGATTTAAAATCGGTTTTCCACTCAATGAGAAAGGAGAAAAAATCACTGATAACTGTAAAGCAATGAAAAGAGGTCTAAGGCTTCAGGAAAATCCACTTATCCCTCCTTATGCTTAGATTTGAATGAAAGCACATCTAGAATTAAATAAATATTTAATCTAGATGGAAAATTATACGATAAAACCACTGACCATTAAATTCAATTGAATAATTAGAGAAATTTGAAGAGTACTCTGTACCTAACTCACAGGGGATCCAAGCATTCCATATATCAATTGATCATACGAAATCAAAGAGCATATAGAGAAGAACAATTAACCAAAATAAGAACTATTCAATTAAAATTAATGATCAACCATTCACATAAATCGGAAAAAGGTTTCAAATCCCTAACCTTAGAAGGGTGTTGAGCCAACCACGATTGGAGTTGTCATCCTCGTTAATGGTGTTCCAAACATTACAATAAAATAACTCAACAAAAAACTAAAAGAAGAAGAGAGAAAAGAGAATGAGAAAAGATCAGAGAGCCCCCAAAAGTCTCTCACTTTAGGTTTATATAGACTAAAGGGAAGAAGAGAAGGAAAAAAAAACAAAAGAGAAACTTCTAATTCCAAAATTCCAACCAAAATTACACTTCCCTCCACTTGATGACATGTTTTGACCCCTTAAACGTCCGAATTAGAAGATCTTCGTGAAATACAATTTTGTTCCCCTTTAAGTCGTCTTTCCCAAACATCAAACCTTGCCTTAATCCGAATTTTGACTCAAAAGTTATGTCCAAATTAGTAAGTATTGTCCAGATTAGGCGGGAATCCGGGAAATCCTCATTCTTTGTTTGGGATTGGTTGCTAAATAATAGCACTCCTCTAGCCATCCAAGAAATTTCTTGCTTTTCTTGTAGATTTAGTTGACCTCCATTAAGCTCCTTACTTGAATTCCAAAATCCACCCAAAATAAAGAGTTCTTTTGACCAAAATATGCTTTCTCCTTTTTTCTGAAATAGAAACATCAATATAGCACACTTCTTCTTTCTAATTCAAGAGAGTTTCACCCTTTTTATGCCAAAATCATATTAATCCATATCTTTCTAAGATTCTCTAGCCATGTTGTAGAATCTTTATATACTTGGTCTTGGGCTTTGCTCTTGGGCTTTGACTCTTTGACATGAGACTTGGCTTCTTGGACTTTTGCCTTGGGCTTTGCTCTTTGGGCTCTAGCTCCTTTAGATCTTTTAGTTGAACATGGGTTATTTGAAACTTTGCTTGATCATGTAACACCTCTTGAAAAGCTGGGATTGTTGGACAATCCCGAGTTCGGTGTATATTAGTCTCGCATATGCCACAAACATCTTCCACTTTTTCAGTGGCCTTAATTGAGTTTACTTTCATAAGTTCCATGGCTTCTACTTTTCTGGTCAAACTGGCTATTTTAGCGTTCACATTATTAGTCTATTCTTTCAGGAGGTACATACCTCCCTTAGTCATGGCATTAGGCTTGGTCTTATCTGACCTATCAGATCTATCAGTGTTATCCCAAGATTGGGCATTTTCAGCTAATTGGTCAAAATAATCCCAAGCCTCTTCGGGATCTTTCTTTAGAAACTCACTATTGCACATCATCTCTACAAATTTGCGCATTTGAGAGGTTAAACCTTCATAGAAGAAACTAACGGTACGCCATGTTTCATAGGCATGATGGGGGCAAGTCAACAATAATTCTTTGAAACGTTTCCAACATTGGAAAAAAGTTTCATTCTCCTTTTGGGAGAAATTCATGATGTTCCTCATAAGAGTATTAGTCTTATGGGTTGAGAAGAATTTTTTTAGAAAATCCCTGGTCAGTTCTTGCCATGTGCCAATGGATCTTGGGTTTAGAGAATTTAGCCAATTTTTGGCCTTCCCTTTTAAAGAGAAAGGGAACAATTTTAACCTAACCACATCATCACTAACATTTTGATTGTGCAAGGTTGCACAAACCTCATCAAATTCTTTCAAGTGCAGGTAAGGACTTTCTGAGTCTAAGTCATGGAACTTAGGAAGTAATTGAATCACTCCCGGTTTTAAGTCAAAAGTATTTGTATTAGTGGGAAAAACCATACAAGACGGAGAACTCGTCCTTGTTGGTTGCAAATATTCACGCAAGGTCAGCATTGGTGGATTATTATGATCTCCAATATCCCTCTGATCACTTTCATTGTCAGTCATAGTGTCTAATGAATAAGAATGATCAAAATCTTCAAACAAGTTATTAGACAAGTCTTCAATCTCAAAGTCTGTTCTCCTTAAGCGGCTTGTGTGATCTCGATTCCACGTGATCATACAAATGAGAGAACTCCAAGGGAAAGTCAGGGATTCAAACAAGAATGTATGCACCTCCTATAAGTCTTCTATACGAACAAGCTAGCTAAAGAGACGACAGACGAGGCACGTAGACAGATTATACGCTGAGCTTCCCCACTAGGTTGTAAGTTGACAGTAGATGTAAGATAAGTAGGAGAATAACGAGAGTGAAGGAGTGAGTTTACCAGAAGTGAAGAAATTCTTGAACTTAGGCAAAGCAATGTCTGTTTCCAAGTAGGCAAGCAATAGATGTACCTGTTTTACACAAGCAATATCAATCCGCTTAATTAGCTACTGTGGGAGAGTGCACGGAATTCCAACCTTCCACCTATGTTATATATTCCCTTCAAGTAAGTTAATTGACTTCCTACCGTGGGAGGGTGCACGGAATTCCAACCTTCCACTAAAATAAAAATAACAATTCAGACTTTTTTTTTTTTTTAATCAAGTTAAAAAGCAAGAAAATAGAAGTTAAAAGTTAAAAGTTAGAAGTTAGAAGCAAGAAAGTAAAAGTTAGCAGTTAGAAGTTAGGAGCAAGAAAGTAAAAGTTAGAAGTCAGGTACAGAAAGTAAAAGTTAGGAGTTAGAATTAGAGGGAATGGGGAATGAGAGAATTCCGTAACACGTGTTCTCGTCACAAGTTGCAATCCCCGGCAACGGCGCCAAAAACTTGTTACAACTTAATTTAATCCAAATTAATGGACATAAAATCAAAAGTAAAAATAATATACTTGCAAGTGCACAAGTGACACAATTGATGTATCTGGTGAGCACAGGGTCGAATCCACAGGGATTGACTATTGTGCAACAAGAATTAAGGAAACGAAATCTAGAGAGAAGACAGATTAAAATCGGTTTTCCACTCAAGGAGAATGGAGCAAAAATCACTGATAACTGTAAAGCAATGAAAAGAGGTCTAAGGCTTCAGGAAAATCCACATATCCCTCCTTATGCTTAGATTTGAATGAAAACACATCTAGAATTAAATAAAGATTTAATCTAGATGGAAAATTATAAGATAAAACCACTGACCATTAAATTCAATTGAATAATTAGAGAAATTTGAAGAGTACTCTGTATCTAACTCACAGGGGATCCAAGCATTCCATATATCAATTGATCATACGAAATCAAAGAGCATATAGAGAAGAACAATTAACCAAAATAAGAACTATTCAATTAAAATTAATGATCAACCATCCACATAAATCAGAAAAATGTTTCAAATCCCTAACCTTAGAAGGGTGTTTAGCCAACCATGATTGGAGTTGTCATCCTCCTTAATGGTGTTCCAAACATTACAATAAAATAACTAAAAAAAAACTAAAAGAAGAAGAGAGAAAAGAGAATGAGAAAAGATCAGAAAGCCCCCAAAAGTCTCTCACTTTAGGTTTATATAGACTAAAGGGAAGAAGAGAAGGAAAAAAAACAAAAGAGAAACTTCTAATTCCAAAATTCCAACCAAAATTGCACTTCCCTCCACTTGATGACATGTTTTGACCCCTTAAACGTCCGAATTAGGAGATCTTCGTGAAATACAATTTTGTTCCCATTTAAGTCTTCTTTCCAAAACATCAAACTTTGCCTTAATCCGAATTTTGACTCAAAAGTTATGTCCAAATTAGGAAGTACTGTCCAGATTAGGCGGGAATCAGGGAAATCCTCATTCTTTGTTTGGGATTGGTTGCTAAATAATAGTCCTCTAGCCATCCAAGAAATTTCTTGCTTTTCTTGTAGATTTAGTTGACCTCCATTAAGCTCCTTACTTGAATTCCAAAATCCACCCAAAATAAAGAGTTCTTTTGACCAAAATATGCTTTCTCCTTTTTTCTGAAATAGAAACATCAATATAGCACACTTCTTCTTTCTAATTCAAGAGAGTTCCACCCTTTTATGCCAAAATCATATTAATCCATATCTTTCTAAGATTCTCCCGCCATGTTGTAGAATCTTTCTATACTTGGTCTTGGGCTTTGACTTTTTGACTTGAGACTTGGCTTCTTGGACTTTTGCCTTGGGCTTTGCTCTTTGGGCTCTAGCTCCTTTAGATCTTTTAGTTGAACATGGGTTATTTGAAACTTTGGACTTCTTGAATCCCGAGAGTAGTCTGGGGTTAGGACTCCTACAAAAAATAAATACACGTAATAAGTCTCTTAAAAATATTTTGCATGCGGTCTTCCAAGACATGCATGAATACATGCAAATGTATTATGAAAATTAAGAGAAAGAGGACAACGTAATGGTGAGAAGAGAATACACCACTTTACGTGTAAAAATGAAGATATAAACCAAAGAAGTATGATAATGCTTATTTAAATGGGGATAAGTAAGCAAAATTAAGCACTTATCATTCTTGCCTTGCTTGTCTAGAGGTAGAAGAGGTGTAGGACCTCTCAACTCGAGAAGACCCTGCTTAGTGAGGAATTCCAATAATTGGCTGAGGGTATATGGAAGAGGGGTAAAGTTTCTGAGAAGACGATTTTGCCCCTGGACTGGTCGGGCTGGACGGGTATTCCTGCTAACTGACTGCTGCTCCGTTGCTGGAGCTGGTAATCTGATGGGTGCCGTAGAAGCAATCATATGTATATCTTCCTTCTTTCTGTGGTCCCGAGGACTGATATTTCTGCTAGACGAGACCGTCGCCTTGGGGGAATCAAATCCTAAGCTGGAATGAATTGCCCCGTTCTTGATAGCAGTCTCGATACGGGAACCTGTCCTGACGATAGTGCCGAAGTCCACTACCGGTAAGGTCACCATGAGTGTAAAGTAGGGCTGCTTCAGGGTGCCCATGAACATGCCTGCCAATTCCTCCTTAGGGATAGGAGTTGGGATCTTTACTGTCATTTCCCTCCAGCGGGTGGCATACTCCAAAAATGATTCGTTGTTGCGCTGGCTTAGCTGTTCGAGCTGGCTCCTCTGAGGGCGGAGCTCCTGGTTGAAGGAGTACTGCTCTATGAAACTGTCCACGGGATCCTGCCAGGTCTTGACTTTCTGCTTGTCTACCGACATCCACCATGTAAGGGCTGCCCCCTTCAAACTCTTCTGGAAGTGTTAGATGAGCAAGGGCTGGTTCTTATTATGTTGGAGCATGTCCCCTAAGTATAACTGCAAGTGTTGTTTTGAACAGCCCGAGTCATCATATTTATCAAAGTCTAGGACCTTGAAACCTGTGGGAATAGCATCCCCTGATGAAAAGGTTAAGTCCTCCAGTGATAGACTTGTACTGGTGGATGTACCTTTCATTCTTCTCATCTCCTCTTTCATCTGCTTGATCTCGTCTTGTAAGGAAGGGGTTGGATCTGAGGATGACGGCTGGTCCTGGTGGACATGTGAGATCTTCGGTTGCTCTTCGTACTAGTCATATTCCTCTCCTCCGCCTGTTGCGGGTATTGGATTAGGTATAAGGAAGAGGGAATGGCGAGGCTCAAGTGTAGGTTGCTCGGTTGGTTCTTCGTTTGGGATCCGGGTGGAGGATTCTTCGGTCCGGGTGCCAATCAAAATCTTCAGGGATTCCAGAACACTGTCAAGCTTCGCCTGCATGGCTGCTATGTCTCTGTCATGTAACTGTAGGATCTCAGTGGTCCGCTGGTGTTGATCTGCAGGTTCTGCCATCGATTCTGTACTGCTTTCCGATTGTACTGTGTAGGAGCTGTTCTCTGATTGGACTGTGCAATGGAGTACCTCTGTGATTGGTACTTCCGTCAAGACTGCGTCGGTAGCTGCTACTTCTGCGAGAATCGCAGTCAGAGAACGAGTCACAGGTCGGCTCATATAACTGAAAAGAATGCAACGGCTAATCATGATTATGCATGAGGGCAAAAGGCAGATGCTAGAAAAAGATTTTCATTGATGCATGAAGAGTGCAGTGGGTACATGGATAGTGAGACTCAAAAAAAGAGGAAAAAAGACTTGATCCTAGGCAGGCCCTTCAGGGATAGCAAATTCAAGTGGTCGAGGCACGCCCTCAAGATCCATGATCTGTTGCCGGAGGGATGTGACTTCAACCTCCATGCGCGTGAGGGTTTCGGTAGCGTTGAACATGCAGTATCCAAATTGTTGGATATGGGAGGTCATCTCCGCCTTTGCACTATCAAGCTGTTCTTGGTGGAAGTGAAGCTGGGCCCGGATGACAGCAGTTTCCCTGGCATCACCTCTGCGTCTCTTGTGAAGAGATTGGATTGTCTGTTCCAATTGTTCAACCTGTTCTTGTACAGCCTAGAGTTCACGGCCTTGTTCTGCTACCTGCTGCCGGAATGCATACTAGGCTTTCCGTAGCTTCTTCCATTTCTGCTGGATCTGGAGCTGTCTCTCCTGGAAGAAGCCTATCCAGGGAACCACCATCTCTGCTAGGAGTATGGTTCCTTGTGATGGAGCTGGAACTGGTGTGGGCAGTTCCCTAGGTGCAGGCATGCCGGGTAGAATGTCAGGATTATCCACCCATTGTCGGTATGCCGAGTTAGTTGGTGGCCCTGGTAAGACCATAAAGTCTGGTCATTGGTCTCGCCTAGAGCTGCGCCAAGCTGAGTGAAAGTGTCGGGTGAGGTTGTCGGAGGCAACTGTGAAGATGATTCAATCATTTTCCTACTGGTCTATCACGGGGATACGCTGAGGGAGTCCAAACTGTCGAAGGACTCGGAGTGGTGTACAGACTGCGGAGCCTGTTAGACCAACAAGAATCATGCATCGTCTGCCGGTGATGACAACACGGGGTAGCCTGTTCAACACAAGCCAATTGCATTGCCAAGTGATTTCTTCCTTTGAAAGGTCTTGGAGGAGCTGGTAGTGCTCTCCAACATCTGTAGTTGTTATCGGCCCTTGATTCTGAGAAATCTTCCGAGGTAGATTGTAAGCGTCGCGGATGTCGTCCGGTACTGAAATGATTGTATGCAAGTGACTTATCAACCAAAGGTGCAGGAGAGGTGTACTGGCATGAAGGATGCCTTTTTTGCGGTTTGCAGACTCGTTGAGAGCTCTAAGAAGCTCGGCTAGGATGACTGGTACAACCGAGCAGGAGTTGTGCATGTCCTCGATGATCCCAACCAGAACTACTTCGACGAGCGAACGGCACCTTGGGAACACCAGTTGAGACATGGCTATCAGTGCAAGGGCATTGAGACCAGGAAGTTCTGCTGAAATGGAGTCAGGGTTCCATTTGCACTTGTACTTCTTTTCGAGAAAAGACACGGATATCCGTTCAAAAGAACCGTTAGGACCGGGCTGCAAGCAGGCAGACTTGATATCCAAGAACCTGGATAGGTCTACCTGGTATATTGTCTTGTAGCGTGGTACTATGGCTTCGCTGTCCATGTTTAACCCCAGAATGCGCTGAATCTCTTCCAGTGTTGGGCAGAGCTCGTTCTTACCAAAACGAAATACCATGTGAGCTGGGCTCTAACACTGGATAGTAGTGTTCATGAGGCGCGAGTCCGGGTTAACTACAGATAGGTCTAGGATATTTCCGGTTTTATAGTACTGAGCTCAAATGAGACGCTGACTCGAGGTGAAAGCCCCAATTAAAGCCTGGAGGTTGTCATCACATGCCCCCTGAGAAGTTAGATGCACGGGCCGTGACTGTCGGCCCATTGACTGAGTTACCCCTGAAGGGTCTGCCATCTACCTGGACAATGATACAGACTTTGTGAGTGCACTGTGTATGCAGATGGGATGAAAAAATGATGATGCAGATTTTGTTTGGGTATGACACGGCATACATGATCCGATAGGGCAGACGGACAGAGGTCCAACGTGCTTTAGCCCAGGTTGTTGGAAATCGAGGGACCTATCAGATCAAGGTTGGGACAGGCCCAGTGAAGGCCTGTCTGCCTGGGATTTGGACCTCATACGCCCTGTCGGGAAGCAAGGTTGGATGTAGTTTATTACAAGCACAGGTTTGGCTTATTACATGCCCCTGAGTGAATGGTTATCCGGGTAGAATGTGCCTGGGTAGTCAACCATGATTGGGGACAGGTATAGGGTGCAAACAAGTTAGGGTTTGTAGTAGCCCTTCTAGAATGGACTGGTTGTAGACTATACCGAAGCCTAGACTACATGTATGAATGCTGGTTTGATGCAAAGGTGTTCCTAGTAGGATGGGGGGATCACTTAACACCGTATATACGACTCCCCGGTATAGAACATACCTGAAAAGGGACGATTGGTGTAAGCGGGAGCGTTCAGAATCCTTCCCTGAGGGATCCCACCCAACAGGAGTAACTCCGCGGACCTCCAAGACGTTTAAGTCACTAACACTGAGGATGATCATCCAGCAGCCGTTAACGTAAGAAGCCTATCTACTGGGTTGAATGGAATTAATTACACTATTATGACATGTATAGATGCACAGTACACAATTAATCAAGAGATGTTAAATTATTAGTGTTTAGTTAAACGCTTGAGCATTTTATACAAGCTTTAAGGTTTAGTTGGCTTAAACCCAGGTTCCTGGTTGAACCCTAAAGGTGTTTAGAAACAGAGTCACTCCCCAGCAGAGTCGCCAGAGCTGTGAGCGCGGGAAATTCACTCCCTAGATTTCTCACGGGGTTTTAAGAGTCGCCACCTATTAATTCAGAAGGGATAAGTCCCCCGAAGTTTTGGATAAGGTCTTGGTCCACGAGAGAGATCAGGGTAAGGGGTTCGGTTAAGTCCGGGGAAGGTGTTAGGCACCCCGAGGCTTCCGTTTTACAACGGTTCCGTACTCCCCGGGTTTAAGCCAATTAAAGTTAATCTTGTTTAAAATGCCGAAAGGTTTAAATGAACATTAATCTAAGAAGGGAAAAGCTAACTGGGGTCGGGCCCGTTTTGAGGTGCCTACGTACTCACAGGGAGAAATCAGACCGAGCGTAGTTCTGGCACGTGAGCCTGTGCCGAGGCTAGGGGCGTGTGCGTGTGCACCAAGGGTGGCTAACATGGACTAGTCCGGTAGACTAGGGTTTGATTTGACCGAGGAGAGTCAACTGCAAGGTATGTAAGCTTGGTAGGCTTAGGGGGGTAGTCCGGTAGACTAGGAAGGAGTCCGGCCCGGGTTAGGGTTGCTAACCGGGATTAGGCCGAACTAACTGCAGTTAGGGTTGCTAACCACAGTAAAGGGTGAGTGAGCTGTAGCCCGATAGGCTAAGGTGGGGCCCGGTAGGCCAAGGTAAGTCCGGTAACTTGGTTTTTAGGCCCGGTAGGTCGTAAACCGAAGCTAACTACGATTAGGGTTGCTAACCGCAATTAAGGGGTTCTAACTGTGGTTAGGGTTGCTAACTAGCGTTAGGGAGAGGGCCTAAGTCAGGATTAAAGTCCAATTACATTTTAGGAATGTCCGTTAAATTTCCAAAAGTTTGTGGGGTTAAGGGAGCTTAACCGCGGTTAAATGTTAACCAGAGGTGGATTTAACCGTGGTTAAGGGTCAGGTATAGTCCAAGGTGGACCCAGGGGGCTAGGCAGGGCCTAAAGTGGCCTCCTACCAGGCCTGGGCCCCTGCAGAAGCCCAAAATAAAAATAAAGATAACGTCAGTAATTGGATTACAGACCTGTATACAGTGTTTTTGCCACTGTTCACTAGGGTTAAGCTGTAACCCTAAGTGAACCAAGGGTGGGGGAGTGTAGAGGGGACTCCTGGAAAGAGATCAGGCCAGGTGTGGACCTCAGGGGATGCCTAGAGTGGGCCCCGCATGTAGAGCCCCGAACTTTTTCATGCTTAATGCTTAGCACTTTCGTAGTTAATTTCCTTTAATGTAATATAATTAATAAATAAGGAAGAAATTGAAAATTCCGAAATATCATAAATGTTCCTTTTCGAAGTACGAACCCAACGCAATTTGAATCGTCAAAATCCGACGAACGAGTCAAAAGATATGGCCAAAACAGTTTGGACCTGCAGACGACCGATCGCTTTGTCCATAGAGCAATCAATCGGTCCAAAACCGATCGATTGGAGACTATCGACTGGTTAAAAATTTTGTATGGGAAAATTTTTCAGAGAGCATGTTTTTGATCGATCGCCGGGTCAAGAACACCGATCGCTCGGTAGGCAACCGATCAATCGGTCATAACCACGGATCCCTCGGTACTCACGTGTTTGCAGAAATTTCAGTAAGGATATTTTCATCTTTTGGCGTTTCACTCTTTCCTCTTAAGGCTTGCGCGAGCCTTTAGGGCTCATTTACCACACTTAGAAGATATTAGAGAGGAAGAGAGAAGAGAAGGAGATTTCTAAACCTAGGGTTTGATTTTTGAGAAGAAATCAAAGGGTTTGTGAATCCTAGATCACCTCAAGCTTGGATTGCTTCAAGATTCCGGTTTAAGCACGCAAGGAGCAGTTTCTCCAAGCTAGGGCAACGACTCTCGGACGTTTTGGAAGGGGTTTCTTCCCTCATTTGTCAAGGTCGGTATCTCTTGCTACCCTCCTAGTTCATACACCTTTTATTCCCTTCTTCTTTATTATTTTCGTAATATATAAACCTAATGGGATGAATGGATGGTTGTGGATATGAATGGGCAATTGGATGCCGTATGTATGGTTGTAGTGAATGAATTGGGGAGGGCATTGTATCCATAATGAACAAACATGTATGATGTGAGTATAACCCACCTAGAAAAGCATGATTTAGATTTAAATAAATAATGGACACACCCTATGCTTGATGAAATGCCAAGGTGAATAAAACGAATGATAAATTAAGAAAATGCATGCTTAATTACTTATGAACTTGTTAGGGCTTATGATAGTATAAGTTCTTGCTTTCCTTAAAATGTCATAAATGCTTATTGTTGAAATTGCAACATGCTATATATTGTGAAATCCCCAAATGCCATATTTAAATTCCAATGCAAGTATGCACACGATTCCACGAGCACGGCATGCATGACATGAATTATCGTTATTTTCAAGAACGAGATTTAGAGGTGGGGCATATCCTACGATATGTTTCACTTCGCTTTTGGCAAGGACAAGACATGCATCTCATAAAGAAAGGTCTCCCTTCCCTTGCAAGTGCATTTAGGAAGAAGGGTCTCCCTTCCCTCACAAGTAGTTTACTTTTCCAAGCAAGCTAGCATGACATGACATGACATGAGCATTCTAGGAAAAAGGGTCTCCCTTCCCTCACAAGTAGTTTATTTTCCGAGCAAGATACATGGCATGGCAAGCATGAGCATTCTAGGAAGAAGGGTCTCCCTTCCCTCACAAGTAGTTTACCTTCCGAGCAAGCATGATGGCATGGCATGAGAAGCATGAGCATTCTAGGAAGAAGGGTCTCCCTTCCCTCACAAGTAGTTTATTTTCCGAGCAAGCAAGCATGATACAAGCATGACACGCATGGCATGACACGCATGACACGATAGACAAGTTTTCAATCACGAAAAGGGTAATTTCAGTCAAGTCAAGTGCACTATGTTTTCAAGGGTTTTATCGATTTTTATGAAATGCAAGCATGATTATAAATTGCTTTATTTCCTTGTTCTGATATTAATTGTTCCTGCTTTATATATGTGAACTGCTTCCAGCTTCCTATACTGCTATGGTGTTGTTATGACTATTGGTTAGTATTTAGTACCCGCTGAGTATTCCATGCTCAGTCGTACTTCTTATATCGGCAGGTACTGAGGGAGCTACTGCTCCATTTGATGTCTGTGCTCCGAACCGGTGGGTGGAGGAGGAGTACGTTGAGGAGCCTGTGGAGGATCCTCAGGGCAAGGGCTACTATTAGGTGGTGGTAGATTCTGAGTGGATAGCTATGGGTGAGCTTGAGAGCTAGATTTATGTATTTTGGCGGGCATGTCCGCACTTTCTTTTGTGTATCTTTTTGTATAACTTGGATCACTTGTATATACATAGAGGTTTGGTTAAGTCTTCCGCTGTGCTATGTTTAAGTATGTTTCCGCTGTTTATATCCTCCTTGTATATGCTCTGTGGGTTTTTGCAGGATGGTTTGTCTAGCAAGTCATGTAAGTCATGATTGATCGTCCAAAGTTCACTCTAACTCCTAGGGTGGGTTTTGGGTCGCGACACCGCAGAGCTGCAAAGGTGTTGTGCCTGACAGTGCATATGGTCGGTAGAAGTATTGCCGACCATACCAAAACAAGTGAGAAACAGCATGTCGGTGATCCTTTTACCGACGTTCTATAAACAGTTCCCAAATAATATGTCGGTAAATGGATCACCTACAGAAAGGGACAGAGGCCATTTTAGGAATGTCAGTACTGAGAATGCCGCTGTCCTGGGTTTTACTGAAAACTGAACTCGTGGCCACTGGGGCTGTGCATAGAGGTCACTAGGGATTCCCTCATGATACGAGGGACCCTCAGAAGGTTCTGTAACAGTTGCCAAGCCTTGATGGAGATGCTATACCCGAAGGGGTTCACCACACCTATGGTTTAGGTGGGTGAACACCCTGTGTGGGTCTGTATACCTACTAAGCAATAACAAAACAATGAAAAACGTCCCCTTGAGATGACCAGGGGCTCACATGATGTGCAAGTGATAATAAAAATGGGTAGGGAGTCCCCTACCCAGTGCTTTGTTTCTGCCA
The DNA here is from genome assembly GCA_015143295.1 of Tetracentron sinense. Classification (NCBI taxonomy): domain Eukaryota; kingdom Viridiplantae; phylum Streptophyta; class Magnoliopsida; order Trochodendrales; family Trochodendraceae; genus Tetracentron; species Tetracentron sinense. The sequence goes on along the minus strand of CM026556.1, from coordinate 20,996,500 downwards.
AATGGTGGAGGTGGTTGCAACTGCGGTGGTGGTGCTCCGGGGATAGGCTACAGCAGCTGGGGGAGGTCTAAGGTAGGTCCAGGGGAGTCCTGGGATTAAGACCAAGGGAGATGAGAGGTTTTGCAGCAGGGGTTCTTCTCTAAAAAAACTGACCGTTTTACAGTAGAGGTGGGTTGGGTTTTATAGGGAAGAAGGCTAGGGACCTAGGTGGGATTTGGAAGAAGAGGGAGAATGGCATTGGACCCTCTGGAGGTTGAGTAAGGGCTAAAGAGGGGGAGACCGAGGTGGAGGTAGAGTGTGCAGGGCGTATGCAGGCTTGAAACTCAGAACTTGTAGTTGTCGGTAGAAGTTCTACCGACAACACGAAAACAGGCCAAAAATAAGATGTCGGTAGAGGGTCTACCGACATCATGGATTTTAGTTTGAAAATCGGTTGGGCCCTGCACACTCGGGTATATGGGACTATCCTAAGGGTTTTTGGGCCTTGTGGGCTTGGATTAAAGGGTTTGGGCCGATAGGCCATGGGCTTAGCTAGGGTTATGCTAGGGTTACCTAATGTTAAGGATTTTGACAAGGTTTTGATTCCTAAGATTAACTAAGGGTTTAACTAGTGTTCACCTAGGGTTTAGTCCTAAGAGTATGACTGGAGAGGCTTACCTAGGTCGTGAGGGACTTGGTAGGGGAGGTAACCATAGTTAAGAGATTTTAACTACAGTTAGATGGGGTGTAAAAATTGGGTGCTGACACTCTCTACCTGAGGGACTACGAATGGTGACAGTTGGATAATCAAAAAGTTGTTCGAGTCATGATGAATTTCAAATAAGAAATCCATGCTCATTAAATTGAGAGATTATCCAAGTTCCGGGTAAGACAGTCAATTAAGCTTAAAGCCTGCGCAAGTGATTTTGAAATATATTATACTAAATAAAAGATTTTTTCAAAATATTTTGAACATGAGAAATAGTTTCTCATGAGTGTAGTCTTATGTACAAACTTTCCTTTTAGGAGACTTATAGTTTACTGTTTGCTCTCAAGATATCCAGAATGAGGCACGGTAACCGAGGCCACGGGTATCACACCAGGAGCAATACAGGGGAGGGTCCTTTTGGAAATGAGCAGCCTGATTTGACCCAAGACTTAGGATCTATTTTCAAGACCATGCCATTGTTAGTAGCTGGGCAACCTACTGCTATTCCTACTACAGCTGCACTTGCACCGGCACCTGCACCTCCCCCACCTAGAGCATCAGCTGGGAGTGAAGCATTCCGAAGGTTGAGGCCTCCGACATTTCATGGGACCGCGGATCCTATAGCTGTAGAAGTTTGGATTATGCAGATAAATAAGATGTTCTCTGTCTTAGCACCTATTGAAGCGGAAAGTGTCACATGGTCTTTCTTTGTCATGGAAGGGGAAGCAAAACATTGGTGGAGAGCAGCCGCCGAGACTAGGGACTTGACCTGATCAGATCAACCATGGCCATGGGGAGAATTTCTTGACATTTTCTACAAGAAATACTTCTCAGTTGTGGTCAGGGATAAGAAAGAAGTAGATTGTTTTACCTTGGAACAGGTTGTGACTGAATATGAGGCCAAATTTTATCAACTTTCAAGCTTTGCTCCACATATGATCGCTATTTAGGCGATGAAGGCCCGGAAGTTCAAAAGAGGATTCAGGTCCTCCATTAAAGATAGAGTCTCCATATTCCAACTCAAGACCTTTGTTGAGGTCAATGACAGGGCTCAGCTAGCATATTAGAATTCAGAGGAATTCTTGAGGAAGAGAGAACAGAACCAGAAGGATAAGTTCACCAAGCTTCCTACAGGCAGAATGGCTCCTCAGGATAAGAGGCCCAAGACTTCAGGTCCAACACCAGTGGCCAAGCCGACTCAGTTTTAGGGGCCTGCACCGGTACCTACAGCTCCACGCACACAAGCACCGAGAGCTACACAACCTGCTGCATGAACACCTACATTTGGCATATATGGGCAATGCAACAAGAGATATACTTCAAGTGAATTTTGAACAGTCACAGGAGGATGTTTCAACTGTGGGGACCTGACTCAGAAGATGAGGGACTGCCCTAGTAAGAACCAATAGTAGCCCCCTCGACCTCAGCCACAGGGTACTAGTCAACCAGCCAGGCAGACTGCACCACAGAGGCCCCATCAGGCTCTTAAGCCTCAAAAGCAGCCTCGGCCAGCCCGTCTAAAGACTAAGGGCAAGGTCTTCGCCATCTCAGAATAGGATGCTTAGGCATCTGATTATGTGGTTCAGGGTACGTCCTACTGAGCAAATTACAATTATGTTATTATGATTTGTATGGTGTTTTGATAAACATGCTATTATACTATTAATTATAATGTGATGTACGAACCTGTGTATGCTAGTATGCAAATCATAACATAGTTATTTATGAACCTCAGACACACTACTGATTAATGAGTATCTAGCAAGAGTCTTGTTCGACACCGGATCCACTCATTCGTTTGTCACACCTGGTTTCGCCCAAGACTTTCCTATGGAACAAAGTCCACTAGAATGTGCACTATCCATTGCCACCCCTCTTGGTAGTTCAGTTATCACATATAGAGTGTATCAATCTTGTATCATTCGAATTGGACAACAAGAGATGTCAGCAGACTTGATTATTCTCGAGTTTGAAGACTTGGCATGGACTAGCTTTCAGCTTACCATGACCACGTCGATTGTTTTGAGAAAGTGGTCAACTTCAAGCTAGTTAGTGGACCACCTTTCCATTTTCGAGGATTGAAGAAGAAGGATATTACTAGATTTGCAGTTTTGACCATTTTGAATCCAGAAGATCATAATTCTTCTAGCATTCCAGTGGTGAACGAATTTCTTGATGTATTTTTCGATGACTTGCCTAGTTTGCCGTCAGATAGGGAGATAGATTCGTTATTGATCTAGCTGCAGGTACTGCACTGATTTCTAGAGCACCTTATAGGATGGCTCCAACAGTATTAAAGGAGTTAAAAGATCAGATTCAGGAGTTGTCAGGAAATGGTTTTATTCAACCCAATGTATCACCATGGAAAGCTCCAGTACTCTTTGTGAAGAAGAAAGATGATTCAATGAGGAAGTGCATCAACTATAGGCAACAAAGATTTCAAGATGAATGAGAATGGTGCTCTCACCTTTGATGGGAGAATATGTGTTCCAACAGATGAGGAACTAAGAAGCGAAATCTTGGATGAGGTACACAAGTCAAAATACATTGTTCACCCGGAAGCACCAAAATGTATCTGAAACACTTCTGGTGGAGAAATATGAAGAGAGATGTGGCAACTTATGTGTCTAAGTCTTTGATTTGCAAACAAGTCAAGGCCGAACACCAAAGGCCTACAAGACTCCTTCACCCACTCTTTGTTTTGGAATGGAAGTGGGGAAACATCTCGATGGATTTTTTGGTAGGTTTGCCAAGGAAAGCAAAGAACTTTGATGCTATATGGGAAGTAGTTGACCGATTGACCAAGTCAGCTCACTTTCTTCCACATCGGACTACCTTCAATTCGAACCAATTGGCAAGCTTGTACATCAAGGAAGTAGTTTGTTTGCATGGGGTGTCGGTTAGCATTGTGTCGGATAGAGATCTGATATTCACTTTAAGATTCAGGAAAAGCTTTCAGCAAGATATGGGTTCTCGATTGAATTTCAACACAGTCTTTCATCCTCAAACTGATGGGCAAACTAAAAGAGTGAATCAAATTATTGAAGACATACTAGGGCATGTATGTTAGATTTCCCAGGCAGTTGGGAGGATCACCTGCCATTAGTAGAGTTTGCCTACAACAACAACTATTAGGCAAACATTGAAATTATACCTTTCAAGGAACTTTATGGTAGCAGTTGTCATTCACCTCTATGTTGGGATGAAGTAGTTGAAATGAAAACATTGGGTCTTGAACTCCTTGAGCAGACATCAAACAAGATTTAAGTGATCAGAGATAGGTTGAAGATCGCCCAAAGTAGGAAAAAGAGTTATGCCGACACTCGCCGAAAGGACTTGGAATTTCAAGTTGGAGACCAAGTATTTGTGAATATCTCTCCAACAAAGGGAGTAATGAGATTTAGAAAAAGGGAAAAAATGAGTCCAAGATATGTGGGCCCCTTTTAAACCACTACTAGGGTTGGGGAAGTTGCATATAGGGTTGTTTTACCTCCTCACATAGCGGCTATCCATAACTCATTTCATATTTCCGTGTTGTGGAAGTACATTTCAAATCCGTCTCATGTGAATGATCATTAGTCATTAGAGATTCGAGAGGAATTTACCCTAGGTGAGCAACCGGCTCAAATTTTGGATTTAAAGGAGCAAATTCTTCGCACGAAGACAATTTCATTGGTTCTCCTTCGATGGCAACATCATTCTACAGAAGAAGTCACTTAGGAAAAAGAAGATGAAGTCCGAGAAAAATATCCTCACATTTTCATGTAATCTTGTTTAAGTAGTCTTGTAATCTCAATGACGAAATTCTAATAAGGATGGGAGGATGTAGAGACCTAAAACTTTGTTAGCTTCAAGGTTACAACCTTGGGTGCCCTTAATAATTTTGATAATAACACAATAATGAAATGAAACTAATGGTACTAATAATTTCTGTTTAGTTCTTTATCATTTCAGATTATAAAAAAATCAATACCTCACTCAAGGCAAAAAGCATGGAAGTTATTCAAGAAAGTAATCAATTTAAGTAAAATTGAAGATTCATAATTATGCCCATAGTCCAAGTCGGGTCCCTTGAAGATAGCCAAATCTCAAGACCCAAGATCAAGTCGAAGATCAGCTCTCTAGAAGCTAATGAATGTATTTTTATTTCTTATGAGAGTGTCTATGACATATGTAAGAAGTCCTCATGGTAAGTTGAATGCTCAAAATACCTAGATTAACCATAGGAGCCTAGGACATATATTGGACATCATTCTAAGGCCCTAAAAATTCATAAAAATCATGTTAAAGGAAAGCCCAATGACCAAGGAATTCATTCACATCACCAAAGTCTGATCCAAAAGAGAAAAACAAATTTTTGCTCTGAATTCATCGACGAAATCACAGGGGTGATTTGACTTCGGCAACGAAATGGAGATAGGAAAAATTCCTGTACTTTCTATTTTTGGATTCGGCAATGAATTGAACTGGTGACCCAGATTCGTCGATGAAATGAAGCCTAAATCAGAAAAATGTTGTAACAGCTATTTTTCAACGACCTTATTTGCATTTAATGCTTCACCAATGGCAACGGTCATATTGGATCATGAGTTATAAAAAGAGTTCATTTATGAACAAAATAAAGATCTTGATCAGTGCAATAACTCCAATCATCTACTCTTTCACTTACATTGATTTCATCATCACTCATAAACATAGAAATCCCCAACGTCTCTTTTGAGGTATTCAACTCCATTTATTTAAGAGATTTCATTAGAATTTGTTGCCCACTCTTATTCAACTCATAGCAGGAGCATTTATTTCGGATTATTAAATCCACAAATCTTTCACTGAAGAAAGTCAAGAATATTGGATTCTTACATTTGAAGTAGTTGCTTTAATTTCAGCAAGAGAGGGAAGAGCTCTCGCGTGGTACAGGTTTCAACCCGGCCTAAAGGAGGGTGTGTAAAGGTTCTGTCTCAACCTGGAAGAAAGGCTATAAAGGTTTAGGCTTTACCTGTGAAGAAGTCTGTGCAATTTAAAGAATCATGATGAATCCTCTAGCTAGAACAACTTGAGGCGGGGAGTAGGCTGGATATGCTGAACCTCGTGAACAAACCTTGGTGTTTGATTTTCTAACTCTTCTCTTTTAATTTCTATATTACTTTGATTAAATTTTTAATTGCAGTAAAAATCATTCTAAAAGACTTAGTGTCTAAAAATTTAAATCTGTCATAGACCCTATTCAGCCCCCCCCCCCTTTAGGGTCATTACCTAGCCAACAATTATCAGAGCCTAATACTCTTAATAGATCTAAAATATCTTAGAGTAATCGAGACAAATGACAAACAACATTTTTGTAACCAGTTTAGGAGAAGGACGGTCAATCACCAGACCTCTATTGTTTAATGGAGAAAATTATAACAATTGAAAAATCAGAATGATGTATTACATCCAAGTTTTAGATTATGAGTGTTGGAAGATAATATTCAAGGGCCCCTATCTTCTTGTAAAAACTCATGAAGGGGTGCAAATTCCCACGACTGAGGAAGAATGGAATGAGACGGATGTTAAACTCATCCAAATCAATGCTAAAGCCATAAGCAATCTGTATTGTGCTTTAAGCCCTTAGAAGTTTAACAGAGTATCCGAATGTGACTCTGCAAAAGAGAATTGGGATAAACTCCAAGTCACATATGACAGAACAAATCAAATTAAAGAAGAAAAGATAAGCATACTTGTTCAAAAGCATGAATTATTTAAAATGAAAAAAGAAGAATCAATAGGTGACATGTTTACTCGATTTACTAACATTATTAATGGACTGAAATCTTTGGTTAAAGTGTATACCAATGCAAAGAATGTAAGGAAGGTTCTTCGTTTGTTGCCCAATGAGTGGACTCCAAAAGTTACAGCCATCCAAGAAGTAAATGACCTCACCAAGCTGCCTATGGATGAGCTATTGGAATCTGTCATGACCCATGAGGTCATAATAAAGGACCAAATTACAGAGGAACCAAGAGCCAAGAAGGGGCTAGCCCTTAAGTCCTCTCTTGCAGAAGAGAGTGATGAAGAGTCTAGCAGTGATGATGAAGATATTGCCTTAATGGCTAGAAGGTTCAAAAGGTTTCTCAAGCATAAGAAAAACTTCAAGAAGAGACCATACAAGAAGAAGTTCTCCAAGGAGGTGTTTAAAGCTGAGACAAGCAAGAAGGAGCCTCTCACATGCTATGAGGGCAAGAAACCCGGCCACATCCGAAACCAACTGTCCTCAACTCAAGAAGAGCCACAAATTTAAAAAGAAAGCTATGAAGGCCACATGGGATGATTCGGAAGGGAGCAGGTCGTAAGACTCAAGCAATGAAGAAGTGGTAAACTTGTGCCTCATGGCAAATGAGGAAGAGGTAACCTCTACTTCCAATGAATCACTTTCATATGATGAAATTAGAGATGCCTTTGATGAATTATACATTGAATTTACTAGAATAGCTTCAATGAAAAAATCTTTTAAAAAGGTCATCCATACTCTTACAAACTCTTGTGAAATCCTACAAAATGAAAAGAGTATCCTAGAAAATGAGAATGAGGAATTAAATGAAAAATTAAAAGAAATTAAAAGTCTACCTCATGACTTATCAAGTGAATGTGATGAGGTTAGAACAAAAGTCAAAGACTTAACAAGCACAATTCTCACATTCACTAATGGCCAAAAGAACTTCAAAAGATTACTAAGCCAACAAAGATGTGTATTTAGTAAAGCCAGACTTAGCTATAATCATTCATCAAAAGAAAAGGATTACCAAAATTTCTTTACTAAATCTGATAGTAAATTAACTCTACCCTCTATTGCCTTTTACAATGGAAAATGTAGTTAAGAAAATTTGGGTTCCAAAAGGAACATCCTCTTCTAAAACTAACTACAAATGACCAAAGATGGTGTGAGTTCCAAAAAGAACTTATCCTTCTAAGACTAACCATAAATCGGTTTGGGTACAAGGGGGATTATATCTTAGAGTTACTTGACCCTGTCTTGTATGTATGCCTCAAGTCAAACTCATTCAAGACTACTTGGTTCTTGGATAATGGATGCTTAAGACACATGACCGGGAACAAGAAGTTTTTTATATCATTTACTCCAAAGGATGGAGGGCATGTGACCTTTGGAGACAATGCAAAGGGAAAGATCATCGGAATAGGTAACATTGGTAAGAAAAACTCTACTTTTATTAAAAATGTTTTGCTAGTAGTGTTGGACATATGTGCCCTCGAAGGCCAATAAAAAACTATTCTATGTTGATTAGAGAAGCATCGTATTCCCACAATCATCTATAAAGGGTATTTATAATAATTACTATCTCATTTGATGATGACATAAAGTTCCATAGGTAACATTGTAGGAAAATCTTGCAAAGTGTAGAGACCCGAATCTTTTTCATATCTTGATTACAAGTATTAGGGGTATTATAGTCCTTGTGATGTTTTAATGTTTATGTATTTATATCTAATTGGTATAGTGTAATTAAGACATAATCAAACTTGTAAACGGAGGGATGTCATGTCACACCCTGAACTTTAAGAAGCTCTAGTTTTGGCACCGTTTATTGGAATTGAGTGATTCTTGAACCATTAGAAAGGTATTGGAACCCTCTTCGAGGTTCATATGTAATGTTTTTTCATATTTTTAGTCTAAGTTAAGTCAAAAGTGGGTTTTCCGATGTTTTATCTGATGAAATTACAGATCAGTTAACTTTAGGGACATTATAGTTCAAAAATAAAGTGGAATTTGGAAATTCTAAAATACCATAAATGTCCCTTTTCGAAAGACAAATCCAACGCAAGTTGAATCGTCGAAATCTGACGAAGGAGTCAAAAGTTATGGCCAAAACAGTAAAATTGGTCAAAAATCTACAGAACACCAATCGCTAGGGATCGCTCAGTTTACAACCGATTGCTCGGTCAGAAGTAGCGATCGATCGGTCCACAACTGATCGATCAGTAGCTATCGACTGGTTAACTTTTTTATATAGGGAATTTTTTCAGAGAGGGTGTTTTTGACCAAGAGCTCGGTCATAACCACCGATCGCTTGGTCTTTCGTGTTTTTATAGAATTTCAATAAGGGCTTTTAGGTCTTTTGGCTCTCAAATCTTTGGACTATAAATAGGAGTCCTATTTCGATGTATTAGAATACTCTACCTATTTCTAACCTAATATGGCAAAAAAGAAGAGAAAACCTAGGATTTTGGGAGAAAAATTGCTTGGAGAAGAATGAGATAGCTTGGATATCACTAGGAAAGCTTGGAGATCGTCCTCAAAGCTTCCCCAAATCATTTTGAGAGCGATTTGGATTCAAGGGAAGGATCCCTAAGGTCGATATACTATCTAAATCAACTCAATTATAATGTTTTGTGAATGTTAATATGATAGAAATGATAGAAATAGGAATTAGATGTGTTTTTCCTTATTTCTGTATGAAGTAAGCTATTATAGATAGAAACATGGATTATTAATGTGGATGAAATGTATGGCGGATGGGAAATATTATGGAGGATGAGATGAATGTGTGGAGGTGGATGGTATTTGGATTATTTGGATGAATTATGGTTGATGAAATGTTGGAAATGTGAAAGGGCAATGGATTCATAATCTACGTACCCAAAGTGTTTGTGAAAATGCTTGAGATGATAAATACTAATATACTATTATGGAATTGTAGGAATTTAATTATGAATTGTGCTAAGAATCATGATAAAATATGTATATGTGATTGTTTGTTAAGTATGCCTAATTACTTGCATGGAAATTGATAGTCGGGAAGGTAAGAACTTAGAGGAAAATCTCTCAAACCGAGAATTCTCTAACTATTTGGTATGGGATAGTATAGTGGAGTTTCCATGGTGGGAGATCGGAATCTAAGCAATTACCAACTCGAATGTTAATTTCGACACTTAAGCACAAATGCACGTGTATGTTAAGATAGGCGCCTCACAAGTCACACATGTGGACTACAAGCATAAGCATGACATACGTATGACATTCTGAATAAGCATAAGCATGGTATGGTCCGTATCCGCCAAGAACGGCATGTCCATTTTATAATTTCTTAGGCATGGTCCGTATCCGCCAAGAACGGCATGTCACATCACTGTATGATCTGAATAAGCGCATAAGCATAAGCATCTCACAAGCACGTGGTCTCATAAGCATAAGCATCTCATCAGTAGATTGTCTTTTAAGTCTAAGGTTCTCACAAGTACACGAGTCAAGGTGATGATATGATGTATATAAGCACATGTTCTTCTGTACTCTGATTATGTTATTATGATATTGGATGTGGTTCTAATTAAGTGCAGGATATTATTATTGTTGGTTGGATTTTATATACACCAAGTACTTTTGTACTCAGCCAGACTTTGTCTTGGCGGGTTTAGAGCAGTGGTACATGGCGAAGCCATGGATTGAAGAGACTTACGTAGAATGAGGAGAAAGTGAGCCTTCTGAGGAGGGAGTTAGGGGCTTAGACGGTTACCCCTACTAGTTTATGTTTTTTTTTGGTTGAGAGATTTGTAATAGACATTTTTTATATGATGTTGCTCATTGGATTACTTTACAGTTGGGTATTAGACATTTTTGTTTATGTTAGATTTTATTATGTTGGGCAAATGACCGTTGTACAGGATGGTTTGAGTTTTATGATCGAAATTTTACTACTCTCATTTTGGAGACTCGTGTAGTAAGCCTTGTATGCATGGATTTTCAGTAGGTTAAGGGAATGTGACGATTCCAAAGTCTTATTTTAGCCTTGTAGGATTTTGGGGTCGTTACACAAAGGTTGCGAAGGAGATATGATTTTCCAGTTTCTTGTAAAACTTATATTGTTAGAAGCCTCAAGAGTACTGGTTGGGTGCTGTACTTCATCAAAAGGTGAAATTATTAGAGTTTGGAACTCTATAGGGGGCGTGATAATGTGGGGCCCACCTAGGGTGGGACGTCCACTTCAAGATAACATTATCTTGTTAATTGGTTAGTGATGATTATCTCCTAATAAATAGGGATAAGATTACTCGGTTGCTAATTAATGATTTCCTATTAAATAGAGATAAGATTAGTTTGTTACTAATTACTTTTCTTATTAAATAGGGAATGGATAATGTTGGTTTCTATTTTTGATTAAATCCTAATTGGATTAGATAATCATTAAAGAATTAATGAGAGTTCTAATTGGATTATAATTAGAAGGAGGTGCTAAGATCATGGGATTCATAAATCTCAATTCTTTGTGCTGAGATAAATTGAAATAAATTTATGGAAACAAAGGATATGATCCTTAACTAGCTCCTGAAATCCTTTAATATGGTTATGTTGAACAAGTAAGGAATCAGATTGTCTGAAATCCCACATGTTACATATGGCTAAGAACCTTTGAAGAGTTCAAGCCTACTTGCAAGATGTTCAAAAGATTTGGATTATCTAAATCCTGAGCATTTATGCAAATGAAAGAAATCCAAGATTTTTCAAAGTAAAGATATTCTGGTAGTATGGACAAGGGTTCTTCTGAGAAAAAAAGAAAGTATAAGGAATATGCTTCACAGTGAAGCAATTGGTCATTGGATACAAGACAAATCTTTAGAATGATTTTCCAACTTGTATACTCATCAAGTCCAACTTAATTGTTGGAATCTCCAGCTCTTAATGCTTGGTATGACCATGCATAAGTGCAATAATTGCATGTTTGTTAAGGAGAATGATAAATCCGAGTAGATAAAGCTTCTACTTGGGGATGGAACAAAAGCAATAGTTGTTATAGTCACTATTGAGATGTTTTTTTAAAACTAGCTCAAAATAGGATTTTATTCTTAGAGACTATGTATGTGTCAATTACTTGTAGAAATTAGATTTCTTATATTGTTATTATTGTCACATTAATTTGTATCTGGCACATCTCTTAGTCTTTATGAACTTAGTCCTATGAGTAATTATCATGGATAAAGATGTGTATTCTCGTATTGTATTAATACACACGGATGACCGTAGTCATATAAATCTTTCATTAAGAGGTAGCTAACTTTATTTCACCTTCTTTGAAAATTTCAAGGAATTCGTAATGAAATAAAGAAATAGCTAGGTTAGTCTTCCATGATTGAAAAGAGTACCTCTTAATAGAAATTTTATAAGTTACTCTCATTACATCTTGTCTTAGATAATTCCCATAACAAACCATAGTATGATAGTATTGTTAAAATTAAACAATATTGGATATGATTTGATAGAAGATGAGCTTAGGATTCACATTAGAGACATTTAGTCTCTATTCCTGGATAACAAAAAGATATTTGTAAACAGGAATACAAGTTTCCTATGAGAGAAACTTAATCTAGAATTGTTCTAGAAGCGGAAGCCCAATAAACCGATAACTATGAGAATTGATAGAGATCAACTCTCTACTCTCACCATACCTAAATAGTACATTAGAACCCACAGGTCCCAGAATCTGTAATTGGACTAACTTTTATTCTGACGAAATAATCAAACTATTTGATTTTCATTTAAGAATGAAAGTATCTTTTGTGTACAAACTGGTTAGTGGGAGCATGATTACTTTCTTGGGTCTATGCAAAGATAATATTCTTTTCATTGTAAATGAAGTACGAATATTATTCTTCTCTTAGATGTGATCTAGCAATTTTGTAATGAATGACAAAAACTACATGTTGATGTGATAAGATATTGGTCAGATTAGTCCGGAGCATTATACAATAGTAAAGCACAAGCATATTAACTTCTGAAAATGATTATTGGATAGTATCATTTTGTTTAATCTTTTAAAACTGTGGTTATTGATAATAAATCTGCAAGAGTTGCAGGTAGTATTGCACTACTACAATAGTTGTGGTAAAGCTGACATGACATACCTATTTATATTAAGTTATGCCTCAACTAGTGTTTGAGAAACATTACTAAGAAGATGGGCATTACATCAAATTGGCTTAGAGTGCAAGTGGGAGATTATTGGGCATATGTGCCCTCGAAAGCCAATAAAAGATTTTTCTATGTTGATTAGAAAAACATCGTATTCACACAACCATCTATAAATGGTATTTATAATAATTACTGTCTCATTTGATGATGACATAAAGTTTCATTGGTAACATTGTAGGAAAAGCATGCACAGGTTGTGAAGGAGATATGATTTTTCAGTTCCTTGTAAACCTAATATTGTTCGAAGCCTCTAAAGTACTCGTTGGGCGTTGTACTTCATCATGACTTGCACATGTATAGTTCTATAAGATAGTATGATGAATCTCATTCACAGAGAGTGTTGACTCTTGACTAACATGTGAGTATATGTATTAAGTACATAATACTGAACGGGGTCATTAGTGGATACCCTATGGAATACACTGTCAGATTGTATTAAGGTTATCAATTCGACAAATTGCCCTTAGACCTGAGAGGTTAACATCTTCTCAAACATCTGTTTATATGGCTTTGATGTGCTAATCAGCAATGTCCACTACACAGGACTAACTCCAACTATGTTGGGTCATGTACACTGTGTTTGGAGAAGTGTGTAAACACTTAATAAGGAATCCACTACTCCTTAATTAGAGATAATGATATCAAGATAATACTTGTTGAACTGAACTCAAAATCCAGTACTAGTGCTTTTCAGTAAAATGGTCTTTATCGAAGTTGACATTTTCAATATAGAAAAGTATATGTATATGTCAATTCTTTTCTAAGGTTTCTTCAAAAGTGTTTTGGTAGTTCAGTTCAATGAAAAAGCATTGATGAGAAAGAGTTTTATTCATAAGCTAGGGACTAGACAGTGGACTTGTTCCAATCCCAGAAGCTTATTTGTGATATCAGATTGTGGAATAATTTATTTGTAAATATATTGTGAGATAGTACTTACAAGCAATTCTCTAATTTTTGGTAGTTGATCACAATGTGTTAATGAACATTATTGTGATTAGTAGGAAGTCCAGAGACTTAGATAGCATTCTATGATCCTAAAGGAATTATAGGAAAGTGTTTCCTAGCAACAAGGCTTCACCTTAAAGGTGATGAAGCACTTGGTCCCACAACCGGAAATAGGAGATCCCTTTAGATCCTATACTAGGACCTTCTCAAGGCTTTTAATTTAATTTTAAATTTAATTAATTAATTTATCCATGTAATTCACTATATGGTATAGTGAAGCTCTTATACGTGAAATCACATAAGATGTGATTAACCAAATGGGTATAACTCATATGAGATTTTGATAAAGATCAAAAGGTGACATATTAGAGTTTGGAACTCTATAGGGGGCGTGAGAATGTGGGGCCCACCTAGGGTGGGATTCCCACTTCAAGATAACATTATCTTATTAATTGGTTAGTGATGATTATCTCCTAATAAATAGGGATAAGATTACTTGGTTGCTAATTAATTATTTCCTATTAAATAGGGATAAAATTAGTTTGTTACTAATTACTTTTCCTATTAAATAGGGAATGGATAATGTTGATTTCAATTTTTGATTAAATCCTAATTGGATTAGGATAATCATTAAAGAATGAAAGGAGTTCTAATTGGATTAGAATTAGAAGGAGGTTATTGACTTATTCTACAAGATAGCTAAAGGGGATCCCATAAAAGGACCCCCCCCCCCCATAGTGGAACGTCCACAAGGGGACTCCTCTGTCTCCCTCCCACGTTTTTCTCTCCCCTCCCTTTTATGTTGTACGGCCTCCTCTCCCATATTATTCTTTGGTTGTTTTTTGATTTTGAAGAAGATCAAGAAAAAATTTTTGATAATCAAGAATTATTAAAACCACATTTTCTCTTCTTCCTTCTCTTTTAATCTTGGATAATATCATAATCAATCTTGAATAGTATTATAACCAATCTTTATGAAAGGATTTTACATTCAAGAAAGAATCTTGCATTCAAGAAAAAAATAAAAGATCATAGAGTTTGAATGGAAATGATTGATCAAGAAAGGTTCTTGAATCAAAACAAAGAAGAAAAAATTAAAGACCATTGATCGGAAGAGTCATTTAGCTTCCATTGGAGTAAAGATTCGAAGATTCAAAGAATACCGTTTTCGTAGCTAATTGGCATTCCTCATAGTCTAATTAATAAATAAGAGAGAAATCGCAAATTCTGAAATGTCAGAAATGTGCGTTTTCGAAAGACGAACCCAACGCAAGTTGAATCGTCAAAATCCGACGAGCGAGTCAAAAGATATGGTCAAAACAGTCCAGACATATAGAGCACCGATCGCTCGGTCCAGTCAGCGATCGATCGGTCCATAACCGATCGATCGGTAGCTATCGCACGGTCAGAAATTTTGTATAGGGAAATTTTCCAGAGAGTGAGTTTTTGACCAGTCGATCGGTCATAAACACCGATCGCTCGGTAGGCAACCGATCGATCGGTCATAACCACCGATCGCTCGGTCCTTGTGTTTTTGGCAGAAATTTCATTAAGGGTGTTTTCGTCTTTTGGGCGTTTCGCTCATACCTTAAAGGCTTTGTCCGATCATTTGAGGGTTCATACACAACCCTTAGAGTCTTTTGAGAGATAGAGAGAAAGGAGAAGGTTTTCCAAAACCTAGGTTTCCATTTTGGAGAGAAATCAAAGGGTTTTGAAACCCTAGATCAACCTCAAGCCCGATTTCTTCAAGATTTCGGTTCAAGCATTCGTGGAGCTCGTGTTCCAAGCTAGGGCAGCAACTTACGTGCATTTTGGAAGGGGATTCCTTCCCTCTTTTGTCAAGGTCGGTACTTCTTACTACCCTCCTAGTTATAGCTTCCCTTTTTTCTTTGTTTCTCCTTGTTTTCCTTCACATATATATGTGTTATGAGATTGGTGGTATGAATGGTGAATGGAGATGGATGTTAGCGAATGGATGCCGTGTGGATGATGTGATGAATGAATGGGAAAGGGCATTGTACCAATAATGAACATACAAGTGTGATGTGAGCATAACCCACCTAGAAAAGCATGATCTAGGTTTAAGTGAATAATGAACATATCCCATGTTTGATGAAATGCCAAGGTGAACAAAATAAATGATAAATTAGGGGAACTCATGCTTAATTGCTCTTGAAATTTGTTAGGGTTCATGATAGTGTGTTTCTTACATTTCTTAAAATGCGTAGATTATTACTCGCTTAAATTGTTATATGCTATGCTTTGTGAATTACCCCAAATTGCTATATTTAATTCCAAATGCAAGTATGCACACGATCTCACGAGCACGCATGAAATGACGTGATTTACCGATGTTTTAAGTGTGGGACGTAGAGGTGGGGCATATCCTAAGATATGTTTCACTTCGCTTTTGACAAGGGCAAGACAATTATGCATTTCATAGGGAAAGGTCTCCCATCCCCTCGCATGACACGCATAGCATAGCATTACATGACACGCATAACTCTGCATGGCATTACACGCATGGATGCTAGTTGCGACGGGCTATGAACGGCAACTAGGCATTCACATTCCGCATGGATGCTAGTTGCGACGGGCTATGAACGGCAACTAGGCATTCACATTCCGCATGGATGCCAGTTGCGACGGGCTATGAACGGCAACTAGGCATTCACATCTGCATATAGGGTACTAGTTGCGACAGGCTATGAACGGCAACTAGGCATTCACATCTGCATATAGGGTACTAGTTGCGACGGGCTATGAACGGCAACTAGGCATACCCATCTGCATATAGGGTACTAGTTGCGACGGACTATGAACGGCAACTAGGCATGTGAACATGTTTAAATTATGAACAAGCAAGCATGATACTCGCATGACACGCATGACACGTATGACACGACATGGCACGCATGATGCAAGCATGACAAGCATGGCACGGTTAACAAGTTCCCAATCACGCAAAGGGTATTTCAAGTCAAGTCAAGTGCACGATGTTTTCAAGGATTTTATCAGTCTTTTTTAATGCAAGCATGAATATAAATTGCTTTACTTCCTTGTATGATTTAAATTGTTCATGTTTTATATATGAAATTTGTTTCCTACTTTATGTATGCTATCTGTATACTATGACTGTTGGTTAGTATTTAGTACCCGCTGAGTATTCCATGCTCAGCCGTACTTCTTATGTCGGCAGGTTCTGAGGGAGCTGCTGCTCCATTTGATGTTTGTGCTCCTGGCCCATGGGTGGAGGATGAGTACGTCGAGGAACCTTTGGAGGAACCTCCCGTAGAGGGTTATCAGTAGGTGGTGTTAGATTCTGAGTGGATTAGCTGTGGGTGAGCATGAGTGATTATATCCATGTATTTTGGCGGGCATGTCCGCACTTTCTTTGTTTTGATTTCTTTGTATTAAACTTGGACCATGTGTATATACTTAGAGGTTGTTAGACTTCCGATGTGTTTTATAGTTATGTTTCCGCTGTCATCTTCTATTGTATATGCTCCGTGGGTGTTTTGCAGGTTGATTTAAGGTTAGGTCACGTCGCCAAAGTATCCTAACTCCTAGGGGGTATTTTGGGGCGTTACAGAAGTGGTATCAAAGCTTAGGCTTTAGGTCTTTAGGGTCACTTAGAATCGAATACCACGGCTTGACAAGAGCATATGTCAGGAAACAAGTTAGGAAGAAAGTAAGTCGGAAGAGAGTCTTGATCCAAGTGTAAGACTAAACTTTAGTCTTAGTCAAAATGGTTGTTTCAACCAAGTACGAGTCTTAGGAACGCTAGAACACCAAGGTATAATATCACAACCACTCTGGTGACTTGACGAGATGAATATGATGGTACTATACTATTTTATGTGGTATTGTTATATGGTATTATATGCTATATGGTGTGCGTACTATGTACTTATACTATTAGGTGTGGTATTGTTAGGGGTTATTATATGTGGTGTGCATACTATATGTCACGTACTAAGTGACAACCCATGTGTTAGGAATGAATTCCCAGTTAGACTCATGAGTTGAGTAATACTCAGGCTAGAGTCCAGACTAGGTGTGAGTTGGTAAATGGTGGTAGGTCCTTGTCATACCCTGTACTATGGGGTCCTTTCGAGTGAGACAGTAGGATTCTCCGTCGTCTTACAAGTTTAGTAAAATTAGAATTTACGAAAATAGGGACAGAGGCTTGATAAGTAATATTATGAGCAATTGGTGTAATTTTAAACTTGTTAAACTATACTAGATGCGTCTTACATCACAAAGAAATATAAGTCACACATCATGGTATGACGATAATTCCATGAAACCCCACGACTAGTAGAAACAGATATAGATAGTAATACGTTTTAAGTCAAGGAACAAATATAATTTTAACAACCCAGGGATGCTCGATGCACGCTTCTAAGTACAGTTGCGCATTTTCTGCAGCACGTCTTAGACCCAGTGCTCAGTCCCAATTAAACATAATTTTTGGATGAGCTCACGGATGTTTGATGCACGTTTCTAGATGCGCACCTGCAGCACGCCCTAGACTCAGTGCTCGGTCCTAGTCTAGATACAGATGCGCGTTCATTCTGCAGCACGTTCTAGACACGATGCCAGTCCAAAATAATAAAGAAATTACTAACTCCAACGGGTAGCATGCACGTTCATACATATCATGAGCAACATACATAGCATAGGCATCATACACTTCATACATGGCAGGAACATCACACGGATATCAAAAAATATCATATACATATCCCGCATGCATCATGTAGATCTTAGAAGCATTATACATGTCACCAGATTTAGAAGGCATCACCTAAACAACTCAATCAGATGAACTAGTCATTAGTACTAGTTTCAAACGGGCTATGGTTTTAAGTTTGTGATCAGTTAATACCATGATCAAGTGTGAAGCTTATCATCAGTAAGAAAACTACTTGTATAATTGTACGATTATAATTGTACTTAGATATATACACGATGTGCTCGCATAGGTTGGGGGCTTGAGTCCAACTTCTGGTTAGGAGAAGTTGTTGCCCTTAAGAAGCAACTAAGGAGTTAGCCTTAGACCATAACCAGTTGCAACACAACCAACATCGCATCTTGGCTTCGCTAGGAACCTTAGAGTATATTATTATGCTATGGTATGTGTATCTTAATGTATGTTCTAGACTTTGATAAATACTTACTATTATGAAAATGCAATATCGGATTTTGATGGGATTCAAGTTAGACTCATGCTTTGCTATCGTCCTCAGGAGTAAACCATGAGACGTGGCGATCAGGGTCGTGGATACCACACTAGGAGGGGTGGAGTATCTCCTCCTCCATTGAGGGATGAGCAGCCTGATCTCACTCAGGTCTTGGGATCCATAGCAGAGACACTAGCAATACTTGCCACTAGGCAGCCCACTACCCCCATTCCTACGGCGGTACTTGTACCTATCCCTACACATCATGCCACAGGAAGTGAGGCACTTTGGAGGATGAGGCCCCCGGTGTTTTATGGTGATATGGACCCATTGGTCGCAGAAGCATGGGTTAGGTACCAGTCCTCTAGACATATGCAGGTACGGAGTCCTCCCACTGCACCACAGGCTTCTCTTTCGGTTGCTCCACCGGCATCGCACACGGCTACCGTGCAGCCACCCCGCCTCGCAGTATCTCAGGCAACAGGATATGCGCCCTCCACCTACTCTTACGAGATATGTACCCTTTGTGGGAGGAGGCATGTGGCCAGAGAGTGTAGGAGAATCTCCGGTGGATGTTTCCACTGTGGTCGCCAGGGCCACCTGATCAAGGATTGTCCCAGCCGTCAGATGCCACCTTATTCTCGGGGAAGTAGGCCCACGGTTAGGCGGTCACCTCCGCAGGGCTCTACAAAAGCATTAAGCCCCCAGCAGTCCACACAGCCCCCTTACTAGGCTAACCAGGGACAAGCCTTTGCCACTCCAGGATAGAATGCTCAGGCACCAAAGGCTATGGCATGAGGATGTGAGAGGGAGAAGAAATTTTTTTTTTTTGTGCAGAAGGGAATGTATTTTGTGTTTTGTCATGGGCAGTCAGTTGCCACTTGTATGTAATTGTGCTACCTTATGTTATGAAAGTTTTTCCTGCTATTTAGAATGATGTTGAGTTTTATGAGAAAACTAGGTGCCTTGCCAATAAGTGAGTGCCTAGCCTTATATTGATTAATAGGGGATTATCATATCGTTCAGTAGGAAGGGTTAAGCATGGGGAAGTATCCTCGATTGATTTATGTATCGTCCAAATTTCGGGGACGAAATTTTTGTAAGGGGGGGAGAATGTAGCACCCCGGATTTTTCTATACTTAATGAATACCGTTTTCGTAGCTAATTGGCATTCCTCATAGTCTAATTAATAAATAAGAGAGAAATCGCAAATTCTGAAATGTCAGAAATGTGCGTTTTCGAAAGACGAACCCAACGCAAGTTGAATCGTCAAAATCCGACGAGCGAGTCAAAAGATATGGTCAAAACAGTCCAGACATATAGAGCACCGATCGCTCGGTCCAGTCAGCGATCGATCGGTCGATAACCGATCGATCGGTAGCTATCGCACGGTCAGAAATTTTGTATGGGGAAATTTTCCAGAGAGTGAGTTTTTGACCGGTCGATCGGTCATAAACACCGATCGCTCGGTAGGCAACCAATCGATCGGTCATAACCACCGATCGCTCGGTCCTCGTGTTTTTGGCAGAAATTTCATTAAGGGTGTTTTCGTCTTTTGGGCGTTTCGCTCATACCTTAAAGGCTTTGCCCGATCATTTGAGGTTTTGAAACCCTAGATCAACCTCAAGCCCGATTTCTTCAAGATTTCGGTTCAAGCATTCGTGGAGCTCGTGTTCCAAGCTAGGGCAGCAACTTACGTGCATTTTGGAAGGGGATTCCTTCCCTCTTTTGTCAAGGTCGGTACTTCTTACTACCCTCCTAGTTATAGCTTCCCTTTTTTCTTTGTTTCTCCTTGTTTTCCTTCACATATATATGTGTTATGAGATTGGTGGTATGAATGGTGAATGGAGATGGATGTTAGCGAATGGATGCCGTGTGGATGATGTGATGAACGAATGGGAAAGGGCATTGTACCAATAATGAACATACAAGTGTGATGTGAGCATAACCCACCTAGAAAAGCATGATTTAGGTTTAAGTGAATAATGAACATACCCCATGTTTGATGAAATGCCAAGGTGAACAAAATAAATGATAAATTAGGGGAACCCATGCTTAATTGCTCTTGAAATTTGTTAGGGTTCATGATAATGTGTTTCTTACATTTCTTAAAATGCGTAGATTATTACTCGCTTAAATTGTTATATGCTATGCTTTGTGAATTACCCCAAATTGCTATATTTAATTCCAAATGCAAGTATGCACACGATCTCACGAGCACGCATGAAATGACGTGATTTACCGATGTTTTAAGTGTGGGACGTAGAGGTGGGGCATATCCTAAGATATGTTTCACTTCGCTTTTGACAAGGGCAAGACAATCATGCATTTCATAGGGAAAGGTCTCCCATCCCCTCGCATGACACACATAGCATAGCATTACATGACACGCATAACTCTGCATGACATTACATGCATGGATGCTAGTTGCGACGGGCTATGAACGGCAACTAGGCATTCACATTCCGCATGGATGCTAGTTGCGACGGGCTATGAACGGCAACTAGGCATTCACATTCCGCATGGATGCCAGTTGCGACGGGCTATGAACGGCAACTAGGCATTCACATCTGCATATAGGGTACTAGTTGCGACGGGCTATGAACGGCAACTAGGCATACCCATCTGCATATAGGGTACTAGTTGCGACGGACTATGAACGGCAACTAGGCATGTGAACATGTTTAAATTATGAACAAGCAAGCATGATACTCCATGACACGCATGACACAACATGGCACGCATGATGCAAGCATGACAAGCATGGCACGGTTAACAAGTTCCCAATCACGCAAAGGGTATTTCAAGTCAAGTCAAGTGCACGATGTTTTCAAGGATTTTATCAGTCTTTTTTAATGCAAGCATGAATATAAATTGCTTTACTTACTTGTATGATATAAATTGTTCCTGTTCTATATATGAAATTTGTTTCCTACTTTATGTATGCTATCTGTATACTATGACTGTTGGTTAGTATTTAGTACCCGCTGAGTATTCCATGCTCAGCCGTACTTCTTATGTCGGCAGGTTCTGAGGGAGCTGCTGCTCCATTTGATGTTTGTGCTCCTGGCCCATGGGTGGAGGATGAGTACGTCGAGGAACCTCCCGTAGATGGTTATCAGTAGGTGGTGTTAGATTCTGAGTGGATTAGCTGTGGGTGAGCATGAGTGATTATATCCATGTATTTTGGCGGGCATGTCCGCACTTTCTTTGTTTTGATTTCTTTGTATTAAACTTGGACCATGTGTATATACTTAGAGGTTGTTAGACTTCCGATGTGTTTTATAGTTATGTTTCCGCTGTCATCTTCTATTGTATATGCTCCGTGGGTTTTTGCAAGTTGATTTAAGGTTAGGTCACGTCGCCAAAGTATCCTAACTCCTAGGGGGTATTTTGGGGCGTTACAAAATAGATCTATAGAAATAAAAATGATTAAAATAGAAATATAATTAAAAACAAAGCAAGGCTAGTAGCTCAAGATTACAACCAAGAAGAGAGCATAGGCTATGAAGAAACATTTACCGCGATTGTCAGACTAGAAGCTATAAGAATATTACTTGTATTTGCTAGTCACAAAGAATTTAAATTATTTCAAATGGATGTGAAAAGTGCATTCCTTAATGGGTTTTTAACTGAAGAAGTATGTGTAAATCAACCCCCTTTCTTTGAAAACCATAAATTTTGAAATCATGTATTTAAATTAACCAAAGCCCTATTTGAATTAAAGCATGCTCCTAGAGCTTAGTATGATAGACTAAACAGTTTCTTAATAGAAAATTGATTCATTAGAGGAAAAATTGATACTACTCTATTTATTTTGTCCAAAGATGATGATATGTTTATAATTCAAATTTATGCAGACGACATTATATTTGGATCAATTAATGAATCACTTTGTAAAATGTTTGTTAAAACTATGCAAAATGAATTTGAAATGAGTATGATGGAAGAATTAACATTCTTCATAGGACTCCAAATTAAACAAACAAAACAAGGAACCTTTGTCAATCAAGCCAAGTACACTAAAGAATTGTTTTAAAAGTTTGAAATGGAAAATACTAAAGTAATGAATACTACTATAAGTCCATCAACCAAACTTGATAAAGATGACAATGGCAAAAATATTGATGAAAAACAATATAGAGGCATGATGGAAGTCTACTGTATCTCACAGCAAATAGGTCTGACATTATTCAGTGTATGCATATGTGCAAGATTCCAAGCTTGTCTAAAAGAATTACATATGATTGCTGTAAAAATGATCTTTAGATACTTGCTAAGCACTATAGAATTAGGTTTATGGTATCCAAAAGATACATCACTAGACCTAATAAGCTATTTAGATGCTGACTTTGCTGGATGCAAAGTTGATAGAAAAAGCACTAGTGGAACTTATCGCTTTTTAGGATATTCTCTTCTTTCATGGTTTAGTAAGAAACAAAATTCAGTAGCCCTATCTACAGCTGAGGCTAGTTTATGGTAGCTAGGAGTTGTTATGATCAAACTCTATACATGAAACAACAGTTAGAAGATTTCAAACTTTTCTATTCTAAAATTTCAATTAAGTGTGATAATACAAGTGTCATCTGTGTGACTAAAAATCTCATTCAACACTCAAGAACAAAACACATTGAAATCAGATATCACTTCATAAGAAATCATGTACATAATGGGATGTAATATTGGAGTTTATGGATACAAACAATCAAATTGCTGATACATTTACAAAACCTTTTCAATCTGAAAGATT
Source organism: Tetracentron sinense (assembly GCA_015143295.1). Lineage (NCBI taxonomy): Eukaryota > Viridiplantae > Streptophyta > Magnoliopsida > Trochodendrales > Trochodendraceae > Tetracentron > Tetracentron sinense. Next base: position 20,972,975 of record CM026556.1, on the reverse strand, counting down.
AAGTACGTTGAGAAGAGAATTAGGAATGACTAGTCTAAATTAACTTAATTAATCATAATTATGCCAAAATTGCTCTCAAATGAAAGATTGTGCGTTAATATTTGAAAAATTATTTGATTATGTTATGTGTATGATTTGGATGGTTTATACTGTTTTTGGATGTTAAAATTAATCAATGTATTTGGGAAAAATAGTTTTAAAAATAAAAAATTTAATAATTTTTTTTCAAAGTTTGTACTGATTTCGGCGACAAAATCAGACGAGATTTTGAATTTCGGCGATGAATCTTGGGTTACATGGAAACAGTAAGCTTCTTGTACCCGATTCGGCTACGAAATTGAATAAACTATTCAATTTCGGCGACGAAGTCATTCTGAACTCAAAATAGTATGCTACCTGTCTTCATTTTGGCGACGAAATTAAGGGATCAATCTCATTTCGGCGACAAAATTGTTCGTGGGTATATAAGAAATCCCAAATCTGATTTTTCAAATCATTTCTCAAAAGCTAGGTTTTCCCTCCTCTTCACTATTCCATTGAATCTCCAACCAAACCTCATCCATTTCAAATCAAAATCAATCCTTAACCTAATACTCAATCAAAATGCCTCCTCGCACAAAGAATGCATCGGAAGAACCTCCTTTGAAAAAAGCTTGCACTTTCAAAGGAAAAGAAGTGGCTTCATCGTCAGCTCCAGAAAAATTCAAATCTCCAAAGTACGAGAAGCTTTTCAGAGATAAATTCCTTCCTCGTTCTCTCCTATACGGTAAGACTGTGAATTTTGTAAACCTAGAACTATACGGTTTAAGTGTTATCCAAACTCTATTTTCAACCCTTAAATGAGATTCTTTTATCTCCTCAAATGAAACCATGTATCCCGAACTTGTTCGGATCTTTTACACTCATTTCAAGTTTAACCAATCCTCCCAAATCATCACATCCTATGTTCATGGGAAGAATATTTCATTTCACTTAGATAATCTATCAAATATTCTTAAAATCCTAAAACATTCCTTCCAATCTTTTGTAAATGGTCAATGGACCAAATATGAAGGATTTGATGTGGTAGATGCACTGAAACTCATGGAGTACTTGACTTATTTTGATGTCTTTCTAATGTGGTGTATTCTCACCTCCACACCCATTGACCTCTCTTATATCATTGTCCACTGCATAGCTGATGCTCAGAAGAGAAAGTCAGGTTGTCTTCCTTTTGGTCAAGCCTTGACCAAAATTTTCAAATACTTCAACATCTCTCTTTCCTCTCATACAGACCTAGTAAATGCTGATGACTCCACCATATATAATAAGGCTACCATCCAAAGGATGGGCTATATTTGGCATGATAGTCTAAAGGACTAGATTCCCAAGCCATCTTCCACCCAGCCTTCCAGTCAGCCATCTTCAGATCCTCCTTCCATTCCTACTTCTGCTTCTGATCTCATTCCCAAGTCTACTCCTGCTCCCATTCCTCCCTCCTCAGATACAGCACCAGAGATAGTGACAGATCCAGAGGTAGAGGCAACACCAGAGACAGTGGAAGAGCCAGCAGTAGAGGCAGTGCCTGAGTGGCCTGAGATTGTGATAGAGGATGAGATTCCTGAGTTTTCTCATCAGAGACAGGACTCACCTCATTTTGAGGACTCGAGACCTTTCTTTAAGCCACCCAGCAAACCATCAGCTTCAGATGACCAGTTGAGTTTGATGTCAGGTCAGATAACCTCCATGGTTACCAGCTTGGAGCAGTTCCAGCTGGAGATGAGAGAGAGACAGCTGAGGTTTCAAACCGAAATGAGAGCATCTATGATCTCGTTCATGGCAGAGAGTAGAGCCAGTATGGATGCTCTTTAGACAGAGACTAGAGATAGCCTACAGAGCCTCTATTTAGTCACCAGAAAGAGACTAGTTGCACTTGAATCTAGGATGGATAGCATCCAGGGAGAAATCAAGAAAAGTACCGAGTCTATGGAGCCTAGATTGGATGAGATTGAGATATCAGGGGAAGTCACCAGGAACAGAAAAGACTCCATACTATCCCTGAAAGAGATAAAAGTTGTAGATGCTATGGAGCAAGGCTTGCAGCTGAATGATTTGGTGACAATGATGAAAGGAAAGGTAGAATGCATTGAAAAACATATTAGGACTCAAGGTCCAACTATTTCTTGGATGTCCTCTCTTTAGGAAACCAGACCCCTATCATTCACCAAATGGTCACTCAATTTACTCAGCTCTCCATTAAAGTTTCAAATGTGAAAAAGCAGTCTTTTCAAGTGGTTAAAGGAGAAGTTTCTTCCTCTCAAGCTCCAAAATCCTTCAAGATTCACTTTATTCCTCCATCCCCCACTGATAGTAACAATGATGAATCTGATGATTCGGATGAAGATCCTACCAAAGACCTTTTGGATAAGCTTAAGAAGCTCAAGAAGAAGCAAGCAGAGGATGGGCTGTAATTCTTTTTTTTTTTCGTTCTTCTTTTTTATGATGCCAAGGGGGAGAAGAGAGAATATTAAATGAAATGTATTTATGTTATTGAATGAAATGTATTTATGTTTGAACATTGTTTGAATGTAATACTTTTCGCACTTTATGAAATTGATGAGATTATCATGTTTATGGAACTTCTCTTGGTTCAAAATTTACCTTGTTTAACTTATTATCATAGAACCTCTCTTGATTGTTTTGACTTGTCACTTTTTGATGAAAAATGAAAATATGATAATTACCTTTGTGAAACTTCTGTTGGTTTTAAACCATTATGATACATTTCTTGAAATAACTAAAATATGCATCTAAATTAAAATCTATTACAAATGCATATATTTAGGGGGAGCTTCCTCAAATCTTTATTAAAATTATATTCTGAGGGGGAGCTCAATCTCATTTCATTACATTATTATGTCATCATCAAAAAGGGAGAGATTGTTAGTCTCAAGGTTACAACCTTGGGTACCCTTAATAATTTTGATAATAACACAATAATGAAATGAAACTAATGGTACTAATAATTCTATTTAGTGCTTGATTATTTCAGATTATAGTCTATTCAGGGGTAATTTTAAGAATGTCTCATGCCTCCTTCGAAGTGTCACATTTAGAAATACACCGAAATTCTTCGGGTGTGACAGCAGTGAAGATTGCATTAAAACCTTTATTATTCCATCTACAATTTTCAAGATTTACATTGGTCCAATCAGAAGAAGGTTTAGGGATGGTCTAATCATCTATAGTCTTTTTTGGATGGGTCCAACCTTGTCCAATGGAGATCAATACTCTCTCATCTAATGATTTTAGAAACGCTCTCATTCGAGCTTTCCAATAGGCATAATTATTTTCATTAAATAATGGGGGACAAGAGATAGATCCTCCCTCTCTAATAGAATTCATATTCACCGAAACTATGAGATAGGATCACACTAATAAATTACTGAACCCACTCTGATATCAATTGAAAAATCCGGTGAACCTCAAATCTAATGTTTGAGTTGAAAACTCACAAATTCAAGGGGCTGGCTAGGTCTCCCTACAAAGTCTATCTACCATTTTTAATATTTAACAATTAAGTTATTTACTAAGGGATGATGAACTTTAAAGTGCAGAATAAGGGGAACAAGCAAACCATAACACAAGTAATTTTTACGTGGAAACCTTTCCGGAAAAAACCACGAGACCTAGTCGAGCAATGAGAATTCACTAAGACAAAGTACCTGATACTTACAAACTCGAACCTCACCAAAACAAGACTCGACTTCCTCGATCCACGGCTAGTCCTACACACCTCAATAAGTAATCACGATCTCGCAAGACTCGCAATCTACCGTAATTGCCTATTCTTCTCTTGTGTTTCGACAACCACGATCTCCACAATCGATCTCCGTAAATGACGGCTTTGGATTCCACCGACCAAATCACACAACCACAATCCTCCTCGAATTGATCTCCTTCGTAAAGGCTCCGAAACACTCCGACCAATTTGTTCTTTCCAGAACGGGTTGATGGTTATAGGGTTTATGACAACTCTAGAATAATCCCATCAAAAGCTTGAGGATACCCCAATGCAATTTTTCAGAGATTAAAATGATAAAACTTGCATCTCTAGAGCAACTAATAAAGGAGAATGAGAGAAAATATTTCCAGAGTTTATGAGAACTCTAGAGGTAGCCCAAACCATTCTCAATACTCTCCACAAGTCCACATTCACGGACTAAAAGGGTTCTATTAAATAGAGAAGCCAAACCAAGGTTTTAGAAAGTGCCAAAAATGAATTTAGAAGCTTTTTTAAGGACTGGGTCGACCCAAAGGGGATTGGGTCGACCCAAAATGGCAGTTCGATCGACCCAACTGCCCCTTTGGGTCAACCCAACTTATGGGTGCTCTCTAGTTATTTTTATCATACATTTTTTTAGAGGACTAGGTCGACCCAAACTTGTTTCGGTCGACTGACTCTTAAAAACTCGAAATTTCCTCCTGTTTTCAATTATGGAGCAAAATCGAAACTACGGTTTGTGAGATATGTCTTTTACGAGGAACCTTGGTTTTTAAGATCCTCTAACACTCTTAAGGCTACATATCTAGTCACCTAAGGTTCATATAGTTATTCTAAGTCAATTTCCACCTAAGATATCATGGTATCTAGGTCATTTGCCATCCTATGAGTGAAATGGAGCCTATGATTAGATTGTCTTCAACTTATCTTCTTCAGTCTTCATCTTCACTTGTCTTGTACGCTTGTAGGCAATGACACAAAATACACTAGACTCACTATTTTGACACCGGAATATGCCAACCCTAAAACATGGACTTTACACTTGTTCTAAAGCGAAAGATCGTAGGGAAACGATCAAAAAGGGTATTGTACATTGTTCTGACTAAATAATGGTTATGAGATTCTTATGATCTTGAAATCATGTTTTGCTTGTCATTATGTCTTGATGATTATGTTGAGACTAAGGTTTGCATGAATTTCAAGAGGGTTCGGGTTTGTGATCTTAAATGGAATAATGGATACTGGGTTGACATGCTACTTATTTACGATTGCAAATTGAAGATAAGATTGCTGAATTATGCATGATATTGTAATCGTTTTTCTGGAAAATCCATGCATATGAGACTGATTATGGAAGACAGGATATTGTAGGGTGTATACTATGGATGAATATGGAGGAGGAGATTTAAGTATAATGAAGTCTGAATCTGGAAATTTATGGTTGTAATCTAAATTGTAGTGGCGATCTTATAATTGCCCAGCATGATAATAATCGTAAATACCTTCTATGTTCGTTAATATACCCTTGTATGAATTTTCATGTTGATTATGCTTAATTATGCATGTATATCATTGGTTGAACTTCGGATAGGTAAATACTTAGAGAATGATATTAATGCCCTGAATTCTCTAACCATCGTTATGTGGGTGATTTTGGTGGAATTTCAATTGTTTGATATCAAAATCTAAGGGATAACCTAGATGAAAGGTGATCATGACACCCAAGCAAATATTGCACCACATGATAGGTATTACAAGTACATGTCTCACGAGCACGAGCACGAGCACAAGCACAAGCACCGTCATGATTACATGTAATTGGGAACTATCATGTTACAGACCACAAGGGGATTATTCATGTTACATGTCATTGGGGATTTCATGTTACAGGTGTTGTCGAATCATCTTGCATGCATTGATATATATGATTATATGAACATGCACAAGTCTTACATTTCTACACAAGTCATGAGTCTCAACATGCCATGAATGAACAATGCTATCTTTACATGTTTCCGCACATAAACTGTAAGATATATTTATTTATGATAAAGCATGACCATGATTATATGATATGACATTGTTAGCTAGACTTTGTATACACTGAGTATGTTCAATGTTCAACCGAATTGTTACTATAGACAGGTTCGAGAGGATTCGATATTTGTGCTCCGGGACCTTAGATTGAGGAAGACTACCCAAATGAGCAAAAATGTGACTATCAGGATACTGAAGTGGATCTAGATCATTATCCATACTACTGATTCAATATATAGATAATTTTTTTATTATGGTTGAGAGAAATGCAATAAGATACAAATTTTAAATTGATGTTGCCTAGGTTTAATTTCTAAATTTGAGATCATATGGATGATCAGATTATTCTATTAGTTGGTCTACAATTTCTTTGGTTTGTTTTATATTATTGAAGTTTAAATGTTGAAGAGAAATTTTGACTCACTTCTAGCATGCCTTTTATGTTGATTACGTTATATGAATATGCAGTGTCACGGGCCTAAGGTCTCATTCACCAACATGAGATTTTCAAGCGCGATAATTCTAAGCATGGAAATTCATAGAAAAACTATCTCTATCCCAACGGAAGTACATAAAGAGAGTTCATGCAAGATTCGAGATGCAAAATCGATAATTACTCCATTGGTGGTCCATTTCAAGTTATCCTCTTAGTTATGTCCGGTGACAGATGAAGAGAATGAAAAGATGGCAAAATTCTTATATGCAAGTACTGTGGGCAGCTTGATGTACGCTATGGTTTGCACTAAACCTGACATCTCACAAGGTGTTAGTATTGTTAGTAGGTTCATGGAGAATCTTGGAAAGGAGCACTGACAGTGAAGTGGATTCTGGATTCTGAGGTACTTGAAGGGTACCATTGATGTCGGAATCATGTTCGACAAGATGAAAAATGTGAGGTAATTGGGTATGTCAATTCCGACTATACTGGGGACTTAGAAAAGAGGAGATCTATTATAGGATACTTGTATACACTAGGTGAATGACAAATTTGTTGGAGATCCATGTTGCAACCTACTGCAGCATTGTCAATCACCGAGGTTGAATACATTGCAACTTCAGAAGCAACCAAGAAAGCTATCTAGTTGAGAAGTCTAGTTGGTGAATTGGGGATAAAGCAGGAGAAGATTATTCTTCACTGTGATAGCCAAAGTGTCATACACTTGGCGAAGAATTAAGTTTACCATTCAAAAACGAAGCACATTGATGTGCATTTCTACTTCATAAGAGATGCAATATCTGATAATTGTTGAAGAAAATTCATACAGGTGAAAACCCTTCAAATATGATGACAAAGCAGGTTATTATTTCCAAGTTTAAACATTGTTTGGACTTGATTAACATTCGATGAGATCGATGGAAGGCCACACCCTTATAGGGGGTGTGAAGGCATCTTTGGAGATGCAGTTATCCTTCACCCAAGGCAGAGCAGAATTGAAGCCAAGGTGGAGAGTCTTAGTTTTGACTCCATTCTGCAATCCACTGCTCGAGTGGGCCTTACCACTGCCTGAGCAGTCATGACTAGGGGGCATGAATTTTTCCGTAGACACCTCCGCCCGAGCGGTGTTGAGGGCCCAAGCGGCATAACGCGACCGCCAAGCAGTGGAGCGGGATTAGGTTATTTTAATCCTGATTTTTACCCTTTTATAGATAGACACTTTGTATTAGGGTTGGTTAACTAAAGCCAAACGTTTTCTTTTGAGAGAGAGAATGTTTGAGAGGCTAGAAGTCATTGTAGCTCTTTACTTTGATTATTAATGAAGATGGTGATCTTTCCGTGGACGTAGCCCATACCGGGTGAACCACGTATATTCGTGTGTTCTTCTGTGTTTTTGTTTTCTTTCAGCAGGTTACTTTCACCACATCAACTACTTCACACAGATCCTTGTTTAGTTGAATACCGAAGATCACTATGATATAACCATATGACCTCTTGCTTTTTTTGTGGATTGTTGCCATATTTATATGGTTTAGATTATTCATTTCATAAACACTGCAGAAAAGTAATACACCTGAAAATGTAAATTAGTAAACCAAACTCTATCCTATATGAATTGAGATCATGGTTCCAATCACACTCACACACACATACAAATAGAAGGAGATCAGAGCATTTGCAGGGGTACACATCATATAAAACTCAGACTTTTATCAGGTAGTTGACAGGATTCACATATAACTATCATTCCATAAATTACATTCAATCAAGGAAAATAAATTAACAGCTGAGATACAATAGGGCTTGTTGGTGGTGATCAAAAACACGACAATGCAGTACTCTGTAAAATGAGGAAAGCCAAGGGCATCCATCAACTGATGCATGGCATACCGCCTTCGGAGCCTATATTAGATTCTCTCATAATTGAGCTTATCAGACTGCAGACAGACACACAAGGGGTCATATAAAGCAGTCTACCAAATCTAGCATACATTAAGCATCACATACTTACAAGAAAGGAGCAATCAATTACCAATTTGCAAGAAGGATATTGATTACATGGGGACAGGGAAGGGAACATGGAGTGAGAAAGCAACAAAAATAGGCTGAAAAGATGATGGTATCAGCCATTTAATGGACCCTGGCCTAGTTGGTCATGCTACAAAACCACCAAACCATGACTTAAGTTGTCATATGTAATATGCAGGGGTGGAGCCAGGATTCTCTTGCAGGGGGCTAACAATGGGGGTTCGGGGGCGTAGCCCTCGAATTTTTTTTTGTGGGCCAAGTTCATGGGCCATCGTGTATGTTTGTGTCCATTTGTATAGAATATGTTTTTCTCAAAAGTTTGGGGGGCCCATCCCCTGGCTCCACCCCTCTCCTAGGCTATTAATGCTTTACTATCTTTTTTTCAAAATTCCAGGGGGGCTTCAGGCCCCCCGGGCCCCATATGGCTTTGACCCTGGTAATACGTACATGTTGTCATATATATATATGTGCGTGTGTGTGTATTCTATTTTCCTAGTTTCACTGCTTCCGATTAATATCATAAATAAGATTTATCACTTCAAACAGTATTTTCATTAATTTATAGGCCAGCTGATACATTTTATTTCCCTGGAAATAATGATATCAAGCTTCCGAAACTTTAACATTACCTTGATAAGCATGTCCGTTGGGAGCCAAGCTGGTGCAGTCGGGACCCCAACCCACGCAATCTGCAAGTCAAGTACTGGTAAGTCATGTGAATTGAATCGTATTTGGGATACATGCCAAATTCACATCAAATGTTCTGTGCCATTACACTTCAGAACACCATTAGCATTTGAAATCTAATGCTATCTATATAATATAACCATACACGCATTCGGAAGATCAATAATCCAATTATACAAATTTCTCTAAGAGTCGGGATTATAAACATAAATCAGAAACAAAAAATAAAAATAACTAATAGATTATAACGCAAACAAGCAAAAGGAAGCAGAAGACTATTCTTCTTCTTCCTAGTGAGTTATGTAGATTCCTTGATGATGATCTGAGATGTGGTAAATATTTACGGATGTTATTAATTCTAATTCGGTAAGGTCAGGTAAGGGGTAGGGGTCTTCCATCTTATTATTTCTAAAAGGAAAGTTACTTACAAGTGCATGCTCTCCCGTCTCAAAAACACGTAAGTCCAATACCTAATAACAGTCATGCATAGAATTGATTAGCAAGCAGGAAAAGTGGTAATGGAAACTAAAAGCTACTTGTAGTTGGAGTAATATGAAGGGGCTTAGTTTAGCAAAATAACCCCCCCCCAAAAAAAAAAAAATGGCAGTTCATGTATTTTCACTTCCAAGATAGATGAAGTACCTCCCCACGGTCTTCATAAATGTAGTCCAAGCCTTTGTAGTAAGGTGGATGCCCAACAGATAAATACTGAAATTACAAGCATACATGTCAATAGTGGTAAATTCTCTTGTGGTCGATGCATAAGGTATTTATATATATTCAAAGGAAATGCATTGAATAAACTAATAGAATAGCGAAAGAAAATAAGTAAAAACACGAGATTTACACCACATGTTCTTGAAATAACGCATAACTAAATTCACATGAACACATCCACAAGTCATATAGACATAACTGATACAGTCTACATCCTTCCATAACTCTCATCTACTTTGTGGTAGTTCTTCAAAGAATTCTTTCCAGATTCTTGTTCAGTGGTCTTACACTTGGTGGGTATGAAACTTCACACTCTCTAATGTCTAATTTACTCATTAGTTTGAACGCATGAACTGCCTCTACAAAGAAATTCTATGCTTCCTTGTTGGGGGCATTTGGCATGAAATGAATAACAGGTCTTCTATTGTATCTCTTGCCCCTTGATGGATGATATCAAGATAATACTCCTCATATATAGTTCAAGTGAGTATACATATGGGATGCCCTCCAGTTGGATGGCTAAAGCTTAATTTTGATAAAAGTAGCACCAGCATCCAAATTTAGAAGGCACTTCTTGAGGTGCTAAATTTGCAGGAGCGGTGTTCGACAAGACTCAGATGTTTAAAGGCTTACAATGGTTGAAAAGAGTTTGCCACATGCAATTGCTGCTGAGATTGTGAAACTATGGAATGATTAAAGCATCAAGCAGAGTGCCAATAAACAAGGTATCGTAAATCTTAACATTTCACAATTGGTCGGCTAAATTAACAATATGTCTTCAATAATTAAAGACAGACATCAATATTGTTTAGCCACACTGAGAACCCCTTCTAGATTTCATCCATACTCAATAAATTTATGACTCCACATTTGATTTCCTTGACTAAATTAAGGCTAAACCACAAAAAAAAAAAAAAAAAATTTAATTAAGGCTATTAAGCACTAAGAGGTCAATTTGCCATAGCTGAAATCAACCCGCACGGGTAGCTCAGTTGGTTTGGGTCCTGGGAGAGATCCCCAAGGTCTCAAATTCTTCTCCCAGGCTTACCCAATGCATGGTATGCAGGTGATTGCGTGCATCCGAAGGGACTAGTCCTTCCTTGTCATGGATGGGAGTTGGGACACCCTCCATATATATATATATGTTTATGATCACAGGATACCAAGAATCTCAAAGTTCTTCAAAATTACAGATTTTGCTAGCCTCAGGGAGCTAGTGAATTTATTCTTTGGCACCTCTTTAGTAGCTACAATCTACAATTTCTATCTCTTTAGCTTCTGGAAGCTAGATTCTGACATTTGTATGAAGATCACAGGGTACCCAAATCAAAATTCAGGCAATTCATTAATCTCTTTAACTGTGTCAATTTCCACTAATCTCTGTGTTAATAAAGAATCTTCATTGCTTCCTGTTTGCAGTGTTTGAAAAATGAATTTCAATCAAATTAAGAAAACTTACATTAACGCTGTTAAGATACTTTTCTTTATCCACTCTCACAATCTGACCTTTCTTCACTGCAAACAAAAGAATAAGTAAAACAAGCAATCTACAGTTTCTGGGGTTCTTGAGAAATTGAAGATTAAGAACAATTTGAGATTACTCGAGTAGACGGGTTTCTTTGGGAATTTTGTAGTTGTGGTCGAAGACTGAGTCTTAGAGGGCTCTTCGCTCTTCGTCTGAGTGAGCTTCTCTTTCTCTGGTTCGGCATCATTTGAAGCTCTAATTGACGGCAAACGGAGAGAGTTTCTTCTGAGAGTTCGTGGGAATGGAGAGAGGCATGGGAATGATTTGTGGGAGAGAGATGCAGAGAATGCCATGGGAGAATGGATTGCCATTTCTCAGTTGCAGAAGCTCTCTGTAGATCACTTATTGGTTTATTCTCCGCCATTGATTTTGCAGATAAGAAAGAGTAGTTTAATAGGGTCATCCGAATCAGATGGATGTAGCACAGTAGCACTTGTGGGTCTCATTTTTGTTAAATACTCACCTCCTTTAAACTCCCTTTAACTGTGGTGAAAGGTTCACTAACCCCTAGGTTCACTCAGCTACCTTTTGTTTTTATAAAAATAAAATAAAATAAAATAATTTAACTATAGGATTAAAAATTAACTTGAGTTCACCGCAGGACCGTTTTGTGAGAGCAAGGAGCAATAGTTCTCTCCTTGTCGGTAGAGCGAACTATTGTTCCTCATTTTTTATTTGAGAAATAGTTAACTTACTACCGCATTAGACTATGTAGTCTAATTTGCAGTCTTCATTGGTTCATGCCCTTATTTTTACCACACATCAACTGTAGTTAAGATTTACTCACTCCTAAAGTTAAGCAATCTAACCTTGATTTTAAAAATACGAAAAAACAAAAATATTTACTTTAATATTCTTAAACTTTACTATGATTAAAAAAGTGTTAAAAGGGACACGTGACCATAACATTAGACTACATAGCCTAATGTGTTGTGTGCTAATCACTGCCCTTTTTATTTTTATCTTTAATCACATTTTCTTATGAGTGAATTCAAAGTGACAATGGTATATCTGAATTCGTATCAACTTACCAGAGCTCGAATAAATATAATATTCGAATTATCCTATTATGTTTAAAAAAAGAAAAAAATAATAAAAATAATAAAATATATATATATATATATATATATATATATATATAATTTAATTTAATCTATATGAGAATATTGAGATGAAAGAGTGAGAAGACAAAGATAGATAAAATCACTAATAAGAGTATTTGAGAGAATATGTGAGTAGCAGAATAAGCGATTACAAATAAGAATTGATTGAGATGGTTTGAACTTTGAACACGTTCAGCAAAAACCAATAACGACTCCATTAAAAAGTAAATCGATACAAGTAGAAGGCCATAAATAGAAGAAAAAAAAATAAGGCAAAAACCAAAGTGGAATAAGGAATTGATGATTCATATATATAGTTAGGAAAGTATCCTAAATTAAATAGTAAGACTCATTTACAATTTACAATAGAGGCCATTAGAGCGGAGCTGATCTACCAAGGAGAATATGTTGGACATATATGTCCTCAAAAGCCAACAAGAGACTTTTCTATGTTGATTAGACAAACATCATATTCACACAACCAACTATAAAAGGTATTTATATTAATTACTGTCTCATATGATGAAGACATAAAGTTCCATAGGTAACATTGTAGGAAAATCATGCAAAGGTTGCGAGGAGATATGATTTTTCAGTTCCTTGTAAACCTAATATTGTTCGAAGCCTCTAGAGTACTGGTTAGGCGTCGTACTTCATTATGGCTTGCACATGTGTAGTTCTATAAGATAGTGTGATGAGTCTCATTCACAGAGAGTTGTGATGAGTCTCATTCACAGAGAATTTGTTGGTGATAGAGGAGGGGATATTAGTATTCAAGATTTACAACATGAAATTCATCTAATTAAACAAGATATTTCAAATTTAAAGCAAGATACTCATTTTGAAATTACTCAACTTAAAAACCAAATTTCTCAAAGAAATCAAATACCTCTCACACATGAAATCAATTCTGATAATAAAAATAATACAGAACAAAATAAGAATAACCAAGACGAAGAACATCAAGAATACATCAATATAATTACTAGGACAATTCAACAAAAATGGTTAATTAAAATTTCCATTGTAGTAAATAAAGAATTCAGACTTGATACAATAGTTCTTATTGACTCAGGTGTTGATCTTAATTGTATTCAAGAAGGATTAATCCCAACTCAATATTTTGAAAAAATAAAAGAAATTTTGCATACTGCAAGTGGAAGTCAACTCAATATAAATTATAAATTAACCAAAGCTCATGTATGCAATGATGGAATATATATTTTCACTCCATTCATACTAGTCAAAAATCTAACAAGAGAAGTAATTTTAGGCTCTCCTTTTATAACTTTAATCAAACCGTTCATGGTAACTCATGAAGGCATCCAAACAACACTTAATACTCAAACACTTAATTTCCAATTTATAAGTCCTCCTCATCTAAAAGACATCAATATGATTAAAGAATTCTCTATATTCAAAACACATCATATTCATTTAATATCTCAAAAACAAATTTGTTTTCTTAAAAATGAGATACAATACAAAAAGATTGATGAACAACTTAATGATTGGAAATTACAACAACAAATCAAGAATTTTGAAGAAAAACTCAAAACAGAAGTTTGTTCTGACTTTCCCAATGCTTTTTGGCATAGGAAAAAACACATAGTTGAATTGCCTTATATCAAAGATTTTGATGAAACAAATATTAAAACAAAAGTTACACCAATCCAAATGAATCATGAATTATTAGAATATTGTAAAAAAGAAATTCAAAAACTACTCAAAAAGAAATTAATTCACAAATCTCAATCTCCTTGGAGTTGTGCAGCTTTTTATGTATGGAAAAATGTTGAACTAGAACGAGGAACACCAAGGTTAGTAATTAATTATAAACCACTAAATGAAGTTTTACAATGGATAAGATATCCAATACCTAATAAACAAGATCTTTTACAAAGATTAAATAATGCAAGAGTATTTTTCAAATTTGACATGAAGTCTGGTTTCTGACAAATTCAAATTTTAGAAAAAGATAAATACAAAACTGCATTCACTGTACCTTTTGGTCATTATGAATGGAATGTTATGTCATTTGGCTTAAAAAATGCTCCTTTTGAATTTCAAAATATAATGAATTATATATTTAATCCTTATACACATTTTTCAATAGTATATATTGATGATGTTTTAATCTATTCAAATACCATTGATCAACACTGGAAACATCTTAATATTTTTTTTCGGACAATCAAACATAATGGTTTAGTAGTATCCTCTTCAAAAATCCAATTATTTCAAACTAAAATAAGATTCCTTGGTAATATTATTCAACATGGAACTTTTATACCTATACAACGTTCTATTGATTTTGCTGATAAATTTCCCGATGAAATTAAAGACAAAACTCAATTACAAAGATTTTTAGGAAGCCTCAATTATGTGTCAAATCATTGCCAAAATTTAAGCCAAATTTGTAAGCCTTTAAGAGAAAGACTCAAAAAGAATCCACCTCCTTGGACAAAAGAACATACTAAAATAATTCAACAAATCAAATTATTAGTAAAAACTCTTCCCTGCTTACATTTTGCTGAAATAAATCTTCCAAAAATCGTTGAAACCGATGCATCTGATTTAGGCTATGGAGGAATTTTAAAACAAAAAAGAAATGATATAGAAGAATTAATTAGGTTTACATTAGGAACATGGAATCAGGCACAAAAGAACTATTCTACTATTAAAAAAGAAATTTTATCAATAGTATTATGTATTTCAAAATTTCAAAGTGATTTGGTTAACCAAACATTTCTTATTAAAGTTGATTACAAAGCCGCTAAAAATGTTTTACAAAATGATGTTCAAAACATTGCATCAAAACAAATATTTGCTAGATGGCAAGCAATTTTATCTGTTTTTGATTTTAAAATCAAGTATATCAAAGGAGAACATAATTCTATTCCTGATTTCTTAACACGTGAATTCTTGCAGGGTCGATAATTATGTCTAAAAAGGTTCAAACCTCTCGACCTAAATCTTCTCAATCTTCTACCCAACCTAAATCATGGTATGACAAAATCCAAGAAGAAAGCCATCATCCTTCTCCCTTACCACCATTAGCATTATTAACCACAGGGTCCAGTTCTATGCAACCAACCAAATCCTATGCAAAGGCAATATCAGTATCTGGTTCTCAAAAGGGTTCTGTTGTCCCTCAACAACACCAGGCATTTAGGGTTTCTGATCCTATGCCTCTTTCAAAATCTCAGTATGTTTTAAAAGCTCAAAGAATGTCTCTCTTTCCAATTGAAAAAGGTTTTTCAAATTCAAACCCAAATGTTGTTGCTCAAAACAATTTTCATCAAAATTGGGAATTTCCTACTACTGATTTCCGCAAAAAGCAAGAATATTATGAATATATTTTAATAGATACTCAATCTATTTTCCTTACTCATTATTTTGATCAAGATAGTATTATCCATTCTACTTGTAGAATTGGTCATGTTATTTCACCAAAGGAGTGGGGAAAAAATCTCAGTACACCAAAACAATTTGTTACCAAATTCAATCCTAATACTTATCCAAAGGAACAACCTCAACCTCCTCAATTTTTCAATTATTGGAATTATCGTCATGCTTGATACAACTGTTTCTATTTCCAAAATGAAAGTCGCCAACACTCTTGGTGTTTTCTCTTCAAATCTTATTTCAATTTTAATGTTTCTCTTTGGTTTCTTGATTGGTGGATCTATTTTGGACCTATCCCTGAAATCTTACCCTCAAATGTTTTACAAGGTTATCAATTATTCCAGTCAAAATATTTGATCCCAAAAGAACTTTCTCATTTTACTCATACTTATTTATTCTTTTCCAATTTCAAATTAGCATGGATCACTTCCTAGTCTTATGCTCTTGTACCTTCATCTTCCCAATCTTTCTTCTATCTTGGCAGACAATTCAAAGTCAAATGGTGGGACGAATTTAAACCTTACAAAGCTGTTCCAAAAGCAATTAGCCTTTGGCTAATTGACAATCCCTCTTTATCCTTATCTTCTCCAGCAACATCAACAACTTCAAATAAGTTTCTTCAAGTCAAAACCCATACTCAAAGCAATCTGTTAGCATCATCTTCAAATGAAGATTACAAAAATAAACTCAAGCAAGCATTATTTGAGTTAGAGGAAGACAGTGATAATAATGATTCTCAAGGATCCGTAAATTTAGGTGATGACAATGAAGACGATTGTTACGACATATTCCTATCAATTCAGCACAGTAAAGAACAATGACAGTGATGGTTCAATAGTCAAAAGAAGAACAGTAACCAAAAGGCAAAAATGAATCAAGAATAATATCTCCAATACCAACACCATTCACCGAAAGCAAAAGCAAAAGTATCCTGGTACGACAACAGTCAAAGCAGTTCAAATTATCCAAGCTACTCAATTAAAGCAGAAGCATCTAGCAAAGTAGTTTGAGTTACTCAAGGTAAAGAAAAGCTACTCAAGTAAAAGCAGAAACACCCAACAAAGCAGTCCAAGTTACTCAAGATAAAGAAAAAGAATTCAAGTAAAAAGAAAAAGCATCAAGTGCAGGGAATCAAAGAAGTTCTATAAGTTCAGAAGATCAAGCAGCCAGAAGAGAGCGAAAATTAAGACCTCAAGTCCTAAGTCAAGTTTTCAATTGTAATCTTTTCATTTCTTAGTTCAGTTCAACCTTCCCCCTTTGTAACCTTCCTCTCTTTTCTTCGTTCTTTTCTTTTCTTTCAAGTATGATGTTGTAAGCGGGAGATTACTGCATCCAATCTGTAACCTTCAGTTCAAAAGGTATTTTGTTTTATTATCAATGTATTTTGTGTTCAATAAATGAAATATTTCTTTCTCAATTAATATGTCTTTCGCTCTTCAAACTGTTTATATCACTGCACTTTGTTCAACTAAGAGACCGCTGTAAGCCTCGGCTATTCCACACTGGAATATGTCTTTCGCTCTTCAAACTGTTTATATCACTGCACTTTGTTCAACTGAGAGACCACTGTAAGCCTCGGCTATTCCACACTGGAATAGAAAAGAGCAACTATGTCCTTTAATCTCAGAACTAACTAGAACAATACTGTGCACCAAATCATATTATTTTCCGCAGGACAGTTTGGTTTAAGATGTGGTATCAGAGCCCATCTTAAACCAAACTGTCCTGAAGAAGCAAAGAAAAAGATTAATGTCATTAATGCTTTAGATATTTCTGAAGACATGTTGTAAATCTTGAATACTAATATCCCTTTCCCGGGGGGTTTTGAAATCAAATTTCTGAAAGATGTCATCAACGTTATAAGGAATTGTCTTTTTGAGGGGTTGTTTTCCTTTGAGATTGTCTTTTAATTTGATTAAACATTCTTTTTGTAATTGAGGATCTTGGATTTTATCAATGAGATCTAAAAGAAATGTTTGTTCTTGAGTAATCATATTAATGCTTTTAATACAATGAGGACATTGACAATTTGATTTAATTGGTTCTGAATCAGAAGAATCAGAAATTGAATATTCAGTACTAGAATAAATTTCATCAATTTGAGGTTCTTGATCATCATCAGATGAATTAAGAATTAATTGTTTTAATTGATTTTTAATGTCTTCAGAAATATCTAAAGCATTAATGGCATGGTTTATCAATTTCAAACTCAGCGTCTATGAGTCCAATACATCTCAATCACCTCTATCACCAACAAATTCACAAATGCATACATCATCTCAATGTGATATGTTAGACGCTGAGTTTGAAATTGATAAACCATATATGTATGCATTTGTGAATTTATTGGTGATAGAGGAGGTGATTGAGATGTATTGGACTCATTTTCTTCTTGTTTCATTCTCTGTTTGGTTTTAACAGTATAAATTGGTTGAGGTATATTTGAGTTTCTTAATCCTGATAGATTAATTTTGGATTTTGTAGGAATTGAGGAACAGGAAGACCTAGAAGGTTCAAAATTGAATCTTCTAAAATCTAAATCATCTACTTTGAATCTTGATGAAGAAAAGTCAATAATAACTTTTCCATCAGCTTGTTCTTTTATTTGATCTGGATACTTAAGATCTGTTTGTGGTATTTTTCTTTGAGGAGATTTATTTTGTAAACACCATTTGACTGGAATATCAACTTCATTCCAATTAGTTGTATATTCAGGGGTTAAAATCTTTGCTTTTGTTAAATCTGTTTTGATAAAAATTGTTTTATCTCTTGGACTTGTATGATAGGCCAAAGGACTCATCATAGTAGTCATAACTTTGTAATGTATACGATATATTAATGTTAAGGGTTCTGAACCTGGTAACATATCTATTCCATTTGTTTGAAGATTTAACACTAAAGATTGTAATAGATTTTTATCAGTAATTGAAAGAGAGAAATTTGAGGAATAATCAAAATAGATTGGACCATTGTATAAAGTAGATTGAACCATACCTAACAAGGAATCTTTGAATTGATTATGTCTACAATCACGAAGACATAATAATACTTGAGTATTTAATCCTTCACGAATTAAGGGTTTGACTGCTACTTGGACCATTCCAACATGCAGGAATCTATATTTTAATTTGTGTTGTTCAATTGCTTTTTCACTAAACAATCTGAATTCTTCTTGATCTTCAGATAAAGAAATTGTTTGTTCAACAGTTTTGATTGAATAATCACTTGAGAAATCAAAAGTTCTTTTTTTATATATTTGTTGAATTGGTATTTTACGGATGTTCCAATTGTCTAATTTCTTTTCTATATTTGTTAAATTTCTTTCTTCACTATTTACTATGTGATCACTATTACTAGATGAGCATGATCTAGAAGACATAGATCTAAATAAAGAACTCATTATCAGAAAGATATATAGTCAGAATAATATGAATTATTGCTATAATAAATTTTTGAGAATTACGAAGTGACTCCTCTTTGTGTATTACCGTTCTGATTTTTCCTATACGGCCTCTACCCGGGCACAAAAGCGGTACTCTTTCAGCAACGTTCAGGAACACGCCGAGTCTACACTGAATAATTCTTTTGAAAATATATTATAACAGCAATACATAGCATTCATCAATATTTCTTTCGTCTAATCAGTCGCCTTACTTACTTCCATGGCTCTGATACCATTTACACCCAGGCATTGAGATGATGTATGCATATATATATATATATATATATATATATTCTTTTAAAAATAGTAAATTAATATTATATCGTGATCTATACTAGAAGGTGGCACGTGCGATGCATGTGAGAGCGAGGGAAAGGAGTTAACCACAGTTAATAGAAGTTAAAAGGGACACATGTTAACCCGCGGGTGCGATTGAACTCGCTAGTGGCACGTGCGATGCATGTGAGAGTGAGGGGAAGGAGTTAACCACAGTTAATAAGAGTTAAAAGAAACACGTGTTAACCCACGGGTGCCATTGAACTCTCCCCGGGTTCAATCACAATTGGCTGTGATTCTAAATAGATAGATGAGCAAAGAGTAGTTTGGAAATTAAATCAAAGGCAAGGGTAGTTTGGGTTTTAAAGCAAAACATTAAATCAAAATTTTGTTTTTATATAAGGATAGTATAGGAATTTCGGAAAAATCATCTACACCTGCCTCTCCCATTATAATAGTAAAGAAAGAAGATTAAAATTAGCAATTTCAAATATTAAGTTGTATAAAAAGCATATGTTTAATTAGGATTTTAAAATAAGTAGTACTATGACATACAGAGATAGAGAGAGTGCAACTTTAGTAAAAAGACAATAAAGCAAAAATAGTTCTTATTTTCGCTCAATTAATTATAATGGTGGATAGATAGAAGATAATGTTATTCATGAAATTTTAGAGTTAGATGGCTGAAGTACATAAATCATAGATAACTGAAGTACATAAGTCATACCAACTTGTTATGTGGCCGACATATTCGATCAAACTAAAAGAATAATTTAATAAGACAACAACAAAACCAGATATGTTTTATGTAATAGAATGTTGGGCTATTAAAAAATAATAAATTAATATAATTTAATTTAATCTAGATGAGAATATTGAGATGAAAGAGTGAGAAGACAAAGATAGATAAAATCACTAATAAGAGTATTTGAGAGAATATGTGAGTAGCAGAATAAGTGATTACAAATAAGAATTGATTGAGATGGTTTGAACTTTGAACACGTTTAGCAAAAACCAATAACGACTCCATTAAAAAGTAAATCGATACAAGTAGAAGGCCATAAATAGAAAAAAAAAATAAGGCAAAAACCAAAGTGGAATAAGGAATTGATGATACATATATATAGTTAGGAAAGTATCCTAAATTAAATAGTAAGACTCATTTACAATTTACAATAGAGGCCATTAGAGCGGAGCTGATCTACCAAGGAGAATATGTTGGACATATATGTCCTCAAAAGCCAACAAGAGACTTTTCTATGTTGATTAGACAAGCATCATATTCACACAACCAACTATAAAAGGTATTTATATTAATTACTGTCTCATATGATGAAGACATAAAGTTCCATAGGTAACATTGTAGGAAAATCATGCAAAGGTTGCGAGGAGATATGATTTTTCAGTTCCTTGTAAACCTAATATTGTTCGAAGCCTCTAGAGTACTGGTTAGGCGCCGTACTTCATTATGGCTTGCACATGTGTAGTTCTATAAGATAGTGTGATGAGTCTCATTCACAGAGAGTTGTGACTCTTGACTAACATATGAATATATGTAACAAGTACATAATACTGAACGGGGTCACTAGTGGATACCCTATGGAATACATTGTCAGATTGTATGAGGGTTATCCATTTGAAAAATTATCCTTAGACCTGAGAGGTTAACATCTTCTCAAATATTTGTCTATATGGCTTTGATGTGCCGATCGGTAATGTCCAATACATAGGACTAACTCCAGGTACGTTGGGTCATGTACATAATGTTTGGAGAAGTGTGTAAACACTCAATAAGGAATCCACAACTCCTTAATTGGAGATAATGATATCAAGGTGATACTTGTTGAATTGAACTGTTAAATCCAGTACAGGTGCTTTTCAGTAAAAATAGTTTTTATCGAAGT
This sequence comes from Tetracentron sinense, assembly GCA_015143295.1. NCBI lineage: Eukaryota > Viridiplantae > Streptophyta > Magnoliopsida > Trochodendrales > Trochodendraceae > Tetracentron > Tetracentron sinense. Next base: position 20,951,649 of record CM026556.1, on the reverse strand, counting down.
TGATATTTTTAATATGGAAATGTATATATAAATATATATATCAGTTCTTTTCTAATGTTTCTTCAAAAGTGTTTTGGAGGTTCAGTTCAATGAAAAAGTATTCATGAGAAAGGGTTTTATTCATAAGCTAGGAACTAAGACAGTGGAATTGTTCCAATCCCGGAAACTTACAAGTGATATCGGAATGTGGAAGGATTTATTTGTAAATATATTGTAAGATGGTACTTACAAGCAATTCTCTAATTTCTGGAGGTTAATCACATTGTGTTAATGGACATTAATTGTGATTGGTAGAAGTCCAGGGACTTAGATAATATTCTATGATCCTAATGGAGTTTTAGGAAAGGTGTTCCTAGTAACAATGTTTTAACCAAAAGGTTGAGTACTTGGTCCCACAACCGGAAATAGGAGATCCCTTTAGATCTCACACACAAGGACCTTCTTAAAGTATTTAATTTAATTTATAATTAAATTAATTAATTTCTCTAAGTAATCACTTTATGGTATAGTGAAGCTCTAAAAGGTGGAATCACATTGGATGTGAAAAACCAAATAGGTAGGACCCATTGGGGAATATGATAAAAGATCAATTGAAGTGACCTAAATAAGGGTTTAGAACCCTTAGGGGCGTGTGGAGTGGGGCCCACCTAGGGTGGGACGCCCACTTCAAGGAGAAATAATAATTGTTATTATTTTAATTAGTTTCTAATAACTAATATCCTTATTTGATAAGGTTAGTTAGTTAGTTAAAGTTAGTTACTAATTAAAGATTCCTTGTTGGACAAGAATTCTATTAATTTTTTGCTAATCAAGGACTCCTAATTGGATTAGGATAAGGATAAGATTAGTAGGACACTAATGGATAAGGTTAGTTTCTATTAATGATTAATCATAATTAATTAGGAGAAATCAAGAATCGAAAGAATGGGGAAATCCTTATTGGATGAGGATTAGAAGTCTTGAGTTGTAAGCAACCCAAACTCTCCTATATATAGAGGTGGACGTCTAAGGCTTGTGATATGAAAAAATTTCCAGAATTTTATTTTCTCCTCTCCTCAATCTCACGCCCTCCCACTCCTCTCTCTTTGAGGTGTACGGTCACCCATCTCCCCTTTCTTCTCTTATGTGTTCTAAATTTTAAATAATCAATAAGAAGAAGATCAAGGATCTTGATCATCAAGAAAAGTTCTTGATAATAAAGATTGGATCTTAATTTCAAGATCTTAAAGCTGGAAATTTAGAAGGGTCATTAGCTTCCATTAGAGAAAGCTTTAAAGGAAAAAGAAGGTTCATGTGAATCGACAGGAGACTTGACACTTGTGAAGTTTTGCGAGTACTATTCTAACGTGGATTTGACTTAACAATTTCAAAGTTGCAAAGGTGAATGTTATTCGTACCTTCATTGAATAAAATCAATTAGAATCTTAGTCAGATCTTGGGATTCGATGTATGCCCCCCAAGAACTGTGTTTCTAAAATTAAAAAGAGGCATACTTTCAGAATATCCACTACTATCGAAACTACGTTGCAAAAGGCTTATTATGTTGCTAATGCTGGAGACTGTGTGTTATGACCAAGGTGAGCTAGGCTATTGACTGCCATGTTAACCTTCCCCTTGTTGGCCACCATTCAAGGGAGTCTTTCTTGGTTGTGTAGTATAAGGGAATCTACACACCGGAGGGACTTAGTCGGGTGTGTTAGACATGATGTCCAGAAAAGTCATTTAGATTGTTAAAACCTTATTAATTTGATTAATAAATACTTCTTCTTAATCTATTGTGTATTCATTATGTGTAATTGACCATGATCGTGAGATGATCTATATGATATGAGATATCGATAAAGGTCCATAGGATATATTGTAGGAAAGTTATGTGATTAGATTATCACAGGTAGATATAACTTTCTGGTTCCTTATACCTTATATAGTCACAGCTATGGGTGAAGCTGTGCACTTCACTTATATGGCTGTCAGAATGCTAAGATGTTCTCAATAGTTGAGATGTAGTTCTATCTCGAACTATTATAGTGGAGACTACACATCAGCATATGAGTGCTTAAATGTACACTGATTGATTACATTCAATGAGAGACCTCTTGCATAAACATACTATCAGATAGTTGGTCTCTCATTCACATTGAACGGTTTCGATAATCCTTAGATCTGATAAGTTCATTTATGACTGAGCAGTGATTTGACTGTTTTGATTCCACCAACGTTTTTTCTAACTTAGGGAATACAATATAGTGACAGTTGGATAGTCAGAAAGCAGTTCGAGTCATGATGAATTTTAAACAAGAAATTTATGCTCATTAATTTGAGAGATTATCCAAGTTCCGGGTAAGACAGTTGATTAAGTTCAAATCCTGCGCAGGTGATTTTGAAAACAAAATAAGTTTTGAAATATACTTTTATTAAAAGGTATCATACTTATAAAAGGATTTTCTCAAAATGTTTTTTATGAGAAATTGTTTCTCATGGCTTAATCATAAGTCTTGGAAACCCGGATGATTTGCAATTGGCTATGAGTTAGATAGTATGTCAATCTCGAAGGCCCATTAGAGATAATGTATTTGGAATAATAAATCGAATTTAAAAGTTCATGTGGCAGGATCCATAATGGTTAATATTCATACGCTGGGATTCAATTGCAACATGGATATCTCACGTCACTTGCAATTCCAATGTAATTCCCGTTTAGAGTCAATGAGATAACATTGGATAAGTCAGGGTAAGAATGTCCCAGAGCAATCTGTGAAGGTGCTCACATACGAAATACAAGCTCAATAATTGATTAAAAGTTAATCAATTATTTTAAGTGATTAAAAGTTAATCATTTAATTAAATAGATTAAAAGTTAATCTATTGTTTAAATTAATTGTTAATTTAAACATATGGATTATTTTAGCAATTATTTAATTAACATAATTAAAGGGGAAATGAGTTTGACCCATATCCATAAACCCATACATCTGGGCCTTTAATATGGGCCAAAGCCCATGGGTTTAAACCCTAGGGTAGGGCGCCCACTTGAGGAATCCTAATTGGATTAGGATTTGTTTAATTGAATAATTGTTCAAATATAATTTCTTTATTTATGGAATTAAAATCCAATTGTTGGATTGCAGTTAGGATTAAGATGAAATTGTAATTGGATTACAAAAAGAAGTTTTAACTCCTCAAAACTCATGCCCCATAGAAGCTCACGCCCCCCCTTGGAGATGGTCTCCTAGTTTGACTAGGTTTCCTCATTGTATAGGATGTTGACTTATCCCTTTAATTAAGGAACCCTTTTATTAGAAGGAATCCTTAATTAGAAAATCTTCTATAATTAGAGTAGTTATAGATAAACTAGAAAATTATTTATTAAATAATAAGAGCTATTATTGTTAAATAATTTCTTAAGAGATAAGATCAAGTTGGAATAGGATTAGGATAGAATCATAGTCTATAAATACCCCAACACCCTAGACCATTAAACACTTTTTTTCTCCAGAATTTTTTCTCTCCTCTCATCTCTCTCTCCAAACCGTGAGCCCTAGGGGATACCCTTAGGGATTTTTGTGAGTTATTAGGTGGTCCAAAGTTGGGTTTTGCAAATCTAGGGTTTTGAACCTAAGTGTTTTTGGTGATAGAAGGTCTATACCATTACTCCATCTTCTTCATCTTGCTTTTATAATTCCAAAGGAGATTCTAAAGCTTCGTGGGGATAACGAAGAACAAGGACCGAGCTTCTAGTATTTTTTCAGAGAAATCTCTACAAAGAATTCTGACGATTCGAGTGGATTTAAGCTTCATCGGTAAAAAACATTCACCAAGGTGATATGACTAAAACTCTTAGATAATTTTGATGCTTTCTATGATGTTAAGATCTAGGGGATCTAGTTTCCGCATAAATTTTTATCCGGATCCCCCTACAGGGTGCTCTAAAAGGCTCGAATACCCTTGTTCCACTAAAAAAAATGTTAACTACCCGGTAAACATGTCTAGAGTGGACTGGATCAAACTGCTAGAACTTTAGCCCAACCCGTCCTTAACATGGGTTGCGTCGGGTGGGCCTCACTCCAGCCAAGCCCACTATGCAACCCCGAGGCTAGGGATGGCAACGGGTTAGGCCAATTGGGTAACCCACCCCTCCCCGTCCCTATTGGGATGTGGGACGGGTTTGGAGAGCTTCTAAACGGGGTAGGAGCGGGTTTGGGAAAAAGATGTTAAACCCGAGTCAAGTTCTGGCCGGGGGATGGGTTTTGGCCGCCCCGCCTAGTTTATAATGTCAAATCACTATTTTGCCCTTAGTTTAATAATAAAATTATCTTATTATACTAATTATAGTATAAAATATAGTTCCGACCAGCCCCGACCCGCCCCATCTAGTACTTAATGGGACGGGACAGGGCGGGGACGGGGTTAAAAACTATTTTGAAAAACCTGCCCCGCCCCACCCCGGGTTTGGGGTATTAGTTTTTCGTTAGGGGCAGGTTGGGATAGGGGCACCTGACCCAAACCTGCCTCATTGCCATCCCTACCCGAGGGCATAAGATTGGTATGGTAGGCCCTCATTTGAGCCTACCTGATTGACCCTAAAGTATTATTAGCTAGCGAGTTCTGGTTAGAGGACCCCAAGGTCATTTTTTAAGTTGAGTACACCAATCAAATTTCAACACATTGGGAAAGAGAAATAAAGTTAAAACAAAATGAGAATTGGAAAACGGACCTCACCATCCTCTTCTAAGCTTATCAACCACTTGCAAATCGACACGTGACAGTGAAATTATTATTTTATTTTTAACTTTAATTCTCTTTCCAATCCAATGTGTTGAAATTTGATCGGTGTGGTCAACTTGGAAGAGGACCTTCATCCTTTTATCAACTCAAAACTCCAATAAAATAACAGTTTCATTACCACGTGTCAACTTACAATTGGGTGGTCAGTTTGGAAGAGGACGGTCCGTTTACAATTTCCCTTAGCTTTACTAATCTATGCCTCTTCCTCTTCTTTGCTTCTCAGGGTCTCAAAAACTCTCTCATGCCTCAATTTCTGTTGCGCTTAGGTAGGCCGTAGGTAGGTAGGTAGGTAGGTAAAACAGTTAATTTGTTCGTTATGCGATGAACTGCACTGCTCTCGTCCGAGCCTCTGCATTTCACGTTCCTCCCCTTCACTCAACCGGGCCCACAAGGTATGGAGCTCTCACTCTTCAGTCTCAGATTTCATTGGGGCATTTCTTCGAACAGAAACAAACCTTTTGTTGTTGTTGTTGTTGTTGTTGTTCTTGGTGGTGCCGTGGTGGTGTAGCTATCTTTGATTCTATTCATTTCTCTATTGTAGTCATGTTGTTACACAGAATTTCGCCATTGAAGGGCGGAATCTGAATTACTCGATCGCTACAAGGAATGGGAATTCCATACCTATTCTTAGGGATTGTTCGATTCGGATTCCTTCAGGACAGTTGTGGATGCTTCTTGGACCCAACGGTTGCGGAAAATCTACTCTTTTAAAGGTATATCAGCTTTCACTGTCTTCAGCTTGGTTTTGTTCATTCTACTAATATATATATATATATTAAATTTATAAATAATGTGGAATCGTTATTTTTGATCGATTAAATTAAAACCATTTCTCTGTTGTTAAACAATGAGATTGTTGAATTCTTGAGCTCGCGAATCAAATCCCCTTTTTACCTACCCAAAAAAATTACATCAAGAGAGTAACAATGGTCTAATGATGCCGAGAATGGCTCAGGTCTTGGCTGGACTCTTGAAACCAACTCATGGAACTGTGTATGTGAAGAGACCCAAGAGCTTCGTTTTCCAAAATCCGGATCACCAGGTGAGTTTTTTTTGTTCTTATGTTATTTGTTTAGTACTATTGCCTTTATCGCCTCACATTTGGATAGCGTTTTGGACCTCTTTTAGTTCATGAATTTCAAAACTGCTCGAAAAAATGACCCAAAAGTGTCTAAGTTCTAATATATTATAGATGAAAGTAGACTACAGTGTTATCATGTCATATGTAGTAGGAAAACCCTTTCCCCTAATGATGACCCCAATTCATGCTTTCGATTTCTCAAATGAAAGTAACCATTGCTAAGAATTTTGTATAATCTAGGTATTCTCAGCATCCATTTCTCTACCTGCCAGTGATGTATTAGCTGAATTTTTTCATTACCCAAGTATCTATGTTTATATTCTTAGGCAAGGAATCTTTAAATACTGTTAATAAATCTTAGAACATATGGAATATCATGAGAAAGAACTAAAGATAATATGATCTCCATCATGGTTCATCCAGTTATAGCATTGTGGGGATTTTGTGCCAGTGAAATGTTTGAATTCTTATACTTCAGATTAGATGCAAGGTTTCTCTGAAAATTTGGCGTAGAGTTATTTGATTAGAAACTCTGATCCTTCCTGCTGTCTATGATGTATGCCTGTTTTGGTATGAGTCAGAAATGACAATATCATGTCACTTGGAAGTTGGAATTAGGTTTACGAAACTGTCATATTTTGTTCATTTCTTCACTGTTTAATTGAATTTTTTTTTAATAGCATAACCAGTTTGTGACAGTCGTTTGTTTTCACCCCGTTAATAGTGTGCGTAGATTCTTCACTATGAATGACTATTACTTTCAAATTATTATCAGAAGCATTTCAAAATTTAGGCTTAGAGGCACATAATTGATGGTAGTAGACAGTTGAAGTATTCCTCTTGTGCAAGGGAAATAACCACTTTCTCCGGGATTCAACCAAGCTTTGTCTCGATTCAAGTCTCACTATGAGCTTGCACTGCTCGGCAAAGCCAAGGTACCTAATATCCTTTCTCGAAGCCCAAAATTGGATAAATAGGTATTTAAAAAAAGAGGCCTTGTTTCAGTAGTGAATGGGCATGAGCAAGTCTTTATTGCTTTCACGGCATCATCTTTGCCTAAACTAAACTAGTAACAGTAGGGGCAAAGGCAGGGTCTTTGGACGTATAGGACCTCACATTGCGCATATCTTGGGTCCCTTCTAACATATCCTAGACAAAAATCACCATAGAGTATACAATCTTTTTGTAGCAGATGGACCATAAAAAATATAGTATATTATTTAATTATTTAATAGGACTTCACTTTGACAGGAGCCAAGAACCCTCCTGACATCTCAAACACAACCTTTCATAGTGTCAAGGACTATTCTCACTCCCCATAGGGTCCTCCATCTGTCCTTTCTCCTTTTTAATCTAAATTTCTAAGTAAATGTCAGAGAAATTTCTCAACTATTTCTCATTTCCTTTGTTCCTCTTGCTCCTCTCCATATATAGAGAAGGAATTTGGTCCATGCCCTCTTTCTTAGGTGATTTAAGTTCATCCCCTAGCTTAGTTTAGCGGGTATCCATAGTTGGCAGGAGTTGATAAGGGGTACTGCTACAGGTACTAGTATCGATATTGTTACGATGTAGTGAAAAAAGATTTTGGTTCGTTTAATATTGGTATGACATATGTACATAATTGGTACTTGGTATGACATATGTACAAAATTGGTGCGACATAGATATGAAAGAGATACGATAGATATGAAATAGAAACAACATAGAGTCTCGCATAGATATCTAATAAGTATGAAATAGGTATGATATTAGTACAACCTTGATACTTCTTTTGTGTGTTTTTATGATATATAGATTTTTAGGAAAGGAATATATTTATGCTTTTGAAGAACTTTTTAAGTTATAATTGGTGGCATCATGGTGAGAACTGAGAACAATATAAATAGACAGTTTGCACTTGCATGCACATGAGGATCATGCCGTGATTGCATTATCTGAAATTTGAATAAATAGAGATGACAAATAACCACACTCATTAAGGCCCTGTTTGGTTGCACATTTATTTTTTGTTTTTAAAAACAAAATTTTGAAAGTTTTTGCATAAAACATTTTTTTTTGTTGCGGTTATCATTTACCTATGTTAGTCCGGTAGTACGGTTAGATGTTACCTGGGCAGTGGAGCTCTTGCAACTCGTACCCAGGGGGATTGGATCCCCAGACCTTCCACATTGAAGGCCACACCCCTACCACTCACGCAAGAGGCGGGGGTGTTCATAAAACAATTTTGGTATGCATACCAAAATTTTCGAAAATCAAGGTAACAGAAAATTCCTATTACCTCTGTTTTTTAGAAATGGAAAACAAAAGTAGAAAACACGGACCACCACCACAACCATCACCACCACCACCACCACCACCAACAACAAAATTTTATTTTTGTTTATGGTTTTTCTTTGTAAACTCTTAAGTGGGCTAATGGGTGGGACCCTTATAGGGATCAATGTTTCTCTATAATTATTTTTTTATGCTGTTATATGTGGTTACCAAACGTGTTTTTTCTGTTTTTCGTATTTTAATACAAGTAACAGCTAAGTAATACCAAACGTGTTTCTTGCTTAAAAAAATTTGAAAATAAAGAAAAAAATGTGTCGTTTCCTATTAATAAAAACAGAAAAACGACAATGCATCCAAACGGGACCTAAGCTAGCATAAAACTCAGATTATATTTTTTTCTCATACGAGTGTATCTCTTAATATTATGGAGGTGTAAAACCCAAAAAAAAGAAACTCTTAGAAATTGAGTTTCTTTTAATAATAAGAAGCTGAGTTTCTTTAATTGAAGAATCATGTTTCTTTTTCACAAAGAAACATGTTTCTTTTTCAAGGGGTTTATTAAGGGTAAATGACTTTTTTACTTTTATAGAACACATTTCTGTAAACATTTGGTATTAGCATAGATACCAAGTAGGGGTTTGAGAACTATTCAGCTAGGGAAAATTTTGAAACAAATTGGGAAAATTCGGGAGAAAGTCGGGAAAATGTCAGTCAAGAGATGAATAAATAATTAATATGATTTTTAATCATGAAAATTTATAAGAAATATATTTCATATATTAAATATTTATTCATGAGTTTTTCAAAAGCCATGAATGATTCACGTTTAATTTACAAAATTTGCGACTTTTTGAAAAATTCGTGAATTAATTATTTAACGAAAAAGTTGTGACTTATTCGTGACTTTTTGAAAAAATTAGAGAACTTTGTTACAATTCGTACCAGTCCCTGTACTGGTATACATAAGGAATAATATGGAGGGCTAAACAAGGTTTCTTGGTAACTCTTGGTTCATCACTTATCTCTTGGTGGGAGTACGATAGATTCATTCCTTCTTAGTTTGTATGCCTCCCCCTATTTCTAGGTGGGATGAGTTCATCCCTCTGCCTAGGGTCAATCTCCAAGTGGGATGGATCCATCCCTCCCTCCAAGTGGGATGGATCCATCCCTCCCATGTTGCTGGGCCTCCACCCATTTCTAGGTGGGATGGGTTCATCCCTCTACTTAGGGTGATGTGTCATTTCCTATTTCTATGTGAAATGTGCCCATCTCTCATAAGTTCTATTTTATCACTTATAGCTAAGTGGGATGGATTAATCCATCCTTGATTGATGGGCCTTCACCTATATCTAGGTGGATTGGGTTCATTCCATTCCTCAGAGAAGTAGACTCTGCTATCTTCTAGACCCATCCATCTTTGCGTAGGTTAATTGGAACTGATACATTGGCCACAAATGGGTCTTTCGTTGGGCCTGTGATATGGGTCACAAATGGGCACCATTGACATGAAATATACAAAACTACAATTAAACATTATCAACAAGAATGAGTTTGCTTGATTAATTCGTAGGTTACGAGGGACAACAATGAACTTTGTACCTTGTTTTGCTGATGGAAATATTTCAAGTCTCCTGAAAAATTTGTTAGACAGTTTTGCTGAAGTTTTTCTCATTACTTACAAGCTTGGATAACCTTTAACTTCATATTTGCTAGTTTGGGGGATCAGTGTTACTTGTGCGGATTGATAAACTGTGAAAGCATCTTTTTTAATGCAGGACCAAAAGCTAGCTAAGAAGAAGAATGATGTAGGACAGGGTCCTTCGTTTTGAAATTTTGGACTTCTCAACTAATATGTTAAGGCTCTTTAAAGTGTGGATTATCCCTAAACAATTAATTTACCTTTAGAACATTAATCCTCAACTATAATGATCACAATCAAATATCAAATTTGTTCCAAATCAATCTAGATTAAATATAATAATTCACTTCCCAAAATATCAAAGCAAACCAAAATCAAAATACCCAATTTCTAGAGTTGTCGAAATTTAGGGATTTTTGTTAAATTGGTGAAATCTTCAATTTTTCAATAATACTCCATAACAAAACTCAATTCCAACCAATATGAATGGACCAAATTATACTCCAATATCATTAATAACTCTATTTGATGAATTCCAACAAAATCAAATAATTCAACTATTTTAGGTTTCGGCCAAATGGGGAAAAAAATTCCAATTACCAACAATTGCTTCAAATTGATTCAACAGAACTAAAATTCCCTCAATGATGTAGTTCCAAAATATACCCTAGCGGTCTAGGGCTTCACGATTTTTAGATTTGGTGGAAAACCCTAATTTTAGCTATATTGATTCAATTTTAAGGAAAAATTGTTGAGAGACATGGTCTATTGTAATATAATTGGGGCTGCTATATTATATCTTTGTGTAAGGGCATTAATGTCCACAGTTTAATTTAATAAAAGAAGTAAGGGGGGACCGTGAAACTCGCTCACATTGTACCCTCTTTCATCTCCTTTCTCTCTTCTTCTTTTTCCTCCTTCTTTCTCAATTCTTTAACTCTAACAAGTATTTCGTAAATTACAACTTGGCATCAGAGCATTGAATCAAGAGAACTGATCTCATCAACACCAATGGATAAAAAGGGGAGGGGCTGATGTCATGCCGTACAGCTGACGACAGCTGTACGGTCAGTTCTGTTGTTTTTTGGCTTGTTGTGCACTTTTTCTAGGAGGTATTTCTCCTCTTTATCTTGGGTTTTTTCTTCGAATTTTTTTTGAGATCATTGGAATGGTTTTAAAGCCTAAAATTAGATTTAAGAAAAAAAAAAACACAGATTTCAATTAATCTTGTATTAAGGCTTTCTTAAAGGATGTTTGTTGAAGTTTATGGTTTGGATTGATGAAGTTTATGTTTTTAAAGTTAATGGGAGTAATCTCAATGCATGATTTGGATGATAATTAAATGTGTTATGATGATTTTTTCCTCTCTAAAGGCTACCCCCCCTCTAAGAGTTGGTTTTGTGATCTTATTTGTTTGGTCTGTGTAGACCCTGTGTTTTGTAGCTGATTGGTGTTGGTCTGCCCATTGTTCTTCAGTTGAATAAATTGTGGGATTGTGTGAGGTTTTAAATGACATTCAATTGCAGATCTGATGTAAGCTCTTCCAACACTGGACATCTGAAAGTTGTAGGAGGTGTAAATCCTCACAGTGATAGTCCCGGGTTAAAGATTACAACAGTGAAATTAAATGGATCCAATTATCTAGAATGGTCTCAGTCAACAAAGATGTTTATTGGTGGTAGGGGTAAGCTCGGGTAGATAAATGGTAGAATAATTGAACCTGATGTGTCAGATCCCGGACATGAAAAGTGGGAGACTGAGAATCTGACAGTAATGTCTTGGCTTATCCACCCTATGCATCTGTAGTTTAGTGGGGTTTTCTATTCCTGGTAATTGCGTAAGAGATTTGGAATGCTACTGCTCAAACTTATTCTCAAGTTCAGAATTTTTCTCAAGTTTATCAGCTAAGTTAGGATATAGCTTATCATCGTCAAGGGGAGAAGACCTTAGCCAATTACTTTACTTCTTTACGGAGTGTGTGGGAGGAACTGGACCACTTTGATGTGTTTAAACCTGTATGTCAGCATTGTCAGGTTGATGCAGTAGAATACAAGAAGAAAGTGGAGAGAACTCAAATATTTGAGTTTCCAGCAGGTCTGAACCTAGAATTTGAATTGATTGGGGTTCAAATACTTAGTAGGGATGTATTACCATCCTTTAATCAGGTTATGCATATGTGCAGAGTGAAGAGTGTAGGCAGAATGCTGCTCAACAATGTAATGTCCTAATACTCGATAGGTTTATTCTTGCCTCATCTACTATTCTTCAAAGAGGAAATAGACGGGGAGGAAAAAGGTTACTCAGAAGTGGGTCTGATGATAAAGATAAGTTGAAATGTACTCATTGTGGGAGATCAAAGCATACGAAAGAAACTTGTTGGGATCTAGTTAGGCGCCCTTCAAAATTCAGTTAGCCAGGAACATCAGCAGCACATAATGTCTCGTCTACCTGTACTACTCAAAGCCATGACACACCTACACCGGCCGTCTCTTCTTTTAGGAAGATGATTACTATTCCCGAAGAAGAGTTAAAGAGTCTTAGGCGTATTATGTCTCAGCTAGAAAGTCATTCAGTTTCATCTCTTGATCACACAAGTACTCATGCATCTGCCTTCCATGCGACTTCCAATAATGTTACTCCATTATGAATTATTGTAACTAATGCTTCAGACCACATGACGGGTTATGTCATCTCTTTTTTCTTCATATAATATTTGTTCTAGTTGAGAGAAAGTCACTCATAGATCTCTTTCGTCCATCTCAAGTAAGGGGCATGTTAATGCTCTTCAAAACATCCTTTTATCATATGTTCTTCATGTTCCTAAAATTCTAATTAATTTGTTATTTGTTAGTAGAATCACAAAAAACCTGAATTGTAGTGTCACCTTCTTCCCTACTCATTGTGTTTTTCAAGATCTAAGTTTGAGGAAGATGATTGGCAGTGGTCGTGAGTTTGGCGGGTTATATCTCCTTGAGGACACTCCAATAAATTCTGCTCACACCATTAGTATTATAAATATTGTTACTAAGGACAACATAATGTGTTGACATTATTGTTTGGGCCACTTGTCTTTTCTTTCTATGAAACAATTATTTCCTAGTTGGTTTGTTCCTCTTCCGTAGTTCCTTAATGTGAAGTTTTGTGAATTTGCTTGACAGCCTTAGTTCTTATCCATTGAATAGTAATAATTAATAAAAGTGATATTCCTTTTGTACTTGTTCATTCTAATGTGTAGGGGCTTGCCCTTACATCTTTATTTAGTTATCTCTACTTTGTGTCATTTATGGACCTCTAGAACTACTCGGGTATACCTCATGAAGTCTAAAGATGAGATCAATTCCATTTTCAAATGCTCCATAAGATAGTTTGCACTCAATATGATAAGTTTATTAAAATTCTTCCTTCTGACAATAGGGGATATAAATGTTTCATGGGCTAGAAGAGTATTTGATTCATCGTGGTATTGAACATCATAGTACATCTGTAGGCACCCCACAACAAAGTAGGGTTGCTAAAAGAAAAAATCGTCATATTCTTGAGGTATCCCCGTGCACTTCACTTTGGTATGAAAATCCCAAAATAGTTGGCTGATGCAACTTGAGGTGTTCCCGTGCACTTCTCTTTGGTATGAAAATCCCAAAACAGTTGGCTGATGCACTTACTAAAGAATTGTACAAAAATAGACTGTGAGAGATTTTAGGTAATTTAGGAATGATAGATATAAAATCCCAAAACAGTTGGCTGATGCACTTAGCAAAAAATTGAACAAAAATAGACTGTCAGAGATTTTAGGTAAGTTAGGAATGAGAGATATCTATTCACCAACTTGAGGACGAGTGTTGAGAGACATGGTCTATTGTAGTATAATGGGGGCTCCTATATTATATCTTGTGTAAGAGCATTTATGTCCACAGTTTTTATTTAATAAAGAAATAAGGAGGGATTGTAAGGGGCATTTATACACTTACCAAAGGGTTGAGCAAAGATAGACTGTCTGAGATTTTAGGCAAGTTGGGAATGATAGATATCTTCTATTCACCAACTTGAGGGGGAATGATGAGAGAACTGATCTATTGTGTAGTCTAATGGGGGCTACTTTATTATACCTTTTGTGTAACAGTGTAAAGGCATCTATGTTCACGGTTTTTAGTTAATAAAACAAGTAAGGGGGGGACCGTGAGACTCACTCATGTTTTACCCTATCTCTCTCATCTCTCATCTCTCATCTCCCATCTCCTATTCTTCTTCTTCCTCCTTTCTCCATTCTTTAACCCTAACAAGTATTTCATAAATTACAACTAAAATTGCAATTAAGTGATCCTTCTAATAAATTGAAACAATTGAAAAATCAGATCTAATCAATTGTTGATAAATTAAGGATTGAAAACAAAGTAAATCTACCTTATATGATAGATGGATTGGTGTTGAGTAGGTCCACGCTCTTGAAATTGATCTTGCGATCTCTCCCTGATAATAGTGAAGAAATCCCAAGAAAACTTTGTTCAAAACATTCACGCTATTCTCTAAAGAAATAAACCAACATATATATATAGGGAGAGGAGATAGATTTTCAACCCTAATCCTTTTAAACTTTACTCTAACTCAAATAAGTAACATAAGAGGTCTTCTATAGCAACTGAAACTTAAATACTAAATGCTCAACTCAATATTTTTCATGAATAGCAATCCAAAAATTTCTATAAATAGTAAATAATCAAAACTCTTTCTAACTTGACTTCAAAGTAGAGCAACAAATCCTAATTTAGTAATGACCCTAGCAACAAATAACTTCTAAAATAACTCTTAACTTAATTTGTAAATAGGGCTGTCAAGGGATCCGATCTGAATAGGCTGGATCCTGATCCTATTATAGATCTGTCAGATCGGATACGGATTTGAGATCTTGAATCCAATATAATAGGATCGAATGTGGATCTATACCATTCCCTTCTTAGGACTTGCTAGTAAACAACGTGAAGTAACCAGCAGATATCATTATAGAAGTATTGAGCAGAAAAGAGTCTCAGTCATTTTTAACAAGGAAGGTATGGATGTTGAAGCCAGATTATGTACCTCACTGGGGAGTGCTACAAATATTTATAGTTCTTGTTTTTCTCTTATAACCATGGCATGTCTTACCCTCAGATGATTTTTTAATCTATATGACAATATGCTCTTCATACATATTAATATCATACATATGTGGTTCATGTTCTGGAGGCAAAATTAGTGAGGAGTTCAATCATTTTTAATTATAGATGTCATACATACACACTAGTGAAGAGAACAAATAGCATTCAATACCTCCGGTTTCTTACAAATATATCGGTGTTTAAAGTTTAAACAGATTTTCTACTTGAACTTATTGAACCATAGCTTGAGATTACAGTAAAAGTGGAAGTTTGAGCCTTGTATTATTGATCAATAGGATAGGATCTATTAGTCGAAGTTATCATTTGTCAGATTATCTCAAGGTTATGATTTCCTGCTCATACATTTTGTTCTTGAATGTGACCTTATGATATTCATCTTTATGACTTTGTTTTTCAAGATTCAACAGTGTAACGATCGTAACATATCCGTGTCTTAGATTCAGCCATTAGGCATAAACACAAGTTTCATTGTCAACTCATGTCTTTAATAATTATAGATTATATAATCTTCAAATGGATGACCTGTTTCTGTGGCTATGTTGACATAGTGGAGAACTTCCATGAAAATATAGAAGGGTGCCCCTTGTTCGGTGTTTCTGCAGGTAGTGATGCCTACAGTAGAAGCTGATGTTGCATTTGGTCTTGGTAAGTTCAACCTGACCCAAGATGAAGCTAGGTTCAGAGTGGAAAGAGCTTTAGATGCTGTGGGCATGTCCAACTACTTGCAAGTAGGTTGTGACATTTGATACTTTTAGATTATGACAACTGGATGGTGGAAAATTACAGCTTATTTATGGATTTCTTACTTTTGTTGCATTTCCCAGAGGCCTGTTCAAACTCTCAGCGGTGGTCAGAAACAAAGGGTTGCAATTGCTGGAGCTTTAGCTGAAGCATGCAAAGTACTGTTACTAGATGAGCTCACTACATTTTTGGATGAAAGTGATCAGGTATTTCCTTTTGTCTGATTTTTTCAGTTGTGTAGAGTTTGGACATGCTATTGCTAATTGTCTTTCAGTGGCTGTCTTTACTTGTTTCTTAACACTTCCTTTTCATTTACCTTATAACTGTTGGATTGTCCACCAGTTTCAACTTTCAACAATAAAAAGAAAAACTAGTATGAACATGAGTATAGGTGTCCATCAAGACTCAATCAACTCATTAGTAGTCGAGTATCGTATTCGTCTCAAACCATGGTGGAGTTTATAGCAGTGATCTGAAATTCTGAATTATCTCAGGACTGATTTGAGGTATAGTTTCTTGTAACAACTTCTGGTATTTATATCAAATTTTTATCAATTATTCATGATGATGGGGAGAATGAGGAGGTTGTTGCCGTATAATTAGAGCTGTGTGGCTAAAGTAGGGATGTGTTTCTGTAATGCTATGTGAAGGACACAGTCTAATCTTACTAAAAGGGAACTGTATAAGACAGTAATAAGACTGACTATGATATATGGAGCTGAAAGTTGGGCGACCAAGAAGTAAAGAATGAGTCTGACCAATATGAGGATGTAGGGATGGATAACTGGTAAAACTAGGCAAGATAAATTAGAAATGATCACATTCGAGAGAATCTGGACTAACTCCAATTGGTGATAAAATAAGAGAGTTAATTAATGATTAAGAGAGAGTTGATTAAGATGATTTGGACACATTTAACGAGGACCAATGATGAAAAAGAATGAGTTTGTGCAAGTTGAATGCTCGAGGGGAAAACCTAAAAGTACTTGGATCCTTACAGTGAAATGGTTTTGATAACATAATTTAACCAAAGATATGGCTCTTGATAGACACAAGTGGGGGAGCAGAATTTGTGTTGCCAACCCCAAGTTGTTGGGGCAAAGCACTGATAAAGAAGAAGAAGAAGGTTATTGAACGAACTCTTTGGAGCTTGAAATTTATGGAGGCCCAAAGTCAATTAATATCAATCAAGTCAGGAGGTTGTTGAACAAACTCATTTTAGATTGGCCTGCCTTGCTTGGATCTGCAGAGTTGGTGAGAGGTTGTATTCCTTTATTAACCCTTTGTTTACCTGTTAAAGCCGCTGTTCTGATTTTCCATGCGTGATTCATGTCCAGCATCCTAGGGGCTTTAATGGTAGCACCATTGTAGCTTATGTTACCTTCTGTTTTTAATCATTTTAATTGCTTCAGTAACATTTATAGGTCTAAATTTGTTCCTTGGGTATGCTTGTGCATAGTTCTGAATGTCGACCGAGCATTTATTCTGAAATTCTTAATAATCTATCTATGATTTTACTGACTATTGGAAAAGTTTATTGATGAGACCAGCATTTTCTTGACAAGATCGTTTGTCATTTTTATCAGGTTGGGGTGATAAAGGCAGTTAAGAACTCGTTGGGTGGGTCAGGAGAGGTTACTGCACTATGGGTGACCCATCGCTTGGAAGAACTAGAGTATGCAGATGGTGCTGTCTACATGGAAGATGGGAGAGTTATTGTGCATAGTGATGCTGCAACCATCATGGATTACATCAAAGAGAGGCAAGCCTCTTATGTCAACCAAATCAATTCTTCAAGAGATTCATAAATGGTCTGTTTGGGATTTCTATTTTTGTATAGGTACCTCATACTAAGCCAACTGTTTTCATTTAGCTGTATTTTATTCTCCTAAACTGGATTTCAGCATTTTCATTTCCATCTAGCTATTTAGTGTGGATAATGTACATGAAAATGTCCCTACAAGACCCATCATCACATTCTTTTGAGTTCTAGGGGGAAAATGATAAGCCTTCCATAAAAGGAGTTGAGAAATATCTTGTTAGTCGATTGGCTTTTCGTTTATCCACTCGGTTCACTTTAGTATTGTAGATAACAAAGGCAGCATTGTAATGAAGTCTGGGTCTAACTTGATTTTAGGGAATGATTATGGTCGAGCGCGTTCTTCAACAAAATTCACTGCTATTGAACTTGCCAAAGAAACTAGAAATCCGTTTATTGGTTGCTGTGAAAATAGGTGAAAACAGAGAAAAGAAAAGAAAATTTTAGTTCTCTTAATACAACTCTTAGTGCCATAAACAGTGATTTGATTGACAAAAACTTTAAACCTTAATTCCCATCACCAAAACCCCCTAAAAATTCCATCTATAATTTCTATTTCTAATATTGACGTCCAATACCAACCTAAACCCTTAATTCCTCTTCTCCAACTATGATTCCCACCACCAGTGAAACTTGACAGGAACAGTCTTTGTAGCTCAGGACTGCAAAAGGCCAATTGGGTGTTGACACATCAGAAAAATGTCAGAAATGCACCATGTTTAAAAAATGTCACACCAACTTTTTATTATTAAAAAATATTATCTCTGATGCTTCTTTTTATGTGTCGGTGGTTTATTGGCCCTTTGTAGCCCTGGGCTAAAAAGGTCATTGCCGTCAAGTTTCACTCTTCCATCACTATTCTGAGTAGTGTATCCTTTGTCCTAAGTATTCTTATGAGCTACTGGTGTCTTTATTTTTTTCTTCTTCTTACATAGGGATGCATCTCAATGGACTTTTTTTCTTCTTTTTGTATTTCTTATTTAGAGTTAATCTTTGACAATTAATCTAACAACATACGACCTGCACTTGCCTTTCCCAACTAGTTCTCATATAAATATGAGTTTAAATAAGAGGCAGAGCTCCGCACAACGTTTGGAGGAGCTCGCCTTTGAGTACAACACATTAGCAGCATTATAATTACTGAGAAATGAAGTGGCAGTTTCACAAAAGAGTTTTTTCCTTTAATTATAATGCTGCCACAATGTTTAAGCTTAAAGGGTGAGCTCCGCTCTGCCAAAATGTTTTCAAGCAGAGGTCGGCCTCATATTTAAACTCTATAAATACTCAGTATGAAACTGTAAATAAATGATTTTTAAATTATTTTTTTTTACAATATTAGTATGTATGTAGATGACTCCTCACAATGTGAACAATTTTACATGTTTGGTGAGCCTCCACTATTAGAACCAGTTGGACTCACTTTCTGTACCACTAGGTGCTAATGGCTCTGCCTAAATTGCTCACAAACTCTTGGCCTAAACTTTTGTCAACACCTTAAAACAATTTATTATGGGTGTGTTAGTTTAACACATT
The DNA here is from genome assembly GCA_015143295.1 of Tetracentron sinense. Classification (NCBI taxonomy): domain Eukaryota; kingdom Viridiplantae; phylum Streptophyta; class Magnoliopsida; order Trochodendrales; family Trochodendraceae; genus Tetracentron; species Tetracentron sinense. Next base: position 20,932,624 of record CM026556.1, on the reverse strand, counting down.
TGGCACAAATTGATTGTTTTTATGTGATTAAATCATTTTTTTTTTCCGATGAAAGACAATTTGGTTTGCACAAAATTAACTGAGTTTGCAGCAAATGATTGAGAAAAAAAAATGCTTAAATTAGATGGTTGGGAACAGTTTTTTTAAAATAAAAACGGTTTCATTGAAATTGTTTAAAGCAGGATGCTTTTGAGGATTCTGGTAGAAGTTCGTGTGTAACTGTTAACATAATCGCCGAAAATATTTAGGAGGGCGCTTTTTGCAGGTTTTGATAGAGATTCGAAAACAAAGAAAAAAGTTTCAACAATAGCAAAAGAGAAGACAGTGAACGAGACATCATTGTTTATTCAAAAGAAGAGTTCTGTCTAAGCAATTAAAGTCAATGGGACATATTTGTGCTATGCTTTTGCCTCTAACTTTTGTTGACCCTTCCAAAAAAAAAAGACCCAAGAAGTTGGAAAGTTGGAACTTGGAAACATTCACACATTTTGAACTTCGGGTTATGGCCCACACAAGAAGAGTGAAGCTTCGCAACAATAGTTTTGTAGGGTTACAAGGAAGCAATAGAACGTTGACACACAAGAAAAAGAGTTTAGATATAGACATTTTTAGAACGTGATATTGTATTTATATTATTGATGTGTCAACATCTTATTGATCTTTCATAACCTTAAAACTACATCAAAATAATTGTTTTCATTTTTACCCCAACTACTAGGATCGCATATATACCTTACAAATTGACCTATGGATCTTCCTATATGCACACCCTGTCCAACCCTTCATGGGTTAGGAGTTATGACCCGTTGGTTGGTGCGGGTTTGTTTTCTTAACTGTGATAATTGGATGGGTTTCAGGGTGCATCCTCCACAACCACATGGGTTTCAGGGTGCATCCTCCACAACCACATGTCATAGTAGTTGGGGCCCGTCTGGCATCATAGAAACGAGTTAATTCCCAAAATTTTGAATTCTCATATGCTCCATTTGTTTCGACGAAAACATTTTAATGCCGTGGAAAATGCCAATTATGAGTGTTTGTTTACACATAAAACCTTTCATAAGTAAAATGTTTTATGGAAAGCCGGAAAATAACTTACATTTCAAAAATCCGTTAGTCATTTTTCCGTAAAATACCAACCTCTTTTAAAATATTTTTAAATTACAAAAATACCTTTAATTTTTAAATTTTTAAAATTTTAAATTTTTAAAATTTTCATTTGTAATTTTACTTTTTACTTTTCTTTTTTTCTTTTTTCTTTTTAATTTTTGATTTTTTTAATAAAAAAAATCCACCTTATTTTCAAGAATGCAATCAAACACTAAAAACTGAGTGAAAAATTCACCTTTTACTGTAAAACATTTTCCTTTATAAATGATTTACGTCGTAAAACCATTTATGTGCAAACAAACATATCAATAGTTGATAATGTGCGAAGAACCCATTTAAAAATATTTAGTCAAAATCCATATCTAAGAATAAAAATAATAGAATCATGTTTGGATGTTTGGGTGGGCGGTGAGTAGGTGGGGGTGACAGTGACGAAGGGGTGGCTGGGGTGAGAGTGGTGGTGGTGAGGGTAGGCGTGTGCGATATTTTTAATAATGCATGCCTCTACCATACAATTGAGTAATATTAATAACACATTTTTTTTTTTGTTGTGGTTATCATTTAATTACGTTAGTAGGTTAGAATGGTCAGATGTTAGCTTGGGCAGTGGAGCTCTTGTAACTCGTACCCGGGCGGATTGAATCCCCATACCTTCCTCCACTGAAGGTCACATTCCTACTACTCACACAAGAGGCGGAGGTGTACCACATACAGAATTGAAGATATGTTAATGATCATCCAGAAAATGAAAGACTTTTTAAGGGTCATATATAAAAGCTATTAGTTATGAGTGTCAGCACCCTATTTTTACACCCCCTTAACCGTGGTTAATTAATTTAGCTATGGTCCAAACCCTAGATCAACCCTAGTTCCAAACCCTAGGTAAACCCTTAACCATAGGACTAAACCCTAGTTAAGACCCTAGTTAACCCTAAGCTTAACCCTAGGTAGTCCTAAACCCAAACCCTAGGTAGCCCTAGCCTAACCTTAGTAAGCCCTAGGTATACCCAAGGCCCAAGCCCATTTGACCAAACTTATACCTAGACAACTCAATCAAACCCAATTACCTAATTTTATTACCCAACCCAAGTAGTCAAGCCCAAATACCCAATCACCCAATTGCCTAAGCCAAAGCCTATTTCCATAGCCCAAGCCCAAATGTCATAGTCAAAGTCCAATAATCATAACCCATGACCCATCTACTAATAACCCATGATCCATAAGACCTAATCCACATATCCATATCCACCTACCCTATATCCTACAACTCATACCCATATAACTCATAGTTCACTCAACCCACCAACTCTCTTACACCTCTCTTACATCAACTCATACCTATATAACTCATAGTTCATTCAACCCACCAACTCTCTTACACCTCTCTTACACCCCATATCCTACAACCTATACTCATATAACTCATAGTTCACTCAACCCACCAACTCTCTTACACTCTCTTACACTCCTTACAACACTCAATCTATCAACTCACCTTACAACACTCAAGTCTTTACCCACTAGCTCCTTTTATCCCCCATGTAAAAGACACAACCCAACCTCTTAGTTTTCCTATAAATACCAATCCCTTAGCCCCTTAGATCCATCCCTCAAGACCCCTAGAAGGTTCTCACCCACTTGTGTTTCTCTTGAGTTTGAAGAAGGGAGAAGAAACTAAGGTTTAGAGTTTGGAAAGAATTCTAAGACTAAAAGCTTAGAGTTCTTCACTAACTCTCTTCCTTTGTGGATTCTAAAACCCTACCCCTTGGAACATTGAAGGAGAATTCTTGGAGGAGTAGGCACTCCTTCTTTCATTTTCTCTTCTTTTTTATCTTTTTTTTAATTTGGTTCTCTCTTCTTGATCTCTCATTTCTCAAGCATAGTTGGGCCTCTCTACACCAATCTAATGGTGTAGAGGGACCCCATATCAAAGGCAAAGAGATGCTCCTTTTTTCTTTTCCTTTCCATGTACATATGTTCTTCTTTTTTATGTACCCACAAGTGTGAATATGGGTAGGCCCATAGAGAGTGGAAGCTAAAGCTATACCTCTCTTTTTCATTTTGTTTTCTTTTGAGATTCTAGTCCTCTTTCTAGAATTTTTTTTGAAAGCTCATCCCCTCCCTAACATTCTTTAGAGCAACATTACATCATTAATAATGGTGTAAATGAACCACCTTAAAAGGGAGAGGATGAGTTTTCATTTTCTTTCATTTCTTTATTTTTCCTTCATGTTCTATGTTGAATGAGTAGGTAATGGTTTAAGGACTTAAGATAAATGATGGTGTAAGGACTTAAAGAGGACATTCTTAAAAATGTTTCATACTAAAGACAATGGTATTTGATCTATTATCAACATCAATCCAACAAAATAGGTGTTGGTAATAGATAATAGTACATGTCGTACTACTAAAGTACCAAGGAAACCTTCGGTTCCCTTTGTTTGAATAAACGCCGCTTCTTGCTCTAAAAATGAAGAAAGACTTGTCGGAAATCGCCGGTTGGGTTGGTCCGACCAAGAAAGGCATGGGAGTTCCGGGCGTCAGGGGTCCTGGATACGCAACTGCTCAAGACATCATCTCACCGCCTTCTGTGTCAAATCAAATAGTAGTAGGAGTATCTGATTGAAGAAAGCACTGTGGACTAAATTTGACTTTAGTTAAGTTTGTCAAAACCTTACCTATATGAAAATTCAAAAACATGATAAAATCTCAAAATACCAAAAACATGATAAAATCTCAAAACACCAAAAACATTCAAATATAACCAAAATATAAAAAACATTCAAATATCCCCAAAAATCTCAAAAAATATAAAAAAAATACAAAGAGACTTGTAGGACCTCCTTAGCTTTGGTTAGCTCATCTAACCATGGATAAATACCCTCTAACCGCGGTTAGACTTAACACTTGTGCACTTGACCTCCCCGGTCAACTAAACCATAGCCTTCTAGGTTAGACCCTTTGACCATCCTATGCACACACACACTCCCCCTAGCCTCGGCACGGGCTCATGAGCCAGAACTACGCTCGGTCTGATCTCACCATGTGAGTACGTAGGCAACTCAACTCGGGTTCGACCCTAGCCATCTAGCTTTCTATTTTTCTTGGATTAGCACTCACTTAAAAACTTTGGACATTTTAATTAAACTTTGAGATTATAATTGGCTTAAGTTTAGGGAGTAGGTAACCGTTATAAAACGGAGGTCTTGGGGTGCCTAATACCTTCCCCAGGACTTAATCGAACTGCTTACCCTAACTCTGTAAAGACCATTTGCCTTATCCAAACAAACAAATACCCGGGACCTATCCCTAAGAATGAATAGGTGGCGACTCAAGTCAAAACATATAATTGTGAAAGTGGGTAGGAAGATCCCATGCTCACAATGAGAAGATGTGTATTTTAGAGTGTTATATTATTGTGTTTGGTTGAATTTCAACAAGAAACATTTTTTAGGCCTAGAACACTTCTTGATGAAACATTTTAGAAGAATCATCCCCTACCCAAATTGGTATGTTGGAAATCGAATAAGTGCTTCTCCTTCTCACATGAATGAAATCGATCTCCACCACTTTTGGTTTGTTAAAATTTTCAGAAATAAAAAAAATCAAACTTATAAAGCACACAAACATATCAAATTTGTTTTAGAAAAATGAAAATATAAATCATTTTTTATTAAATATTTTCTTTTATTTATTTAAGCGAATTTTAACAGATGCGCCAAAGAGATGGTTAGCCACATTTGTACATCAGTCTTATTTTTGTGGGCTTCTAAAAACAATTTTTCAATGCAATATATGAAATTGTTTAATATTCAAATATAATTTTAGAAACATTACAATTAAACTAGGTTTTTTTCCTTAAAACAAGTTCTTATAAAGGTTTTCACTAAAAACACTTCAAGTTCATGGGTGAAGCCATTATAAATATTTTGTAAAATGCTACCAAACGCGCACTGAATAGTTAAAATCACTTTTTGTTTTGAGTAATAGTGCCCTCGTCGGCCGAGGAGGGGACTATTCTTCCTCGCTCTCACATAGCCGACCCTTTAACTCCCTTTTAACTCGGGTTAGTTTATTTTAATCGTTAAGTTAAATTCTTTTATTATATTTTAAAAAAAAACCAAGGGCAGATGGGTGAACCCTAAGGGTAGATGAATCTTAACATCAATTAAATGGATTAGAAGGGGGACATATGGCAAGAAAATGGGAGCCGAGACGGCCCGCCTCGCGTCACCGACCGAGGAGGTGACTATTTTCCTTTTTTTAATATCATGAATACAGTTAGGCCACATCCTCGGTTAGCAGTGATGGAGGCAAGGGCAAGGGGGGCACATGGCCCCTTAAACTTTTGCCAAATAACATTTTTCATACGGCATAGCCATGGGACAAGTGGCAGTTGCCCTCAAACTTTTGAAAATAAAATTATAGTCTGATTTGGCATAGCCATGCGCATGAATGACTATTGCCTCCAACTCTTGAGAAAAAATATTTTATATTATGTTAATTATTTAATATGGCATAGTCCTGAGATAAGGGGGCAACTATCGAGAATTTTTGAAAAAAAAATATACTATGTTATTTAATTATTTAATAAGCCATAGCTATGAGGTAAAGGAGGCAATTGCCTCTGAAATATTAAACGCAAAATATATTTTTTATAATATGCTATTTAATTATTTAATCGGGCACAACCTTGGGAGAAGAAGACACCTCCTCTTGTAAATAAAGATAAACAATACTCATAGGATATGTACAAAACATATGAAAGAAATGGTCAATGAACTTAGTCATCAATTTTTTTTTCCGAGGACATAGCCCTCGAACCTTCTATCTCCATAGACTAAATATATTTCATACTCACCTAATCAATCTCACAAATCCATCAACAATACTAATATTTTCAATCAACCGTTGCTCTGCCCCTCTAGTTAGCAATGTTAGTATCTATTAATTGGTTAATGGTCAGATCTCAGAAGCCTAGCAAGTTAATAGACTTTTCAACCGTAACTCTTAGGAATCGATTGATCCTAGACCACCCAAGTGAGAGATGCATATTGTCCATGGTACCAACGGGCAGGTGTGTGTGTTAAAATCACTTAGGAAAATAGTTAGCGGACCCATGGATCCCATTTGCTAACCTAAGGCATCCACCTAATAGGTGGATCCGCCTATCACTACTCAATCACTTATCAGCTGATTTTGATTTAAAGAAAAAAAAAACTTGTGGTGGGTTCCACGAGCCACAAGTGTTCGGGACAAACAATAATAATATTATTATTTTTTTCTTTTAAAGAACTAAATGGTTGAGAATAGGGAAACATACCCTGGTTTGAAATGACGTTATATCAACAATTTCAATCCTCTAAACAAAGTCGAAATTTAAAAAAATTTGGATTTTTCACCGAAATAATTTCAAAGAAATTATTTTTAAAAATATTTTATTAAAATTAAAGATTTTCACGATATTTCATTAAAAAAAATTCAGCTGAAATAAGCTAAAATACTATTTTATTAAAAAATAATATATTTATTTAATATATATATATTTAAAAATAATTTAAAATTTTCAAAATTTCATGAAAATTCGATCAATTCGGAATATTTCATTATTTTATTAAAAAAAATAAAAAAAGGTATTTAAAATTAAATACCGTCAAAAGACTCAAAACTGAATATATGTACCCAAAATTCCAAAATTTTGCCAAAATATGTTTAAACAATATATGAAGAATTACGATTTCATATGGTGGGAACAAACCCAAATTTTGCGAAATTTCACGGGGATTTCAAACAATTTGGCTAGCATCCTCAATAATCAGTATACATTTTGTGAGATTTAAAAACTTTTTGACAGTAGGCTTTCTTTCTCTTCTTAAATAAAAAAGACAATTAAATGAGAAGGAGATAGAATTAAATCTCATTAAAGGGAGATCTGTATATTTTGGGTTCATTCAAGAGAGTCCAATACCTCCTAAATCTTTCTTACAGAAGAAACTCATTTACATTCATTAATTCTCCAAACAAATGATTAAAACTTATTAAATAGATACCCATTCATCATAATAACTAACCATTTACAACACTCCACTGAATAAAAAGGAGCGTGCTAGCCCTACTCTCGGTCAAACTCTACTTTCAGCCTGCACCAACCATCTATCTATTATCAAATCAGTTATAGTGGTTAAAACACTACCTCTCATCAAGAATGGACAAGTGGTCGGTAGAGATTGATAATAGTGTTTGATTGAGAGTAGGGTGAGCATTCCTCCAATAAAAATAAGCACATAGCATAACATCGACCTGTTGCTATAGTGCACAAGCCAAACTGCGCATTTTAGCACCGATTGTGTCAGCGTCCAGGGGAGAAAATGGCAAATAACGCCAATTAGTGTTTGACAAAAGAAGAACAAATGCAAATTTCGCAGGTCAAATGGAAGCCAGGATGTTAATAACAAGGCTCGTTCGAGTTCATGTTTCCTTTCTCTGTCAAATCTGCTTCTCCTGTTCAAATATTTAGAGGGGTCTATTTTCTCTCTCTTCTTTTCTGTGAATTTCTTGTTATTTCGTGATTGATTACTCTTATGAGTCAGTACTGCACGATTGGGATTCTCTGAGATTATTCCAAGAAGTATGTGGATTCTTTCCTTTACGCAGAGCTCTTGAGCTTTCGGCTTAAATGGGATCAAGGTGAGCCCTCTCTTTCATGAACACTTTATATTCTGATGGGGTTCTTGTAAATTTAGTTTTTCGGTGTTTAATTTGGTTAATATCTGAACATAGCAAATGGGTGTTTGGAATTTCTTTGTTTTCCATTATTACTGATAAGGTTAGTGGATTTTGTGTCTAGAAAAGAGGAATTGTTTTTAGATTTAATTTCTGATGAATCTGAGCTTAATCGAGCAACTAACTTCAGACATGTGTTGGTTTCGGGTATTGTTTCTTGCCTATCCGACAGAAAAATTTGAACAGGGAAAAGTGTTTTCTTGTTCTCCCAACTTATTTTTGGGTATATATGTTCAGTTCTATGATACCAAATTACAGTGTCAGGTGCTTGATGTATAATTCCTAGCGTTCACTTGTGATAAAACTAATATATTTCATCAGAGTGGAGAGTTGACTCATTTTTTTTTTAGTGCTGAGAGAAATGAGGCAACTTGGCCATGGATTTGTTGCAAGTTGGATCAACTTTGTAGGACAATCGTCAATTCCCAGTTGTGGAAATGTAACAACTTGGCGATGAATTTGTGCGATTTTGATGGTCTTTGTAGGGCACCAGTTGATCACCCAGTGGCTGAGTTATAAAGAGTTGTTATTAATCTTTCATGATTTTGTTGATTTACGAAAATTGTGATTAGATCTCAAAGGTCATTCTTGTTAATTATTTGTTTCAACTTTGAAGAGAACAAGAACAAGACCGTGCTCATGAGCAACATCTAGCTTAATGCTTAATCATCCTACTTAATCTGCTGTTTCCCCTATGATGCAGATTGGATATTTTTTGGTCTATAATGAAGAGATTTTACTAAAAAGGGGGAATCTAAATTGAATACTGGACACTAGTTACAAGCACAATTCTCTTTTTATGTTCCAATTTAGTTTAAAGTCCCTAATCAAAAGGACACCTGCATGTTATCATCTTGTACCTTTAGTGTGAAACTTTCATGAAAACTGATCTTATCCATGGTTGTCAAATCCTTGCGATTTGCGATTCAAATTCTATGATTTAAATCAAATCACAGGCAAAAGGATTCAAATTATAGGTGAAAATCTTAATAGGGTAAATCTCATTCGATTTGCGATTCAAATCGTACTATTCATGCGATTTGAGCACGAAACCCCCGTTTCTAACCAATACATAAAAAATACATTTTAAAATATTTTTTAATCTTTAATTCATATCTTTTAAGAAGAGAGAAGAAACGGGATAATCACTATTATGGACATGCCAAAACCCTTAATTGGGTTTTTGTTCTATATTGGGGTTAGTTTCCTTTTATAGAGTTCATTCATGTTTTGTATTGTGTATGCAATAAAATGTCATTACTTTCTTTTATCAAAAGATATAAATGAATTTGGATAATGGGTTATTCCATTTTTCTGATTTATTAAATATTTTTTTAAATTGGATTGAATTTTACGATTTAAATCCTAATTTGAATCGAATCGCTCCTAAAACGATTTTACGATTCAATTACGATTTAACAACCTTGATTTCATCTGAAGATTTTCTAGAAATGTAAATGTGGTTAGTTTCCTTTCCCTTTCCCCGTGTATCCCATCTTATTGTGAATAAAAAATAACCCTTCCAAAGAAATTCTAGCCTTCTTTGATCCTCTTTAACACCAATTTCTTGTCAAATCAACAACATAAAGAGTATACATCATAACCACTAGGAATTTATTTCCTAATATTTATTGTTTTTCAAATGGAAATACTTTTGTTCCACACAGTTTATTAGTTATGAATTTTCCAGTGTTTTTTTTATTGGTAATAAAGTGCATATATATATATAGATGAGGAAAGCAAATACAGGCATAGAAATGCAGATCCAAAAGAGTTTACAATCAGGAAACTCTAAATCGATCCGGTGATAACAAAAGATCCAATCCCAAAAGCTTGTATTATGACCCCCAAAGGTCCACCCTCATCTTCACCCTTCCGCCAAAAGGAACACCATTCCAAAACGAGCGAGAGCATGTGGGAGAGAGAAGATGGAGAGTTCTCAAATACTCTTTTGTTCCACTCCTTCCAAAGAGACCAGACAGCGACATCAAGAAGGACCGACCAAATTGTCTTTCGAGCTCCATCCACACTTACCAAAACCCAGCAGGATGAGAAGTTTTGAAAGGAAGAAGGGAAGACCCAATCCACTCCTACTCGAGAGAGGAAATATCCCCAAACCGCCCTCGCGATAGGGCAATGCAAAAGAAATGGTCCACAGACTCTTCCGCCTGCAAGCATAGAAAGCATCGATTGGCCATACTCCGCCCTCTACTTTCCAAATGTTCACAAGTTAGAATTTTATTCAATGTTGCATTCCAAAGGAAGAAAGATACCTTCGTTGGAATGTTAGGAGTCCAAACCACTCTGTGAGGAAAAGGAACAGACGGAGTAAACTCCAATGATCGTACTAGGGATCGAACTGAGAGTCACTCATTGTTTCCTCTGGTCCACAATCTAACATCTTTGCCTTGAGGATCCATGGGGTAAGAGACAAGACACCCTAGTAGCTTACCCATAGCCTCAGTTTCCCAATCATTCAGAGCTCTGCGCTACTTGTGACACCAAACCACACCGGCCTTACTTAGCTGAACATAGTCCTTGACTAAAGCATCCTTATCCTTTGCTAGAAGGAGGAGGTTGCTAAATGCATCCCGGAGTTTGACAGGGCCACACCACTCATCCTTCCAAAATCTAACCTCCGCTCCACTACCCACCTTAAATCTAAAGTTAGGCAAGAATAAGCTGGCCACAACCATGATCCCTTTCTATAACCCTACCCCATATGGACCTTGGACCCCCTTCGGACACCAACACGAGAGCTCCCCAAACCTAGCCATGATTACCGCCCGCAATAAACTATCCCTCTCCTCCCCAAATCTCAGATGCCGAGTAGCATCCCTCCCATCCATGTACCTAGGAATGCCTCTTGGGGAAAGCTTAAAAGCTAAATCAGTGTGGGCCACGGTATTGGAAAGGTTCTCGAAAAGGTTGTCCGGTTGGAAATCATCCCTCCTCTCTAAAGGCGGGAAGTTGACCCTGATTAAAAGCAGCCTAAACAGCCTTCCCATATTTTTGGTGTTAAACTTGCTAAAGAGTAATAAAATTGTCCACATTCTCATTTCCATTCATTTTTTTAAACCTGGGGTTGATGTGTTACCCAATTGGTCTTTCAACATTATTTTCTCTCAAGAAGTAAATAAGATGTGAGACAGGTAAGATATTAATCTATCTTAATTGTGCCCTCAACATGTACCACTTCATGGTTCTCTCATGTGGTTGTTCATAAACCAGATGCTAGAAGGCTTGATTGCAAATAAAACCATCGCTTTTTAACAATGGAGAAAATTTGGGGCAGCCAACTTGATTTTTGTACTGGAAGAATTGGACAAAAACTTCCCTTTATTGTCTTTTCTTTCACTATTTTGAATATTTGGAGTTGCAAAAATCCTTTATCCTACAAGGCAAGTTTTAGAAGGCTATCTTCGCACACTAATATTAGTCATACAAGACCCATTTTAGTCCTTCAGTGAATACTTGAAAATTGCCTAGAAACATTCAAACATTTTATTGTACAAGTTGTCATAAAAGAAATTAGTTTTTATCTCTTGTGATGGTTAATTCATTATGTAGAGCAATGAAATTTTCTTACAAGATTTGTTTGCTGCGAAGTACACTACCTGCTCTGCTACGTGTATAAATTTTTAAATGCCCTAATTTCAGTTCTTTTTCACATTGGCTTGATCCAATTTTTTGGGTGGTAATGATCTTAACTGATTTTTTGAGATCAACTTGTTTTTCTCCTTATTCTCCATCCCTCCTTGTGTAGATTAAACCTAATTTTGTACAAAACTAAATTTTCTCTCTGTATTGTCGAGAGTTCTCACCTATCAGACATGGTTCTGCGGCAATTCTTAGTAAACAGGCTGTTATTTTATCCTTAGCAACTGCCGCTTGTCCATAGTCAACCTTAAATTTTGTTCCCCCAATTTGTAGATGCTAACTGAAGCTGGAAACTGAAGCTTATCTCCACTTTTGTTTTAAAGGGTTCTATCATTAGGGGCTTCTCTAGATAATCCTGATTCAGTTCTTGATAGATATCTTATTGAGGATACAAGTAAGTTGACCAGAAGTGGAGAAGGAAGCTTCACAAATCGTGAGCAGAATGAGGTGCTAGATCAGGTCTCCAGTCCCATAAGAAGAGAAGTATTTAACAGGCATGTTTTCCTCATGTAAAGTACTACTGTATTTTGTTTATTCATCTTTTGACTTGATATTGCATCTTTCGTGAACTTGTTTTCATGTTATTATGTTTCCGCTATCATTCAATAAAATTTCAGCCTTTAATATGTGATATATAATCAAAAGATGGCTTCTTTTAATATTTTTTTCACCATGTGCACAAGATTTGTTAGCTGCACTGGTGAATGTCTGAATTCCGAATGGATTTCCAATTCATGCAATTTGTGATTTTGTTGCACACTTCATACTTGGCATGATTCAGATCACAAAGCAACAAAAGAAGAATGAGTCGGTCAAAACAATACTTTAACATACTGTTTTCTTAAGGTAGTTTGCTCTTTCATTAATGTAGCAAAATCTTCTTTAATAATATCATCACACAATGTCTTTTGGGAGAGGATTTGTACAGAGATAGGAGAATGTTAATTGTCCAAGCTTTTTATTTGTATGTTAGCCGACTACAAGCTCCCACAGTTTCACTAAAAAAAACTGCCTTTGTCATATAAAAAAAAGTAGGGTCCTTCGTCTTCTCTGCCTTCTTTTTGTTACCTGCAATGCTCTTGTACTTCACCTCTTTCTTCTTACTGCCCTCCACCTTGTTCATTTTCTTCTTCTTCTCCTGTCTTCTTCTTGGTTTTCTCCTACTTTTGTATATTTCATGAACTTATTTTCCTGTTATGCACATTTCCGCAATTATTGAATATCAAACTTTAATTAATATGGATGAATATCATGAAGATATGTCTTCGTAATAATGTCATTTATTAGTTGTACAGCTGAGTTCTGATTTTCAAATGGGTTTCCAATGCTGTAAAAAACAGGTAGAAATAAAAAATATTGAGGGGAGAGAGAGAGAGAGCACCTCTCTACCTTCATAAGAAGGCAAGCGAAAAGATCTGTTAGAGTCAATTTGAAGATACTTCACATACTGGATTTTGAATATAATGCTACTAGCAAGTGTTACTTCTCCTATAGGGCCAAGGTCCTCTACCTTGCCTACCAGTTACTAAAAACCCCGGTCACTATGATGAACAACAAGAGAGAAAAATAACTATCTGAAGACCTCTTGAGCTTTTGAAAAAACCCAATTGGTGCCCTGTTGAACGGGATTGAAAAGGATGCCGAAAGGATACTTGCACAAAACTTCTCCGTATTTCCTCAAACCCATATGGACTATCATGTAATCCTAGAAAGACAACTTCACGTGGGCATACGCCTTCTCCAAGTCGATTGTACATAGGATGCCCTTTAGCAGATCGAATCCTCAACCTGATGCATTCACTAGCAATGAAGCCCCCCTCCTTCGCCCCTGGTCTACTATCTGCCTTCTTCTGAAAAAAGTTCCCTGGTGGGCCCCCCGTCCCTATCATCCGGGAAGAAAAGGGTGGTTCATGGTGCATTTAGGTCTTTTTCAACCAAACTGAACATATCTTTGCTTTCCAAAGTCTTCTTCTGCAATGAGTTTGAACTTCATCCGTTTAATTTTAATTACACCATAATTTTGGTTGGACTTCATCCATTTGGCTATTAACTAATGTTTTTTCTTTCATATAGATCATCTTCTGTGATGAAGGCTCTCAACATTGATGAAATTGACTTGGAAGGTGGTAAGGCGGAAAAAGACAGAGATAAAACAATACGCAGTAACAGGCTAATTAAAATTCACAACCAAGCTTTATTGTCTGGCCTTGCCTATTGCATCTCGTCCTGCAGCATGATACTGGTTAACAAGTATGTCCTGTCCAGTTATGATTTTAATGCCGGGATATCCTTGATGCTCTATCAGGTGGTTCATTACCCATATCTCTTGTTCAATTGTTAAGGGAATTTGCAGCTCTTATATTTTGAAGCAATCTACCGGGTTTTTATGCAACACACTTAATGATCACAGAACTACTTTCTGATAATTAACAAGCTCTCGATACTGTTTCGTGGATGCAGAATCTTGTCTCAGTTATTATTGTTTCGACCTTGAGTTGCTTTGGCATCATATCAACAGAACCACTTACATGGAGATTAATTCATGTTTGGTTGCCTGTGAACATTTTATTTGTTGGGATGCTCATTACAAGCATTTTTAGGTATGAAATCTCGTTCTGTTAATGTTCATCTGTATACTCCTTTTTCAGCTACATGTATTTTGTTAAAAAAAACTTGAAATTCAAAATTCTACTGGTATCCAAAGTGCAAGTTTGATCAATGCTTCAGTGATTTTGCTAATAATTTGTACCACCATTTTGTTACATTTATTGCCAATTTGGAACGTCATACGAAACCTAGAAATTGTTTGTATCTATATTTTTTAATTTTATACATTTTATATATATCACGTCTTGATATGCAAGACTCACTAAAGGTTATATTGATCTTCGAGCTGATTCTGTTATTTACTCATTGAATCAACTCAGCCGTATATACTTGGAGTCAAGTTGAATCAACTCAGCCAGAAATACTTTGAGTCAAGTTGAATTTTATGGGTTTTTACCCTGATTTGTATGGAAACAAGAGGATACAATGGTTTTTTTTTTAAAAGAATAATGTAAATTTGCAAAGATAAGAGGTACTAGTTATTTGATTTTCATACAGGTGAGAAAATTAGCATTTCTAAACCAAACAATTAATGTCATCTGTTGGGTTCAATTTTTTTATTTTAGTTTAAATTCTAAAGTAGCACGGTAGCACCCTCAGTTTCAGTGAGATGTTGCATGGTGTAATGGCCAAGAGCAATTGGGTTACCCTTCGTTCCTTCACAATGTTTGAAAAGCTTATATTGGGAATCTTAGGAAACCATATGCTCTGGGATTTTATTCATCTTCGATTAAACAAAGCTAGCAAAGAAACCAGCATCCTAATTTATGACTCATGGATTTCAGTAATAGTATCAATTAGTTAAGCAATCAGATTTACAATCACTGTAACTTTAAGCTAAACTTGTGATGTGACCTATATATATCCCCCTAGGTTGAGATTTCAACTTACCTATGTTTATGGTCTAGAAACATAATGACTTATATCTCTTCTCTGAATTTCATACCTGGAGACATAAGGTTACACTGGCATTGGCAGATTAGGATGGATGTGATGCTGTTTATTCATCTAGAAACATACTGAACCATATTCTTATAGCACTAAGTTCCCATAACTGGCGTTTTGTTTCCTGGTATTGTTGTGGTGTGACCTCCTTCCTGTCTTTATGGAACACCCCAAAGTACTCCAGGGAAGTAAGACCATCAAAATTATGAGTCTTACAGGTTGGCCTTCTTG
Organism: Tetracentron sinense; assembly: GCA_015143295.1. Taxonomy (NCBI): domain Eukaryota; kingdom Viridiplantae; phylum Streptophyta; class Magnoliopsida; order Trochodendrales; family Trochodendraceae; genus Tetracentron; species Tetracentron sinense. The sequence goes on along the minus strand of CM026556.1, from coordinate 20,917,288 downwards.
TTGGAGATTGTTAACCGTTCACAGATTTTCCTTGTGGTGTTCCATGTGTGTTATTGAGCTTATTATTTCTTCTGGATAATGAGGTGATCACTATTCCTATTATTGATGACCTTGGTCATCATAATGAACAAGAATCAGATTAGTTCTGGTCTGTATCTACTTGTTAGGTAGATTTACAAATCGCAGAGCATCAATGTTTGTTATGAAATTTTCTATGTACCATATTTTGTATGGCTAATGCCTTAACATATGTGAAAGGGTGATCACATTATTTCGTGGATATATATTTCGATTACTTTTGAATTGCATTGCTTCATTTTATTTCTCAATGTAAAATTTCCAGCCATGCCTTGACATGTGAAAAGGTTGATCGCATTGTTTCGTGGATATATATTTCGATTACTTTTGAATTGTACTGCTTCTTTTTATTTCTCAATGTAAAATTTCCAGCCACATATAGATGTAAGAAGTATAAGTCATCATTTTTTATGTGGCTTAACTCTGGTTCTTGTTTGCAGTCTGAAGTACATTAATGTTGCTATGGTGACGGTCCTAAAGAATGTTACTAATGTGATAACTGCTCTTGGCGAGATGTATCTTTTCAAGAAGCGCCATGACACCAGTGTTTGGGCCGCACTATTCTTAATGGTATTTTGAAGGATTGACACTATAAGCCTATTATTTAGAATAAAATAAATATTCTTGTGCAAGGGTGTTGCATGCTTGCATTTGGTTGCATCTAATCCCTTTTTTTCTCTCTTTTACTTGTCCCTTATGTTATATTTTCGTCACTTTTCTTTATTTCATTGCAAGCTGGTCTTGAATCGTTGCTGTAGTTTTGGATTGTTTTATTACCCCATGCAACCACTATATTTTGATTTTAGTATGGGAGGCAATGTGGCGAAAAAATTTAGTTAACTAAATTGTATGTTTCGAGAAACTTCAGTATTTATTGTATTTTTGAAGGAGATAAGGATAATGAAAAGGATTTCGGGAAGGAAGGTTTATAAGGTATCAAGGAGGTGCACGGTGCACCTTATATCTGTAGTTCAGATGATTCTTATTCAATCTCTCAAAAGGAAAAAAAATTACAGGCCGCGTCTGCTATGATACCAATAGAAAGAAAACCCTATATGAAAAGAGGAAGAAGAGGAGAAGAGATGAGGGGCTGGTTCCCCTTTCTATTATTTATACTGTTTATAAAAGAAGATTACAATAGTGCCCCTTAATGACATGATCTATTGTATGTGCACCCATAATATTAATATATCAACACTCGATAAACTAATGCCAGGGTATTTTAGTAATTTGTTTCTTGGGAAAGAAAACCTCTGATGAATGGATTACTATATAATATCTTTTGTGTGCAATACAAGTTTATGACTGTGGTTGATGATAGAGAGCAAGTGGCACAAAACCAAACTTCCACATGAAAAGACTGAAAAAAGGGCTCAAATGAGAAGATGAGATAAACCAAAATTTTTATCTGATTTAACGAAAAAGTGACAATGTAAATACACAAATCATTTTATGTCCAACACTTATGCATAGATAATAGAGCAAGTCATTTTTTTCTACCTATTCAAAAAAGTTGTACATACATAAAAATGAAACTAAACTGGAGTGTAGAATCTTCCTGGTGGAAGCAAATGATAGCATCAAACTCAATGTTGAAACACACAGAAAGTTCGTTAAAAAAGAAATTCCTACAACGTATTCTGACTTTTTTTTATGCATATGAAACTTACTTATCCTTGAATTCTGACCATGTATCCTGTGTATACGATATCTTGCCATGCCTAGTTGTAACCTAAGTACAAGTCCATCCTTGGTAATGATCCTTTAGGCTTCGCTGAACAAGCTGAATATATATAATATACAATTAGTTCCTAGATTTAAAGGAAGGAAGAGATTTCAAGAACCTTGATATTAGTAACTGTTGATATATGTAATATTGAGGGTATAGTTGTAAAAGGGTATATATGTAATGTTCTCTTAATATAAGCTGCTAATAGGGCTTTCTTTCCCTCACTAAGTAATTTACCCTAATCTCTCTTATTCCTCTCTTCTTTCTTTTCTCTTCTCTAAACCTTAAATCCTCAAAACTCTTTCTCCAACTTGGTATCAGAGCTACTTCAAAAGAAGAAGATCGTCGTTTAAAGCTGTAACAACAACAAAAGAAAGGAGCTAGCTGTCATATTTTTAGCCATACGCCTGTCTCTAGCCGTATGACCTAGGCCTTAATTTTGGGTTTTGGGTTCTTCAAAGGTATATTTTTCAAAGATTTTGATTTTAGAGGATTTTTTAATCCTATATTGTGTGATTTGATTCAATATGGAGGAAGTTACACTGATTTGAAGGAAAAATACAAAAAAAATCAAAATCAATAACTCTCTTAGTTCAGAAACTTTTTTGCTCGAATTAGACCATTTTAATGTTGTTCGTTGATCATGGATGGACCGGTTTTTTGCAAAGAACATTTTAAAACTGATTTTCCTTAATTTGGATGAGATTTGAAGGAGTTATGAGGATTCCAACCCCTTTCTCTACAAATTTTCACTATTAAGGGACTTTTTTGCACTGTTTTGCTTATAACAGCACATTCAATCAATGTTTTTGGTTATCTTACTACTTATGGACATGTTTTTGATGAGGTATTAATTGTTCGGTAGTGTGACTTCATTTTTCACCTTAAGTTGGCTCCTATGGATGCTAAAGTTCTTACTCTGTTGGTTCTTTCCAACTCCGTTGTCCACTCTATCACCAATTTTAAATTCAATGGTGATAATTTTCTTGCGTGGCGAAACTCTGTTGAGCTTTATATTGGGTGTCATTCTAAGATGGGGTTATCTTGATGGTAAAACCCCTAAGCCGGAGACAGGTATTTATGAGATTACTGCATGGAATGCCGAGAATTGCATTATTTTGGGCTGATTGTTTAATTCTATGGAGCCTCAGATTGTCGGGAATTATATTTTTTATAAAAATTGTCATGAGCTTTGAGATGCTCTTTTTCAGAATTATGCCTTAGTGGAGAATGATGTTTAGAGTTATCAACTTACTCGTGAGATTGCTCACTTTCAGCAATGGGATGTCTATTTCTGATTATTTTGGGGCTCTTCAACGCCGTTGGGAAGAATTGAGCCATATGAGCCTCTTTCTAAATTGTCCGTTGTTTCTGTAAAGGTTATGACGAAGCGTATTGAGCGTCATAGTATTTATAATTTCTTGGGTTGTTTTCGTGCCAAATTTGAGCAATTGCGCACTCAACTCCTTGCCACATCTCTTCTGCCCTCTTTTCGATCGGTGTACTCCACTGTGTTTAGTGAGGAACGCCGACGGGCTGTTATGTCTTCGAGCTCTCTTATGCTCCCTCTGGATCGTATTGCCTTTGCTACTGATTTTCGTCCTCCTCCAGGACGTGGTAGGGGGACTGATAGGGGTCGTCGAGGTCGTGGTGGGCATGGTCGTGGCATATTTATTACTCCTTGTGCTCATTGTGGTATAGTGGGACATGATCGTGATCATTGTTATCGTCTACATGACTATCCTGAGGGTTACCAGTCTCGTCTTGCTGCTCATTGTACTATGACTCCTGCTATTGATCCTGTGCCTGCAGCCCCAGTAGTTGCGAGTGATCCTTTAGAGTCCATGAGAGCCCAGGTTGCTGAGATGTTCCGAGCTGAGTTCCTTCTACAAAGTAACTTTGATACTGCTGCGTCCTCTTCACTTGCTGTCTCAAGTATCTATGCTCCCCCTGCCTATGCTACCACTACATCGTCTTCTTCCCTTAGCTGGATTATTGATTCCAGAGCCACTGATCATATTACTGGTGAGTCACAGGGTTATTCCATTTATTCACCTTCATCTCCTACTGCCAAGGTTTGCTTGGCTGATGGTTCCGTTACTCTTGTTTTATGAGTAGGGCATTTTCTTGTATCTCCGTCTCTCTCGTTATCTCATGTTTTACATGTTTCTTGTTTATCTTCTAACATTCTTTCAGTTAGTAGTTTTACTACCAAACTCAATTGTTGTGCTATATTATATCCTTTTCGTTGTCTCTTTCAAACCTGGCTACGAGGAGGATTGTTGGTAGAGGCGTGAAAAGAGGCGGATTGTACTACCATGATATTGATTATGCTCATGATCGTGTCCCAGCTACTGCTGCTCTTGCTACTGTTTTTTCTTATTCAGTAGATGCTCCTCATGATACTTATTGTTTATGACATGCTAAGCTTGGGCATGTTGGATCGAATACTGTGTCTTTGATTCCTACTTTTAGTAAATTGTGTTCTTCATCTACTTTTCAATGTGATACTTGTGAGCTTACTAAACATGTTTGAGGTCCATCTCCGGTTGTCTCTAGTGATGAGTTTCGTTATTATGTTACTTTTATCGATAACTACATATGAGCTACTTGGGTTTACCTTATTAAGTCTAAGGATGGGATGTTTTCTAAATTCCAAGAATTTCATACTATGGTTCGTACCTGGTTTGGCGATCTTGTTAAGGCCCTTCGATTTGATAATGGTGGTATCTATCTATCCATTTTGTCCAGTGTCTTCACACATGGTATTGCTCATCAGCTTACCTATCCGTACATCCCTTAACAAAATGGTGTTGTTGAGTGCAAGAATCATCATTTAGTGGGTGTCACTTGCTCTTTGTTGCAAGACATGCACGTGCCTAAGCCTTTTTGGTTTATGACCCTTCTCACTGCATGTTTTCTCATCAATTGGGCACCTTCTCGTATTCTTAATGGTCACTCATCTTATCAGCTTCTTTTTCCTCAGGCTCTTATTTTTCCCATTGAGCCACAGGTATTTGGTTGTACCTGCTTTGTTTAGGATCTTCGTCCAAGTCATCAGAAATTGGATGATGAGGCAATTCGATGTGTCTTTGTTGGTTATTCTAGTGCATCAAAGGGCTATCGGTGTTATGATCCCTAGTCTTGTCGCTTCTGTCTCTTTGGATGTTACATTTTTTGAGACAGTACCATATTCTCTCCTGCTCCTATTGGCCCTACTGTCTCTTTGCCTTTACCTTGTATTATGCCTAATATCTCTTTGCCTTTACTTGTTCCAGAGGATCTTCCGCAACAGAAGGAGCTTCTCACGTACTGTAACGACCCGAAATTTTAATATAATAAAATTATGTGTTTATGGGTCCTTAATGAAGGTTAATTAGTTAATTAATTGTTAAATTAATAAGAAGGGGATTTTGCTCAGGGTTGAAGTGCACCGAGGAAATCTCAGTATCATTTGGCAAAAATTCGCACACAGTATGCCGGTCGACTGCCGGGACACACCCCTACCGTATCGGTTCCGTCAAGTATCATTTCGCGGGACCGTGGGGCCATTATGTGATAAAATTGAGAGAAACGGGAAATTTCCATATTTCCAGAAATTAAGTGGGACCCAATATCTGTTGGAGATCCTAATAGAAATCCGTGCGGTTAGCACTAATGCGTGTCGGTCGGCCGTGGGGACTAATGTCTGTCGTCACGGCAGTTAGTTATCTCAAACGAAGAAACGGCGGCCTGTTTTGTGTTCGAAATCAGGAAATTAGTGGGTTTTGCAATTTTCTTCCGGACTAAAGTATAGCTGTCAAAACTCAGTATTTTTCCCCGAAATTTTTACAGTAGGTGTCGGACTGCCCCAAGTTCGGTCACCTAAAGTTTCGTCAAAATCGGATGTCTTTAAGTAGGACCACGAAGGCCGTATACATAAGAGAAAAAAAAAAAAAGTCAAATGGGTCAACCGTTGACTTGGTCAACGGGACCATTAATTATGGTCATGTGCTATGCACATGACCTTATCTATATATAAGGGAGGCCAGCCTTCCCATTACTTACGTTCTGTAAACAGTGGGAAAATTCTGCTACAGCATATTGTAGAGAGAGAAAGTGAGGAGAGAGAAAGGAAGAGAGAGAAAGAGGAGAGAGAAAGGGAAAGGGAGGTCTCCTTGAGGTTTTTCGACGTCCCCGACGAGTTGGCGGCGTCTGATTTTCTCTCCGGCGTCTCGTTTTGCGTGTAGAGAGAGAAAGAGAAAAAGGTAGAGAGAGAAAGTTGAGAGAGAAAGTTGCATGGGCTCTACCTTGGGGTTGATCATCCTTCCGAGCGCGTTGGCGGTGTCCGTTTCGACTCTAGTCGCCTCGAAACGCGTGAAGCAAGTAAAACCCCTATCTTTTCTTCTCTTTTTTTTCGCTTATTTTGCTATATTATTTCATGTGATGTATATGCATGTCTTTTGACGTGAATGAAAAAGGGGCGGAACCCCTATGTGATGTTGTGATTTTATGTGGTCCCTCAGGGAGCCCAGATCGGGTCCCGGGTAAATTGTATCGCCACCCTAGGGTGACGAAAAGTTGTTTTGCATGTCTTGTAAGGCTATGGAGACATCCATTAGCTTGAAAACGTTCCCTAACGGGACGGTGTGTTACCGGAGTTGGTTCACGGGCGCGAGGCCCAAGTATTTCAGTTAATTAAGCGAGGCTTGGGTTAACTGGGGTTAACCTGTGGTTAGAAAATCTAACCAGGGTTCAGTATAGTCCGTAGTTCCTCTTTGACTAGGTCAGGAGAGACGGTGCCTAGTAAGGCCCGGGGTTCCTCCGTGACCGATAGTCGGGAGATGTCGGTTTGTTTGTCTAGGTCGTCCGTGGTGCCTCTTGGACTAGGTCAGGAGTGGCGGTGTCCTGCATGGCCCGTGGTTCCTCCGTGACTGGTAGTCAGGAGATGTCGGAGTCCTAGGGAGTTTAAAGTGGCTAAACATCAGATAGTGTATAGTCCGGGGTTCCTCTCTGGGTGGGTTAGAAGATGTCGGCACTGTGCATATCGTGGTCCCTTCTTGGTGGAACGTCAGTAGATGTCGGCATTGGTATAGATGTCGGGGTTCCTCCGTAGACTAGCCAGAAGATGACGGTAGGCAGGTTGGTCGGGGTTCCTTCATAACTGATACCCAGGGCGATGGCGGCGAATACACTGTAGATGTGGCCAGTCAATTGAATGGAAAAATGTTCTTATTGGGTGAATGCCCATGTTGTGTGTGTAAGCTTCGGATACGAAGTGGTCTGAGTTGCTATACTCAGAGTTGGTATATTTGTTTGAGTTGGTGGACTCATAGTTCGGTATGGAATCATCGGATTCCAGGTGAGTTGGGTTGGTATACCCAAGGTTTTGTCATGTTCGGGTGAAAGCCGGAACAGCATGTGTGAGTCTAAATGACTCAATGTATTATGGTTATGATTTAGAGACTTTAAGCTAAACATTTGTGGGCTGTGGCCAATTAATAGAGTCTTAGGACTCGAAATGAAACATGATTGATGATCGAAACGATAATTTGGTAATATAATACATTCATAACTGAACCTCATAATTAGAAAGTAATGTGAGGTCGGGAACCTCTGTTAGGGTGACGTAACCCTAAGTGACCTTGGGTCACAATTTATTATATACTGTTCTATTTTACTGTAACATGCAAATTGAACTGCTTATTATATCATTATTGATGTGTGTTATTATGTGGAAAATAGTTTAGAAGGATTGTGGTTTTATTGGGCTTCATAGCTCACTGACTTTTTGTGTCAGCAGATCTTGGAGCTACTGACCAGTAAGTGAAAAGACTATCTGGATATTTTGGAAGCTTGTACAAGTTGTACCTGGCGTGATAGAGACGCCTATTTTCGTAAAACAAACTTGATGTAAATAATACAGGTATATGGTTTGTATGATGGCTATTGTGATGACAGGTATTATTTGCTTTTTTGGGAGCATCTGATAAATGCTTAAATTTCCCGCATTTTTGCGGGTAAAGTCTTCCGCTTGCATGATTTGACGAACGGACACGCGTCTCGGAACTTAATTCCCTAGGCGCGGGTTCGGGGCGTCATAATTGGTATCAGAGCCTAAGAGCAATAACCATCATAACAAACCATACTTGTTCATAAAATACCGTAGTACATGATTTTTAGTTGTGTGGCTAGATGTATTACTGTACATCACCTATTTCGAAATCAGATAGTGATTTGGAAATTGTGTGTATGTGCAGGGATGCCGTTAATGCACAGAGTCCCCACTAAGGAGGATTGGCAGCATTATGAGCAGATGGCAGCCATATTGAGTCGCCGTTATCCACAGTGGCTTGGGATGACTCAACGAATCAAGGCGGCCATTAAGCCGAAGGCTGTCCGGATCAATCCGGACGGAACTGCCTGGATGCCACCCCCGTCTCCGATGGAGCTTGCAGTACCGGCTCGGGTACGTCGTGAGATTTTAAGGCAGGTCAAGCGGGCACTGACAGATATTAGGCGTAGTCCGGATGGGATTGGTTGGATGCCTCCACCCCTATCATCTAAGAGGCTTACGGCACGAGAGTATCGTGCGATTTTGAACAACCGTAAGCAGAATAAGAAGAAGTTGGTGGAGGCGAGTAGTCCGTCTACCTCGACTGAGGTTTAGATGCAGGAGTAGGGAGTCAGGAGGGGAGACTGTAGCGCATCTGTATGGTTTTGGAATATAATAGATGCCCTACTCGATCTTTCCATCATTAGATCACTTTTTCTATGTGTACAGCTACATGATGTTTTGTATACGCTGGTGTACTATATACTGTACAGTGTTGCTTTGTATATAATAAAGATGAAGTAAATGAAATGTCTCTTTTTGGATATCGAATTCTCAGTGCATTTTAGTTTTATTTTATTATTAAAAGTTCGTTACTTTATAATTATAGGTGAATCATGCCACCTCAACGAGCACCCGAAAATACCTTGGCTGGGGCATTCAAGGCTATTACAGCCCTAGCCAACCTAATTCAGCAACAACAAGCCCAGAATATGAATGAAAATGGGAATGGTAGTCGTATCCCCATTGCTACCATGCCAGGGCATGGGAATGTGACCCGATTGGAGAAGTTTAAGAGGCATGGACCGTCGGCCTTTTCGGGCACTACTGATCCGCTGAAGGCGGAGAACTGGATTAGAAGTTTAGAAAAAGTTTTTAGGGCTATGTCTTTGCCAGAAAATGACAAGCCCGAGTTCGCTATCTTTCTACTTGAAGGAGAAGCGGAACATTGGTGGACCACAGTGGAAAGGACAGTTCCACTGCATCAGAGGCCTGTTACTTGGGCAAGATTTACTGAATTGTTTTATGAGCGCTATTTTTCAGCGTCGATGAAAAAGAGGAAAGAGATGGAGTTTCTTCAGCTGACCCAAGGAAACATGTCGGTTAGCGAGTATGAACAAAAGTTTAATCAACTCTCGAGGTTCGCTGCAAGATTTGTCGAAGATGAGCAGTAGAGGGTTGAGAAATTTGAAGAAGGATTGAAGCCGGCTATCAGAGGGAAATTGGCAGCTCAACGATTTACCTCCTTCTCAGAGATATTAGATAGAGCACTCAGAGTAGAGCGAGTGCATGAAGAACTGGCACAGTCTAGTGCTGGCAAAGGCAAAGGGACAGTTGGGAAGCCCTGGATAAAGGAGAATAACCGGCAGTTTACTGGGAAAAGAAAGTTCGAGGACATGAAAAACCAAGGGTCTACAGGAAGATTGGGGCTTAAGTGCGAGAAATGTGGTCAGGGTCATTTGACCAAGGACTGTAGAGCGAAGGTTTGCTTCCAGTGCGGAAAGCCTGGACACTTCAAGAAGGATTGCCCTAAGGCTCAACCACTAGCGTTGGAAGGCAGAAAAGGAAGAGTGTTTGCAATTACCCAGGAAGAGGCACAGCAGGCCGAAGGTGTCATCGAAGGTAAACTTTTAGTATTTCAAGTACCTGCTTATGCTTTGATTGACACTGGTGCTACACATTCGTTTGTCTCTACTCGTTTTGCTAAACACATAAGTTACAAGCCTGATACACTCAAAAGCATGATGTCTGTATCTACACCATCAGGGAAAGTTCTGTGCACAAAAACAGTCTATGATAGGTGTCCCATACTTGTCAATAGTGTACGGATGTTAGTAGATCTGATCGTGTTAGACATGAAGGATTATGATGTTATCCTAGGGATGGAATGGTTGGCTAATTACCATGCAGTGGTAGATTGTAATGCCAAGAAAGTGATATTTCGAATTTCGGACATCCCAGAGTTCGAAATGCAGGGGATTATCCGAGGTCAAGCACCCAAGCTAATATTCGCAATTAAAGCATGTCACCTTCTAGACAAGGGGTGTACTGGGTATTTAGCTGCAGTGGTGGTCGATAAAGATGAAGATGACACTTTAGGGAATACCCCGGTGGTCAGAGAGTTTCGAGATGTGTTTCCTGATGAATTACCAGGACTCCCTCCTACTAGAGAAATCGATTTTACAATCGATGTTACTCCGGGTGTAGACTCGATATCTAAAACACCGTATCGGATGGCTCCGGCTGAGTTGCAAGAACTGAAGATTCAATTGCAAGACCTATTAGATAAGGGCTTGATCCGTCCTAGTGTTTCACCATGGGGAGCACCGGTGTTATTTGTCCGAAAGAAAGACGGGAGTCTGCGTCTGTGTATAGATTATTGTCTGCTGAATCAAGCGACGATCAAAAATAAGTATCCTCTCCCCAGGATCGATGATCTATTTGATCAGTTGCAAGGCGCCCAAGTGTTTTCCAAGATTGATTTACGGTCCGGCTATCACCAATTGAGGGTCAAAGAAGAAGATATTCAAAAGACAGCATTCCGAACTCGGTATGGTCACTACGAGTTCTTGGTGATGCCTTTTGGACTGACAAATGCACCTGCGGCCTTTATGGAGTTGATGAATCGTCTTTTCAGGCCGTACTTGGATCAGTTTATTGTGGTATTTATTGATGATATCTTGGTGTACTCACCTAGTCATGAGAAGCACGCTGAGCACTTGAGGATTACGCTACAGACATTAAGAGATAATCAGCTGTATGCTAAGTTCTCCAAGTGCGAGTTTTGGATGAAAGAAGTAGCCTTTCTTGGACATATTGTGTCAAGAAATGGAATATCTGTTGATCCTTCCAAGATTCAGGCAGTAACCGATTGGGCAAGGCCATCCACTGTTACTGAAGTTCGAAGTTTTCTGGGATTGGCTGGGTACTACTGCAGATTTGTAGAAGGTTTCTCGAAGATAGCAGCTCCATTAACGGAATTGACTAAGAAAGATGTGAAGTTCGAATGGACGGCATCTCGGGAGCGAAGCTTTCAAGAATTAAAGAAGAGATTAACAACCGCTCCAGTATTGACAACTCCCTCAGGATCTGGAGGATTTGAGGTGTATTGCGATGCTTCCAGTAAGGGACTCGGTTGTGTCTTAATGCAAAACAAAAAGGTCATTGCTTATGGTTCGAGACAACTCAAGATTCACGAACGGAAGTATCCCACGCATGACCTGGAGTTAGCTGCGGTAGTATTCGCACTAAAAATTTGGAGACATTATCTTTATGGAGAGAAGTTGGTGATCTATAGTGATCACAAGAGTTTAAAGTATCTATTCTCCCAAAAGGAACTCAATATGCGACAGCGTAGATGGATGGAATTCTTGAAGGATTATGATTATGTAATTCAGTATCATCCTGGTAAGGGTAACGTGGTTGCTGATGCCCTGAGTAGAAAGACAGTTGGATCTGTAGCATATATGAGGGCCGAGCGATGGAAGATGATCGAAGAATTCAAGAGTTGGAATCTGAGTCTAGAATTCCAGGGTAATAGTGCCAAGTTGGCTAGTATTCAGGCCAAGCCAGTGTTATTACAAAAGATTCAAGAAGCACAGTTGGAAGATCAGGAGATCAAAGTTATCAGAGATAAGATTCTTCAAGGAAAAATGGGTGATTTTGATGAATCTGAAGATGGAATACTTCGATTCAAAGGTCGAATCTGTGTGCCTAGAAATCCTGAGTTGAAGAATGAACTGCTCAATGAGGCACATCGATCTCGTTTTGCGGTGCACCCCGGAAGTACAAAGATGTATCAGGATATGAAGAATAACTACTGGTGGAACGGCATGAAGAGAGAAATTGCAGAGTATGTATCTCGATGCCTTGTTTGTCAGCAAGTCAAGGCAGAACATCAGAAACCACCTGGATTGTTAAATTCATTGCCTATTCCCGAGTGGAAATGAGAGCACATTACGATGGATTTTGTGGTGGGGTTACCAAAAACAAGGAGTGGTCATGATGCCGTTTGGGTGATAGTTGATCGATTGACGAAGTCGGCTCACTTTCTTGCTATAAAGGATACCATAACCTTGGAAAATTTATCAAAGTTGTACATCAAGGAGATTGTGAAGCTGCATGGTGTGCCGGTATCTATTGTGTCAGATCGCGATCCGCGATTTACTTCCCGATTCTGGAGGAGCTTGCAAGAAGCTTTAGGTACGCAGCTAAACATGAGTACAGCTTATCATCCGCAAACCGATGGACAGTCTGAGCGCACAATACAAACTCTAGAAGATATGATGCGCACTTGCAGTCTGGACTTTCAAGGAAACTGGGATGATCACTTGCCATTGATCGAGTTTGCATATAATAACAATTATCAGGCAAGTATTCAAATGGCTCCTTACGAGGCCTTGTATGGCAGGAGTTGTCGGTCACCAGTATGTTGGACTGAAGTTGGGGAGCGTAAACTACTGGGACCTGAGTTGGTGCAAGAAACAACAAAGAAGATCGAGTTGATTCGATCGAGGTTATTATCTGCACAAAGTCGACAGAAAAGCTATGCAGATGGAAAGCGTCGGGACTTAGAGTTTCAAGTCGGCGACCATGTCTTCTTGAAAATCTCTCCATCAAAAGGTATTGTACGATTCGGAAAGCAGGGAAAGTTAAGTCCGCGATTCATTGGACCTTTTGAGATTTTGGCTAAAATAGGAGGTGTAGCCTACCGTTTGGCGTTACCACCAGAGCTGGCAAGGGTTCACAATGTATTCCACATATCCATGTTGAGAAAATATGTACATGATCCCTCGCACGTGATACGATATGAACCAATTCAAGTCAGAGAGGACTTAACTTTTGAAGAAAAGCCAGTGATAATTTTGTTCCGCAAGGAACAGGTGTTACGAAACAAAACGATTAAGCTAGTTAAAGTTTTATGGGAACACCATAGTATATAGGAAGCCACATGGGAACTTGAAGATGTCATTAAAAGCAATCATCCTCAGTTATTTGATGACTAGTGTATATATAAATTTCGAGGACGAAATTTTTGTAAGGAGGGGAGATTGTAACGACCCGGAATTTTAATATAATAAAATTATGTGTTTATGGGTCCTTAATGAAGGTTAATTAGTTAATTAATTGTTAAATTAATAAGAAGGGGATTTTGCTCAGGGTTAAAGTGCACCGAGGAAATCTCAGTATCATTTGGCAAAAATTCGCACACAGTGTGCCGGTCGACTGTCGGGACACACCCCTACCGTATCGGTTCCGTCAAGTATCATTTCGCGGGACCGCGGGGCCATTATGTGTGATAAAATTGAGAGAAATGGGAAATTTTCATATTTCCAGAAATTAAGTGGGACCCAATATCTGTTGGAGATCCTAATAGAAATCCGTGCGGTTAGCACTAATGTGTGTCGGTCGGCCGTGGGGACTAATGTCTGTCGTCACGGCAGTTAGTTATCTCAAACGAAGAAACGGCGGCCTGTTTTGTGTTCGAAATCAGGAAATTAGTGGGTTTTGCAATTTTCTTCCGGACTAAAGTGTAGCTGTCAAAACTCAGTATTTTTCCCCGAAATTTTTACAGTAGGTGTCGGACTGCCCCAAGTTCGGTCACCTAAAGTTTCGTCAAAATCGGATGTCTTTAAGTAGGACCACGAAGGCCGTAAACATAAGAGAAAAAAAAAAAAAGTCAAATGGGTCAACCGTTGACTTGGTCAACGGGACCATTAATTATGGTCATGTGCTATGCACATGACCTTATCTATATATAAGGGAGGCCAGCCTTCCCATTACTTACGTTCTGTAAACAGTGGGAAAATTCTGCTACAGCATATTGTAGAGAGAGAAAGTGAGGAGAGAGAAAGGAAGAGAGAGAAAGAGGAGAGAGAAAGGAAGAGAGAGAAAGGGAAAGGGAGGTCTCCTTGAGGTTTTTCGACGTCCCCGACGAGTTGGCGGCGTCTGATTTACTCTCCGGCGTCTCGTTTTGCGTGTAGAGAGAAAGAGAAAAAGGTAGAGAGAGAAAGTTGAGAGAGAAAGTTGCATGCGCTCTACCTTGGGGTTGATCATCCTTCCGAGCGCGTTGGCGGTGTCCGTTTCGACTCTAGTCGCCTCAAAACGCGTGAAGCAAGTAAAACCCTTATCTTTTCTTCTCTTTTTTTCCGCTTATTTTGCTATATTATTTCATGTGATGTATATGCATGTCTTTTGACGTGAATGAAAAAGGGGCGGAACCCTTATGTGATGTTGTGATTTTATGTGGTCCCTCAGGGAGCCCAGATCGGGTCCCGGGTAAATTGTATCGCCACCCTAGAGTGACGAAAAGTTGTTTTGCATGTCTTGTAAGGCTATGGAGACATCCATTAGCTTGAAAACGTTCCCTAACGGGACGGTGTGTTATCGGAGTTGGTTCACGGGCGCGAGGCTCAAGTATTTCAGTTAATCAAGCGAGGCTTGGGTTAACTGGGGTTAACCTGTGGTTAGAAAATCTAACCAGGGTTCAGTATAGTCCGTAGTTCCTCTTTGACTAGGTCAGGAGAGACGGTGCCTAGTAAGGCCCGGGGTTCCTCCGTGACTGATAGTCGGGAGATGTCGGTTTGTTTGTCTAGGTCGTCCGTGGTGCCTCTTGGACTAGGTCAGGAGTGGCGGTGTCCTGCATGGCCCCTGGTTCCTCCGTGACTGGTAGTCAGGAGATGTCGGAGTCCTAGGGAGTTTAAAGTGGCTAAACATCATATAGTGTATAGTCCGGGGTTCCTCTCTGGGTGGGTTAGAAGATGTCGGCATTGTGCATATCGTGGTCCCTTCTTGGTGGAACGTCAGGAGATGTCGGCATTGGTATAGATGTCGGGGTTCCTCCGTAGACTAGCCAGAAGATGACGGTAGGCAGGTTGGTCGGGGTTCCTTCATAACTGATACCCAGGGCGATGGCGGCGAATACACGGTAGATGTAGCCAGTCAATTGAATGGAAAAATGTTCTTATTTGGTGAATGCCCATGTTGTGTGTGTAAGCTTCGGATACGAAGTGGTCTGAGTTGGTATACTCAGAGTTGGTGTATTTGTTTGAGTTGGTGGACTCATAGTTCGGTATGGAATCATCGGATTCCAGGTGAGTTGGGTTGGTATACCCAAGGTTTTGTCATGTTCGGGTGAAAGCCGGAACAGCGTGTGTGAGTCTAAATGACTCCATGTATTATGGTTATGATTTAGAGACTTTAAGCTAAACATTTGTGGGCTGTGGCCAATTAATAGAGTCTTAGGACTCGAAATGAAACATGATTGATGATCGAAACGATAATTTGGTAATATAATACATTCATAACTGAACCTCATAATTAGAAAGTAATGTGAGGTCGGGAACCTCTGTTAGGGTGACGTAACCCTAAGTGACCTTGGGTCACAATTTATTATATACTGTTCTATTTTACTGTAACATGCAAATTGAACTGCTTATTATATCATTATTGATGTGTGTTATTATGTGGAAAATAGTTTAGAAGGATTGTGGTTTTATTGGGCTTCATAGCTCACTGACTTTTTGTGTCAGCAGATCTTGGAGCTGCTGACCAGTAAGTGAAAAGACTATCTGGATATTTTGGAAGCTTGTACAAGTTGTACCTGGCGTGATAGAGACGCCTATTTTCGTAAAACAAACTTGAAGTAAATAATACAGGTATATGGTTTGTATGATGGCTATTGTGATGACAAGTATTATTTGCTTTTTTGGGAGCATCTGATAAATGCTTAAATTTCCCGCATTTTTGCGGGTAAAGTCTTCCGCTTGCATCATTTGACGAACGGACACGCGTCTCGGAACTTGATTCCCTAGGCGCGGGTTCGGGGCGTCACATGTACTCTCGTCGACAGCCGCCTGGTTCCCTCTTCGATGCGCCTCTACCACAGTCTTCTCTGTAGGCCACTCCACTAGGTACTTCTTCACCTTCCTTTATTCTTGTTCATGCTTCTCCTATTATTACTCATGTTGCTTCTGATCTTGACTTGCCTATTGCTCATCGCAAGGGTGTTCGTTTCTGTGTTACTCCTTACCCTCTTGCCAAATATGTTTGTTATCAGGTTGTATCTCCCTTGTACCAGCCTTTCCTCTCCGCTATTGATACTGTGACTATTACTCGGTCAGTTCGTGCTGCTCTTCTTCATCCTGAGTGGAAGGGTGCTATGGTTGACGAGATGAATGCCATTTAGTACAATCATACTTGGGATATGGTTTCCCTTCTAGCTGGGAAGAAACTTGTGGGTTGCCGTTGGATTTTCACAGTCAAACATAACTCTGATGGCAGTGTTGCTTGGTATAAGGCTCGTCTTGTCGCCTGCGACTTTACTCAGACTTATGGGCTTGACTATGATGCTACTTTTGCTCCTGTGGCCAAACTGACTTATGTTCGTGTTCTGCTCTCTCTTGCGGCCAATCAGAGTGGGTCTCTCTATCAGTTGGACATCAAGAATGCCTTTCTTAATGGGCATCTCACCAAGGAGGTTTATATGGATCCCCTCCTGGTTTCCTGCTTCAGGGGTAGTCTGGGAATGTTTGTAGATTTCAGAAGTCTATATATGGTTTGAACAATGTTACCTGGTTCGTCGGTTCAAATTTTGGTTCGCTGTTCGCAATTCTCCACTCTAGAGTGAACCTGGTTCGCTAGGGGTAGGATGAGATAATTCGTTTTTCGGTTCGCTTAGGTTATTTAGTTTGGTTCGCTAGCTTGGTTCGCCACTTAAGCATGTAAAACAAAATATATATTTTATTATAAAAATATATATCTTATGCATGTAAACAAAATATTACAAATACTTATTTGAAAAATAATTTAAAATATATATTTTTATGTACGGTTTGTGAACTCAAAGTATAAATTTGTCGAACCTAATGAAAAATATCAGCATTTGAATAAAAAATTTGACGGACTAAGATTGTTTTGAAACCACTATGTGGTTCGCTTAATTTCACGAACCAGACCGAACTGAACCACGAACCACGAACCAGTTCGAGTTCGCTCGGTTCGCGGTTTGTTATAGCATGTAGCGAACTTGGTAACCCTGGTTTGAAGCAGTCACCTCATGCTTGGTTCCATCGCTTCAATGAAGTGGTTCTGAGTATGAGCTTTCATCGATGTCACTTTGATTATACTGTCTTCATCCACTCTAGCGCCTCAGGTCGTACTATACTTCTGGTATATGTTTATGATTTTATTTTGAGTCTTTGACTAGTGATGACTTCTCCTTTATCTCTCATGCTAAGAGTGAGCTGGGGCGTACCTTTGATGTCAAAGACCTAGGTCATCTGAAGTACTTCCTTGGTCTAGAGATTGCTAGATCTAAGAAGGGAATTTTTCTGTCACAACAAAAGTATGCTCTTGATCTGTTGATTGATACTAGTATGAGTGGGTGTAAACCTGCTACTTCTCCCATGGATTTGAAGCTCTCTTTACATGATAGTGAGGGCGATCTTCTTCGTGATCCTCATGTCTACCAGCATCTCGTGGGTTGCTTGATATATCTCACCCTCACTCGACCGGATATTACGTTTGCTGTCATCATGGTTAGTCGGTTCATGCATGCTTCCCGTGCTTCATACCTTGTTATTGTTCATCGTATTCTTCGATATATCAATTCTAAACCCAGTTGTGGACTTGTATATTGCTCGCATGGACATCTTGAGATCTTCGACTATACCGATGTCGATTGCACCGGATCTGCTACTGATTGTTGCTCCACCTCAGGCTATTGTGCTTTTTCTTAGGAGCAACTTGGTTGCATGGAATAGTAAAAAGCAACCCGTTGTTTCTCGCTCTAGTGCCGAAGCAGAATATCGGGCTCTTGCTCATGGGACTTGTGAATTTCTGTGGCTTCGTTCTCTCCTTTCCGAGTTAGGGTTTCCTGATAAAAGTCCTATGTCTTTATATTGTGATAATGAAGCTGCCACAAAGATTGCCTTTGATTATGTGCTTCATGAGAGGACAAAACACATTAAAATTGATATTTATTTTCTCCGAGAGAAAGTTCAAGATTGTTCATTATCTCTTCAGCATGTTTCATCTTCTCAACAACTTGCTGATGTCTTCACCAAGCCTGTTGACCCTGATATCCTCCAGGATATTACTGTCAAGCTGGGCATGCTTTATGTATATGCTCCAGCTTGAGGGGGAGTGTTGATATATGTAATATTGAGGGTATAGTTGTAAATGGGTATATATGTAATGTTCCCTTAATATAAGATGTTAGTAGGACTTTCTTTCCCTCACTAAGCAATTTACCCTAATCTTTCTTGTTCCTCTCTTCTCTCTTTTCTCCTCTAAACCCTAAATCCTCAAAACCCTTTCTCCAACTATAACTGCTAACATTATATAAATGTTGGACAAAATATAAAGAAGCTTAATAAAAATGCGAAATGACTAAAACTGCCCCACCATGACAAACATAATTGTATATGATATATGACAACCTGTCTCTTCAGGCTGGAGCATTTTTATTGATTGTGGTCGGATTACCAAAGCTCTAACCTATTTCTGCCAAGAGTTCTTTAAACATGTCAAACAACTGATCTCTTACATTCACTTTGAACCTAGTGGACCATTTCAAAGGCTTTGTTATCAACTATGCACGTTCTGAACCTTTATCCCTATGTACTATCTATTTTGTCAAAAGGATATCAGGGTTCACTCTTTAGTACGAAATCTTGAAAAAATGTTATATTCAAGGCAGAAGGGTGTGAATTTTTTTTTCCTTGCTGCAGATCATCTCGGCAATATCTGGAGGAATTACGGATCTCTCTTTTCATGCAGTTGGCTATACGTGGCAGATTATTAATTGCTTCTTGACTGCATCATATTCTGTAAGTATTTTAGTTGGAGGTACTGTTTTCATTTTGTACTATCCTTGAAGCTAAAATTCCTTTTTTTTATTTCTTTGTTTGCCCTTTTAATTGCTATATAAACAAATGAAGTTAAGTTTTCATGAATAGATACAAAAACATAATTCTATTAATTTTACTTATGTTCATCCCTTTTTACAAGTAAGTTTATGTTTGTTCCATCAATCTCCTTGTAGCTGAGTCGGAAAATACACATAAGTCTCCTTAAATCATCATCTGTCAGCCCATATAAACTTTCTCCTATTTCATCAAATTGCTCTAGACTTGCTGGAAGAGGGCACTGTTCACGACATTGTTCATGGGATGCTCCAACCCTCCTGAACAACAAAACCCTAGGTTCCACAACAACTCCGCCATCTAGGGTTTACTTGTCCAAATAAAAAAAGGCGAAGAAAAGAAGAGATAAAAGTTATAAAACAGTAATTCATATTGTTCTATGATACCAAGATGAAACATAAGAAGAGTTTAATGAAGGAAAAAAAAGAAGATGAGAAGAAAATAAGAATAGGGGAGATGTAGGGGTGTCAATGGGTCCGGGCTTGGGCCTGAATTTTTGCAATTTTTGAATAGGACTGTTTTGAGCTTGGCCCAGTTTACAAGAAATTTTTTAGGCCCAAATTCGACCCATTGATACCCTAGTGGTTATACGATCCCTCAAAAACTTTGTGTATATATATATATATTTTTTTTTTGAATAGTGAGGGACATAAATACTCCTAATAAAGTGGAGTATTGCTACATAAGGCATAATAGTAGAATAATGACTAATCTCCTTGACAACATTCACCTACGGTCCAATTCTCTTATGACTCATCTCACGGAGCTTTTGGGATGATTCTATGTTGAGTAGGGAAAGAAGCTTGCTTGAGTAACCTTGGTCCTTCAAATCTCCGGGAGTACCCATGTGAACACAACATGACACATTTGAATGTGTATTGGATCCATGTCATACATGGATCAGCTACAGCCATTATTTTATAATAAAAAAAATTAGAAGTTATGCAGTAGAAAACATTATAATTTTCAAATATTAATGTATTCATTATGTATAGTGATGCTACATGGACTTGGGGGTGGAGCAAGTCCAACAATTGTGCTCATAAGTCATACCTGCCCAATTCTTGTACCCGGGTATGGGTAGCATAACTCTACAAGCTTATTTGAGAATGCATGTTTGCTTGGTAGTTTCTCTATTTGTTGGGCATATCTGCTTATCAGCTGCTTTATCTTTTGACTTGTGCTAGTAGATGTTTGGTTTTAATTTGTAGCTGATGGATTTTGTGTTTTCTCCAGTTAACATTGCGAAGGGTCATGGATACAGCAAAGCTTGTCACGAAATCTGGAAACTTGAATGAGTTTTCAATGGTCTTGCTCAACAACATTCTTTCATTGCCTCTGGGGGTTCTGCTTATTTTTGTGTTCAAGGAGGTGGATTATCTCTTTGAAACGTGAGTTATTTGTTCTAATATGAAGTTTTAATGGTTAAGAATCACATCCAGTTCTTTTATTTCAATGTTTTTCCTGTTTCATTTTCATTCATCCTCTCCAATAATGAATACCAATTTTTGGCCTCTTTATTGTAAGAAACGTCTTACATTTTGAATATGAAAGCACTAAAACCTGACCTAAGTTCATCTTCACAAAGGTAGTGTAGGAAAAGACATTGTGACTACAAACTCATTCAGTAGTATTAAAACATTTTTTTAGAACTTTATTTAATAAGTAAAAGTGTTAAAAAATTTTCTGGTGGGTACTGGGTTTGAAACTTAATGTAGTGGGGAATTTGAGAAACAGTAAAGGGGAAATTATTAAAGTATTTTTTTCCTTATCCTATTGGGTTGGTTTTTGATGAAGCACAGATAAAAGATCTTTCGCAAGTTCTCAAGCTGTTTAAGATAGAATATTTCTACAGGTCCTTTAGTGGTGGAATGTGATTCTCTAATTTCTAAATGTTTTCCTATTGGTGATTGGGAAGGATATTGCTCGTTGGAATGCTGCTAGCACTACTAATCATATAGAGAATTAGTTCAGGATTGGGCAATTAGCTTTTTTCATACTCCTAGAAAGGGGAATGACACAGTGGACACTCTTGTTAAGAATGTTGTACTCTAGACTGTAATTATGTTTAGGGAAACCTCTCCCTAGGGGTATATTTTCTTCGTCCTATTAATAAAACTTGATGTCACTTATCAAAGAGAGAAAAAAGAAGAAAGAAAGAAAAATTAGTAAACTCTTAGGAGTAAGGACAGCTTGAAATGATACTTACCAAATATTTTTAAAAACTATTTGGACTGATTGCGGTATTCTTCTAATCCTTTTCTTCTTTTTATTACTATCTAGCCTAATTTATCTGATTAGAAACATGTTCCAGATAGTATTAAAGATAATTAGAAATGAGAACAGTACTTCAAAGCTATGCACAAGGACTAGCCTACTTGTTATGGTAAGGAGGGTTTCTGATGTAACCATGTAACTATGTAAGTAATGGCCTAAAATTAGAGAATCTACCCGACAAGAACTTCTGAAAGTTCTCTATTTCCAGATAGCAAGGGTAAATTTGGGATTTCTCCCTATTCCCTAAAGTAAGGCTGGTTTCGATTGGCTAGGGGTATTGGCTTTGGGTAAGCTAGGGAGGATGGACAAAGGATTTAGAATGGGGAGTCACTTCTTAGGGTATCCGTACCCTAAGGGTGGTATACCCCTTTGGCTATCTGAACATCAGGGAATGCCTTCTTCTCGAAGATCACAGCAAGCAATCTTTAATAATTAAGATGCAATTAATTTCCAACAATCACATAAATGCAATAATCTGGATTCAGCACCAGCAAGCTCAATAATCTGACAACTTCAGATTTTGTAACTCAAATCATCATCTTGAAATAAAGAGGCTTCTACACATGTTTATAAGGGGATGGGAATAGCCATCCAGTCCTTTTCTACCTAATATAGGACTCTAACTAATAGTAGTAACTAAGGGAGGATTCTAAAAGAAGTCAAACTCTATTTAGACTCTAAGGTGGTGTTTGGATAGACTTCCCCAGTAACTTTTATCGACTTTTGCCTCTAGGAAAGTCAAAAATCGGTCACTTAGGTGTTTGGTTTGCCACTTTGATTTAACTTCCCAAGAAAGTAAAAAAGTCAGTGAAAGTCAAAATATCGACTTCCCTAGAAAGCTGGCTGAGGTAGCTTCCGGGGGAAGTCGATATTTTGACTTCCGCGGGAAGTTGATGGAGGCCTCTTATGAACAAAAAAGCGGGGTAGTATGAGATGTTCGCGATATTGTGCCGCTCTCCACTCTCCTCAACCGAAAGTTACTCTGGTTAGATCTCAGTTTCGGCGTCAAATGAGCACTTCTCCTGCAAATTTCTCTCTGGTGACTGGCCTCTCTCTCTCTCCTCTCAGACAATGGTTTCTCAACAGGAAAATGGGGGTTTTCTTCTAGAATTTGGTTTTGATCTATCCTAAACTATAGTATTTTCGCTATTGTTTCTGATGTTGAAGCATTGGGGTTTTGTTCTAGGTTTTAGTAAACTGAAATATAGCACAGTATCAAGGTAATTTTATGCAATTAGAAGTCAGTTCAAGTTTGATTGCATTTGGGAAGATTGAAATGCCCTACAAACCAACATATGATGTTTGATTGCAGAACTTACAGCAAGATTCTTGTGAATGAAATACGATTCATTTCTTCATGTTTTTTTGTTTTTTTTTTTTGCTGGAGGATATCATTTACATACAATGTACAGGGTTAGTGGTTAGCATTAGGGATTGGAGTTCTTGCTACTCATCACCCGAGGGAATGGATCCCGAGACCTCTTGAATGAGAGAGGCCACACCCCACCATTGGAGAGGCGAGATGTATTCATTTCTTCACATAAATGTAAGGAACTAACACATAATAATTACTATATGACTACTATAGCCATATAACCAGTAACTAGCCATTGAATGGCAAAGTTATGATATAGGATGGACAATTTTCTACTGTTATAACACCAATGAAGTGGGATTTACGAAAGGGTGTTTTATTTCCCTTATGCTATTTCCCATCTTCTATCCCATCTTCCATCTCCAGTCAGTCACGCCATGGGAAGCTTTGAAACCTTGCATTAAAGGCATGAATGTAATTGTTGGGCCATAACTCTTCTATCCCCAAATCATTTGTATCATGGGCATGAATACCCGAGTTACAATATGAAAACATTCACCTCAGTTAGATCATACTCGAGTAAGAGGTTTCTTCTTGGACTTGGCCTAAGTGTATGGTATATATGTTGGTTAGCTAGGTTGGGTGATGATCACACGATCGTTTCGCTACATTGTTTGTTGGTCTGTGATAGTTGGTATCAGATCTTGTGGTATCGGATCTCTATAGGATACACTCATTGAGATAGATGGTATCGAGGCTTGGAGCGACATAATTCAACATGCGAGTTGGCTTTGGTACGTTGTGGTACCTATGTGAATTCTTAAACAAGATGATGGTGTCTCTGATGCAGTGGACTGCATTCAGAGACACGAGGTGGTAATATTGTGGTTTTGAGTAGCGGAAGAGCTACTGGACACAAAGTTTGTTTCCGTCAATGGTGTGAGGGCATGACGTGGGAGAATTTTCTAGGATCGAGATGAAGTTCGGCAGCATGTGCGTGTGTCTCTAATGCAAGAGTACTTTAGAGCAAGGCTACCAATGGACCAGTGGCCATATAAGAAATCAGATTGGTGCTTATGTCTTCATGGTTCATGGGTTGAGCACAACAAGCATGTCAGTCGGTGATCAGTGATGAGTGACGGCTCATTTTTTCGATGGATTGGACAAGCATATTTTGCTTTGTAGGGAAGTCAAGATAACAAAATCGAAGTGGAAGATCTTTGGTTTATGGAGGCATGGTTGCAATATGATTGGAGTAACGTGAAGTCGAGGTAGTAATGGAGCACAATGGTTTCTCAAGGTCAAGACTCGAGGAGTCAAGGTACTAGGGAATAGGGATGCACAAGTGCAGGCTTAGGGTGAAACTTGATGTCAAGTGAATCTTTGGTAAGTGGCTAGTTGATCGTACTAAAACAATCGTGTGTTCTTAAGTTTGAGGTATTAGTGTGTGCATGTCTCAGATTGTGAGTTAAGGAGATAGATTCGTGGTCCCATTTGTGATGGGGTGATGAGGGCGAGATAGGCTTTGTATATCTCTACACCACAATAGAAAGATGAAGATGAGAAAGCTCAAGTTCAGGTGTATACACAAGGTGAAGAATGATGCAAACAACCAAGAAAAAGATAAAGGAAAGAAAGAGCAAAAGAGAAAAGAGAAAAACATGCAAGAAGACCTCCAAGGGTAAGGTAATGTGATAAAAGAAAAACAAAATACTGGTTTTGAACAACAGATGTAAGGTTGTTGGCCATAAAAGTGTGAAGCTCAACGGACCAAGCTCGATTTAAGATGGTGTGCTGACGGACTGGTACACCACTGTGATGGATCATGTGTGTCAGTGGGCTGATGCACCAAGTGAGAGTTTTTTGAAGGATGCCTAAATGTCAAAGACGACGTAGATTGTGGTTTCAAGTGACTTGTAGGGTTGCTTGCTGCATAGCATCAAAGAATGCTAGGTGGGGTTTGTGTACAGATGTCAGTGACTGGTATGGGACTGCACAGAAGATACTCGTATCTTGAAGACCAAGGACAAAACAATGGTGCGGCATGGTAAGCAGTTGGCTTGTGAGACGCACTTCAAACCTAGAGATGCTTGGACAAATTGAACCATGACTCGTTGGATTGAGCCAAAATCGAGAAAACTCAAGATGAAGTATCAAGAGTGAAGCGAGAGGCAGTTGAGTAAGGCATGGGTCAATTGAAGATGACGGGAGAAGGCTTGGAGATCATGGTTCATGTTTCGAGAAATCAGTGTCGAACAACTGCTTGGACAGCCAAGTAGTGATCCTAGTGAGGACCTAGGTGCACACTGAGAAGCTCGAGGCGAATAACCCTCTTAATAACTGAGAAAGCTTGTCAAAGACTAGAGAAGGTCCAAGACTGACAGGGATCAATTTCCAATCAAGACATATTTTGCAAAAGGAAAAAGGTCCAAAATTCAAAAGGGCCCCACATGGATCCATTGGGTCAACCTACCTCAACTGGATGATAAAGGAGGCAAAATCTTGGGGACCACCTTCTGGAGTAAAAAATCCCATTGGCTTAAAAATCTCCCCACCATGGCAGTTTTTTAATTTTTTAGTGTCTATAGAATTTTCTTTTTATTTTTATATTCAGTACATAGTGGTTTTTTTGCATTAAAATTTTAGTATACTTTAGTTGAGGTCTATAGTCTTTTATTGGAGTGTTACATTTGTTTAGGAAGTTTCCTTAATAGTAACTTAAAGTCCAAGTCAAGTTAGGAAAGGAGAATCACCCTTTTGCTCATAAATATGTAATCTCTCTTTAGAAACCAATTTTATTGATCAAAGTAAATAAAGTTGAATTTCTACAAAGAATTTTTATTTGTTAAGCTTCCTAGTGCTGAATCTAGAAAATGAGGTGTATGGTCTAAATCTAGTAGAGGAGATTTTGATCCTTCTTATTTTGAAGATCGCTAGAATTGAAGATCGCTAGAATTCACAGGGTGTGGACTCGTCCAACACTATTGATCATATTTACCAAGTACGGGTATAATACGACAATGATCTGTTCAGGAAGTATGGGTGTTATACGGCAAAAACACGGTAAAAGTATGGGAAAATTAAAAAATAATTAATAAATATTAACTAATAACAATAATTTAATACGAAATATGCATTTAACACAGTAAGAGTACGGCAAAGATATGCATATTGTATGTGTTTAATATATAAGTCACGTATTAAATGGATATTATATGGTGGTATGCGTATAATACGTAACATGACAAAAGTACGCAGTTTTAAACGGTGACCCCCCTAAAAGTATGATACTGGATTACGGGTGTTTGGTAACTATGCTATTGATCATCATAGAAGTATTTTTCATTCAATTTTACGAATTATTCTCTTCCTAAATTTTGAATTTGTCATTAAAGAGCAACTTTAAATCTAAAACTAATTTTTCTTCAATATCAAACCCTAAATAGCTGAAATAACACACACACATGTATGTATATTGGATTGATCTTATTTGAACCCTAGACTTCATTGGGTTATGTTTTGGATCACTAGGAAGAATTATTGATTGCTGATTTTTTATAAAAATTCAAGAAATATTGAAGGTTTATAGATTCACATATTTCGGCACATATATAATACCCTAACTAAAACCTACAATTTGGGGTTTGATCAATTGAGCCCTAATTGACACTAAGGATATATATTGTACATCAAGATTAGACCTTTAATTGATTAATTTGGCTCTTTTGATTCAAAATTGGAATTCTCAAGTTTAAAGAAAACCCTGAATTTTGGCATTGTCAAAATTTGGTAATTCTATTTTTTTAATTTTGGGATATTAATTGAAATTATTTAAGCAATAATTCTTCATACTTATGTAAATAAATTTGGTATTTGAGAAGAGATTATTTGGTTAAATTTTGGAGTTTATCTAAGCCCTAATTTTTTTTTTGAAGTAGAGTTGGGAAGTAGTTGTATATTTGCAGGAGAATAGGGTTTTGAGAATTAATTGTGATTTTTAGTTTTGAATTCCTCACCATTCTAGTCCTAAAATTGATTATTGATTTACTTTAATAATTATCTAGTATTAATAATTTTAGATCAACCTAACTACCCTGGGATACATAAGAGACAAAGGAAGTATATAGTGCATAGTTACCAGAGCGAGAAGCGAAAATGAGAAGCAAAGCGAAAGCGAGAAGCCAGAAGCGAGACACAAAAAAACCTTAGGAAACAGGAAGCGAGAAATGAGATATAGACTTCTTATTCCCATTATGTTATTATGGATAGTTATATCTTTGATTTTTATTTTACATGAGATTTTTGTGGAAAAGTAGGTGCCTTAGGTTCCAAACCGATGATACTTGCTTAGAGTCTACACCCTATGCTATAGATTGTGGTCTACCTCATCACTTCACACATACAACTCCATTTGACTACTAAATATGACGTGATGGAAGCGAGCTTCCTAGGAAGTAAGTCGTCCGAGGAAGTGAGCTTCCTAGGAAGCGAATCTGTCTGAGGAAGCGAGTCTGGGAAACGAGCTTCCTAAGAAGCGAGCTTTCCACTCTCTACATAGCTTCCCTGCAACTATGGTATAGTGTTTTTGAGGCCAAGTTCAATGTTAGACGAGACAAACATTGGTGAAAGTTCCGTGCAGAGTTCACAAAAATGTCAAGTTCGGGATAATGGGTGTTGGTAAAGCTCGTCAGAAACGGGTTCTGATCAGTGAAAGGAGCACGTGTGCATGCCTTGTTGACGAGCCTGATGGAAAATTTGGTGGTTCACCGATGTCTTCAACAAAATTGAGTGAGAGAGCCTGTTATGATCAAGGAGTTGGCAGGAGGCCAGACCATGATGATAGCAAAGAATGGCCCATACATGAGCATAGTGGCTGTCATGCCCTGGGTGATGGGGCATTGCACTATGCAAGTGTGTGCAAGCATGGTGCATGTTGGTGCCTTCGTGTTGGGGCACCAGGTTCCTCATGGTGAGGGTAGTACGTGGATTTGTGAGCTGTAAGTCAACCTTGGCATTTTGTCAAACAAATGGTGGGCGAATATTTTTAGGGCCCACATGGCATGTTGGGGCGAGCCCAAAAGACCATTTCGAAGTGCATGTGAGTATGTGATAGCTAGTTGAATGATGCAGACGGTTCGCGGACACTCAATGTGTTACTATGAAAAAGTGTTTGTAAACTCGGTGCATGTTGGTGCCTTTGTGTTTGGATACCAAGTTCTTTGTGGTGAGGGTAGTACATGTGGATTTGTGAGGTGTAAGTTAACCTTGGCATTTTTTCAGACAAGTGGTGGCCGAATATTTGTGTGGCCCACATGGCATGTTGGGGCAAGCCTAGAAGACCATTTCGAAGTGCATGTGATAGCTAGTTGAATGGTGCAGACGGTTTGCGGAGACTCGATGTGTTACTACGAAAAAGGCTGGTATGACTGTACCAGACGAGTGATGTATCCTTTTGGAAACCTAGGAAAGGTTAGCATCCATCTTGAGAGGGAAAGGGTTAACCATATCCACTTGTGGCACGTGTTGGGCCACTAATGGAGCATACCCAAGGGAGTTTGGGGGTGGGCCTTAGGTTCCTGTAGGGGGGACCTATGGTCTCCCTGGATGGTCAGTGTACATTATACATGTTAATCAACCAGATTGGAGCACTGGCTATCTCGAGACGTTAAGAACCGAGTGTGCCTATTCTAGGTGCTTGGCTTGAGGTCGGCGAGCCCTACAAAGACCAGTAAGCTGAGTTGAGGGGCAACGCTCGGCACAGTGGCTAATGGTGGGTTGTTAATACGCTCATGCAAGTTTCCAAGTTACTTGATCGAGGACTGAGGATCGTATTGTGGGTATGATGGCCCTC
The DNA here is from genome assembly GCA_015143295.1 of Tetracentron sinense. NCBI lineage: Eukaryota > Viridiplantae > Streptophyta > Magnoliopsida > Trochodendrales > Trochodendraceae > Tetracentron > Tetracentron sinense. The sequence goes on along the minus strand of CM026556.1, from coordinate 20,888,797 downwards.
AGTACTTGGTGTTGCGAGTTGGTGATGCTCCTTGCCTATCCAATGTGGATGAGTACGAGTCCCGAGAGATGTTCAACTTGGTCGAGGTACCTTGAAGGCACGAAAGTGCACAAGATGGGGTCTTGATGACTTTGGGAACCCTATTCACTGGACAAGTGTTGGGCTTGGGCGTGACTTATGGGCCGGCTAAGAGTGGCAGAACTTGGGAGTGAGTCGTATCCTTGTCAAAGCATATGGCATGAGCCAGAGCTAGAGCCAGAGCCAGAGCCAGAAGGGTCGAGTTGTGTTATGGGTAGTGTAAAGCTGGCTCCGGTTAGGTGATGATTGGGGTGCCACACAGTCATTCTACTGCGGTTTGTTGCACCCTGACACCACTTTTGTTCTAGTAGACTATTTAATCTCGAGGTTTCTTTTGGCCCCCATCTTTCATCTTAATGCATTTCGGATCTTCATTTCTGTGTGCCTTGTCTTCAGATCTGTGTTTCCGTACACTCTGGATTCCCCACCAAGGGTCACCTTTTCTGCTAGAATATTTTGGTTTTTATTTTCTATGGCCGCATCAATCCTACCAATGTCCTCATTCCCGAAGGCCTTTGAAGTTTTAACCAGCCTGCTGCAGAAGATGTCTTTCCAAGGGCCAAGTTTTTTTTTAGCTAATTATACAACCAATGACGCTACATGTGAGTGAGCTTCAGTGCCATGATATATTTATCTGTTGGTAGTTGGTGGGTAAGGTGGTTTGAAGTTTGAACCCATAGTCACCACAACCCTCACAACTTGCAAAATGGTTTGGGTAATTAAGTAGGCTACTCAAGCCTCTATTTAATTAGTTCCATGGAAAATGTGGCGACTTGAAAACTGCATAAATTTAATTGATTTGAACCAGATAATAACCATGACTGACGCATCCTTTGCAACTAACTAGGGCAATGACTATTTTATGTTCTGCGTCGGTTCTTTGAGCCTATTACTTGTTTTGTTATTGGGCCTCATGTATCTAATGAACTGAATTCGCAGACCGCTTTTGAGGTCTCCTATTTTCTGGTTGGTGATTACATCAAGTGGACTTTTGGGTCTTGCCATCAGCTTCACCTCAATGTGGTTTCTTCATCAGACAGGGGCTACTACTTACAGGTATGCTGCACTACAGCGCTACACCCTATCAGTATTAACTTGCTAAATTGTGGTAAAATTTCTGATTAGTCATTTAAGCTTGAACTTAGCTGAAAGGGGTATTCATGATATGTTACACTTATGCACTAGTATTATACATTTATAACATATGGATGGTGCATTAGAGTCAGTATACTTGTTATTATGTTGAAGCATCTGTCAATCGAGCTGAAGCAGGGAAGATAACATGGCATTACAATGTAACAGATCTTGACATGCATGAAAGTTGAAACTGGACCCTATTTGATGGGTCCTTTCTGAAAAAGTCCAATGCCAAAGTTCAAAGATTCCAGCTAACTTAATTGGTAAAGTCTGTGAGTGTTTTCACCTGCTAACCAACTATCAGTTAAGAAATTGCCCAGCAAAAACTAACTGTTCAACATATCTTGTTCTTTTGGGCACACGGACACTATGGTGGATGGTTCAGCGCTTACGGTTAACAAAAATCCATCCTGGAAAGAATTCTATTGATCAGATTGTTCGACATCTGATTTTGGCCAATTTAACCTTATTAGGTCTCCATTTTGATTTTCTGACCTAGGTGGAATCCATTGGCATTGTGGTGTCAGCAAATCATTGTCGTTGGTAACCTTATGTGTTTGAAGCAACGCTTGTGAAATATTCTCAATCTTAGTGTTCATTCCATTTAGGCTGAGTGGGAAATTAGTGATCAAAGAGATTGTTGACAAGATATTTCTGGTTGATGATTTGCTTTTTGCAGCCTTGTGGGATCACTGAATAAGATTCCTCTCTCTGTTGCCGGGATTCTTCTTTTCAAAGTTCCAACCAGTTTGGAGAACTCCGGCAGCATCTTTTTTGGTAGGTTGTTTCCATTGAACAAGCCCAACAATAAGACTTTCTTTCACAAATCTCACAGGCACATGCTTTAATCCTATTTTATAGGTCTTTTGGCTGGAGTATTTTTTGCTAGAGCAAAAATGCGGGAGAGATCCTAATCCTGAGGTATAGAGACTACTGATTTGCGGCGTTACTACAATTTTGCACTCGGGTAATCTGTTTCTGACCTGAGTATGATTTACCAGTTGAATATTCACATCTCCGTCATGAGAAATCAATCACACAGAAGAATTGTCTTTGAACAACAACAAAAAAGAGTAGAAAAGAAATTGTCAACCATTTCGGTAGGCTATCTTTTCTTCCTTGGTTCCATTAGTGCAGGAGAGACTGTTTGTATTATGTGTTGTCTTGTATTGTTAGTTTCAAGGGGATACAACCTGTAACTCTCTCCAATATGTAACAATTTGTGTTATGGGGAGCTCAGTTCTTCCCTTTGTGTTTTCTGTTGTAAAAGTAATTGTAATTAAATTAGAGAGAGTAACTAATATAAATTTCAGTGTTTTCATATTTTAATTTCCATGATGTGCTTGACATTTGCAACGGCATGACGACGGGACTGAAGGTTTTTGTCATAATCAATTCCACATTGTTGATTGAAACACTTGGCAACAAGGTGGGCCGTGTAGCATTTAACAGAGCCGTCAAGGCTATGCTTGATTTGATATACCCATTTACAGTCAACAGTACTTTTAGAAGGCAAAAGATAGAAAACTCCCTTTAATCCATTTAGTAATAATCAAATTCAGCAATTGCTTAAATCATTGGGAAATATGCTTTTAAGAGCACCGAATGGTTTCAAACCATGGTTCAAAAACTCGACTAGACTCGAAAGTTAGTTGGGTTGAGTAACTTGGAAAACTCGAAAAAAAAACTCGACTCATTCTAACTCAACCAATTAGGCAATTACCGGTTCTTTGGTATTTTATCGAAGATTGAACCACAAATAACTTAAAAATCTTAGGTTAAAAGAACTTGAAAATCTTAGGTTAAAAGAAGACTGGTTTTGCAGCATCAAACCTAAAAAAAAAACAAAATTTTAGAAAAAAAAATCATAGTAGGTTGGCTTTGTAGCCCTAAAAATATATGATGCAAAAACAATGTGACGTTCGAGTTTCCGTGACTCAACCAAGTTACTCGAGTAACTCGTTGAATAGTCTCTCATTTGAGTTTTGAGACAACTCAAGTCGAAATTCTATTGAGAGAGTTACTCGGGTGACTTTGCCGAGTTTTTGAGCTATATTTCAAACCATTGATAGAAAATTTATTATTATTATTATTATTATTATTATTATAAAGGTATCAGAAAAGATGGTGAACCAAAAGTGACAAAATGTATGATTTTGGATTACAAAACTGTCACAGGCCTCAAATGTAATCATGGTGGTTTATACCATTTTTTAGGCGATTTGGTTTTCTACAATTATAATAAAGGTAATCTTTTTTCAGAAGAAAAATAATCCGCTCCTCCTCAGGATTGAGGCATCTCACTCCCTTAGAACTCATCTATGTCTCCATTTTTAAATTGTGGTTAAGATTCACTAACCCTTAGGGTTAAAGAATCTAACCTTGGTTTGTAGAAGATAAAAAAAAAAGGCAATTAAAGTGGCTTTGTGAGTGCGATACGCCTCAATCTGCTCCTCACGAGGAGCGGATTATTTTTCTTGGTTACTGTTTAACATATACTTCCCCTAGAAGTTCATAATATTTTTTATATTTCTATCAGCTTTAACAAGATTATGGTTAAAACTGCCGAAATTTTTGACTGCAATCCACTATGGGATCCTTAAGATCTTCGATTGGGAAGGCTTCTAAAGTGGTGATAAGAAGAGAAGATTTTGACCTCCTTTATCCGTGATAACTGAATAGAAGAATTTTCTTATAAAAAAAAATGCTCTGGTTAAGCAGTAAGGGAGATTCTTATCAGTTCTTAGAATAATTTTAATATCAAATTTGATAGTGTAGCAAAAAAATTCTCAGAAAAACAATTTAGGGTAATTTTCTTTTATGTTTAAATATAAAAAGGAGTTCTGCTTCACGGTTTTGAGCGGACTCCCCTTTTTACAATATCAGGTGGCAATCTTGTAATTATAATGTTTTGCAAAATTACCCTACTCTCTTTCATTAATTACAAATGTGCCTCTAACATAGTTTAAAAAGGGGAGCTTTGCTTCAACGCCGTGAAGCAGAGCTCCGGCTCAAAATTTATCTTTTTTCTTTTAAACTCACTTTCTCTAATGGCCTCAGATTCTCTCTGGCTGATGCCAGAAAAGTGGTCTCGGGCTACCACAATGTGTGTGGCGTTTGGCAGAGAAGTCATTTCATTATATCCCATAATTTTGACTTCTTCTACATATATTATGTGACATGTGGTGAGAAAAAGGGGGTGGGAGATATCAAGTGGGGAGAAGTCAAAATCATGGGAGAAAATGAAATGACTTCTCCATTTTTTATGCCACATGTCGCACATTGTGTGGTCGCCGGTGACCACTTTTCTGGCATAGCCTGAGAGAGAATCTGAGGTCTTTTTTTTTGGGTATAGGTAAGGGTCTAAGGGAACACTAAATACACACCCAACACACGATGAGACCTAAGGTAACTGCCAAGGTGTCCACACACTCACTCCAAAAGGGCCTGATTAGTGGAGGAGTTGTGGATCCTTATACACCTTTGTGAAGTCTTATATTACCCAACTGATGTGGGATTATAAGGGGTGTTACTGTCTTTCATAAAGAGAGACACGTGTGTTGAAACACTTTGTCCAATATTGAGTGTCTTAAAAGAGAGTGTTGCTAGCATTATCTAATAATGTATTCTAAAATTTCTTGGTAGCTCCACAATCAATTCGTAAAAGAAACGAAAAAAGAGAGTGTTGCTAGCATTATCTAATAATGTATTCTAAAATTTCTTGGCAGCTCAGCAATCAATTCGTAAAAGAAACCTTTCGTTTAAAACATTGATTTACTTAACTTACCCCTGTCCTTTTTAACCCCAATTAACCCTAATTAAGCTTAATTAAATTAAAATTAAGATTTTTAAAATTTTATTTTCTAAAAACTAAGGTTGGATTACTTAACCTTAAGGGTGAGTGAATCTAAATCACAGTTGGTGAGTGATGAGGCTTGGACCAATGAGGACCGGCCATTCTGTTACATAATAGAAATCATGGGCACGTTAAGCATTTCCCCTAGAATATTTAACTTGAGTATCATTACAAGTTCAAAAAGTTAATCGAACAAATCTTTCATCTTTCATCTTTATCCTTTTGCATTAAAATTCCTCCACATTCTGATTCTAGCTGGTGTACTCATAAAAAAAAAAGGTGGTGTACTCATTAAAAAAAAAAAAAAGTTTTAATTCAAAATGTCAATTTGAAATTTTAGAACTATTTTAACAATTTCTACAATGATCCCTATCAATAAACATGCAAAAATCAAATCACTTCCATGTCGTGGATCATCATGTTACAAGGATTCTTATCTGGCACTATCACTTGGAAAGGATTAGGAATCTCCTTGTCTTATTAGACAAGTTCATACCAAGTAGCACCATAAAATTTCCTTTTAATAAATAAAAAATAGCAAAGAAAATATCTTCCCATGAAGGATAAATTTTCTATGGCTAAAAAATCACAAAGCAAAAATGCCCTTAAAATTCAAGTGAAAGGTAAGAAGATTGTTTTCAAACATTTATGATAAGCAAATACCATTAATGGATTAAATCAATGGTCCAAGATCAGATGTTGTAAAATCCTTTATGGGGAAAAATACCTACTCGAGAGACCTAGATACTGGAGCAACTACAACAATTTTGATCGTCTAGGATGGGTAGGCAAGGTGACCTGCGAATACACTCCAGTGATCAAGTCAGTAATGGGATAAAAAGAGAGGATAGAAACAGGAGAGGAGATTAGAAGTATCAGAGTTTCGAAGGAAGGAGACTCTGTGTGTTTCATTGTCAGGGGATCGGTCCTTTTCCTTTGTCTCTTACCTCTCTATTTATAGGAGATTGATTTAGTGTTTGCCAGTTACTTTCCCGCCTTCATTTCCTTTTCAGAATGAAAGTCTTTCCTCACATGATATTCTGTCAGCATGATGATTGATTCAGTTTCCTCTTTGCGGTGGAGATTGCCTTGATCCAACTCAGGATTTTATGCGATTAGATTGATCTTATACAACTGTATAGTTAATATTGTGATCCTTAGTATCATATGTCATGGACTCTTCGAGCCAAAGTCGTGTCAAGAGTATTTATTCCGACTTGTCTTGCCTCGGGCCCGAAGCGGAGGTCGGGGTCGGTTTGATCAATCGGAGCATAAGTCTTGATGTGACCAGGGCCGTTGATACTAACAACTGTCCTTACATGTGTCTTTACCATTTTTTACTCTTACAAATGCCCCATTCTCAGGGCCTTGGGGTTTACCCGAGGCTTTGAGAAGCATAACCGTTGTTCTGGAGTAGTCGTGCAATGGGTATGTGCTGGCGATGCGCGTTGCATGCCTTTTCCTCATATCCGGAGGCCTCGCATTCCATCTGCATTTAAGGTGCCGAACTTGGTGTCATCATTCTTCCTGACGAGACGTGACTACTGACATTTCAGTGATCTTTCTGATATTGATGATCTCGTCCCCAGGCGATCCAACGCACTAGATTCATTGTGGGGAGTTTTTCCTTTTTTTGGCTCAAATACAAAAGGTGGGAGTTGGCATGTTCATCGTTTCTAACTGGTGCTCTGAAATTTTCCCATCCTCTCGCGCTTCAGTAGTCGTCTAACCCTTGTTCAGCGTCTTCCTTGTCCTTCCGGCTGGTAAGTCTCTCCTTTGAATTTGCTTTACTTTTTCATTATGTCGGTGGCGTCTAGTTCCTCCGTAGATGGTGATGGGGACCCTGCATCTTCGAGTGTTAACAAGAACAGAGTATTTCTCGCTAGGGTTAGGAGGAAGTTCTGGATTTCGGAAGGTGTCATTGTCGATTCGGAATATACGAATGTTGCCCTTCGATCTCTTGAAGTGAGCACTCATGTATATATCATTTAGTTAGAAGCTAGTCTTCATTTTCCCCTGTTGCCCTTGGTTGGGGCTTTTCTGTCTGAAGTGAGGCTTGCCTCCGGACAAATGCATCCCAATTTCTACCATTTGACCACCAAGGTTGAGGGTTTCAATAGGGATGATTTCGAAATCGGAGTTAGGCATATCCTATCTTTATATTCCATTCGTAAATTTCCTATTGAGGAAACATACTTCTACTTGATGGCTCGGTCAGAAGATTTTCACCTGGTTATTAGTCCCACCGACTCGATTCGGGACTGGAGGTCGAACCCTTTGTTCATCTCAGGGGAATGGAGGGCTAGAGATTCTCCTGATGTCCCAATAGGCTTTCATCTAGGTAGATACCTTAGCTAATAGGGTGTGAGATATGCCTAATTGTCAGGTTCTCGAGTCTTTCTTTTTTGCCGTTTTGTCTTCTGATATGTTTGCTTTACTTGTCTGGTGCAGTACCCGCAAGTGCTTGGCCGAGCTAAGTGGATCCGAGCAGGCGCAAGTCGAGCATTTGTTGGAGAGGCAGGAGGAATAATTTGTTTGGAAAGATTCGGAGCCATTTGACCTGACTTCTCGGCCGAGCCAAGTTGAACTTGCCTCGCCGCCTGAAAATGCCCTCTCATCTGCTAGTGTTGACTCTCCTGCCCTAGCGGTTTCGGCTCGAAGATCTTCTAAGGAGATGGACCGGGAAACCCCTCACAAAACTCTACCTTTCCGAGTTCCTGCCCAGGTCGGTGCTTATGGCTCCGGATCTCTTGCCTCGGGCTCTCCAAGCTCGAGTCCGCCCCCTAACAGTTCTGCTGGCTTGATTCCGAGGAAGCGCCGTATACAGACGCAGGCCCAGGCCGAGACTGCCAAAAAGCCCAAGCCTTTGCCGGTTTCTGATACAACCCCTCCCATGGCCTCCCCCAAGCCGAAAAATGTCCCTGGCAAGGGAAAAGAGGTTGCATCACGAAATCCTGGCAGGGCTAAAGTCCTTGTCTTTGAGTCGAACTTCTTTGTTGGTGGTAGGGTCGTGACTTTGCAGGACTGTGCACTAGGGAGTGTTCAGGTTGCTCTGGCCATGATTGACGGTGTTTGACTCTCACGTGATATCAGTAGCTCAAAAGGCTAGGTGGACCACGAGGTGGTTGACCGGGATGGCCTTGCCCTCAATAATGTAAGTCATCTGACTTCTTCCTTTTCATTAAAAGTTCCTGACTTACTGTTTTGAGGTTTGGTTCAATCTCTTCCTCCCGCTTGTCGACGTATTCGCGGCCTTTCGTCGACTTTTAGAGCAGACTAGTTTATGCTCAAGTCAGCAAAGCTAGCTGTTGATCAAGCCCATATTTGGGAGGAGGGTTTGGAGGCTGACATTATATTTGTGCAAGACGAGGTTCAAAGATTAACGGGGGAGCTAACTGAGTCTAAATCTCAGACATGTTCCCTTTGCGACCTAATGAAGAAACTCAAGAAAGATCTGGAGGAGCTCAGTGATGAGTTACAGTGCCAATATCAGGCGGACCTGGAGGCTATAATTAAGAGTGACCGTGAGGAGACCCATCACCTGCATCTTGAGGAACTACGAAGCCAGCGTCCTTTTTTCCCTGAGAGCTCTCCTTGGTTCTATTGTTCCTTCGTCAGTCATTCCCCAAGTTGCCCCTCCCATAGTTGGTCCCGTTACACCTCCTCCTGATGCTTCCATAGCCTCGGAACCGCCTTCATTGCCTGTGGGAGTGATTGATTTTGGCTCCTTTGACGGCGGATACCGAACCCGGGAGAGTGCATGGCCGAAGCGACAGTGGTCGGGGGAAGTATTAGTTCTGAGGTCGGGGCGACTGAGCTCGAGGTGGTGGAAAGTTCATTGGTGTAGGGTGCTTTGTTGGCCCTATTGTAGCGACTTCTCTCTTCTCTCTCTTCTTCTACGGGTTACCTCCCCTTAGAGGCATGAGATACCTCTCCTTAGAGCCTTTAGGAACGTAGATGAGTTTTACAGTTGGGTCACCTCCCCTTAGTGGTCTTTTTCTTTGGCGTTTGTAAATGGGTCGCCTACCCTCAGAGTTTTTTGGTAAATGAACGATCTTGGCTCTGGGGTGGGAGTTTTCATGTGAAGGGTGACCTTTGCCACAACTTCAGACCATGAGCGAGTTGTTTTTCGCTCCCTAAGTTCTTTTGATACGCGCATGTGCTCTGCTGCCCCCCCAAGGGAGCTATGCACTAAGGGGCTTTCGGTAAGGATTACTTAGGACTCTTTCCGAGATGTTAATGCACATCAGATTCGCAGCGGAGGAAGGAGTGTCTTGACCTTAACGAATTTTCTCAATCATGTGCGATTTGATGCGTTAATGCACATTGGATTCGTAGCGGAGAGATGAGTACCTTGACCTTAACAAATTTTCTCATCCATGTGCAATCAAAGGCGTTAATGCACATCGGATTTGCAGCGGAGGGATGAGTGTCTTGACCTTAAACAAATTTTCTCATCAATGTGAGATCTGAGGCGTTAATGCGCATCAAATTTGCAGTGGAGGGATGTGTGCCTTGACCTTAACGAATTTTCTCAACCATGTGGGATCTGAGGCGTTAATGCACATTGGATTCGCAGCGGAGGGATGAATGCCTTGAACTTAATGAATTTTCTCAGTTATGTGTGCTCCAAGGCGTTAATGCACATAGAATTCGTAACGAAGGGATGAGTGCATTGACCTTAGCGAATTTCTCATCCATGTATGATCGGAGGCATTACTGCACACCGGATTCACAGTGGAGGGAATGTCTTGACCTTAACGAATATTCTCAGTGATGTGTGATCTGAGGCGTTAATGCACATTGGATTCGCAACGAAGGGATGAGTGCATTGACCTTAATGAATTTTCTCATCCATGTGTGATCCGAGGCGTTAATGCACATCGGATTCGCAGCAGAGGGAATGTCTTGACCTTAACTAATTTTCTCATTCATGTGTGATCCGAGGCATTAATGCACTTCGGATTCGCAGTGGAGGGATGAATTCCTTATCCTTAATGAATTTTCTCATATATGTGCAATTCGAGGCGTTAATGCACATCAGATTTGCAGCGGAAGGATGAGTGTCTTGTCTTTAACTAATTTTCTCATTCATGTGTGATCTGAGGCGTTAATGCACATTGGATTCGCAGCGGAGGGATGAGTGCCTTGACCTTAACAAATTTTGCAGTTGTTGATGATAAATAGGAAGGACTAATCAAATGAAACTTTTAGCTTAAGCGATATAGTAAACAAAGTGATATGCAATAATAGTACTTCCTAACCTAGATAATGCATCAAATATTACCTGCAACTTACGAAAATAGAAAAAAGGATGGTTTGTTCCTCCCCTGACAACTTTGGTGACCCCTTGCGTCGAGTTCATTCAGCTTTGATCGCTTAGGGCAATATACTCCTCTTGCTTGCCTTCCTGGACCATCTCTTCTAAGTAGCTCCTTCATGCTTTGCAATGATTGGTAGTGTGTCCTCAAACACCATCATAATGACAATAATCTCGGGCCCTCGGCCCAATGGTTATGTCATCAATAGCCTTTGGCCACTTGAAGTCGGGTATGTGCTTAAGCTTATTCATGATCTCGGTCGGTCCAACCTTGAAAGGAGTAAGGCCTCCATCGCTCTGGGAGGAGCGTGACTCTCGTCGCTTCCACTTGGCTAGGGATTTTTCTTCTTCCGCTTGAACATTGGATAGCCTTATGTCGGCAAGTGTCGTCCTTATGCTGTCGATGCTTGGGAGTCACGTTAGGGAGGGGATGTGGATCATTTCAAGTGAATTTGGATCGTATGGAGGGATTTCTTCGTTTTTGAGTCAAGCAGGCAACTTGCCAAATGCTGTTGAGTCTGGACTGCCCTGATTCAGCTCAACCTCATTTTTGACGCAGTTTTCCACCTGCTCCAATCACTCAAGCAGGACCCGGTGCTTCTGCTTGAGCCTAGTAATGGCATCTTGCTGCAACACCATTATTTAGATGAGGATTCGAAACCGCCCTTGGTCATATTCTGCTTCTTGGCGTCGTGGCATCGTTCTTTTCAATATGTTATTTTTGTCCAATGCACGATCAACCATGGTGCCCGGTCTAAAGCGAGTAATGTAATTATCCCACAAATAGCACCAATTTTGTTGGGGGATATACCTTCTCGAGAGACCTAGATACCACGTGTCACATTTTGGAGCAACTGCAATAAATTTGATCGTCTGAGATGGGTAAGCAGGGTGACCTGCGAATACACTCCGACGATCAAATCAATAATGAGATAAAAGAAGGGATAGAAAGACAAAAAGAGATTAGAAGTATCAGAGTGTCGAAGGAAGGAGACTCTTTATGTTTCAATTCCAGGGGATCGGTCCTTTTCCTTTGTTCCTTACCTCTCTATTTATAGGAGATTGATTTAGGGTTTGCCAGTTACCTTCCCGCCTCTATTTCCTTTTCGGAATGGAAGTCTTTTCTCACATAATATTCTGCCAACGTGATGATTGATTCAGTTTCCTCTTTTCGGGGGAGATTGTCTTGATCCAGCTCATGATCTTATGCGATTAGATTGATCTTATAAGGCTGTACAGTTAATCTTGTGATCCTCAGTATCATCTGTTGTGGACTCTCCGAGCTGAAGTCATGTCGAGAGTATTTATCCCGACATGTGTCTTGCCTCGGGTCCGAAGCGGAGGTCGGGGTCAGTTTGATCAATTGGAGTGTAAGTCTTGATGTGATCAGGGCCGTTGATACTGACAATTATCCTTACATGTGTCTTTACAATTTTTTACCCTTACATCCTTAATTGCCACTTTCCTATCACCCAACTTTTGTTCAATTTAACTTCCCTATCTTTATCTACTTCTTTGGGTGTAGATCTTTTTCTTACTTAGATGATATAAATATTTTATTTTTAGGATTTATTATCTAAGTGATCCCAACTTAGGGGATGTAAACAAGCCAAGCCAAGTAGTAGGGTGTTTAGACTCGGCTCGTAAGTTAAAAGGCACTCATAAGGGCACTCAAATTCGGCTTGAATTTCACTAATCATATTCATGTTCGGCTCGTGAACAAAACTATTACGTCAAGCTTTGCTCTGCTCAACTCGATTACCTTTTATACTTTTTAGATCAAAGGTATACATTCTTTTAATTTAGACTAAAAAAGTCAAACTTAAATATTTGTGTATTTTCTTAGATACAACATATATACTTAAATATAACATATATCTAGCCTAATAATTAACTTAACATACTTAAATATATACATACATAGTAGATACTTAACTTGGTAATATATATATATATATATATATATATATATATATATATATAATTATAATACTAAATGAGCTAAGTACATGTATGCTTTGCTGTCCCTTATAAGTTCCTTGGCGCCTCAAACGGTTGGTACCCGTTTTGAGGAGCTCTAGGGTGAAGCTTACAAGGGCTGCATTTGTGTGCTGTGTGTGTGGGTTTGCATGGGTGGTGTGAGTATTTCCTTGTATTTGCCTTCAGTCATTGCCTTGTGGTATGATTGAGTTTACCAAAAAAAAAAGTACATGTATGTTTGACCTTAGCTCGTTAATCAAACGAGCTCTTAATGAGCCGAGCTTGAGTTGATCGTGAGTAGCTCCATTTGTTTACCGGTCCTTCCTAGCTCAATCATTTGAAAAGATAATTCTTTTTTCAGGATTACCGTCAAGCTTTGCAAACAAAGTCAGATATAGGCTTCAAAATAATAATGGTGTCATTCAATATGATTAGTTAACCTATGAAGATTTTCTTCAAAGTTCCATCATATTGGAACTGTTGGTCTTTAGAACTTAAAATAAAATACCAAATAAAAAGAAAGCGCTTTCAACCAGTGTTGTAGAACTAGACCGGACGGGACGGTCGAACTAAAAACACTGGGAACCAGTCCCCTCACCGGTTCCCAAACCCCCAAAAACCGGACCTAAATAAAACCAGCCATTTTGTTCAAAATCGGAAGAACTGCCCGGTTGAACCGAGAACCGGTGGTAAAACAGGTTGAGAACCTGTCAAAATCGGCCATATCTGAGTAGAAATGAAAAAAAAAATTAAAATAAAAAAAGATACTATTGAATTGGACCGGACCAGTTGAACCAGTCAAACCGAGAACCGGCCACTCAACTGTCCAGTTCTGATAACATTGCTTTTAACAAAAGGGAAATTGGTGACTTTTGTTATCGATTGTCTCCGAACGATATTTCCTGGATCCAAAGTTCAATAGAACATATAAAAAGTCATAGCAGAATCACAATTGATTATGACTGAAAAAAATATGAATCAAATGACTCCCAAAATATTTTGGCGGGGAACAGTAATTGCCTTTAATGGTTAAAGAATCCATTTACTCATGGAACACAAAATTCATGTGATTTTTACGACTATTTGTGTAATTGGTTGAAGGTAAGGAATTTTTGTAGAAAGTGTTTGTTGCTTTAAGTGATAGCACAAGTATCTAAGAAAAAAAAGAAAATAAGAAGGATATTTTTTTTTTGAGTGCCCTTATGAGCAAGATCATTCACGTTTTGGTATGATTTTAAGGTGTCCAAAAATTTGGGACACCTTGACATCCCAACTACTCACTCATCCCATGATTGGCTTTTCTGTCTTCAGGTTAAATAACATGATTTAGGTTATTTTATTTGAATCAAGTAAATAATATGATTCAGGTTATTTTACTTGAATCAATTAATTTATATGGTTCACATAAGTAACTTGATTCAAGAAAAAAAATAACTAAATTCATGCATTTGTATGGTTCACTCAAATAACATGATTCAATTAAAAAAAATGTGAAATAGGTTTTACGGTTATTTTTTATTTATTTAAACCACAAAAACTCTAAACAATTTATTACATACATCGAACTCTATTATTTTCACACATATAAGTTTAAGGAAATGACTATAAATAGAGATGTAAATAAAATAAAGATCTTACAGGCATGATCAAGGAGTTTTACCACAACATTCTCCTTATTAGAGTTCTTCAGACTTCGGAGCAAGATAGAGAGGGCAAGAGAAAATATGGTTATAGATACCAACCCCAATCTAAGCATTTCAAAACCTGGTGAATGGTAAAGCACCCCAATTCTTATAGACAATCAACAAAATAGTGTCGTGTAATCTTTGTTAATGTCATGAAACCCAAATTCCGAAATTACAAAATAATAACAAAAAAGGAAAAAAGAAACCGCAAATTTTACAAGCTCGATGCAACCATAAGATTTTGACAAAAAAAGACAGGGGTAAGAGGTTATTTGGCAGTTGTTAATGCTAAGAGTTTGATGAGAAAAAATAGAGGGTTAAGAGATTCTTCGACAATTGCTTATGCCACAAGCAGCTTAACTCTCTCTTTTATACAAGTTATAGATTAGCTTAATTCCATCTTTTATAAATATTGTAGATTAGGATAAAGTTTTTGGACCATATGGTCCTAGCTAGGGTTAATCGAGACCTCGATACATGACTCTTAATATTTCTCATTGTCGAGAACGATGCGGGTGGCATGTACAGTTCAGGTCAACCTTTCTTTTTCGTTTATAGTTTCTTATCTCAACAAGTGCAAAGATGCCCAGATTAAGGGGAGTCATTCCCTCTAGAGTTGTCTTAGGGAACTCAGTTTTATTCCCTAATGTCTTGAAATATCAAGGATACCTATAGTATATGATTCATGGAGACCAGGCTGAAAGACATGAATAAAAAAAATTTTGAAGCACTGTTTTTAATTCAAACTTAATTTTGATGTAATCAAAATTTTTTGAAGGGTCATCTTATTATCACATTAAATCATGGTGTGAGAAGTATACTTACAAAACTCCTCAAGTGTGAAGTATCCTGTTGATTCACACGAACCTTCTTTAAATTTCCAAAACTTTTCTCCAACGGAAGCTCACCCTTCCGATCCAAGCTCTTTAATCTTTAATCTTTCTTCTTTTCTTGATTGAAAGAACCCTTCTTAATCATTAATTAAGATTCAATATTGAAGTAGAAAGAATCAATCTAAATCTTCAAAGAAGTCTTCTTGATCTTGAAAGAATCAAGGTTCAACCCAAGATTACAAATGGGAGAAGTGGTTGTACATTTTAGATGGGGAGAGAGAGAATGTGAGAGTAGAGAATGTCTAATAATGATTTGGGGTGGACGTTCCACCCTAATGGTCTATTTAAAGACCATTTAATTTTCTAACTTGCAAATCAAGACAAGATCTACTTTCTAATTCTATTATGATTATAACTCCTAATCCAATTAGGGTTGTTAAATCAAAATAAAAATTCTTTTAATCCAATTAGAGATACTATTTCTTTCATTCTCTATTATCTCTTCCTAACAATTAGGAATCAAATAACCAAATTGGAAACTAATTAAATAGTAACTAACTTGGAGATAATAATGCATAGTGTGGGACATCCCACCCTAAGTGGCCGCCCCACACCTCACGCCCCTTTTTGTTTGATGTTTAACCTCTTTCCTTTTTGTGGTCTAACCTCTTGGCCTTATTCACATCTCATGTGGGTCATACCCATCTGGTCTTATCCACATCTTATGTGGATCATTTCTAAAAGAGTTTCACTATACCATATAGTGACATTACAAGGAGAAATTAATTCATTAATTCCTAATTAAATTAAAAAGTTTTGAGAAGGTCCTAGTGTGTAGGATCTAAAAGGATCTCCTATTTCCGGTTGTGAGACCAAGTGCTTCACCTTTAGGGTGTGGCCTTGTTGCTAGAAAACTCTTTCCAATAATTCCATTAGGATCATAAATTGCTATCTAAGTCCCTGGAATTCCACTAATCGCAATAATGTCCATTAACACATTGTGATTAACCTCCAGAAATTAGAGAATTGCTTGCAAGTCCTATCTTACAATATGTTTAAAAATAAATCTTTTCACATATCTGATATCACATATAAACTTCTGGGATTGAAACAAGTCCACTGTCTAGTCTTTAACTTATGAATAAAACTCTTTTTCATGATACTTTTTCATCAAACTGAACTTCCAAAACCCTTTCGAATAAACATTAGAAACAAACTGACATATACATATACTTTTCTATATTGAAAATATCAATTTTGATAAAGACCATTTTTTCAGAGAACACCAGTATTGACTTTTTGAGTTCAGTTCAACAAGTATCATCTTGATATCAATATCTCAAATTAAGGAGTAGTGGATTCCTTATTGTGTGTTTACACACTTCTCTAAACATGCACTATGTACATTACCCAACATACTCGGAGTTATTCTTGAGTATTGGACATTGCTGATTGACACATCAAAATCATATAGACAGATGTTTGAGAAGATGTTAACCTCTCAGGTCTAAGGACAATTTGTCGAATGGATAACCCTAATACAATTTGACAGTGTATTTCATAGGGTATGAACTAGTGACCCCGTTCAGTATTATGTACTTACTACATATACACACATGTTAGTCAAGAGTCAACACTCTCTATGGATGAGATTCATTACATTATCTTATAGAACTACACATGTGCAAGCCATGATAAAGCACGATGCCCAATCAGTACTCTAGAAGCTTAGAACATTATTAGGTTTACAAGGAATTGAAAAATCATATCTCCTTACATCCTTTGCATGATTTTCCTATAATATTACCTAAGGAACATTATGTCATCATCAAATAAGACATTAACAATTAGAAATACCCTTTATATATAGTTGTGTGAATGTGATGCTTCTCTAATGAACATAGAAAAGTCTTATATTGATTTCTGAGGGCATATAAGTCCAACACATGCACCTAATAGGCGAGAGGCTTCTATGGAATTATTCAGAGGTTTTACTCGCCTTGAGGGTTGGTTCATGAATTAACCTTTATATATAGGGGTTTTGACTTCTTGTTGGAAAGTAGAGTTCCAGGAGAGAGTGCGGGGACACTACAACAAATCTATCGACTAGCAACGGAATTTCCCATTTCTAATATGATTTTTCCGTGTCTAATACCATTAGACACATAACTAATAGCCGTCTCTATACCATGGCCGATGCTCGTGTCACTGATGCTATTAGACATGGAACCAAAAGTCTGTTTCTAATATTGAATTAGACAAAGATATTTTCCGTGTCTGAATCATTTATTCGTAACAAATCCATAAATTTATGACATCATTAATTTCCATCTCTAATGACATTATTAGACACAGAAATAGTTCCGTCTCTAATATTGGGTTAGCAACGAAACTATTTCCGTCTTTGACTAGATATTAGAGAAGGAACTTGTTCCGTCTCTAAAATATAATTAGAGACAAACATATTGTCATGTTTAATATCAAAATGATATTAGACACGGACATATTTCCGTGTCTAATATCAGTTTTTTTTTTACAAAACCAGAAACTTGTAACCCAAACCTATAACCTGTAACCTGTTTTCAATCATTCCACATTTCCACAATCCACATACTAAATTAACATCCACAATTCACACATCCACATTAATACATACATACATTCATCACACATCCACATACTAAATGTAATATCCATGTCACAACAACATCATCCACATACTTAGTAAACTAGAAAAAATTGGGAAGTTTACATAATAGAAGTTCGACACGAGAAACATTTACAAAAATCAGAAAGTTTACTGTACAATTTCCCGACGAATCACTGAAATGAAAGAGTAATGTGTGTATCCAAAATACCAAAGTCATGAAAAAATAAGAAGTTTGTTGGAACAGTTTGAATTTATTTACATGCCAACCAAGCATGTTGAATTTATTTACATGCCAACCAAGCATGTACTGATCAATATCTAACCTAGTGGAACATCCGGGGATTGGGTGACATCATCATCCTGAGATGGGTGGGACTGGCCTGGTGGTGTGAGGAATGATGGGAATGCCCCACTCTGAAAGAAGCCTGCAATTCATAAAGTGAACGAGTTCAGGAGATATTGGATTTTAGATTGAACTACGTGATGAAGGAGGGACCGACTTAACCTAGTTCAGTAGGTTCTACACTTCCCTCAGTCTCTTCGTTGAGTTAGGTTATTCACTGGGTTGGCTCTACTATGCCTTCGACGTAGCAAGTCTTCTCGAGTCTAATTTGTCTGTCATTCTGTCTGTTATGACACAAAAAAACTTAGAGATTTAAAATTGTATGCAACATATAATTTTAATTATATGCTCCATATAAAATGCTAAAACCCTAATTTTTAATGTGCTGCATATAAAGTTATGTGTCTAATGTAAAATAGCTTGATTCAAGCTATTTAAAAACTATTTTAACGCAAGGTCGCGGTTAGGCATAGGATCGTAGATTGTTGTCAGAACAATCCCCCCAGCACATGTAGACCCCCCAACTACACACAGATAAGTAGGGATAAATCCTTAAGGATGACCAATAAGGGAAAGTGAATTGAACTCAAGACCTCCACTTGGTGAGGTATGGTCGGCTTTGGATTCTCTCTGGCCCGTGCCAGAGAGATGCTCTCGGGCCACCACATTGAAGCGACAAGTGGAGGGAGAAGTCATTTCATTTCTCCCCTGATTATTGACTTCTCCCCATTTGATATATCTCTCCCTTTATCTCACAATTTTATCACTAAGTGTCAAATAAAGGGGGGAGAAGTCAAAATCATGGGCCCCATGAAATGACTTCTCCCTCCACTTGTCACTTCATTTGTGGTGGCCCGAGAGCATCTCTCTGTCACGGGCCAGAGAGAATCCAAAGCCGGTATAGTCATGGCCAGCACATGAAAGCCCCGTTGGTTAACATAGTTAACTGGACCTTAGCTTGCTGTCCTTGAACTAGGACGGTAAGTAATCATCTCTCTTCCTTCTCGGAAAAGTAAGAGGGAAACAAACCGGAGTCCGTACTTCCAAATCGGAAGGCAATTCTGAGTCTCGTTTATATGCTTTCCCTTCTCTGTGCTCCTTTCACCTTCCCTTATATCTCCTCTAACAACAGATACCTCTCTGCTCGGAATATGAGCTCTCCTTCCCTTAAATGCGAAACTCAAGCCGTCCCAGAAGATGGATTTCACAATAATAATACCAATGCCTCAACTTACTTCGACGTGTACGGACCAGAAGTACGCCCTTTCAAATCTTTTTATAGTTCATGTTAAGTGTTGATTTTGGGATGAGATTGATGTTTGAAGATTTTTCTGTGAATTTGTTCTTTACCCTTTTTAGCATTCCATCCATTACTGCGAGTTTTGTGCTTAGATTTTACTATCGATGCATATAAGGAATTGGGTACTGCTTTTACTGTAGCATAAGAGGTGCCATGTTAAGTTCTTATTTTGGGATGAGACTGATGTTTGCTGAATTTTATGTGAATTTGGTTAGTACCCTTTTAGTTTTTCATCCATTATTGAAAGGTTTTTTTTTTTGATTTGGTTTTGTACTGATGTTCATTAGCAAATGGGTACCACTTTCTGTAGCATAAAAGGTACTTTTTGTGTGTTAATTATGTATTTGAGCCAGATTTTAATTCAAATATGTGGGAATAATGGGAGATACCCACTCTATTGGTTCAAGAATTTTCCCCTCTTATATCCAGATTCGTTATTCGAATGTATTGGAAGGGAGAGAGAAGGATGGGAAGGTTAAGATGCCGAGTGTTAGTTCACAACTTGAGACTTGTGGGGTCACACTGATTGCAAAATTGATTCAATTTTTATGGTTATGCTAAATAAAATTCATTCTACCAAATGCTATTAGCCTTTAATACATACCCGTACTGTACTTTATTTTGATATAAGCTCTCATTACATTTTAATATAAACCTGCGTTCCTTTACTGTATCATGTTGTTACCTTTCAATACTTCACAAAGACATAAAATGTATGTGTAAGTATTGGAGGTCCTTGAAAAGAAACTCTCTTCCATATTGGGTTTGATTAGGCATTTGTGAGGTCTTCTACACGGTCCTCACTGATTAGGAAGTTGGGATTAGGAGGAATGCTTGAAACTTTGTACGGAAGAATCCAATGCTGTTCTCAATATGAATTGACCATGTTTTATCACATTGTCCAAGGCGCAATTCTCAATATTAATAATTAGATGACCATATTCTATAACATTGTCCAAGCGTATCATTTTTATTTGGATTTCTGAAGGGGGTATCATTAGAGTTTCTACATGGGGACCAGTGATTAAGGCTGTAGGAATTGAGAGGAATGTTTTAACACTTGCATGGAAGAATCCCATACTGTCACCAGACAGATCACCAAAGGATAATTCTAAATTATAGTGTTCATTGACATAGATGGAATTCTAGTGGTATGTGCAATATATTTGAATTCATATTTCCATGCAGGGAAAGGCAGATCTTGTTTTCAAAACTCCAGAAGCTGACTCAACATTGAGTCTGCAAGTAGGTTTCCACGACATTCAAATTTCTCAAAATTCCTCATCAAAATTTGTTTAAATTAAAACATTCTAATTGGAGTTTTTATTGTGAGACAGGACATTCAAGGACTTGTCACCTGGGTGCTTGCTGAAGGATTTATGCCATCTTGGGTTTTTATTAAAGTAAAGGAACTTCTTTTATTTACTTTCTCTTTTTTTTTTTAATGTGTGATGTATTCACAAATATTTGTTAACAAATTGTGTTTTGTTGAAACATACAGAAATCTGGAAATATGCTCGGTAAAGAAAATTAACTACTTCTGCACCAACAAATAAAAATAATGGTGCTTGAAGAGTGCAGGTCATATTTTGAGTTTCCGATACCAATAAGCGCTTCCCGCAGAAGAGACACCTCAGTACACACTTTTGAGATAAAATAACAACTTTTCTACATTACAGTTTCTCAAACCTACGAGCTTGACATGTCCTAACTATTGATTATTATCTATATCTCCAATTAGAAACTGGTTGGAGAGTTGGAGACTGCACGGCACAGACTCCTCATTGCTTTCAAAATGCATACCCTCTAATCCTCTATTATCCGATAGACGATTTGTAGTCACTAGTGCCTTTGTAAGAATTGAAGAACTGTACTTAAAACAAACTAGTTAGTAGTTACTATGAAACAATAGGATACGTTTTGTTGCAGAAGTGAGAAAGACATAATAATCTCATACCTCTTTCAAAAAGATAGGGAAGGATGTTGGTCTTATGTTAGTAATCCATTAAGTTGTCTGATTACTCTAAATTAATCATAACAGTCTTTCATGAATAAGGTTGCAAAAGTTTCCTTGATCAGAAGTCACCTCATTAGTAAATTCGGCTTTACTACTTGTATGCAGATGTCTGGTTTGAGCATCCATGCTTGATACTCAACCCATTGATTTAGTATGGTACTAGCAAAAACCCCGTGCTAAGCATAGGATGTAAAGAAACATGAAGAATAATTTCAAAAAAAAATATAATGTCATTTAAAATTAAGATTACAAAACTAATCTAATTGAATTGATCTCCATATAAGAATTCTAGCAAAGTTAACAAAGGATTATAATGATAGTCTCTATATAGGTCATTGATGCCATCGTCAAGGTGGATTTTCATGCATTATTGACCTGTAGGTAATTGGTTGTTTGATGAATAAGCCCCCATCTACATTTATATGAATTTCATGCTTGATATTGATAAGATTAATATTAAGAAAATTTTCACTACATGTTGAATTTAAGGTTTGGTACTTTTATTTCTGGAGATTGAATTCAGATGATTTGAATACTGGTAGTGGGTCAATGTTTGAGACCCGAGATTAGATTCTTCTATGGTTAGAGCTTTCAAAATCAGGTGTTGAAATTTCAAATTGAAGTGCTGAGTGTTAATTTGTAAATAAATAACAGCGGAGAAAACAAAGCAAACCGACACCAAGATACTTCAATCATCAACTGTTCTATATTTTCTTGGGTGATAGTTGCCAAATGATTTCATGAAATTGCAGACTTCACTCCATCTAAAATGATTTTTCATGCTATTAACACTCACATCAAACATTTCATCATTTTCAATGAAAACAATATGGATTATTTTTTCTTGCTTCAATCATCTACTTATTCTCTCAAGGTAAAACCAACTTGCTTATTTTAATTTTGTATACAATGCTACAATGATTTTGAATATTACTCATAACTTGTTGCAATGTTGCAAGGATCTTAATTTCTAGAACATTGTAAATCCTCGCAAAAATAAAATATGAAAAGTTAATCCCTGAATTAAAAACTTTAGAATATACATAACTAATTAGAAAAAATATCACTCTAGTCAGAAAAATCACATATGGGTATCCTTCTTCATCACCTTTTCCGTTACAGAATGTTCTCTTGCAGAATCCCCTAGGTCTCTTAACTATGAAGTATAATGCTAGATATAAAAGAAGCGAAATATGTATCATAAGATCCCCCCTATGGGCCTTTTTGATGTAGTAGCATCTTCACAGGGTCGCTCCCACCACTTGGTGGCACCCATGTAGGTGGGGCACAACTGAGGGTCTCGGTCGATTCATTTTTTGGGCTATTATGATAAAGGGATTTATTTGGCCCTTCACACCAATCACGGCTTTTGGGATTGATGGTTGCTTGGTCCCAGTGATAGGTTGTATTAGAGCCTAAGTCTCGAGTTCGAGCCTTCTCAAGTGGGAGTGAATGATGTAGTAGCATCTTCACAGGGTCGCTTCACTACTTGGTGGCGCCCATGTAGGTGGGGCACAACTGAGGGTCTTGGCCGATTCGTTTGCTTGGGCAATTGTGATAAGGGGATTTAATCGGCCCTTCACATCAGTCGCGACTTTTTGGATCGGTGGTTGGTTGATCCATGCATCACTTTTTTACTTCAAATTGACCAATATTGCTATTAATTAACATCTGAATAGAAAAAGTGTACCTTGTTTACACGTGTCAACCTTCGTTTCTTCAGCCGTAGAGAGATTTTGAATTGCGAGGTATGAAAAATCAAAATCTACAATACATTGTCTAGAGTCTTCTAACTCTTCAAAAAGAGCTTGCTTCTCTTTGCTTCCTAATTTTCTTTTGACAATGACTAAACCTTCTTCTATAACATGGAAAATTAAAATCTTTAGAACAAGAAACCAAAATAAAAAAAGAATTATCCGAAAGTGGGAAAACAAAATCCATGTAAATCTCACAAATGCACAACTGGACCTTTACTTTCGAGCTTATTGAGATTTGCAAAAGATAGAGAGTAAAAGTCAAGAGGGGGATAAAAAGAAGAAAAAGAGAATCGTAGAAGATTTTGGGGGGTGCATTGTTCATCAGGCGACAAGAATGAAGGAGGCATTGAGGAGGAGAAGATTAAGTGGGTTGGGGAGATGAAACACGCTTAGTGTATAGTATAAATTTGAATACAAATGTAATTGTTTCAGATACAATTTTTAGTATCAATGCCTAATTTTGAATTTTGTTTTACTAATTAGCATTTAAAGAGATAAATTAGGAGAGAGGAAAATCAAGAGTTGATTACACATTAAATAATAGCACTTAAAGAAAGAGGGAGAGGGAAAGAATTATTAAAAAGAGAGAAAAAGGACAAGAATATCAAGAGACGTGAGAGAGGGAACATTAAATAATAGCATTTGAAGAAATAAAGAGGGAGAGAATTTCTAATTAATTATTGAATCAAGAGAAGAGAATTGCCATGTTAGCAGATACGTGGCGTCCACATGGCAACAACTTAAAGAGAGAACTAAGAGATTTGAGGTATGCCACGTGGCATCAACCATCATATAGTATTAGTATAGATATGGAATGCTGAGTTCTGCTGGTACTGGTTCAATTATGGTTGAAGAAGATCCACAGTCTATTGCTATATCCATGTACATGGCCATGACCAAGAAGATCACTCCCACTACCACAACCTTGATATGTTGGGAATTTGGGATTATGCAATTATGGATCTGTCTGATGTGTAATACTACCCCGCTGCTGGAAGTTCCAACACGAATCCTAAAAGGAAGAGTCACAATATATGAAAGTTTAGCAGCATTGTAGAGGGTCTAAAGATGTTCGACAATCACCATGACCAACATGGTCAGTGTAAGAAATCCGATGATTTATATAGAGATTTGGTCATAGAATGTATGTTGTCATCTTAGTTAATAACCATGGATATCGCTCCCTATTTGCAATCGAACAAGTCCTTATTCTTTGGTGGTGAGAAAGTCATTTGAAATTTCACCAGGAAAGTGTTAGATTGATAAACACAGGGTGTAGAAAAGTCCATACCATCCGTGGGGTAAAATATTTGTCAATCATCAGCGAACCGCAGGCCATGCTGAATCGGACCACCACTTGGTATGGAATGATTTCATATCTGTCCTTTCCTCCATTTTACTTATTCTTTCTACATCTGGAGTGATCCTTTTATCATGTTGTTTTTGGGTTGGATGGTTTTGGGTAAATCATCTGTTTGAATTTTTACAATTGATGAAGAACAGAGGTGATGAAAGCATATTTCCATGAGGGACAAGGAGATTTATGTTCTTGTAAGGTTTTGAGGCACTGATGGTATTCAGGTGAAGAATTCATCTTGGGTTTGGGATCGTGACATTGATGAAGTTGAACTGTGAAAATTGGGACATGGATGGTGAGGGGATAGGTATTAGTGTTGGAACCTCTAATTGAAGCTGTTAATATGTTGAGTTGCACTCAGGTGTGAGTCTTAACTCTTAAGGTCTAGATTTCATCTGATGGTATTCAGGTGAAGAATTCATCTTGGGTTTGGGATCGTGACATTGATGAAGTTGAACTGGGAAAATGGGGACATGGATGGTGAGGGGATAGGTATTAGTGTTGGAAGTTGGAACCTCTAATTGAAGCTGTTTATATGTTGATTTGCACTCAGGTGTGAGTCGTAAGGTCTAGATTTCATCATGGGATTGGGTTGGAGACCTTTAATTGAAGCTGTTAGGATTTCAAATCATGTTAAAAGAAATTAGGAATGTATGGATTATTGGTTGGTTTCTAACCATAATTATTTGCGAATTAGGGTCTTGGAATGGATGATCTGATGATGCTCTATGAACTTCAGATCTAAAAGGGGAGACATAGAGAGAACTTCATATGGGAACTGCATTTCGTACAGTTCTTCTTCCTTGGTTTTGATATGAAATAATAAAATGTGATACTGAAAGAATTATCCACTCATTCATGAATTGTGATGTATGGAATGGACAAAAGGTGTTCCCCACTGAGCATAATTGATTTGTAATGCGAATTCCCTATCCTATATACGTGTTGGGAGTGAGTGAGTGTGAGCGTGACCGCGTGACTTTCAGTCAAGAGGGAGGTAGGGAGCATGTGTTTGTGTGCGACCGTGGACTGTTTCTGTCAGTCTTTGCATGTGCGCGTGTTTACAAGGGAAGAAAATGATAGAGCTGATAAACCCTGAAAGATGAAACAACCTTCATAAAGTAAGCATAAATAATATGATAAAGTGTGACTCTTTGATAGTTTCACGTAGTTCATGAGATATTGAGATTGGAACGACAGCAGACACTGGACGTATATATTGTTAATTACTTAATGGTACAATTCTCAAGGGTGAGTCATGCCATTGCCCTTTGCATTAAATGCACTTGTACATAACATTTTGTGGGTGTTACTTAGACCAACTGAATTTACAATGCTCTACGTTCTGTAATCTTGAAATAAAATTTCAACTTCTTTTCCAATTTATACGATGTATCTGTATCTTTTAATGTATGGCTTCCTTGCTGATTTGGAACACTTTCTGTTCTTATAAATACTGAGTTAATATTCTTATGATCTGCAGAACAAACCCCTTATACCGAAAGTGGTGCTGCTTTATGTCCCAGGCCTTGATGCGGCACTGTACATGTCACAATCTAGCCTACTAACTAGTTTTAAAGAAAATTGTGGCAATCCAAGGGCAGTTTTAGCTCTTAGGTTGGTAATTTCTTTTTTCCTGGTTTTCTTTGATCAGGACTGGTTATACTTATTTTATGAATTCTTATCTGCTATGAAATTGTTGTTTGTTGTATGCTAGCTGTGTATCAGATGGAATGCAGACAATAGATGCACTCTTAACATGCAAGTTGAAAAGAAAGCGGGAGGAGATTAATTTAGTCCTCAGGAAGCCTGATAAAACATCTGAACAAGGTTTATGAGTTATTTCAATGAAGTTTACTCATTCTAAAGAATGAACCATTTGTTAATGCATTGTATCTTTAATATTTTAGTGTAGTGATGAACTTAGGCAGCAGATTTACATCACTTGATTTATTTATTTCATGCTGGACGGGTGCTAGTTCTCCTCACAGGAGTAAATAAAGCAAGCTACATCACTCAATGACTGATACGTTCCGTGTGGTGTGATTCGTTATTTTCAGAGGGGAAAATGAGGGTGGTTTAATAATTGTGCAACCTTATATGAAAATTAACAAAACAACTCACCATGGACATGTGTCCGACATTGAGTGCGTGAAGGTTTCTGTTTGCCATCTACTTGGGTAGGGCTAGCATTCATTTTCTTTCTGATGGTGGATGACCTGTGTGAGTGTTTCTAAATCTGTTCCTGAATTCTTGAAAGATCAATTGATTTTAAGAGTGATCTGTTTATCAATAACTAGATTCACCAACATGAGGGATGTATCTTGAAGGTAGAACATCAACTAAAAATCTTATTATACACTTAAAAAAAAAAAATTTCTCCTTTTTTTCCCCACTTAGAATATCTCTGGACAATGTTTACGATATTGCAATAGAAACAGCATTTGCAACTTAATGAGGTTTGAGATAGCTCTTTTGTGGGTACACTTACCTTGAAATTGACGGTACTGTTTCCTACTGCCATCAATTCTACATATTCTAATGCCACATAGTATTGTAATGCTAAGATATTTATATATATATTTTTTGTGACGTAGAGCTATAATGTATTACAAGGAATACAGGGTGATGAGAATGCATGCCTGTTTGTTGCAAATTAAGTATATAAAAATGAATAGAAAATAGGATAGCACCAACCAGAAGCAACCAAAGTTGTAGGGATCCTTTCAACACTTCCTGAAAATAGTGACTAATGATCAATCATGCTAAGTTTATCTCATAATTCAGCAAATGTGGCATTTTCAAGTTATTCAATAAATATGTGAGATGAACCTGATTAGGACGTGCTATTTATAATGCTGTCTTTTACAAGGCGAAGGCATGGAGCAAGGTGTTAGGACCATCAGATGAGTGAGGCTTAAGCCTCACGCTCACTCACTTTTAAATAAAAAATAAATTAGTATGAGAAAATTTTAGAAATTAATTAAATAAATGAATTAAGATAGGCAAACAAACTCTGCAATTTAGAAATTAAGATAGGCAAATAAACTCTGCAATTTAGACTTACTTTTTGTTCATATATGACTCCATTGTCTACTGGGGAAATAGACTCAAATTTTTTTTCAAATATCCAAATATATTAAATATAGTGTAAATGAAGGTTTAATTTTAAAGATTAAACAAAAATAGCTGGATAAAGCTGTGATTCAAATTTAGGGAAGCAACTTTGGGTGGGCTGCTTTTTCTCCCATCAGTGTGTTAATGAGAGTTTTGTTTCGTCTGGTACAAAGGCATGGTAGACATGTTAAGAGTTTAGGGTGATCATTCTCTCTGTCTATTCTTTGTCAGTACTCAAACAATAGAAGGCAAGTTTGGTCTTTTAACTTGAAGAAAAAGAGTGGCTTCTATAAAGAGACTCCTTGTTTATCGTGGAATCCTAGTTTTGGTTAATGTACGAGGCACATACCCTAGACATAAGGAGAGCCTCAAGTCGTAAGGTGTGTGCTTCATGTGAGCCTCACACTTTGAGGCATGGGCATCTGGGGATTTGAGCTTCTAAGGTTGAGCCTCAAGGTTTTCTTCTTGAGCCTTGCCTTAAGGATATTTTTGGTAGCCGAGAAAAATAGGTGAAACATAGAAAAGAAAAGAAAATTTTGGATTTCTAACACAATTCTTAGTTGTGTTTTGTTCAAATTTCTTCTCTTTTCATTTATTTTCTCGACAACCAAACATAGGGTAAGGAGAAACTCAACGTGTATGTCTCACACGCCTTTTAAATCACTGTTATGATGTCCCATTTTTTATAAAAAGAAATAGTGATGACATCATTCCCTTTGTAAAGGTCACAAGCCCCCTCAAATCCTTGATTACTTTGTGCAAAAGTTTATTTTCTATATGGAGTGTAATCACAGGAAATCCCTTCATAGGAATGAGAGTTCGTTGGGGATTGAACTATATTGTATGGAAAGATTATATCATTTATGTTGGACCTTTTGCCATTCTTCACGGTTATATGGCTCATTAGCGTCTTCATTTTGCAGTGATTTGTAATTCTAGTTCAGATACTCCCTCCACTTTGGAACATATGAAGGATCTGCCATTTCCAATTACATATTACACACTTACAGCAAAAGAGCTGGAAGATAATGGATATTGTTACTCTCAACCAGGTGATATGAATCTTAGATGTTGATTTTTTTGGCAAATTTCTTATTTGTTCATGCTTCTTATTATTCTTAATTCTTATTCAATGCAGATTTTGTCTCTTCTCTTCCTGCTCCTTCAGGATCTTCTCCTTATGAAATGCTGGCACTTGATTGTGAAATGGTAAGGCTAGGCTACTGATGTCAATTTTGACCCCTTAAGAGCAAAAATTGTTCTATTGCAATGGAAACAAATTAAAATAAACATAATATTGGTCGAGAGTTGTAGGTGAAAAGATTTAGAGACCAAAAGTTAACATTGTCCTTTATGGCCAAAATATATTGGTTAACCAAGTCTCTTTTATGTGGTTAACTGTAGTTGAGATCCTTGGTTTATGTGCAGAACCCATTATATTAAGAAGAAGCAAATAAAGTAGAGAGATCATGACACGGCATTTATTATTGTGCTAGTTGAGATTGTTGTGTTTGAGCTCCATCTTAGATCTAATCAACACTCTTATAAGAAGTTAAACAGAAAAATGTACATATGTACAATTGTACATACATGCTAGTGCTATATTTATACAAGGTATTAGATTTCTACTTGGTATCGGAGATTCATCAAGAAGCATCAAACCAAAGGAGTCTCAAAAAGGTCAAAGAAGACAAAGATAACCACAGGAGGTGCTGACGTCATCCATCAAGCTGTAAGGATGGCATCAGCAGCTGTATGGACAAACCAAAAGCCTGGTTTGGTGATATTTATATTGGATACAAGATTTTTATTTTTTGGGATTTTCCTGGATTTTTTGAGCACTTTATGATGGTATTTTGTCCATTTGTTTAAGCATGGAAAAAAATCAGATTTGGTTCCAGTGGATGGTGTTGATTCATGGGGCTTTCTTGATGAAGCTAACCTGTTGATTATTTCTGGAGAATTATGAAGAGATTTTATTGAATTCCATAAAGGATTGAGGAGTGTGGATTGATTTTTTCTACTCCATGTTTGCTGTCCCCTTCTATTTGAAGCATTATTTGGACGTTGCAGCCCCTATATGTGGTGGAGATCGACTTGTAGTCATAAAAAACAGTGTAGGACTGTTTAGTGTAAAAACTAAAAACAGACCTATAATACTTTTGTATGAGGTGTGAGAAAGTGTGGACTGTGGAAGGCTGTCTTTGTATAAAGCATAATTGTTTTTCTGGTTTTTTACTTTTTGGAGGGTTGATTGTAAAAGAAGAGCCAAAGAAAATTCATTTTCTGGATTGGGAAAGAGCTTTTTTTTTCAAGACGAGAATATCTAACCCTCTTCATATCCCAACTGAGAAGCAGGGGTTACAAATTACTAAAGTGAAGCTAGATGGTACAAACTATTTAGAGTGGTTTCAATCTGCAAATGACCGGATTAAAGAACCCTAAGAAACTGGTCAAATGTGAGAAATGGGAGTGATTTTTTTATTGTTATGCTATTGTGTTCCATGCGTTCTCACATTAGTAGAGGGTTTCTGTTTCTCCATACTGCAAAGGAGATTTAGGATTTGGTAGCTCAGACACTCTCAGAGGAGTAACATTGCTTGATTTTATTAGTTACGTTAGGAGATTGCTCATTTTCTCTAGGGGAAGAAGACATTGACAAATTATTTTGTTATGCTTAGATGCATGTGAGAGAAGTTAGACCACAACATGTGTTCCAACCCTTGTGTTTAGGTAATGACAGACAATATAAGCAATAAGTGTGTTGCCGAGTTTGAGTTAGCACGAGTTTAAATTCTTAGAGGAGATGTGTTGCCACCGATTAATCAGGTCTATTCCAATTTTAGGAGCGAGGAAAGCAGGAGGATTGCTATGTCATAAAACTTAGTTATAGAACGATCATCTCTTGTATTTTCTTCAGGACGTTAGGGGTAAGATGGGTGGACTAAGAAAACCTGGTAGGGGTGGCACTAGTTTTTTTGATCAAGATAAGCTGAAATTTGATCATTATGGGAGGTGAAGACATACAAAGGAGACTTGTTGGATTTAGTTGGTCAACCTCAAAAGTTATGGTGTCCAGGGTCATCCATGGCTCATAGTGCTACTACATCTACGGGCTCCAGTGCATTTGTCTACACTGGTAACTAATGAGAGGTCTCTACAAGGTTCTCTTTATTCTAAGGAAATGGTCACAATTTCCAAGGAAGAGAGAATTTTCGATGCTTGATGACCCAATTAGAGGGACCATCTGCTTCCTCCATCTCTGCTCATTCAAGTATCATTGGTTCAGTCAATCATGTGTTCACTTCTAATCCATAATGGTGCTTCTGAGCACATGACTAGTATGCACTCTTTATTCTCTTCCTATTCTATTTGTTCTTATCGAGATAAAGTTAGGATTGCTGATGGGTCACTTTTCTCTGTATTTGGGAAAGGAAGTGTCACACATTCTCCTGATTTCTCATTGTCTTCAGCACTACATGTTCCTACTTTTGCAACTAATCATTTATCCGTTAGTGCTATTACAAAATAGTTGAATTCTAGTATCACTATCTTTCCTTCTCATTGCGTATTTCAGTACCTGGAGATGAGGAGGGCAATTGACAATGGTCGTGAAACTGGTGATCTCCATATGCTGAAGAAACTCCAATAGTTCCTACTTCGTAATGCGCTTTAGTCTAGTAGTAGAGTAAATAAAGATCAGATATTGCGTTGGCATATTGGTCTTGGTAATATTTCTTTTCTGTATTTAAAAGTCTTTTTCCTGAATTTATTTGGTTGTGTCCATGTTGTGGATTCAAGTATCGATACATATTAGGTGTAGCGTATCAGCTTGATACTTATCGGTTTTGGAAGATACTGATTCACTGGCCCGTGTAAAAATGTTGAATATCGAATGAGTATCAGTGACGATACTCACTGATACTCATTCGATACTCTTTTATACTCTTTTTTTACTTGTTTTTTTAAAAATCTTGACTATCAACTGATATGTAACAATATTGGTCAATACTACTGATACTGTTAAGTATCGATCGGCACATTATAAAACCGAAGCATTTTGTCATTTGGGTGTTGTAAAAGTAAAACACCTTAGAACCCATTCTATCAACATTTTGTCTTCTTTAATCAATTTCTAGGTTTAAAACAACAACTCCATTGTTGACTTTAGGTTCAAAAACAAAGACTTAAGCGTTTGATTTCTGATTGAAAGAGTTTTTCTCAATTTTTGAAAGTGCAAAATTTCCTTTTTTTAGAAAGTGCAAAATTCCCTTTTTTTTTTTTTTCCATTTTAGTTGTTTAAATTCATGTAAAATTGTTATAATCACCCCAAAATGAATAGATCTATTGAATTCATGCAAAATTCATAGATCAAAAACCATTTTTCATTAGAAATGATGATTTTTTATCAGGTCTTTTGGAAAACCAACAAACCCTCAAATCTTCACTATTTCGTAAAATACCTTCAATCTGAGGTTCAAAAAAAATGAAATGTAATAATTTTATGGATAATCTACAGGATCAATGTACTAACCTTAATATTTGTTTTTTTTTTTCGCATGTGTATTGCATTAAAATAAGTTTATATAACTTAATTGAGTTGGCCAAAGTTTTGTAATCATGTCTTGCACACTAATCATGTACCACTCTATTCATTTCCTAAGTCTGCATTGTTTGAGTCAGCACGTTATTCAATGTGGTATTAAGCTTGTATCATGTATGTTATTTACTTAATGGTTGTAAAATCGATACTCTCTTATTTATATCATTGGATATAAAGTTTTCGTATTGCCTATCCTTGCTAAATGGCTATGGTTTGTTTTCATACCTGTTTATCAACATGCTCGCATTTTTTAACTTATAAAATTCTAACTCTCATATGTATGGTTATAAATGTAGTTGATGGACTTTATTTAGTTTGTTTTTAGCTTATATTTGCATGAAAAGAAGTTTTATTCAAGGTATCCAAGTTTTCTTGCGTATCAAAGCGTATCCAACTGACATGCCTGATACGTATCCTAAAATCTTCTCACCGATACTCATATGGAAACCGATACTTTGAACCATCGTACATGTCAGAATTGCAATGTGAAATCTGTGAATTTGCAAAACATCATATAACCTTTTTTTTCCCCTTAGTATTAATAAAATTGCATCTAATTTGATCTTGTTCGTAATGATGTTTGGGAACCTTTTGCTCTTGTTCTTGTGTTTGGTTATCGTTATTTGTTAGCTTTGTTGAATAACTATTCCAAAAGTACTTGGATCTATCTTATGAAGTCCAAACATGATGTATATTCAATCTTCTAGACATTCCATAAGATGGTTTGGATTCACTTTGAAAAGAACATAAAGATTGCTCGGTCTGATCAAGGAAGAGAGTATATGTACAAGAGCTTAAGATCATACTTGGTAAAAAATGGAATTGAACATAAAAATATGTCCTCATACACTCAGCAAAATGGAGTAGCTGAGGAGAAGAACATGCTTCTTCTGGAGATAACTAGAGTTTTATTTTCTAGGTACTAATATTCCATTTTTTTGGGTCTGAAAGCTATTTTAAGTTTTAACTGCTTCATTTCTCATTAATCGTATTCTCTCGTATATTAAACTTTAAATCTCCATATCAACTTCTTAAACCAATTCGTTCTTTGTTTTTAGTTTCTCCAAAGATCTTTGGTTGTATGTCTTATGTTCATGTGAGATGTAAAGTTGGTTTAGTTTGTGGAGTCAGTCTATAGATACTCCCAAATATACTCCCGAATATACTCCCTAATCCTAACCGTTTATAACCAACCATTAAGGGCCAAGATTTGAGTTGACTTATTTTATCTTTTTTAATGCCACATCAGCTCTAAACCTAACCGTTTATAATTGAGATAGACGGATAAGATTTGGGAGTACACTTTGGGAGTATCCCTAGACTAATTCTAGTTTGTGAGGTTATTAGGGTTGGAAGTTAGGGTTTGAGAGTTTAGGGTTTGAGATAGAGAGGAAGAATAAAGAGAAGGAGATTAGGTTTAAGGAAAAATAGTGAGAGAGATTAATGATCTATCTCACACACTTTATTATTTATATTCCATTAATGGTATAGTGTTAGTATATAAGAGCTACTAATTGTAGACCCACAATGAAGTATATAAGAGATAATATAAAGACAAGACTCATAGGAATAAAGCCCATAAAGCCTTATTTCAACACTCCCTCTCAAGTTGGTGCGTAGATATCACTTATGCCCAACTTGCCAACAATATTTTGGAACTGAGTACCATCAAGACCCTTAGTCAACACATCAGTCAATTGATCTTCTGACTTCACAAATGGGGTGCAAATATACCCTGCCTTCTACTTCTCCTTTATGGACGATCTATCTCAATATGCTTGGTTCTGTCATGCTGTACCAGATTATGAGCAATACTAATAATGGCTTTATTATCACAATATAAGCTCATGGGGCCTTCAGTAGGAAGCCCAATCTCACTCAGCGGTAATTGGTGCCAAAGCAGTTCACACACACCGTGTGCCATGGTTCTAAACTCTGCTTCTGCAGTGGATCTAGCAACTATATTTTGCTTCTTACTTCTCCATGTGACAAGGTTACCTCCAACCATGGTGCAATACTCGGAAGTAGAGCGTCTATCAGAAACCGAGCCAGCCCAATCTGCATTAGTGTAGGCTTCAACCCTTAAGTTCCCATTACAGCCATAGATATACAACAAACCCTTCACATGAGATGACTTTAAGTAGTGGAGGATGCCTTAAGATGGCTAGTAGTTGGTGAATGCATGAATTGGTTGACTACACCGACAACATAAGCAATGTCTGGCTTGGTAATGGACAAGTAAATAAG
Source organism: Tetracentron sinense (assembly GCA_015143295.1). NCBI lineage: Eukaryota > Viridiplantae > Streptophyta > Magnoliopsida > Trochodendrales > Trochodendraceae > Tetracentron > Tetracentron sinense. The sequence continues at coordinate 20,854,517 of CM026556.1, read as the reverse complement.
CCTGGCAACAAGTCTTTGGTACTTTCCATCATTTGGCTTCCCCATTAGCTTCACTGAGTTTATGATTAGGGTCTATAGGTGTATCACATGGCTTACAACCCATCATGTCTGTCTCCTCCAGTAGGTCAAGTACATACTTGAGCTGAGAGACAAATAGACCCTTTTTAGATCTGGCAACTTCTATTCCAAGGAAATACTTTAGAAGACCCAGATCTTTGATCTCAAATTCCTTTGTTAACTAACCTTCAGAGATTCTATCTCTTTCAAATCATCACTGTTAATGTCAACCACATAAACAATCAAGACAATGACTTTCTGGCACGACCGCTTGAGAAACAATGTGTGGTCGGCTTGACTTTGTTTGTAACCATTCTTCACCATAGCATTGCGAAAACGCTCAAACCATACTTTGGGGGACTGCTTCAGTCCATACAAAGCCTTCTTTAGTTTAGACACCTCTTCCTTTAAATCATCGTGAAGAAATGCATTCTTCACATCGAGCTGAAACAAGGGCCAATTCTGATTGACTGGAAGAGAAAGGAGGACTCTCACTGAGTTCATTGTTGCAATTGGAGCAAATGTCTCTTGATAGTCTATGCCGTACGTCTGAGTAAACCCCTTTACAACCAAGCGAGTTTTGTATCTCTCAACTGAGCCATCCGAATGGTGTTTTACGGTAAACACCACCTACATCTAACCGGCCTCTTTCCTCTTGGTAGGGATCGTATCCCAGTTACTATTTTTTTTGAGTGCACACATCTCTTCTTCCATAGCCTCTTTCATTCTGGTTGAGGCAGTGCATCTACTAAACTACGAGGGATAGACACAAAAGACAAAGCCAAGGCAAACGAGTGATATGAAGAAGACAGGGCATGTTAAGATACAACATTAGAGATAGGATGCCGAGTACATGTTCTAGTGCTTTTTCTAAAGGCAATAGGAATTTCAGACTGAAAAATGTCAGGACTAGAATGAACAACGATGTTACCTGGATCAGAAGAGGTCTCTTGGTAGGACTCGTGAGATTCATTCTGCCTTCTATTGTATACCTGCAATTCTTTGACCACAGGTTCACACTCCTCCTGTCTACAATCACTGTTAGAGGAGAAAATAGGAATGAGAAGAGAAGAAGATATCTCTTCACTGATGCTCTCCCCTTGAAGAGATGTTTCATTGGCAGAAAAATACGAAGTAGACTAAAAAAAGGTGACATCCATAGGTACAAAGGACCGACGAGAAAGAGGATAATAACATTTATACCCCTTCTGATGAGGAACATACCCAAGAAAGATACATCAAAGAGCCTTATGATCAAGCTTTGTCCGAGCAGAACGATCAATATGCACAAAACAAATACATCCAAAAATCCGTGGGGCCACTGGAAACAAATGAGTGAAAAGGGATAACAGGGAAATAGAAGATTGGAACTCCAAAATCCGGGAAGGCATCCGATTAGTTAAGAAAGTAGCAGTCAAAACGGTGTCAAACCAGAAAAGTTTAGGCACCTTTATAGGAAGCATAAGCGAGCGAGTGACTTCCAACAGATGTTTTGTGTTTTTCGCTCAGCCACACCATTTTGTTGAGGTAAGTCTGATGAATGATACCATGAGAATCAAAAAATGTAGCCAAACTAGCAAACATATATTCCCCCCAATAGCTGAACAAAAGACTTTAATTGAGGTGTTAAACTGAGTGATAATCATTTTATGAAAAGAAGGAAAAACAGTGCCAACTTCATCCTTAGATTTCAACATATACACCCATGTAATATGAGAAAATCATCCACAAAAGTAACAAAATACTTAAAACCACACGATGAAGTAACAAAGGATGGTCCCATACATCAGAATGCACGAGACAAAATGGTGAATTGCATCTATTACCACAATATGGATATGAAGTTTGACAATGTTTTGCAAATTTGCAAGTTTCACATTGAAAAGAAGAAAGCACACTAGAAACAGATAAATGCATAAATAAACGCCGAAGAAGGGAAATGGAGGGGTGGCTGAGACGTTTGTGCCACTGGTATAACTCCTCCTTACTACTAATACTCTGAACACAATGGGGTATCTGCTGGACTGATGAAGCAATGCGAGGTAAAGGGTCGAGCAAATATAGTCCTCGCTCCTCATGGCCTGTACCAATCGTCCCATTCGTTTCCAAGTCCTGAAATACACAATGAGAAGGAAAGAAAGTGACGCTACTGTTCAATGATTTGGTAATATGGCTAACGGATAAAAGATTCAAGGTGAATTTAAGAACATGAAGAATAGAGGAAAGGAACATAGAGGGTGTAACATCAACACTCCCTTTACCCGTAATGGACGATAAAGTAACCATCCGTAACTAACTTTGTGTTTACCAGAATCAATTAAGTAGATAAAAAAGGAAGACATACCAGTCATATGATCAGATGCTACTAAATTAATGATCCAAGAACGACTATGATCGGAAACGGATGCACTGAGAGCCTATATCCCATTTCTCGCTTCCAATTTCCTAAGGTTTTTTGAGTCTCGCTTCCCGCTTCCTGCTTTTCGGTTTCGCTTTGCTTTTCGTTTTTGCTTCTCATTCTGGTAACTATGGTTCGGGATAATAGAAATCCATGAAATAGCCCCTACCAGCCATATACCAATTTTCAAGTAACAAAAAAAGGGCCTCAACAGTAAAAAAGGCAATTATGGGGGTGAAAAACCTTCGCCGGGCATTCAATACTTTTCCGATCTTCACGAAACTTGTTTCAATCCGTCAATATTTATCATATGGATCAAATACAATAGGTTTGAGCCCCAAAAAAACTCCTAAATCAATTGCACAATCCAAAAAATATATCTGAATTTTTTTCTAATTTTTGACGAAAACTCAGAAAAAGTACATCTCCGGATCTCAACAAATAACCACAATTCTCAGTAAATTACGATATATCACATGAAACGATAAATTTTTTTGATAGTCTGTACCGTACGACTGGTGTCAGCATGACGTCATGCTGACTTCAGCACTCCTCTGAGTTCGTCCCTTGGGTCTTCCCTTTGGCTCTGATACCAAGTTGGTTTAGTTTGAAAGTTAGGGTTTGAGAGTGAGAGAAAGAAGAAGAAGAAGGAGATTAGGTTTAGGGAAAAATAGTAAGAGACTTTAATGATATCTCTCAATCACTTTATTATTTATATTCCACTAATGATCTACTATTAGTAAATTAGGTCTACTAATAGTAGACTCACAATACAGTATATCAGAGATAACATAAAGATAAGACCCACAAAGCCTTATTCAACATGTAAATGGGTGTATATTGTGAAGTATAAGGCAGCTGGATCAGTAGGGACTAGGGAGGTATAGGACGAGGTTGGTTGCCAAAGGCTTTACTTAGACCTACGGGATAGGCTATTAGTATTAGAAGACTTTTGCACTGGTGACAAAGATGAATTCCATAAGAATGATGCTATTATTAGCAACAAATCAGTCCTGACCGGTATACTAGTTAGATGAAGAATGCATTCCTTCACAGAGGGCTAAAGGAAGAAGTGTATATGACTCCTTTACCAGGATTTCACCTTGATGGGAGCGTAAGAAAATGTGCAGATTGAAGAAATCTGTGTATGGGCAGAAATAGTCTTTTAGGGCATGCTTAAAAGACACTGCAGCTTTCAAGAAGTAGGAATACACACAAAGTCAGGTGGATCATACATGTTTCATTAAGCATACAGAAAGTGACAACATTTATTATTGTCTTCGTAGACGATTGTTGTGACAGGAAGAAGTTCAGTTGAAGTTGAGCAGCTAAAGAGATATCTAGCCAATGAGTTTGAGAATAAAGATCTTGGCCTTTTGAAGTAATTGTTGGGATTGAACTAGCTACATCACGTCAGGGGATTTTTATTCTTTCCAAAAGAAAGTATGTTATGGACTTCTTCTATAAAACATAATCACAAGTTAGATGGATAAGATGGTGAGCTTCTACAAGATGTTTGGAGTTTTTTGTGACTGGTTGCAAGATTAATTTCTCTCTCCCTCACTAAACTGAACATTGCATAATGTGAGTCATTGTGGTGAGTCAGTTTATGCAAAATTGCCCAGGGCAGCGAATCATGAAGCTGCATTTCGAATATTGAGGTATCTCAAAGCCTCAACTGGTAGGCTGGTATAGGATTTTTTGTTTAGGAGGACTGGAGGGGTACATCTGAGGGTGGAAGCATATGCTGATGTTGATTGAGAAGACTCTACAGATTGATCGTATATCTATGTCAGGATATTGTACATTTGTAGGGGTAATCTAGTGACAAGGAGAGTAAGAAGCAGTTTGTTGTTGTCTGCTCAAGTGTAGAAGCAGAGTTTTGATATGTGACACATGGTGTATGTAAGTTGCTATGGTTGAAGATTCTTGTTTGGTCCTTGAGTTTGTATTGTAATAACTAGATTGCGATCAAAATTACACAATCCTATCCAACATGATAGGACAAAACACATTGAGGTTGACCACCGTTTTATTTGTGAGGAGGTGGTTTCAGGAGAGGTGTGCACTCCATATCAGTGTAATCAAAATGTCGCATAGGCAACGCCTCGCCTAGCTAGGACCCTTATCGCCTAGATAATTATCTAGGCGGGCACTCACTAAATTCTTATATAACATTATATAAATAGAAAAGTAAATTTTGGTTGCCTAGTCATTGCCTAAGCAACACCTCGCCTAGGCATCATTTAAAATTCCAGTACGTATCGGCCCATATAGGGTGATACGTATCCTATTTGGAGCTACCTGGTACACTGGAAAAAAATCCTAGTATCGGGTGTATTAGGCTGATATGGGACTGATACGGATACAGACCGATACGGGCTCGATACGCCCGGCCTAATATAGGGGATTTTTCAGTTAATTTTTTTTTCTCTCCTTCTATTTACACTAGGATCCACAACACAAACCTGATATGCCCAATTTATTCACATAAAATATTGAAATAACCCCTTTATGTATCAATCAAGACCTAGAGGGTGGAGGTGAATAGTTTTCCCTAAGGTCTGTCTACCAATTTTAATTTTAACAATTAAAGTGCGTAAAAGGTAAACAAATAAACACTAAGATTTTTTACGTGGAAACCCTCTCGGGAAAAACCACGGGACCTAGTCCAGATGAAAGAGATTTAACTAAGAGCGAAAACAACAAATACTTATGGAACCAGACTCGACACAACGATCCTTGGTAACCAATCCTCAACGCCTCAATAAGCAAACATGCGCTCGCAAGCAACATGATCAACCAACAACAAATTGGGCTCCTCTTAGAACTCAGCAACCACGATCCCTCAATCGATGTCTCTCAATCGATCTCCGTCTAGACAACTCTGGATTACACCGTGCACAATAACCACGATCCACTACAAGGACTCATCTCCTTTTTGCAAAGGCTTTGGCACGTGCCAACCAAGTTTATACTCACAGGGAGTTTGAAGAGTTTAATTTAGTTTAAGCAACATCTAGAGTGATCTTATGAACGATGGGAATCAATTAAACAAGTCGAAAGATATTTCGAGGTAAACTTGCAACTCTAGTCTAGAACATGAGAGAGAGCTCAAAGGGATAAATCATCAACAATGGGAAAACCCTAGAAGTGTTTTGGCAGCCTCTCTACTCTGTCTCAAAAGCCTTAATTCATAATTGGGAGCAAAACAATATATAGGCAAGCCAAAGGTGGGAAAGTAGAAGTTGCTAAAACACAAATTCTGCATAGACCGTTTAAACACCCAAGGGGGTCATTCGAATGCCCAAGGGGGTTGTTCAAACGCCCCTTGGGTGGTTCGAGCGCTCTTGGGCAAAATCATAACCCAAGTCTATGGAATTTTTCCCTATACATTTTTTGCTTGGTTTTTCGAACGCCTGATCCATGGTTCGAACCACCAACATGGTTTTTAACCCAAAAACTATTTTTTAACTACCTTGGCTTGTTTCTCTCTTAGGGTATATCAGACATTGTCTAGGTCAATTCTTCCTACGGTAGATGTCTTCTAAGTCACTTACCAATCCTAGGCATGACTGCGGCACATGATTAACAACTTTGTCTTCGTCTTCAGATGAATTTTTGCGCTTGAAGTTTCTTGGACGGAGACACCCTTAACGATGGTTTGTCTTACGGAATTAGCCAATTCATAATTGGACTTTACAAATATTATTAAAGCAAATGGTTTTAAATTAATTTTACTTTCATTTACTTAAGATATTTATATGTAATTTGGTTATGCCCCCTCATTTGAATTTAATAAAAATTATCCTGAATCCCTAAAGAATAAAAAGTCAACTTTCTAGTTCAAGAACAAAATCTTCTTTTTGCGCCTTTTAGGGATTAGGTTAACATTTCAACTTTCAAATGGTAAGGTATTTCTCAAATATTAAAATTTCATAAATTATACTATGTCAAAATATTACCAAAATCCAAAAGTCTGGCAAAAAAGTACATATTCTAGTCTTTAAAAATATTTTCATTAACAATGCCAAAAAATCAACTAACAATGTAACAGTTCAACATAAAAAGACTTACATTCAAGCTTTATATTTATGGTTGTAATTCAATACATTCGTATTTAACTCATTGAATGTGATGTTTTAATATCTAGATTGTATTTCCTATACTTGGCTAAGTGATTATGGTTTGTATTTCATACCTGTTTATCAACATGTGCACCCTTTGTAACTTATAAATTTTTAACTCTCATATGTATGGTTATAATCATAGTTAAAGACCTTCATTTAGTTTGTTTTTAACTTATATTTGCATTAAAAGAAGTTTTATGCTAGATATCCAAGTTTTTCCTTGCGTATCATGATTTTTTCCGCCATATCCATTTGATACGGTCCAATGCGCCGATACATATTCTGTTTTGGACTTATTGATATGGCACCCGATACCGATATTTTGAACCATGTGCCTAGGGAACCTTCTATTGCCTATGCATCACCTGGATGCTTTGACTATACTGCTCAATATATGAAGACTAATTACCAACTAGAAGACATCCTTACAAAAGTTGTCAATGTTGGTCGGTTACATGATATCATAGACAAGCTAGGCATGGTTGACATCTATGCTCCAGCTTAAGAGGGAGTGTTCTAAGAGTAGATCAGTCATGTTCTCTTATATATGTGTCTTTATTTCTCTTTTGGGCAATGCTAGTAGCACTTTCTTTCAATCTCACTTTCTTTATGGAAAAGACATGTGTTATTGTCATCCATTAAGAGGACATGTGTTTTGACAAACACTTTCTCCAATCAAAAAGATAGTGAGTCTTAAAGAAAGCGATGCTAGCATTATCCTTCTCTTTTATAAGGGTATTTATGTTGAAAAATACGTCATAACAAAAGAGCAATTAGAGGACGTGAGTGGTACTTAATGTTTCCCCCTTTCCTCTCATTCTTCTCTTCTTTCTTTTTCTTTCTCTTCCCTTAACCTTCAAGGTATTAAATATCTACTCTGAGTTGATTTAGCCTGATTAGGAATTGATTCTACTTGATGTCTGACTAAATTTTTTGTTGAAGAATCAATCACTCTAGTCGACTTGAAGCATATCGTAGAAATGTAATTGACTCGATTCCATTCTATTAAAGATTTAAGACTAGTAATTTTTTATTTCTACAGTTTGCCCAAGGTTTAAAAACTCAGTTCCAAGGACTGTAAAGGTCCCTACCGAAACTGATACGTATCGTATCAGTTTTGATCGATAATTATTTATATTGTTTTCGGAAAAATTCTAAAAAATTATATTAAATTAAGAAATAAAAGAAGGAAATAGATGAGTAGAAACATACTTCTAAAGTCAATACCAATTAGAAAATGACATAGGGTAGAAATATAGGCAGTAGATGAGCCAAAAGTAGAAACATAATGCTAAAGTCTCATAGAATTACAGATTGGCTCATACAAATCATGTCGCGACCCAAAATCCCACCTAGGAGCATGTGTGACTTTGGCTCGTGACTTATCATATCAAACCATCCTGTAGAAATACACAAGGCATGCTAATAGCGGAAGCTGAAAATTTCTTTATAATACAAACTGAAAACTGAATTCCAAGTGTATAAGTTCAACAAAACAGAAAGTAGAAAGTGGACATTTCCACTTTAAACAAATATATACATGACTCTCCCTCTTATCTCTCAACAATGATCAAGATAGGGCCACCTATCAAGGGCCCTCTCCTCATCATTGTGATCTCCCGCGGGATCCTCCTCTACATACCCCTCGAGTCTCGACCCATGGTCCCGGAGCATATATGTCGAACGGTGTACCTGTTGAAAATAACAGTTCGGCTGAGCATTGAATAGCTTAGCGTATACAAACCACTAGATAGAGATGTTATACATGTTAACAATAGCATGCTCACATATTAAGCAGAACATAACTCACATGCTTATTAAATCAGAAATGAAAACCATACTTAAATCTTATCTTAAAGAGTGCATACTTTTCTGAAATCATACCTTTCGAGATTTCTTTGAAATCAAAACCTTTTGAGTTCTTGTGAGGAATTATGTTTCTTATGAGATTTGGATTTCTCATGAGAATCAAGATTTTTCTTATGAGCTTATGAGATTTAGATCCTTGTGAGCTTCTTTTGAGATCATTCTCGGAGCCAGATGATTAACGCCGTTTGAAAAGACTTGGAGTTGGGTATGTAAATACCCTTAATTGAAACATACTTAGAACTGGGCTGCTAGTATCCTTGACCAACCTTTTTCTGTTGGCATTATCAATTATATCTTAACTTGGATCCGGATATGACATATCCTTGGATATGCCCTATCCTTGACCAACCCTCTGTTTGGTTTTATCAATGTTTATGAATTTTTATGAGCTTTTGGATACCCGTACTTATTAGAAAAATTGGACATGCAAGCGTGGGTGTACATATATCATTTGTGAGTGACATGATAGACAATTGATAACTGTTAAACATATGGCAATCCTTCTTTCATTTCATTCATAACAATAGCATATGCATGTACATCTGTTAAGTACCTAATTTTCATAAATTCCACATGCTTTTCAAAGAAGTCTATACATTTTATCATTTCATTTATTAACAATCACCATATAATCCAATATTAGAGTCTAATTTCATTTCATCATCAACAACTAACATGATTTTCATCAATTTCTAATTTAAGAATCAATAACAAGACTATCTAATAGACTATCCACTTCAATCATCAACAAACATGCTTTCAGTTTGATTTCTACTCAAGGAATCATGACAAGGTTGAATGGTAGAGCATAATCTATATCAAACATTGAACTAACATGTTTTTCATCTTAATTTAAACTAAAGAATTATAACAAGTCCATTTAGTAGAGTGTATCTACTTTCCAAGACTAATTCCTTGCAGTCTAGAGCTTGAGAAAGAGTTAAGAAGGCTTGAGGAGGTTTGAGAATTAGTCTAGAGCTTGAGAAAGAGTCGAGAAGGCTTGAGGAAGTTTGAGAATTACTTTAGACGCAAGAACCAAGCTCCACCTTTGATCTCTAGCAAAACCCTAGTTGAAACCATAGTTGTCAAGGCGACTTGAGGCGACAAACCCTGTCGTCGCTTGAGTCTGTAGCCTGAGGCGTCGCCTTATGAACTCTTTGCAACAAAAATCCTACCCCCAATATGAGATCCATGTATGTTGCATTTCCTTGAATAAGGGGCTCTGTAATTCATATAAATTGCGAAATCTTCATTGTTAAGATGCACTCTAATAGAACCATTTTTGAGGATAAATCTATGAATAAGAAAGAGGGATTTCAAGCGCTGAGAATAAAAAAAAGAAAAAAAATAAAATCTACAATGACTATCGAAGGGGGGGGGGGGGACTGGGAGGGATAGAAAATATAAAAAAAAGTAAAGTGAATCAGTGACAGCCAAACAAGAGAGAGAGAGAGAGAGAGAGAGAGAGAGAAGAGAAGGTAGGGCTGAAGAAAAAATAAAAAAATAGCCCGACATCAATGTGACTTTTGAACAAGGGATATATAATAAAAATTATATAATAAGTAAAATATATAGAATTATGGGGCCCACACTTATTTAAATTATTAGAACCCCTTTAAAGATGGGTTTATGAGGGCATTAGGGGCCTCAAGAAAATTTTGGACATTTAAAAGATTTTCTGTTATTGGGCCTTCCTGAGCCTAGTCTTGGTGGCCTAGGCAACGCCTTTAACAAACATGCAAAAAACAAAGGAGACCATATGCCCCCCCACAAATAGAGAAAGACCAACTAATCAACCCATTGAGCAAAAGCGAGGACAAGTTAACACGAGGGAAAAATAATTGATACCGTTCGTGTCTTCTTTCTTTTCTGATATGCAAACCTCTTTTTAGTTGGATATAAAAACCCTAATATATTATATGGTAGAAGACGCGAGAAATATATAAAATAGTATACTTTTTTGTTGACTAAACTATCATATTCAAATAAAATAAAGTTTTTAAACCTTTAAACAATAATAATATTGCATCTATAATATTTTTTATAATAAAAACCTAGGTGGCCAGTCGCCTGAGCTCAATAGAGCGCCTGGTTGCCTAGGCGACTTCTTGAGGCATCGCCTTTAACAACTATGGTTGAAACCCTAGCTTTTCCTCTCTTTTTTTCTCAAAAACCTGCTTAAAACTTTTATAAACCCTAAACCCACGAATTGGGTTCTATTTATAGGCAAAGGGGTTGGTTAAACCCCAAAATAGCCTTGAAAATATCTTGGGAAAGTTGGCCAGGCAAAAAGAGAGGCAGTCGGTCGATTGGATGGTATGGGCGATTGACTGGGTGCCTTAAACACCCTGCTGTGACCCTTTTTACATTAGTCGGTCGACTGGCTGGTATGGGCGATCGACCGTCTAGTGTGCTTTTTGCCTATTTCCCCCTGTTTTTCACACTTAGACACTTTAGAGTATTTTCATACTCCTTTAACTTGAATCCTAACACAGCCACAACACAATTTGTTGATGCAAAACCCTCATTTTTATTCAAACAAACCCATAGGATTGCATAGAAGATCCGGGGCTTTACAAATCATCATCATCTTCTCTATGTGGCTGAATGTAAGGTTGGTGTTAGAGATTTTTATAGTGTTGGGCTTGTCATGACTGTGTGAGAATAAGTTATTGAACAAATTTTGTGTGGTATTCTGTGGCTAATCATGCGTTTGCGGCGAGCTTGATGAATCTGCTTCTGTTTCATGTCCATAATAATTCCATGTCCATACTAGCATGAAGGAGGGTATTTATAACTTCTATAATTGGGTTACGAACCATACCCTGTCATGTAGTTTAAAGGAGTCGAACATTCTGCAGATCTCTCTCCACCCTTACTTGCATTCAGACTCTCTTTGATCCCTGTTGTAGTCCAATCGACATCTTCCCGCTGACCAGTGTCTGGATCATACACAAGTGTTGTAGCACCTGCATCAGGACCTCCACCTTTTGATCCACTAGGACCACTACTAATGCTCTTCTCAACTGCTAGTGTTTTGCCTTTTCCTTTTATGCTTTTACTTCTAGTTGTTAAAGTAGGAGATGCAGCAGTGGGTGACTGTTGTGATTGTGACTGTGTGCATGTGGTGGCTACGTGGGCTCTCAGCTCATCGTTGCTCACATGTCCTTGAAGGAATGAAGTATCTATTAAAATTGGTTCCTCAACTTCATGCAACCACGGGTCCAGGTGATCCTCATTGGCAAAAGTATAATCCAAGTTTATTGGATCATAAAAATCATTATCATGCTCCTTCTATGTTAAGTTACATGCACACAAACTTATATTATAGTGGATATATACTAAGTTGTCCAACTTCTCAAATATTAGCCTATTCCGTGGCGTTGTGTGAATCATCGAGAATGTTCTCTAGTTTCTTTCACATCCAGATGAAGAGCAAGTTTGACTTAGGACCCTCATTGAAATTCTTTTGAGGTCTGGAGCATCTTCGCCATATGTACTTCACCAATCGCCTGAAAAATGAAAATTTAATGAATTTTAGTTTATTCTAAATTTATAACTTAAAAGTCATAATTTAAATTAAAAAAGATTATATCATAATACTATATGCTTACAAATTATACTTGGTTCATCTTCCTTGTCAGCCGTGTTGTATCACTTCCAAAAGAGCCTTGTCGATTCTTAAACAACTTAAGTTAATACTTCAAATTAGTATACAACTACCTAATTAACAAATGTATAAATTTAAATTAATAAAGAGACTATGGCATTATAATTTATACCATAGTCAAGGCTTTTACTTGCACTTCATTACTTGGTTCACGTCCTTGAATCGTATGCCTCAAGCGCATAAACACTTCTAGATGTTTGGAAAATTTGGTTGCATATTAAGACAATGGATTTAGGTAGTATGCTGTATAAAGGTAAACATATATATATATATAATAATAATAATTACCAAATAATATATGAAGTAAAATAATAAATATAAACAATTATCGAATTAAATAATACTTGCTTGATGGATATCTTTGTGATGTTGCTTGTCCCAACACTTATCAATCAATGCCCAATATTCTTTATACGATGCTATCTTAAATTTTTTGATTGCTAACTTTGCTCGGTCTATAGTATCGTATATATAGCCTATTGTAGGCTTTGTATCACCATCCGCTAGTTTCAACACCTTCATTAATAGCTATATAGTGTTTACAATCTCCTCTGCCTTTGCCCAAAATGTATTTTATTCAGATAGGATGATTAGTGCTATCTATTTAAGCAAGCACTCATCACGAGCATACCTAGACGTCACCCATTTTCAGAAGTAAACATCTGCTGTAAATGGGCCTTATATCGTACATTACTGTTGAGGACTATATAATTTATGGAAAATATTATCATGCCCGGTCGTAATAAGTCGATGCCGCAGTGAACTCTTTTATAACTGCCACCATTTAGTTGTGGTTGTAGATACAACCACTAATCTTCGTAGCTTTATTAACAATTGTCTCTACTGAAGAAAACTTACCTTTATCCTCCGAATGCAAGTTTATGCAATGCGCCGCACAGGGAGACTAATATAAATGTCTCCGCTTCTTCATTAACTTCATCCTAGCTGCCTTGTAGGAAGCTTCATTATCGATGACTATTTGAATAATATATTTCTCACCGATTTCTTCAACAACTTTATCCATCAATTTGAACAAGAACTTATTGTCCTTTATTTTGCCAAATACATCAACTGACTTGTTAAATATTGTACCCTACGCATTATAGACTATAAAGTTGACAATTGATTTCCTGGTAGGGCCACTCCATCCATTGCAGATCAGAGTGCACTCATATTCATCTCAAGACCGCCCAAACTTCGAAAGTAAATCTTCAACTCATCAACTTCCTCATTCAGAAGCCTTCTACTAATCTCGTAAGGACTATGCCCTTTAACCCTTAGGCTTGCTACTTCTATAACATCAATCATAACTTAAAAGTAAGGGGAGGGCGCCACATTAGGAGAAATGCGGCTCTAATGAAAAAATTTACTATTATTGCCTTACGGCTTACGGCCCTTACCCACTTTTACCCTTATTCCCTTATCGAAAGTGGACTTTATACTCGGCTGTGTCATAGTATCGGATTGCATCAAGGGTCAATAGTATTAGTACGTTCATGAGTAGGGCCTTGGTCACTCCATCCCCTAACCCTCAAATGATCCCTTGGGATTATTCAGACTTCTTTCAGAACCCAGGGACACCTTGCTACATCACCTTGTTTGTGAGCCAGACGCTCATTTGGGATGATATCCATTCTTTACCTATCAATTGTCCATACTGCCATCTAAGATCACGCTGACGGTCCTTTTAAGGTGGCAGACTTACACAATTCAGAAATTAATCCTAAAAAGAGAAAGATATCATGCTAGAATTAGTAAGCATGGAAAAAAAATAATGCTTGAATGTTCAATTTAAACAATGCAACACTAAAAATTAACAAATAAGAATCTAATTGAAAAAAATTCAAAATTTTTGAATTATTTTTTAATAATATTTAAAGTAATTAATTAAAAAACATGTTTTTAATTAAGATAAAAAGTTTGATCTATGAACATAATAGATCATACAAAGTAATATCATATGTTTATTTCAAACAAAAGTACTCATTATGTAGCTTAAAATTAATCATTTTGAATTCATTATTTTTTAAATAAAATTTTAAAATTGGAAAATTTAAAAATAACCAAAATTAAGGTTACTGTGAGGATTTGATAAATCATCCTCTATACACTAACATATATTTAAATAAAGTCTAAATCAGTATTTAAATGGCCTACGTATATAAATTTTATTATTTTCGGATTTTGAGAAAACCGTATTTATCTAACTACAAATCTCCTCCATGTAGATCATAAATCTACAGATTTAGCCACAAATCCATAGATCTATGATCTAAAAGCATGTTTTCATGCATTTGAGAGGATTTAACACAAAAAAATGGAAAAAAAGAGAGGATTTTCATACCTTGGTGAATGATTAATCTTTCGATTCAATCTCCAAGGAGTTTGAATCCATTTTTCATCCTTTGAAATCAATGGTCTATGTTTTTTTGTTGGAATTTGTGGTGTGGATCTTGGGTTCAAAGAAAAATGAAAAGTGTGAGTTTTTGAGCTCAAAAGAGGGATTAAGGGTCTCGGTTTGATATGTATTGTATCATAACCGATACAGTCAATATTGATGGAAAGAATCTGACTACATGAGCGTTTTATATCGGAAAGGTAAAAAACGGATACGTATCGATACACTTGATATTTTGAACCATGTTCATGACTGATTCATGAAGTGGTATAGCCTAATTGTTGCTTGCCACATTTTTTTTTTGATCGGTAATTGATGCTTACCACTTTTATACGAAGTTCACTGTGACTTGGGCTTACTTCATTTCTTAGAAATTGAGATAACTCAGCTGAGTGCCCCTGACTTGGCAAAAATTTTAAACTCTGATTTCTATTGATTCACTATAGCTATTCTATTATGTTATATTATATTTTTGAAAGATGATTAATCTAAAATGAAAAGTAAAAGACAACAGGGCCCTTTAGGGAAAACTACAGTAATGGCATATGATGTCAATTAGAGCTAGCTAATTTATTTCACACAGCATTCCCTTCGAATGTTTATGATCAATTCTGTCTATGGAGAAGCTAATAGCGAAGTAATCTATTGAAATAGTTATTAAAAAGTACCAGAACAATTGGCTACCAAATTAAAGCCTAAACATCTAAAAGACTGATCTAGTTGGATTGATGCCATGAAATATAAATACAAAGACTATTTCTGGCTTTCAATGAAAAGTCCTGTTAGAGCTAGTATTGATTAATATACTTGCCCCTAAGGCACTAACACACCTGCTCAATACATCACATAAAAATGTGGAACGTCAATCAATCTCTTTAATGGGCACTAATGTGGTAATTATTAAAGTTTCTTGATATAATCAGTGCTTGGGTTTTAATCGGTTCTCCTAAAAACAGGAATTGTTGGTTGCTGTATTGAGTTTCTTCTGCTGGACAATTAATTCATGGTTATATTCTGTTTCTTATTTTGCAGTGTGTCACAATCAATGGGTTGGAACTTACCAGGGTGACACTAGTAGATGTTAAAGATCAGGTACCTATCACCTATTTTTCTCATTTTTCAACAGTTTTATACTAACTTCATAGTTTGGGAGTCAGTCATGTAAACAATTTTGCAAGTGTACATATAGTTAATGTAAATCAGCTGCACTCTGCTCTTCTGCTGATCTATGCTTAGCTTTTGCTACGTCTACATTTTCCTAGAAGCCATTCCGATCATGCATATACAAACTCTGTTTCTGATGTCCAGCATAAAATGTATGACTCAAATAGGATAGCAGAGTTTACCAAAAACAAAATGATAGGAGAATCCAATCAATATATGCTTAACAATAGCTTAAAATATGCTTCATCTTTGCCGTCATCATAATCTTTCAAGATTTTCCCATCCTCATAAGATGGCTTTTACCTCCCCATTCATTTATTACGAATCGAACGTCATGCCATTTGTGGTAAAATACCCTTCATCTAAATTTAAGAAAATAATGAATGATTTTTTAAAATCTTTATTCATCTTTTACTAGTTTATATTGATGATATTTCTAATCTTTTCAAAATCATAAGAGCAATCATTTATTATATTTACACACACACACACACACACACACACACATATATATATATATATATATATATATATATTTATTTATTTATTTATATGTATATATTCTTTATCATAATTAAACAAAATGGTATGGTATATCCAATAGAAGAATTAAGTTGTTTCAAACTGAATTTATCAGTGAAAGATTGCTCTTATCAACAGAGTAATCCAATTTGCTGACAAATTTCTTGATAAAATCGAAGAAAAGAAACAACTTCAGCGTTTTCCCTGCTGTCTAAATTAATTTTGCAGTTTTTTTTTTATAGAAATTTTATAAATATCTTGCAAAAGACAGACATTTATCAACTCAAAGATTAAAAAAGAATCATGCTGAATGGACTATAAAACATAACGTTGCATTCCAAAGGATCAAAGAAAGAGTTTTTTTTGTTGTCCTAATATTATTCATCATTAAACATTTAGAGGGTGAAGAAGAGGCCTGATAAGGCTGTATCTCGTGTTCTGAGCCGCTTTTGGAGGCATCTTTCCTCCAGAAAAATTCTCTAGACAAAATAATCAGGGAGACTTAGTTTCACTTTTAATAAATTCTATTTGATAATTGATGAGTGCAAAGATAGCTTGCCATCTATCTCCTGGGTTGCTAGATTTTTAACATATTTTTCCAATACTTCTTTGGCCGATCTGTAATCGATTTTCAAAAGGAATTGTCAGTTAATTTAATCACTTTAAATTATAGTGATATTATTTACAATAGGCAAAATTTCCTTTTAAAAACAAAAAGTTTGGGTCCTATTCCAAGATTAAGATGTGCATTTTACTTTTGTTTTTTGTTACAATGAATAACCTATTTGAGAATTTCTCCATATCTAAAATCCGAGGCGTATGTCTCAATGATTTTATAGGCATCGAGAAAAATTTTTAGCTCTTTGTTTGATCTTTTCGACTGCAAAAGTATATTTACTATTTAGTAATCCATTCAGGAGGATTTGTTTTAAATTTTTTTGATAATAAGTGTCTTTTGTAAAATCTTTATATAAGTCTGCAGCATAATTTAGAGAGACAATACATCTATGAAGTTGTTTCTTTGATTTCATATAGTATGTAAATAAAATAAATTTAAAATATCTTCCAGTGTCCCAAGTCTTGTTTTTTGAGGTTTGCTGTGTCCAACACCTCATATCTGAGTCCGACACCAAAAATCGTATCCATGTCTGTGCAACATAGGTTACAATCTTGATGGTTTATTTGATAGTTGTAGCAACTAGCAAGTAACAACTCACCTTTTGCTAACAAAGTGATGGAGAAGGAAACATGGAAAAATCTTCCACTCTTTCAGAGCAGCATGGTTGTGTGCTTATTTTAGTTTATACCAAGAGATGAAAAAGCTATACAAGGCATACTTGTTTCACCTTCATCCTCCCTAATTACTCTCCCAACGCTGTGCAACAGGTTAGGAAGCCTTAATCATTCTCCCAACACCTTGCAAAAGGTGCCAGAAAATATGCATGTGTATCTAATATGTGGGGTTTTATTATAAAAGAATCCAAAATACTAGCATCATATCACAACTAGTGCTTTATCCCAACTATATGGGGGTTGGCAACATGAATCCTTTATTGCCATTCCAATCTATCTAGATTCGCATCTTTGAAAAATTAGATAATCCAATATTAAATTGGAGTTAATGTCGATGCCTTTTACATTGTTAATATGCTGCCGAGCTATCGAATTTTATTATGGTTTACTGTACAAGGATTTTACATTAGTTGTTATCCTTGTATCTCATTGTAATCATCATCTCTTGATTTTTTTGAAGGTCATTTTAGACAAATTGGTTAAGCCTTCAAACACCATACTCGATTATAATACCAGGTACATATTCATTTTAAATTTGTAGATAAAAGCTACTTGATCAAATTGTAATTTAATCCTTAAAAATGAATAGCAGCTTGTACGATTTAATTTGATGGTTAAGTTCCCTAGTTATTTCGAAATGTTGAAAATCTGCTTGTTATTACAGTGTCAAAACTGCATCTGTATTTTGAAATGATGAATGATTCCTCCTATTCGATAAATTTTTCTTCAAGTAAAGAGTTTGTAATCGTGGTGAAGACTAATGATGGTTGGTAAGTTAATTTGTTGGAGGGTGGACCTTGATTTCTCGTGATATTTCATGAGATTGAAATGTCGTTACTGGTTTCCCTAGCTAAAAGTGGCATATAGAGTTTCTTTGTATATAGGACTCTTTTTCCCAAATTTTGCAATTTTCTCTTTTTTCAATCCTCTATATATTATGCAAACATTTATGAAATTGACAAATTATTCCTTAAAACAGTAGGAATTTTAGGGTAGGAGGAGAACATATTATCCTTGGAGAAAACACTATAGGGCTTATTAGTGTGTATTGGATAACTTTCCCATGACTTACCTTGACATATCTCTAGGGCCATACTTTTGTAAAGTTTATGGATCCAGCAGAAGTGAGGTCTAGTAGGAACCTGTCATCTTGGATTGATGTGCCCATTACTACAAGATGGAGTACCATGTTATTTCACACCTGAGGAGCACCTGGTAGAATGCATCAAAGTTAGGACTTCGAAGAGCCTATTGAAGACGTAAAATGAAAAAGTGGATATTGATGAATTTCTTTGAGGCCATTCCCTTTTGGGGTAAAAATTGTGACACATTTAGCTTTCCAGCTAGACCAAGATCACCCGATGCTGGATTTGATTGCATGGTTTTAAAAAGAAGTTTCAGGGACTGTAACGGATTGGCCTCTAGATATTATTTTCTCTAGATATTATTTTGGAATTTTATTTTTAAAAATAGTAAAAAATTCTAAAACATGTACAACTTTCGTCAATGATTAATATTGTTATGCAAACATAATTCAGGGACTAAATACGTAGTGTATTAAAGCCATAGCTACCAAGTTTAACTAACACAAGTCAACAATATCGATCCTGTAGCGCTAGGATTGGTCATATGAGAATAAAACACCAATATAATCCAGATCAGACTGCTGCGACTTCGACCAATCAGTCTGTGATGTCACACCTTTCAAAGCAGGACCTTTGCAGCTAAAAATAATTGTATGCAACTTTAGTTATATAAAATAAAGGGGTATTAAGGTGGAGCTCTGTTCCAATTGAAGGTTGAGATTGTCGGAGTCTCCTGCTGAAATTCCAAATACTTTACGACCAAGTTCTCAGAACCGAGAGTGTGAGCCTTTGCAGGAAAAAATTAGAAGTACCCTAAGGATGTCAAGATGGCGAGGGGATGTTGTGTGCTTTGTCATCTTGTGAATGATGGTTTTTGAGGCTTTCGTGCTGGCCGTCGGCCTGTTTAAACTGAGGACCAAGGCAGAAGGTCTGCAAGACACTTCACTCCATGTCTCGGGAGGAGGACCTTGAGTTCTGACATAAAAAGATTTGAAGGATTTTTACCGAGAACCGCCTCTGGCCGATGATCATCTGATTCTTCAAAGTTCCAAGTTGGCTGGTAACTGCTTAGGATTTTTGCCTAAACTCCAGACTGACAAAGAGGCACAGGCTTGGGAGCTGATTGAGGGAGGATTTAAGCTATAAGTTGAGAATTTAAGCCATGTTAAGTGCTGAAGCTTGTAAACTGAATGCGTTGTCTGCCCAGATTCGGGCCCATGCAGGACCTGACTCGATTACAAGCTGAGAATAAGCAACTACTTGTTATGACTTATGATGGCCGAATGGCCGATATAGATGGCTGAGGAGCTAGTGAGGACGAGAATGGATTTTGAATATGAGAAGAAAGTAAATGGGGACTGGTGGAACATAAGCAAGCAGTGGGTAATCTCGTCCTCTGTGGCTTGTGAAGTTCAAAAGCTGCAGCTGGGCAACTGAGAACTGAGAAGAGAGCATGAGGACTTGGCGGTTGCTACAGAATGTTGAAAGAAGCCCTGTCCCAAGTGTTTCATTTGGTGATGGCTATGATGGAGCATGAGGACCTTATGCGTTATGATAATCTTGGCTCTCTCTTCCATACATTGACCCATTTTCTAGGTATATTGAGGATTTTTTTTTTCATTTATGAAAGCCGCCTAGTGGAGATGGGGGGTTTGGCAGACACCTTCCTATTTATAAAGTAGATTAAAGAGATTTTTTTTTGATCGGTAGGTAAATTAAAGAGATTACAAGCAAAGATAAAGGGAGGACATAAAACCAAAACCCCTAGACAATAAAAATTACATGATGCGAATGTTACCACAATCCAAATAATCCATTCTTAAGATTCCTCTTCCTGAGCCAGGGACTTCTTTAATAGAATTAAAAATATCTGAACTATGGGCGAGGCAAACATTATTAGCTAGCCAATCCGCAGCAACATTAGATTTTCTAGTAGATGTGATGAATATTATAAGGAATACCATGAAGCCGAATGCCAATAAACTTCTTGTTGAATACTGTTTAGTCTATTGTACCTCTATGGTATAGTAGACCTTTGGGTGTTAGTATGATAAAGTGTATGTAATATTGACATACTTGTAATATTCATTTCTAAATGTTAAATATATAACCTACTGAATGAGAGAGAAGAGTTAAGCTCTCTATTCTTTCAATTCTTCTTCTTCCTCTTCTCCTTCTTCCTTCTTCCTTTTTTCAAACCCTAACCCTAAACCAAACTAATCAAGTCAACTTGGTATCAGAGCATCTCAAGATCTAAGGGGCCGTACGGCCAAGGTATGGATGACCTAGTTTTTTTCCTATCTAATGAGCCTTGATGTGTAGGGTTTTGTGGTATTGATTCCAAATTTTTTTGAGGCATGGAGATGAGAGTTTTGTGAAGTTAGTTGGTTGTGTTTGATCCGTGTAGATATTGGTGGAGGTCTTATGTTGATTGGTGGAGTATTGTTGCTCCGATGAGGATTTACTCCTCTCTAGTTATCGTGGAAATGCGTTTTTTGGCTTGTTTGGCAAGAAATTTCAATGGCAATGTGCATGAGAGGTGGTATTTGATTTCTCATGAAGGTGATGTGCTAGTTGTATGAAAGTGGAAAGTGTTCAATGAAGGTGATGTGCAAGTTGGGTGCCTTTCTAGTGTTTGAGGAAAGTTGTGTGAAAGTTGGAAATGTTGTTTTGAGATGTGTAAACCCTTTGTGTGAAGTTGGAAGTGTTGATTTGGATTGTGTGTCCATTTGTGGTGGTAGTTTAAGGATTTAATTTGTGCAAATTAGTCCCCTTGAAGTGCAATGGGTGACTCAGAAGTGAGCCAAGACTCCTCTAACCCTATGACTAGTGGTGGGCAAGTGCACCTTGGCCATAGGGATGTTCTAAATGTGCAAATCACTACCATTAAGTTGAATAATTGCAATTTTTTAGCATGGTCACAATTTGTTATGTTAGTTGTGAAGGGAAAAGGAAAAATGGGGTACTTGAGGGGTACCATCCTTATGCCTATGGAGATTGATAAGGCCTTTGACAAGTAGAGGCAGAGAACACAACTATCATGTCCTAGCTCTTTAACTCTATGCAGTTCGACATTAACAGTAACTACCTATTCCTTTCTATAAGACCACGACTATGGAGATATGGATGCTGCCACCTAGACCTGCTCAGAGGTGGAGAATGGGGCTAGAGCCTATGACCTACGCCAGATCATCTCCCAGTTGAGGCAAGGGGTAATCCCTTTTTCACATACTACTCTACTCTTCGACGTCTATAGGAAAAATTGAATCATTACTACTTCTAGGTGAAGTGTAGTGTCAATGCTATCGCTCATAGGAAGCATATAGAGGATGGATGGTTCTTTGAGTTGTTAGCGGGATTGAATCCCGAATATGAGCAAGTCAGAGTTCAACTACTAGGGAAGAAGCCACTTTTCGCCCTAACAGAGCCCTACTCATACCCACACAAGGAGGAGAGACGTCGCACTGCGATGCTTAATCCTCCTCCTCAGGACAAGTCTGTTCTATCCTTTATGTCACAGGGACATAGAGGTAGTGGTCATGGTTCTCGTGGAGGAGGCCATTCTGGTACCTATGGTGATGAGTGTGCTAGCATTTGGTGTGAGCATTGTGGTTACCCATGTCACACGAAAGAGGCATGTTGGTAACTTCATGGTTGACCACTGCAGCGAGATCCTTCTGGTGGAGCTCGAGGGGGCAGATTTAGTGATAGTATGGGAAGCCGATTTGGTGGTAGTGTCCACTCCAGTGCCCATTCCGTTATCTTTGCGGCACCTATCCTGCTGCCTCTCCTCTGTCCGCAGCACACTCTTCAAAGGGTAGTGTTTTCTCTCGTGATGAGATGGAGCATATCAGGCGCTTTATGGCTCAGTTAGAACCGTCATCTGCACCATTTACATCCTTCTTTGCCCACACAAGTACTTCTACCTCGGCCCTCAGTGCCTCGGTTTCACCACACAATCACTCTTGGATCATTGATTCAGGTACATCCAACCATATGACTGGTATTTCTTCCTTTTTAACGTCATCGTTGTTATCTATTCCTGTAGTGATAAGGTTCAGATTGCCGATGACACTTCCTCATCCTTTGTTGGGATATGCAGTGTACCTGCTACTCCTATGCCTCTATCATTTCATGTCCCAAATTTTGATTTAAATCTCCTTTCTATTAATAACATTACACAATCGTTAAATTGTAGTGTTACATTTTTTCTTGTGTTTTCTAGGACTTGGGGACGAGGACAATTGGTATGAGACATGAGGAGGGAGGACTGTATGTGCTGAACCTATTGCCATGTGTTGCATTACCTATCCAGTTGATCACATCAGGTGCTCGGCGTATTACTATTTAGGAGCATCTGTTAATGTGGCATCGACGTCTTGGCCATCCATCTTTTTTGTTACTTAATCGTTTATTTTCTCAGTTGTTTATTTCCAATTCCTATTTGTTCTTTTCAATGTGAGTTGGCTAAACATTGTAAAATTTTTTACACTTTTTGTGGGAACAAAAGTGACTCTTTTTGCCATGGTTCATTTTGATGTATGGGGTCCTTTCCTAGTCCTTTCATTGTCTGGTTTTCACTATTTTGTTAGCTCTGTGGATGATTTCTCACGTACTACTTAAGTTTACCTTCTTAAATCTAAAAGTGAGGTCTACTCAATTTTTAAATTTTTTCATGCCATGGTTATTACTCAGTTTGATGCGAAACTTAAGATTCTTAGATCTAATAATGGAGCAGAATATATGTATGGGACTCTTACCTTTTATTTTGATAGTCATGACATTATCCATTGAATCATCTGTGTCGGTACTTAATAAAATGGGTGGCTGAGCAAAAGAACCGTCACTTGCTGGAGGTGACCTGGTCTTTGTTGTTTGCTATGAATGTTCCGAAGGTCTTTTGGCCTCATGCTCTTTTAACTGTAGTGTCTCTGATCAATCGCATGCCATCTCATATTTTGGATTTCCAAATCCCTATTAGGGTGTTATCCTCCTTTACTTGTTTGTTTCCCATTCCTCCCAAAGTGTTTGGGTGCGTTTGCTTTGTTCATATCGCTCGTTTTGACCGTACGAAGCTTGTCCTAAGGCTTTCAAGTGTATGTTCCTTGGGCTTGCTTCGAATCAGAAGGGTTACAAATGTTATCATCCTTCTTCTCGTTGGGTATTTGCCTCTATGGATGTGACATTCTTTGAGTCTATTTTCTTTTATTTTAATAGGAAGACCCCTCTTCAGTGGGCGAGTATCAGTGAAGAGATGTCTTCTCAGTTTTCTCTGCCAGTTCCAACTTCCTTGCCACCTGATTGTCAAGGTTCTGAATGTCGATATCGCTCGAAATGTCGAGTTGCGAAAAAAAGATATATCGGAGATATATCGTTTATCGATTTTTTTTTTTTTAAATAGCAAAAAAAGGGGGCACACAATTTGAAGAAGTGTTCAGAAAACAGGGATCCATTGGGGGCAGCTTGAGGATGTCCTATGGTCTTGCAATGTTGTTTTCTGTATACATTATTCAATGTTTTTGCAGTGAAATAAAAAAAATTGAGATTTATTCAGGTTTGAATCTGTTCCAAAGATTTGAAATATAATAGGTTGTAGTTTGGACTGCAATCTGCAATCAAATTCGTTTGTTATTTAATTCTTTAATTAGATTTAGGATTTCCTGCAAATTATGGTGTTGTTATCTCCAAACCTTTTTAATTTTAGGTTAAAACCCTTAGCCTTGTATTACCATTGTTAGGTTAAAAAAATTGAAATAGAAAATTATTAACAGAGAGTGAAATTAGCATTACCCTTGACCTTGTTAGGGTTTAAACCACTTAAAGGTTAAAACAATTAAAAGAGCATGTTATTAACAAAGAGTGAAATTAGCATTACCCTAGTTAAGGTTTAAACCACTTAAAAGTTAAAACAAATAAAATGGGATGTTATTTAACATAGAGTGAAGTTAGCATAACCCTTTTTAGGGTTTAAAGTTTAAATAAGCCTTACTTCATTCAATGATTTCATATAATAGAAAAAAGGGGGAAGAAGCCGAAGAGGGGGGAGGAACCTTGGACTGGCGTCTGGCAACGACGACGACGACGAAGGCTACTACAAACGGTGACGGCGGCAGACGGCCACGGTACTCTCTAATCTTTTCTTCCTTCTTCTTTCTTCTCTACTCTTAACTTTCAATCCTTTTTCTTTTTTTTCTTCTAAATCAAAATATTCAGTTTCCATTGTCAAATTTGAAGATTTTTTGCAATTTGCATGATCGAATCACTGTTTTTATAGAGTGAACTGTAGAGTGAATTGGTTTGGTCGAAATCGGTAAGTTATCGCTGATAAATCGTCCATATCGCCGATAAATCGCCGACAACTCCCGATAGCATGTAAAAATTTCTATACATGGTATAGATGTGTCGGTAATGACGGATACCGAAAAATATCGGTGATATATCGCCAATATTATCGATTTTTAGAACCTTGCTGATTGTGATGGCAAGGAGAAATTGTTTTTACTTTGAAGGTATATGAAAGGAGGAAGAATGACAATAAAGAAGGCCTTCATGCTCTCCTCTGATCCATCAGCCAAAGGTAATATCCCTCATTCTAGTTCTGAGTTAATTGATGATTCTTCCCTTCCTATTGTTCTAAGGAAGGAAGTTCGTTCTTGTGCTAATCCTATGTCTAACTTTTATCTCCTTCGTATCGCTCCTTTACCTTGTCGTTTTCTTATGTGTCTATTCCTCGTAGTGTGACAAATGCTCTTTCTTGGCCAAAGTTGCGAGAGGCAATAGAAGAGGAGATGTGGGCTCTTGAAAATAGTGACACTTGGGATGTTGTTGAGCTTCCTAGAGGGAAGGACCAGTGGGCTACAAGTGGATCTTCATTGTGAAACACCTTTTAGATGGCTAAATTGATAGGTACAAAGCAAGGCTTGTTGCCAAGGGATACACCCAGACCCATGGTATAGACCAGTGTTTTTAAAACCGAAAACTTGACTCGACTGGAAACTTGCCGAGTAGAGTCAACTCAGAAACTTGGGCAAAACTCGTCTGAGTAATGACACTTAAAACTCAGACATATATAATATTTTTCTAATAATATATATATGGTATAAATTCAAAATTAATGATAAACCATGTTTAAAATGAAATATATAATTCAATATATACTAAACACCTCCCTTTGTTTTGTATTTATACTTAAGAATAGGTGAGGTGTGTTAAAAAAAAGAAAAACATAATTTGGTCACTCGGGTAGGCCGGTTTACTCGATATTTTGTTTTAACAAAAAAAAGTACAAAACTCGAGGCAAGTCACTCGGTTTTCAGTGTCAAAACCGAGTTTGACCTCAAACTCGACTCGAAACTTGGCCAAGTCGAGTCGACTCGGCTGAGTTTCGAGTCGACGTGCCAAGTTTTAATAATATGGTATAGACTACCAGGAGACCATCGCCCCCATAGGCAATATGAACTCCATAAGAATGTTGTTTTCCCTTACTGCCAACCAAGATTGGCCCCTATTCTAGTTTGATGTGAAGACTGTCTTCTTACAAGGTGACTTGGAAGAATTGTACATGACACCTCCTGGCTTTATGAGTTCCTCAGCTAAAGGGAGAGTGCAAGCTAAGGAAGACATTATATAGCCTAAAGCAGTCTCTTAGAGCCTGGTTTGAGAAAATTTTCACTTCTATGTTGAAGAACGGCAACAAGTAGAACCAAGCAATCCACACCCTATTTATCAAGCATTTCCACCAAAAAGCTACTATCCTTATTGTGTATGTGGATGACATTCTGGTGACCGGGGATGACTATGATGAAATGGGAAAGAAAGAGTAAGCTGGCAGCGGAATTTGAGATCAAGGATTTGGGCCATTTGAAGTACTTCATAGGGATGTGAGTTGTCAAATCAAAGGAAGGTATCTTTGTTTCTCAGAGTATGTGCTTGACTTACTTGAGGAGACCGAGATGATGTGGTGTAAACCCAGTGACCCTTATTGATGTGAACCACAAGCTCAGTGAAGACAGTGGGGAACATCTTTCATATTCAGGAAAGTATTAGAGACTTGTAGGGCGCCTAATTTACCTCTCTTTGACTAGGCCAGACATTGCATATGCCATCAGTGTTGTCAGCTAGTTTATGCATGCACCGACCTCAAGACATTTGGAAGCAGTGTACATGATACTCAGGTATCTCAAGTCCACCCCTAGGAAAAGATTGATGTATGCTAGTCATGGTGACTTGAGGGTAGAGGCTTACACAGATGTAGACTGGGCCAGTAGCCTCTATTACAGATAGGCGATCCACGTTTGGGTATTGTTCCTTTGTGGGTGGCACCTTGTGACATGGAGGAGCAATAAACAATTAGTGGTAGCCAGGTCTAGTGCATAAGCAAAGTTTAGAGCTATGGCACACGGGGTATATGAGCTCCTATGGCTTAGATTGCTACTTTCAAATATTGGGGTTCCTACTCAAGGGCCTATGAGTTTATATTGTGACAACAAGGCGACAATCAATATAGCTCATAATCTCGTGCAACATGATCACACAACATATTGAAGTTGATTGTCACTTTATTAAGGAGAAGTTGATATCGGGTGTCATTTGTACTCCTTTCGTAAAGACCGGGGTTCAGGGATCAACTAGCGGATGTTTTCACCAAAGGATTGGGAGATCTCAATTCATTAGTATTATTAGTAAGTTGAGCATGAGGGATATCTATGCACCAACTTGATGAGGAGTGTTGAATATTGTTAGGTTTCTTGTATCTCTATGATATAGTAGACCTTTGGGTGTTAGTATGATAGAGTGTATGTAATAATGACATACTTGTAATATTCATTTCTAGATGCTAAGTATATGACCTAATGCATGAGAGAGAAAAGTTAAGCTCTCTATTCTTTCTTTTCTCCTTCTTCCTTTTCTTCTTCTTGTTATATCTTTCTTTCAAACCTTAACCCTAAACCAAACTAATCAAGTCAACTCTTCTTCCAATACCAAACAGACCAAGGGGTTCAATGATGATAGAGATTGAATTTACAACCAATGTAGAATTCAATTCAATTTCAATATTCCATATGTTCAAGGATGCACAAACATTTACCCATCTAGTAAAGCTCTGAATTCCATTGTGTTATTAGTAGAACGACCATAAAATGAGTAGAAACCTGAAATAAAATTTTCTTTGCGATCAGGAATAACTCCACCTCTTTCTGTAACTGGATTTCTTTTCGATGCTCCATCAATATTGAGTTTGAACCAACACAAACTTGGTTTACACCATCTCCAAATCAAAACTCTCTTTTGAAAATTTTTGGAGGAAACTTAAACAAATCATAGCTATACTTATCCCTAATGATGATTCTTTCAATGTATTTATGGAGGATAAGATGATACTCGTATATTTAGAGATATTCCCTATGATAATGTTAGCAGATTTAACATTATTATCATAAATTCTCGAGCACTTTTCCTTCCAAATGCTCTAAAACCAACACATCAAACAACAATGAATGCTATCATTATGGAATACAAATATTGAGCATACGACAAAGTAATCCGAAATCTTGATAGCTAGTCGACTAGAGTCACTAGATCTAAGAAGATGATTGAGAGATTCTGGATGATACTCAGTACCATCTGCTAGCAATAGGAATGCCAATTTTCTGAATTATAATATTCACTGAGAACTACATCGTGAAGAATCTTTCACCCAAAAATACTTATTTTTGTTGGGACATATTTATTCCAAATAAATTTATTCCAAGGAATAGAAGGAAAAAATGATTTCTAATAGAATTCTACCCACTAGAAATAGAGAAGTTACCAGTTGGAGAATGACGCCATATGATCATATTCGGACAGTGAAAGGTGAACAAACCACTATTACTAACGGTGTCTACCACATCCATAGGAATATAATAAATAACGTCTGAAAGATTCCAATTACCTTGATTATCCAGTAAATCAGCAATAAGAGGAAATGTGTCCGGAGAAGTAATCAAAGTAATGAGAGGAGTATCACTAATCGAGTTATCCATCCAAAAAATTGTAGACTGGCCATTACCCACTAACTATTGACATTTGAGGATAAAATCTTGAGCTAGACTATTCATATGAGACCCAAGTAGTAGAACGATTGAAATGAATCCCCAAGTTCCAAAGAAACTCACCTCTCAAATATTTTTTGTTGAAGAATTTAGACCAATATTCAGAAGAGGATAAGAGTTTCCAAAGTAATTTCATACAGAAAGCCTTCGATATGTTCTCAATTAATCTAATGCAAATCCTCCTTCAGATGTAGGCTGAGCACATAATATAGCTTATCTGAAGCTATATTATTACAACCAAATCTTTCAAACGATTAGTTTAGCA
Organism: Tetracentron sinense; assembly: GCA_015143295.1. NCBI lineage: Eukaryota > Viridiplantae > Streptophyta > Magnoliopsida > Trochodendrales > Trochodendraceae > Tetracentron > Tetracentron sinense. The sequence goes on along the minus strand of CM026556.1, from coordinate 20,825,572 downwards.
AATGACATATAGCCTTAGGAATATTGAGATTTTGCTTGGTAGTCAGATATGCACTTTTGAGGCTTAGCTAGTTTGTGGCTGAGCATGTAGAGTCTCTCTTTTTTTGGCGTAGCCTGCCATATTGAAATCTAAAAATTGGGCAGAGAGCTTGTTGAAAATGGGACATATAGATTTTCTGCATAACAATCACTTAGCAGCCCCTATATGGACTCCATTATGGCTTACCAAAAACTAACTTCCAAAATCCAACACTTTTTAAACTCATGGTGATACTTAGAATTGACATAGACGACTATCTTAAACCTATAATGATTCATGACTCAAACAATAATTTATTGAAATACAAATACTTTTTAGAAAAACTAAAAATAGAAAAAAAATATAACCGTTAGCCTGCCATGAAGCTGCGCATTGTCCTTATTTGTCCATAGTCACTCAAATCATATCCAAATTGTGCAATCTTGGGCTCGTTGTGTAGCTAATAGAATATGATTTGCAACGATACCAAAAACAAAGCATTCAGATATTTTTTGACATATAAAAAGGTAAGCCACAATTAAAGTGACAGGATTGTGATCCTATTTTTTCATACTTTTTGATTCCCTACTTCTCAGATTATGCTGATCCATGTGCCCGCACACACTCTTGTGATGCCTTTTTTTTGCTTGGTTTGTTGGATAAAGTTGAACTTTGATGGTATTTCAATCGAACTCCTGGGAAATGAGGTTTAATGATTTAATTAAAGATTTCAGAGGACGCTCTGAAAGTCTTCTCCAGTGAATCGGGTCTAGAGACTTAAATGATGTCGAATTAGGAATGTTAGTCCAAGGCCTTCTCTATTTAGGGATACTCTAATAGAAGGGCACTTATCTCTTCCATAGAATAGGCTTCTAAGTCCGAAGGTTGTTTTTCTTAGTTTCGTCCTGGAAGATAGTTACCTATTTAAGTACATAATGCCATTTTTCATCCGTAGCCATAGTGCTTACAATTGGATTATGCATTCTCCAAAATGGTACAAATAACCTCATTTGGACATGGAACTTTATTCTGCAATACATGTAAATTTTATTTCTCTTGCTTTCCTTTTAGTAAAACTTTAGTTACCCCCAAAAGCCAAGTTAGAGTGTTCTTCTGCAATAACAGGAAATGCAGTAGGGAATAGAATCCCCTATGTACAAAGGTTGCTGATTGATGTCTCCCTGGTCAATGAGTCGGGGACATCATTCAGTAGTCCTGAGCACCAGCAATCTAGAAGTAGGATAAATTTTTTGAGATTAATTTCATAAGTGGTCCATAGGGTTCTAAATCTGAGGTCTACTACCTAATAGAAGTCCAGAGTGTGGGCTATTTTCAGTATTATGTAACGTACTCATTTTTTTCCTGAATAGGTCAGCCCCTTTGTTGGTCTAGTACAGTACTATATTTAGGGTTTTCCCAATTAATAAAATATTGTATCTTTTTCTTCCACTTTGGAATTAAAAACTATTCACAACTCTTTTGTTTACAGTTGTTTTCTGGGTTGTGCAGGTATAGTGGAATCACATGTGAGATGCTGAATGGAGTGACTACAACTCTTAAAGATATTCAGGTTCATTCATTTGGTTTTGTTTCCCTTGTATTCCATGCATACTTGATTTTACCATAAATGGTTTCATTGTTGCTTCAAATTTTTTTATTTATTGTGGTTCATTTTTTAAAATTTTGCCATTCATTTGGTTTATTTACAGTAGCTTTCTTTGTCCAGGAAGAGTTTCTAAAGATTGTTTACAAAGAGACCATCTTAGTTGGGCACTCTCTAGAGAATGACCTATTAGCATTGAAGATCTCTCATGATTTGGTTATTGATACTGCAATATTGTACAAGCATCCACGTGGTGCACATTACAAGACTGCTTTACGAGTGCTAGCCAAGAGATTTCTTTCTAGGGACATACAGGGGTCAGGAAATGGACATGACAGTATCGAGGATGCCAGAACTGCTATGGAACTGGCACTATTAAAGATTAGACATGGCAAGTGATTTATTTTTATGCATTCGTATTATATTGTACATTGTCTAAAATTTTGAGCGTTAGTAGAGATTATGCAGAATTTCTTGTCTATTTAATTTTTCCTCTAAATTTGATAAGCAGTATCAGCATGCATTGGATTCATGGACACAAGATGGTGGACATGCTGTACATAAAAATGATATAGGCAACACTATTTTACAATTAGTTTGATACTGTAAGGAGTTTATTAGGATATAAGCATTATTTTCATTTTAGTGTGCATCACAATTCACACGAAAGCGCATCTAAGAAAATGTATCACCATATCATAGCTTTATTCCTACTATTTGAGGTTGGCTATTCATAATCTTACCTTATTTCACTCTATTGAAGGCCATATCTTCTATTAAAATGCTTCGTCTTCAAATCTTTTCTCGCTATCTCAGTCCACTCCCTTTTTCCACCTTCAACCTGCATTGACGCACTCATTCTCAGCCATGATGAAACATCCCATGTGACTCCTATTTTATTGTGTAACCTACAGGGGCTATTCATAGGTTTCTTTGGATGAGTATTTCTGGTTTTTTCTTTCCTAGTTTCGTCACTCACCAATCTCAACATCCTCACCCAGCCAAGGTATTAAACTTCGGTTTCAGTATAAACTTTGGTCGCTAAGGAAGTTAACATGTTTCGAGGAAGTTTAAGGAAGGCCAAAGAAGTTATGTAAAAATTAAAGAAGTCTAGGAAACTTTAAGGAAACATTGGAAATCTAAGATGAAACTTTAGAAATTCAATACTTGAGCTTAAATACACATCTAGAATTCATTATATTACTGACGCAAGCATGTAGTACTCAAATGTGAGAATCATATTAAGCGACATGCGTTGTCTGCTAATCTGAGCTGTAATTTTTTCTTGGTATTCTTCTGGATTGTCAATTTTTTAAAATTATATTTCATCTTCTTTGTCAAGTGAAGGAGTATGTATTCTCTTTATTTTTCAATGATTATCCATGTTAATTGTTTTGGAAACCTAAAAACCTTATGAATGCATATTGAAGTCGATAAATAATTGAAATTTAATTTAGTTTCTAAACCTATTTCATTCTACAATTGATGAGCTCAATGTTTTTACAATATTGAATCAATATGTGAAGAGGAGGAGATGGGTAGTTAAATAATTTTGAATTTATGAAATACCATTAGGAAATTATTTGATTTTTTTAAATATTTCTAAAAAGTCATTATGGTCATAATTTACTAATAACAAGATTATTAGAATAATAAAATTATAATTTATATTAAGGTTAATGCTAACTACACTCTAATAATAAAATTACAATTTATAATAAGGTTAATGCTAGCACACTCTCTTTTAAAGTTAATTATATTTATAATACTGTTAATGTTAGGTACACATGTCTTTCCTTATGAAGAAAGTAAGTTTAAAATGAGTGAAACTAGTATTATCTTTTAAGTTAAAACCTGAAGTCCTTCAGTTTATAGAAATTTTCTATACACTTCGGTTAACTTCCACTGAAGTTCTACATTTCATCAACAATTTTTTTCTGTTTCGGTCGAAGTTTACCAGGAAGTCCAGTATTTTTAAAATACTAGTGCATTTCACTTCGGACATCACGGAAGTCGATTCAATTCGGTCAACTTTGGTGGAATTGAGTCGATTTTTGATCCCATGCACCCAGCTAAGCTCCATATGTGAACATATATTGATTTTTCGTTATCATGTTTTCAAAAGTGTGGGTGGTCATATTGCCATCATTTTTTTCGCTTAGTATTTTATATGTATGGGTTAGTCCTATAGCACTTTGTAAACAATTTATATCATAGGTTCTCTTGTATGTAAACAACTAATTCATTACCTAGGCCATGGGAGAACTGTAGTGTTAACATGGGTCAAAAATTGACAAATATTGTGCATATTGTTTTTTGAACCATTGATACAAAGCATGCTTATTAAAGGCGTCACCTCAGTTCCCTTAAGCAATCGCCTAGACGTTTGGCCTTTGCTGGGCCCAGTCGCCTACCTGCCTAGAGAACCATTATTGAAATTTGATATATGTATTGTTTAAGGGTATGAGATTCATTTTATTTAACCATGATAAATTGGCTAACAAAAAAATATGTTATTTTATATGCTTATTGTGTATTTTACCATATAATATATTAGGGTTTGTATATCTAACAAAAAAAGGGTTTGCAGATAGAAGAGACCGTACAGTGTTTGGTATATTCTTCTCATGCTAACTTGCCCTCTCTTGCCTAATGGGTGAACCATATGGTCCCCCTTAAAGTTGTTAAAAGCATTGCCTAGGCGACCAGACACAGCTAGGCCCAGCAACCCAATAATAAAAAATGCTTTTAAATGTCCCAAAATTTCTCTAGGATCACAAAGCTCTCATAAACCCCTCTTAAAAAATGGTATTTTATGATTTAGATTAGTGTGAGCCCCATTATTATATACCTTTCATTACCTTTCTTGGCATTAACTGACGAAAAAACAAAGGAGAAGAGGTACAACCTCTTCCTCTCTCTCTCTCTTCTTGTTCGACTGTCAGTTGATTGTCGGGCTATTTTTCTATATTTTTTCGATCACTTTCTCTCTCTCTCATTCGGCTGTCACTATAGACTGTTGTTTGCTTCTATTTTTTATTCTCCATAGTCCCCCCTCTCTCCTCCCTCTTAATTAATCCTAGAACTGTCTCCAATGATGGCTATCAAAGTAAATATTGACAATGTCGATTTTCGACAGTCAGTTGATTTTGAAATTTATACGGCACATTAGAATTTTACATTTTTGTGTTTCCTTAAAATTTTGTATAACTGAAATACCTTCTTATTGGCTGTTCTGGTGTGCTTTGTTTGCTGATGTAGAATTTTTTTTCTTGATCCTAATATAAGCTTTCGACTCTCTTGCTCTGGAATTAGGACCTGAATCTGGTTCACCTCCATCATTCATGCGGAAGAAGCTCGTTACGGTTTTGAGTGAGAGTGGCAAAACCTGTTCTTTCATTGATGATGTTTCCATAGTGAAGAGATATGCTGCTGGATCGTGCCATGCTTTCCCTGTGTCTTCAGATGATGAGGCTCTTTCAAAGGCCAGAAAGGAGGTTGATTTTATATCTGGCTAAGTACTTATAAGTTTCAATCCTTGTTTTCTGATTGAAACACTTTCAATATTTTGTATTTATTTGTGATTCTAGGTAAAGAATGATAAGATACACTTTGTCTGGACCCAATTCTCAGAGTTGAATTCCTATTTCAAGAAAGAAGCAGAGGACAGAGAAAAATCGAACAGAAAATTTGCAGAGATGATATCATTGCTTACGTGCCATAAAAAATTGACAAGCAGGAAAGGCATCAAATGCACTGTGACCTCTGAACTGAAGGACATACTAACTCGCATGGATGCTAGAATTCATAGCCTTTATACCAGTTTACCTATTAACACCATGTTTATTACTTGTACCGGTCATGGAGACACAGCAATTGTCCAAAGGTACATATTTTTATGCCCTTCATTTTGGCTTAGGAACTCTTGTTTCTTTCTATATGTTCTTTCCCAATTTATTTATCTGTATTTTCAATAGAATTGGATTGATGGTCTGATGACGTGTAAGGGGTTGATTGATGATTTTTCACGTTCATAATCGAAATGACCAAAATACCCTACCTTTTCTTAGGGGTATTCATTTTTTTTTCTTTTGTGCATAGAAACCATTTTATTCATCAGAACATACTTGGTGCCAATTGGTTGTGGATTATCACCTAACAATTTATCATGACAATATCAACACACTACACATAACTCAATCTTCTATGTAAAGGAGAGATACACTTGAATTTGATACAATTTATTTGAGAAAAACGTGTTAGCTGTAGATAGAATATAAGATACACTTGAATTTTATACAATTTATTTGAGAAAAATGTGTTAGCTGTAGATAGAATATAAGAACACGTAGAAGTGCATATCAGGTTGGGTACACTATGATGAAATGAGAAAGTAGGGATCCGTGTAATCTTCTCTCCAGCAAGCTGTTCTCCTGTATATTGTTTATACTTTATATTCATATTCATCTAGCGGCAACATAACAATTCCGCTGTGATCATTTTACATCATAATCGTTTGCTGTTAGGGATACGTAGTCATGCATGGCTTCTTTGGTTTGATGCATAATAACTTTCAGGATTGCCCAGCCTTTCCAAGAGGGGATTCAAACCCAAGATCTGCTCCTTATGGGTCGTGGCAACTGATGGCTGCTTTGTAATTATGTTATTCCAAGTCAATGAAACTCATTCTGTTTTTCATCAATTAACTAACATAGTCATGAAACTTGGTTTTGGGTTAAAAAAGTAACTTGATCCAAGTGAGTAAATTTTTATTTGAAGAACAGCTTTAGAACAGAGTTGAGCTTCATGGAAGAACATATGGGAATAAAATTAACACCTTTACATTTTAATGAAATATGTTATAGACCTTGATGAGCTTACATTTAAATCAATACTCCATTACTTAGGTTAGTTAGGTACTCCCTCCATGTTATTTAAAATGTTTTATGACTACTTTATGATTGATGTTGGTTCTGTTTTGTTGTGATGCAGACTGAGGAAAGATCTGGCAGAGAAGAGTGAGACAACAATGTGCCACGAGAAACTTATAAAGGTCTTGGAAGAGCTCCAGGCCCAAGCTGAAGTAGCTTTGTGTTTCATCAGTGTGAAGCATTAACTATACACAATATTGCTTACGTGATCTTGTAATGAAGGAAAGCGCCTGTACTATAGCATTCGTTTTTTAATCTTGATCTCACCTGAGGAATCCACAATGCTAATCGAAGCTGCAGAGCCCACAAAATTGAGGGCTGGGGAAAATTATATTTGTAATGTGTTACAGTATTTCATTACCTTGTAATTATCTTTCATTTAGTTGATTGTGCTTCTACCGCCGCTCAACAGGAGAATGTCAAAGAACGATCTTGAATGCTTTTGAATGACCAGTGGGACTTTCACTGAGCTTCCAAGAAGAGTGATGGATAACAATACACTATTAGGTCAGGTACGGTGCGAACCTGTTCCACATGTTTAGTGCCGCGCTGCAACTTAGAATCCTTCCACTGGTATCAATCTCTTTGATTACCCTAACGTCTAGACGGATGTGAAGTCATTTGAAGTTTTAACCCATAAATTTTGGATTTCTGCTTTATACCTTAGTTTTGAATGCTCTTTGGTTGAGGATTTGAGAACGAAATTGTATGCTACATCCACATATATGGCATTTGTAGTTACTGCTTGAGATTTGGACAATCTATAGCAAGAGTTGATATTGATTGGAAAATTAGAATCGTCTTGGATTTAGAAGTTCCAGACCACTGCCATTTCCAAATTATATAGAACTAGTAGGCTTCACGTGCAATGCACATGAGAGAGGAAATGAGATAAGTGTAAGGTAAGGGCAATTTTGTTAATAGTGAATATAATAATAGAAATAAAGAAGATATAAGTGTAAAGGTAATTTTGTTAGCGGACCAGAGAACCGTTGATTTAACTGGGATGGAGCTGGGAGCTACGCGCATGGTCTTCAAATCCAAGGGTCCAAGGCTCTTGATAGATAATTTGCCGATGCGTGTGAACAATGTATCACAGTCAGCATCAGCTTCCTTAATTCTGATATGGTAAGGCTTAACATAACATTGTTTATGCAAAGTGCTCCATTCGGGAGAGATGACTTATTTAGGAAAAACTTCAGTTACTGTCCTAAGACTCAGATGGAGCTCCGAGCCTAACACTAGCTGTTTAACATTATTATAAATATGGTACTCAAATTAGTATCCTATATCCCTCAAGAAAACTAACAACTCGTCTCATTGCAAAATATTGGATTTCTATCACAACATTTCTATTCCTCTAATTGAAACAAATTAGAATGCTCAATTCTTTATGACATCTAGGCGATGAAATAATTTTATGGAATAAACAAATCATACTGATTTTCGTCTCCATTTCCAAGTATCTTTTCATTTCGTGCAATGGATTCATCAAAATCGTTCTTATCAACATATCATTTTTCTTGGTATCTTTAATTCGTTTTGTGCTTACTTTTATGGACCAATGAAATACCTATGGGTTGATACATAATAAATTGTCCATCTCATTTATAGGCCAGCGAACTGGTTGTATAACTATCCTTCTTCTGACACAACATGTGGTTTTCAATAAAAAAAAATTCTTCAAATTCTTATAGTATAGGGTTTCTTTCCATTACTAGCTTAGGACTAGAAACTGACGATAAAGTGTATGTTTTATTTTCTCATTGAACGAATGGTATGAAAAAAATCAAATTGATTTATCGATCAAAAGTACTATGTGGAATCGTCGATTTTTTTTGAAACGAATGATTTTAGAAGCATTGATCATGGCCTAATTTTATATTGATTCCGACGAGTGAATTTCATCCCTTTACTAATAAAGGATAAGTACTAAGTACCTGCCTATTAGAGGTTTTAACTAGAATACAAAATAAGATAATAGGATGCCCCATTTTGTTAGATTACGGTCTAATAAGATTTCAATGGTAATGTGTCACCCGTTCAAGTGACAAGTGCCATTAGGAAATCCTTGGAGTAGCATCTAAAATTGGTGGACGCCAATCCAGCTCACTTATGACCATGTCCAAGCACTTCCAGCAATTGGAGCTGAAAAACACAGATTTTGTCCATTTACCACCTATCCACAATAATACCTTTGTTACCGTGAGGTCCGCGACATAAGCTAGTGGGAATAAAAATTTAAAAAATTTGGGGCTTCCGCAGGTTATTTGGAGGAAATCAATAGGGGCTTCTCGGTATGCTACTAAAGCAACTGCAGAAAATGTCAGGAGATCCGCCAGAAATGTGGGGATGAAGTCGGTGGAAATGAAAGTGAAATGATCTACTTATTTCCAGAAAAAGAAAGCAGTGACCTTGAGTTGGAGATGTGTCCATATATGTATTAACGAAAGTAGGGTTTCTTGACTTTTGTTAGTGAAAGTATGCCTCTTTTTAATTTTAGAAAAACAGTTCTTGGGGGGCATACATCGAATCCCAAGATCTGACTAAGATTCTAATTGATTTTATTCAATGAGAGTAAAAATCACAATCACCTTTGCGACTTTGAAATTGTTAAGTCAATTCCACGATAGAATGCTAAACGGGCAAAACTTCACAAGCGTCAAGTCTCCTTCGCAATCCACACGGACCTTCTTTTTCTTTAAAGCTTTCTCTAATGGAAGCTAATAGCTCTTTCAAATTTCCAGCTCTATGATCTTGAAATAAAGATCCAATTTTTATTGATCAAGAACCTTTCTTGATAAACAAAACCTTTGATATTTATCTTCTATTTCCAAACTAGAAAAACAAGAGAAGAAAGGGGAGGGGAGGTGTGACCGTACACCTTGGGAGAAGAGAGAGAGGGGCGTGAGATTGAGGGAGGAGAGGGAATTCCAAAAATCTGGAAATTATTAAGTGTCCAACAATATGGACGTCCACCCCTATATATAGATCCATCTTGGATCTTATCCTTATCCTAATCCTATTAGGATACTCTCAATTTGTTTCTTATTTGATTTCTCCATAATTAATTAGGATTAATCAAAATAGAAACTAATCTTATCTATTAGTGTTCAACTAATCTTGTCCTTATCCTAATCCAATTAGGATTCTTTGATTGGTAAGAAACTAATAGAATCCTTATCCAACAAGGAATCTTTAATTAGTAACTAACTCTAACTAATTAACTAACCTTATCTAATAAGGATATTAGTTATTAGAAACTAATTAAAAATAATAACAATTATTATTTCCTCATGGAGTGGGCGTCCCACCCTAGGTGGGTCCCACCCCACACGCCTCTTAGGGTATTAAACCATTTTGGTCACTTGAATTATTCTTTTAAAATAATCCCCAATGGGTCCTACCCATTTGGTTTTTCACATCTAATGTGATTCCACCTTTTAGAGCTTCACTATACCATATAGTGATTACTTAGAGAAATAAATTAATTTGATTATTAATTAAATTAAATACTTTAAGAAAGTCCTTGTGTGTGGGATCTAAAGGAATCTCTTATTTCCGGTTGTGGGACCAAGTACTCAACCTTTTGGTTAAAGCATTGTTACTAGAAACACCTTTCCTACACTCCATTAGGATTATAGAATGTCATCTATATCCCTAGACTTCCACCAATCACAGTTAATGCCCATTAACACAATGTGATTAACCCCCAGAAAATAGAGAATTACTTGCACGTATTACTATCTCAAGATTTGTTTACAGATGTGTCCATCCACTTCTAATATTGTTATAAGCTTATGCGACAATATCTAATACTGTCTTTAATCCCTGGCTTATATTAAGAACCCATTTTCTTTGATACTTTTAGTAAAACTTGGACTTTCAAAACATTTTAGAAATTCTTTAAAAGAAATAATAATAATAGTTACATTTATTTTATACAAAAAATATATTCCTCGATAAAACCATTTCATCGATAAATACCAGCGCTGGGTTTTTCAAATCCGGTTTTGACAAGTATCAACTCAATATTATTTACACTGTTTAGAGTAGTGGAATCTTTGTTGAGCGTACATACGTACACTCTTCCAATATAGCGTACATAACCCAGTGAATCCGTATTTAGTCTGGTGTGTTGGACATTGACGATTGACTACATCGAAGCTATATATGCAAATACTAGAGAAGATGTGGACCTCTCAGGTTAAGGACAATCTGTCAAATGGATTACCCTAAATATAAAGACAGTATATTTCTAAGGGTATCAACTGAGCGATCAAGTTGCAATATAAGTACTTCTTACTTATATCCACATCTTAGTCAAGAGACCCTTCTCTCAATGATTGAGATTCATCACTCCATCATATGGAATTAATAATGTGTAAGTTATTAGGAATACATTGTCCAGATGTATACTGATTAACTTAGAACAATTTTAGGTCCACAAGGAACCGGAAAAACCATATCTCCTTAGCAATCAATTATCAACTAATTGGATGGTTTTCCTACAATGTTACCTAAGGGACAAAGTAGTCTCATCCAATGAGATACTTTTCATATGTTACCCAATGTAGAAGACAATGTGTGAATGTAAAAATATGCATTTATTGATTAAATAGATAAGTACTTCCAGAATGGCTTTCGTGGGCATATATGTCTAACAGTTAGCACCCTAGTAATAGGTATCCAGAGAGAGATTCATGGGGTGTGAAACTAAAGAGGGGCATCTCTCGCTCCACTCTACTCATTCATTCATCTCGTGCTCCATTCGATGGCACTCAAATATTAGTATCCTATCCCTCAAGAAAACTAACAACTAGGGGTGTCAACGGGCCACATTTGGGCCTCAAAAATCTTCTACATAGGTTGGGCCTATTAAAAACACAAAAACTCAGCCCAAGCATGGCCCATTGACAACCCTACTAACAACTACCTTAAAACCCTCATTGCTTAATTAATGTCTAATACGCTATTATTTGGATATGACTAAAATACTAACTAAGGTAAGGTGGCGTTTGGATAGACTTCCCAGAGAAGAAAAATACTTCATTAGGGGTTACTTCTTAGAAAGTAACTCCTTAAGAAGTCTGACAAAGTTATTCGATGCATAAAATAGCATTTGGTTTACACATCTGAAAAATGACTTTTAAGATTCTAAAGATTAAATTTGCATTTGGTTTGCACTTACAATAAGTAACTTTTAAATTTTTTACATATGGTATAAAATTGATATATGATTATTTCCATATATCAACTCTTATAGAATTGTGATGCCCATAAATAAAAAAAAAGAAGACAAAAATATGTTTTACACATGTGCATGCACTAGCAGGTAATATACAAATTACTACACCTAGTATTCATGATTTAAAACATGTAACCATATAAAAATCTATAATAGACAAACATTGACGTGCCATTTTATATGAAGCATCCTGCAGTATCAAGGAATAGATATTCATATTTAAGTGACAAATTTTGTCTCATCCAATAAATTGATTATTTTTTGCATCTTATGTAACTCATATTGACCTACTCTACAATGTATAAGAGTACTTGTGCACATGAAACGCTTATAGGGGAAGTGTTAGACATGATGCCCAGAAAAGTCATTTAGATTGTTTAATTCTTATTAATTTGATTAATAAAGACTTCTTCTTTATCTATTGTGTATTCATTATGAGTAATTGACCATGATCATGAGATGACCAATACAATATGATATATCGATAAAGGTCCTTATGATATATTGTAGGAAAGTTATGTGATTGGTGTAGCACTCCAGACTTTTCCGTACTTAATGAATAACACTTTCATAGCCAATTGGCCTTTCAAATAGTCTAATTAATAAATAAGGGAAAAATTGAAAATTCTGAAACATCATAAATGTTCCTTTTCGAAACACGATTCCAACGCAAGTTGAATCATCAAAATCCGAATTAACGAGTCAAAAGATATGGCCAAAACACCAAAGTAGAAAAATGAGGAAAATCAGCAAAATGGGCAAAACACAGACCAACCGGTCGACCACTCCAGCCACCGGTCGACTCGTAGCCTACTGGTCGACCGCTCTACCCACCGGTCGACCGCTATCGCACTAATTTTGTATGGGAAATTTTTCCAGAGAGGAGGTTTTGGACCGATCGACTGCTCCAGCCAACCGTTCGACCGCTAGACTACCGATTGACTGCTCCTATGTAGCACCCCGGACTTTTTCATCCTTAATGAATAGCACCTTCGTAGCTAATTGGCCGTTTTTGTAGTCTAATTAATAAATAAGGGAGAAATCGGAAATTCCAAAACGTCAGAAATGTGCGTTTTCGAAAGACGAACCCAACGCAAGTTGAATCGTCGAAATCCGACGAGCGAGTCAAAAGATATGGTCAAAACAGTCCAGACATACAGAGAACCGATTGCTCGGTCCAGTCAGCGATCGATCGGTCCATAACCGATCGATCGGTAGCTATCGCACGGTCAGAAATTTTGTATGGGGAAATTTTCCAGAGAGTGAGTTTTTGACCGGTCGATCGGTCATAAACACCGATCGCTCGGTAGGCAACCGATTGATCGGTCATAACCACCGATCGCTCGGTCTTCGCGTTTTTGCAGAAATTTCAGTAAGGGCTTTATCGTCTTTTGGGGGTTAAACCCTTTCTCCTTAAGGCTTGCCCGAGCCTTAGGGCATCATTCACTATACTTAGAGAGATTTGGGAGATAAGAGAGAAGAGAAAAGGGTTTCCTAAACCTAGGTTGCTTTTGGAGAAGAAATCAAAGGGGTGAAGACCCTAGACCGTCCCCAAGCACGTTTTCTTCAAGATTTCAACTCAAGCTCGTGTGGAGGTGCATTCTCCAAGCTAGGGCAGCACTCACTCACGTTTTGAAAGAGGTTTCTTCCCCCAACTCAAGTCCCCTTCAAGGAAAGGCTTCTTCCTTCCAAATAGAGCTTCTATTTCAAGGTTTCTTCAAGATCAAACCTTGATCTAAGGTTAGTACACCCTACTAACTTACCCTAGCAATAAATCTAGGTTTTTCCTTATGAAATATGATTCTTGTTAGGGCGTTTTATTCCTTGCAAAATGTGTCATCTATAATAAATATAAACAAGATAAAGAAAGAGTAGGGATGCTTGGATGGAGGTTGGATACGGCGATTGGATGCCGAATGTGTGATATATGATGTGTGGGATGTGGATTGGAAAATGGAGGATGGGCATTGTACAAATAACAAACTTACTCTTGTGTGATTGAATGGAAAATATGCATTAAAAAGAAGGAGATAAACTACTAAGGAATAACGTATGAAAGTGTTTGACAAAATGCCTAAACTATAAATAAATGATCTCAATGAAGGACATGGAAATGGGTTTTATGCATGTGTCCTTATAAATGATAAATTGATCAAATGTTATGCAAACTACTTATGTTACTTATGTTCATATCATGAATTGAATTATAATGTCATATTTGGTTATTTCCATTATCATGATTGTCACTATGGACACGTACACGAGCACGCATGATAGCATGAACCGTGATTTCAAGAGCATGTGCATATAATAAACAACAAGTGCATTGCATATCAAGGAGGTTGGTAGCCCAGGGACATTCGGGTGCTAGCCTCTGGCTCACAAGTGCATTTCATAACAAGGAGGTTGGTAGCCCAGGGACATTTGGGTGCTAGCCTCTGGCTCACAAGTGCATTTCATAACAAGGAGGTTGGTAGCCCAGGGAGGATTCGGGTACTAACCTCTGGCTCACAAGTGCATTGCATATCAAGGAGGTTGGCAGCCCAGGGAGATTCGGGTGCTAGCCTCTGGCTCACAAGTTTACAAGATGATGATCATGCATTCATGCATGCACGCATACATGATTTCTACGAGGCATACCGGGACATGACAAGGGTTTTCAAGCATGAGTTTTATCGGCATTTTCGCATTCATGTACGCCCTTCAGGATGCTTGTATTGTGTCATGCCCTATACTGTTTCTTTGTGATGTTTCTATTACTGCTTGTATGATATCACTATTATGTGTTTTTATTATTGTTATGGTCTGCTAGTAGCTTGTACTCGCTGAGTATTCCATGCTCAGCCGTACTTTCATGTCGGCAGGTACTGAGGGAGCCCTCGACCCGGAGCCTTGGGTCGAGGAAGAGTATACAGAGGAGAGAGAGTCGGCTATCCCATTACAGTCTCAGGCGGACCGAGACCTCGATGCATGGCCATACCTCGACTACTGTTGAGGGGAGAGTATGAGAGGGTTTGGTGTATTTTGATATTTTGATAGGTGGGCCTGTCCACCTTAGGCTTAGACATGTCTTGTATTTATGTTAACTTGGAATACTATTTTGGATCATCAGAAGAAATGAAAATTTGTTTACGCTTCCGCATATATGATAGCTTCCGCGCTCTGATTATCGTTATGAGTACTGTATTTTATCTTGTGCATTACAGGATGGTTTGATAGGTTCGCAGTGTGACACCTAAAATATCCCTAAACTCCTAGGGGGTATTTTGGGGCGTTACAGAGTGGTATCAGAGCTCTAGGCATTAGAGTCCATAGGGTCACTTAGATGATTGAACAAGGTATTAGAATCACCTTAGAGAGTTGTATTCCAAGTATAGACTAACAAGTTAGTCTTAGTCAAAATGGGTTGAACTTCAACCGAACATAGAGTCCTACGCTAGGAACACGGATTGTATGTTATGCTATTGTGTTATATACCATGTGTACATTATTTGTGTTGTACTTATTAAATGTGCTTGATGAATATGTATTAAGTGAATTGCGAAATTGTACTAAATGCGTATCCAAGTTAGACTCATGTTGTATTGTCGTTCTCAGGAGAAATCATGAGACGCAATACCCGGGGTCGCGGGTACAACACAAGGGGTAATGGAGGTGATGCTCCATCGGGTGATTATCAACCCGACTTTGCCCAAGCATTCGCATCCATAGCCGAGACCTTGGCTATGTTGGCGGCAAGGCAACCGGCCACTCCGCCTAATGCGGCGCTCATACCGGCTCCTCCTAACCGAGCCCAAGCCGGGATAGAAGCTTTTCGGAGGATGAGGCCTCCAACTTTTTGTGGAAGCATTGATCCACTTGTTGCCGAGGGTTGGATCCGGCAACTTGAGAAGATATTCTCGGTATTAGCACCTACTGAAGTGGAAAGGGTCACATGGGCCGCCTTTATGCTTGAAGGCGAGGCCGATCATTGGTGGAAGTCTGCACTTCGGACCCGAGAGTTGACCCGGCAAGGTCAAGATTGGACTTGGGAGGAATTCTTGGAGGTTTTCAACAAGAAGTATTTTCCGGTCGGGATGAAAGAAAAGATGGAAGTCGAATTCATTACCTTGGAGCAAGGTAATATGTCTGTAGCGGCTTATGAAGCCAAATTTTCGGAGCTATCTCGATTTGCTCCACACATGATAGTGACCGAGGCTATGAAGGCCCGGAAATTCGAGAGGGGGTTGAAGGCCTATCTCAAGGACCGAGTCTCGATGTTTAGACATGAGACATATTCTGAAGTTGTTGATAAAGCACTATTGGCCGAGTCGAACTCCGAGGAGTTCTTCAAAAGAAGAGGAATGGAAAAAGGACAGTCGAGTAGTTCAGGGGAGAAAAGAGTAAGGACGAGCTTGTATCAGTCTGCAGGCCCGGCTCAGTCACAGAGGATGTATTCAGCACCACAGGCTCCCCGCTCTTTCGCTCCACCGGCTTTTCGCCCGGCTACCTCATATGCTCCTCGCCCCGCAGTTACTCAGGCTACGGGGTATGCTCCGTCCTCCTATTTGCATGATGTTTGCACTCTTTGTGGGAGGAGGCATCCAGCGGGAGAATGCCGGAGAGTTTCAGGAAGTTGCTTCCATTGTGGTGACCAAGGCCACATGGTCAGAGATTGTCCCCGGCGTCAATTGCCAACTCAGTCTTCAGGGAGCAGGCCCCCGGTTAGGCAGACATCTCAGCCTAGCTCTTCTCAGGCTTCGAGGGCCTCACAGTCTACCCGGCCTCCTCGCCCAGCCACACAGGGCCGAGTCTTTGCCTTATCCGAGAGAGACGCACGTGCATCCGATGATGTCGTGCAAGGTACGCACGAATTCTAGAATTTAAATTGTGTAAAATTTCTATGGTTTGCTTTGTGAGTTTCTATACTAAGGGTTACCTATGTATGATGCTTTTTGTTTGAAATCTACTAATAGTAGTCACTTAATCGCACAGGCGCTTTGTTAGTGAACGAATGTCTTGCCCGAGTGTTGATCGACACAGGATCCACTCACTCCTTTGTGTCGCCTAGTTTCGCAAAGGGATTTTTGACTGAGGCTACTCCGTTAAAGCAGGAGTTGACCATTGCAACTCCACTCGGCAAGTCAGTTGATACGGACAAGATATTCGGGGATAGTGTGGTTCAAGTGGGGGAGAATGAACTGTTAGCCGATCTCATCGTCCTAGATTTTCAAGACTTGGATTTTGATGTCATCTTAGGGATGGATTGGTTGTCAAACCATCACGGGCATGTTGCGTGTTTTGAGAAGATGGTGAATTTCAAGCCGGAAGGGGGTAAGCCTTTTCACTTCCGAGGATTAAGAGAGAGGGACATTGCTCGCCTCGCAGCCTTGAGTGTAACAAACCTAGAAGCACAAAACTCCTCGGCCATTCCGGTCGTGAGTGATTTCTTGGACGTGTTTCCGGAGGAACTTCCCGGGTTACCTCCGAATCGGGAGATTGAGTTCGCTATAGAGCTTACTCCGGGCACCGCTCCAATTTCAAGAGCCCCATATAGAATGGCCCCGATAGAGCTTGAAGAATTGAAGAAGCAAATTGAGGAGTTACAACAACTTGGTTTCATCCAACCAAGTGTGTCACCGTGGGGAGCTCCGGTCCTTTTTGTAAAGAAGAAAGACGGGTCGATGAGAATGTGTATAGACTACCGTCAGTTGAACAAGGTAACTATCAAGAATCGTTATCCCTTGCCAAGGATCGATGACTTGTTCGACCAACTGAAGGGAGCGAGATTCTTCTCCAAAATTGATCTTAGATCGGGGTATCATCAATTAAGGATCAAGGCGGAAGATGTTCCGAAGACGGCCTTCAGGACTCGGTATGGGCATTACGAGTTCCTTGTCATGCCTTTTGGGCTGACGAATGCACCGGCGGCATTCATGGATTTGATGAACCGGGTGTTCCGATCTTACTTGGATCGATGCTTGATTGTATTCATTGATGACATTTTGGTGTATTCCCAGACACGGGAAGATCACGCGCGAGACCTCCGCCTTGCTCTGGAGATGTTGAGAGAGCATAGGCTATATGCCAAATTGAGTAAGTGCGAGTTCTGGTTAGAGAAGGTCGCATTTCTTGGACACGTGGTGTCGGTCGAGGGCATTTCTGTAGATCCAGCCAAGGTTGAGGCAGTCATGAGTTGGGAGAGGCCCAAGAGCGTCACGGAGATACGTAGTTTCCTCGGATTGGCAGGCTACTACCGGAGATTTGTGGAGGGATTCTCCAGTCTGGCTGCACCTCTCACCTACTTGACAAGGAAAAATGCAAAGTTCAGTTGGAGTGACCGATGTGAAGTAAGTTTCCAAGAGTTGAAGAAACGCCTCACCACAGCCCCTGTCCTTACTGTGCCATCCGGACATGGTGGTTATGAGGTATATAGCGATGCTTCGCATATCGGACTTGGGTGTGTCCTTATGCAGCATAAGAAAGTCATTGCCTACGCATCAAGACAATTGAAGGAGCATGAAAAGAATTACCCCACTCACGACTTAGAACTCGCCGCAGTTGTGTTTGCATTGAAGATTTGGCGACATTATCTTTATGGGGAACAATTTGAGGTATTCACAGATCATAAAAGCCTTAAGTATTTGTTTTCCCAGAAAGAGTTGAACCTGAGGCAAAGAAGATGGGTAGAATTTTTGAAGGACTATGAGTGCTCCATTCAATACCACCCGGGCAAGGCAAAGGTAGTAGCCGATGCTCTTAGCCGGAAGCCTACTGGACTTTTGGCGCATATGATGCTGAAGGAGTGGAGATTGCTGGAGGATGCATCCAACCTCGACATTAGTTTTAGTCTCCCTACCTATGGGCCGGTAATGGCTAACATCACAGTTAGGCCATTTATGTTGAGCATGATCCAGGAGTTGCAGGAAATGGATGCCGAACTACTTTCTTGCCGAGGCAAGTCAGTTAAAAGTGGCAGTAAGGACTTTATGGTGAGGGAAGATGGAATTATCACTTTCAAGGGAAGAGTATGTGTCCCAGCCGATGAGAAGCTTAAGCGAGAAATCTTGTACGAGGCTCACCGGTCCAAGTACACCGTTCACCCCGGGGGTACCAAAATGTGTAGGGACTTGAAGAAGCATTTTTGGTGGCGGAACATGAAGCGAGAAATAGCGGAGTATGTGTCTAAATGCTTGGTGTGCCAACTAGTCAAAGCCGAACACAGGAGACCGGCTGGACTTTTGCAGTCCCTCCCTATTCCCGAGTGGAAATGGGAACATATCTCTATGGACTTTATCGTGGGGTTGCCGAAGACGGTTAGGAAGACTGATGCTATATGGGTAGTTGTTGATAGACTCACGAAGTCCGCTCATTTCTTACCGTACCGGACTACATTCAACTCCAATCAGTTAGCGGAGCTATACATCAAGGAAATAGTCCGATTACACGGGGTGCCAGTGAGTATTGTGTCGGATAGAGACCCAAGATTCACATCCAGGTTTTGGAAAAGTTTTCAAGGTGCAATGGGCTCCCGGTTAGACTTTAGCACAGCTTTCCACCCACAGACCGACGGGCAAACCGAGAGGGTGAATCAGGTTATTGAAGATATGCTCCGAGCATGTATGCTAGACTTCAAGGGAAGTTGGGAAGATCACCTACCTTTGGTGGAATTCGCTTACAACAATAGTTATCAAGAAAGCATACAAATGGCGCCTTTCGAGGCTTTGTACGGAAGGAGTTGTAGATCCCCGTTGTATTGGGATGAAGTGGGAGAAAGAAAGATTTTGGGCCCCGAGTTAATTGAACAAACCGCGGATAGGGTCAAGCTTATCCGGGAGAGGTTAAAGACCGCACAAGATAGACAGAAAAGCTATGCCGACAACCGAAGGAGGGATCTTGAATTCCGAGTCGGTGATTTTGAGTTTGTAAGGATTTCACCGACCAAAGGTGTTATGCGATTCGGGAAGAGAGGCAAGCTTAGCCCGAGATATGTGGGTCCGTTCGAGATCATTACTCGAGTTGGCGAGGTGGCTACCGTGTTGCTTTGCCCGCTCACATGGCGGCGGTCCATAATGTATTCCATGTCTCTATGCTCCGGAAGTACATCTCGGATCCTTCTCATGTCATCGAGCTTGATCCGATAGAGATCCGAGAGGACCTCACTTTAGTTGAGAAGCCGGTTCATATTTTGGATAGGAGAGATCAAATGCTTCGCAACAAGACTATTCCGCTAGTCCTCGTGCAATGGCAACATCATGACCGAGAAGAAGCCACGTGGGAGCGTGAAGCCGAAGTCAAAGCAAAGTATCCCGAGCTGTTTGAATAGACTTGTGCATATGGCTTGTAATTTTGTTTTGATTTTGTGCATGTATGTATCGTCCAAATTTCGGGGACGAAATTTTTGTAAGGGGGGGAGAATGTAGCACCCCGGACTTTTTCATCCTTAATGAATAGCACCTTCGTAGCTAATTGGCCGTTTTTGTAGTCTAATTAATAAATAAGGGAGAAATCGGAAATTCCAAAACGTCAGAAATGTGCGTTTTCGAAAGACGAACCCAACGCAAGTTGAATCGTCGAAATCCGACGAGCGAGTCAAAAGATATGGTCAAAACAGTCCAGACATACAGAGAACCGATCGCTCGGTCCAGTCAGCGATCGATCGGTCCATAACCGATCGATCGGTAGCTATCGCACGGTCAGAAATTTTGTATGGGGAAATTTTCCAGAGAGTGAGTTTTTGACCGGTCGATCGGTCATAAACACCGATCGCTCGGTAGGCAACCGATTGATCGGTCATAACCACCGATCGCTCGGTCTTCGCGTTTTTGCAGAAATTTCAGTAAGGGCTTTATCGTCTTTTGGGGGTTAAACCCTTTCTCCTTAAGGCTTGCCCGAGCCTTAGGGCATCATTCACTATACTTAGAGAGATTTGGGAGATAAGAGAGAAGAGAAAAGGGTTTCCTAAACCTAGGTTGCTTTTGGAGAAGAAATCAAAGGGGTGAAGACCCTAGACCGTCCCCAAGCACGTTTTCTTCAAGATTTCAACTCAAGCTCGTGTGGAGGTGCATTCTCCAAGCTAGGGCAGCACTCACTCACGTTTTGAAAGAGGTTTCTTCCCCCAACTCAAGTCCCCTTCAAGGAAAGGCTTCTTCCTTCCAAATAGAGCTTCTATTTCAAGGTTTCTTCAAGATCAAACCTTGATCTAAGGTTAGTACACCCTACTAACTTACCCTAGCAATAAATCTAGGTTTTTCCTTATGAAATATGATTCTTGTTAGGGCGTTTTATTCCTTGCAAAATGTGTCATCTATAATAAATATAAACAAGATAAAGAAAGAGTAGGGATGCTTGGATGGAGGTTGGATACGGCGATTGGATGCCGAATGTGTGATATATGATGTGTGGGATGTGGATTGGAAAATGGAGGATGGGCATTGTACAAATAACAAACTTACTCTTGTGTGATTGAATGGAAAATATGCATTAAAAAGAAGGAGATAAACTACTAAGGAATAACGTATGAAAGTGTTTGACAAAATGCCTAAACTATAAATAAATGATCTCAATGAAGGACATGGAAATGGGTTTTATGCATGTGTCCTTATAAATGATAAATTGATCAAATGTTATGCAAACTACTTATGTTACTTATGTTCATATCATGAATTGAATTATAATGTCATATTTGGTTATTTCCATTATCATGATTGTCACTATGGACACGTACACGAGCACGCATGATAGCATGAACCGTGATTTCAAGAGCATGTGCATATAATAAACAACAAGTGCATTGCATATCAAGGAGGTTGGTAGCCCAGGGACATTCGGGTGCTAGCCTCTGGCTCACAAGTGCATTTCATAACAAGGAGGTTGGTAGCCCAGGGACATTTGGGTGCTAGCCTCTGGCTCACAAGTGCATTTCATAACAAGGAGGTTGGTAGCCCAGGGAGGATTCGGGTACTAACCTCTGGCTCACAAGTGCATTGCATATCAAGGAGGTTGGCAGCCCAGGGAGATTCGGGTGCTAGCCTCTGGCTCACAAGTTTACAAGATGATGATCATGCATTCATGCATGCACGCATACATGATTTCTACGAGGCATACCGGGACATGACAAGGGTTTTCAAGCATGAGTTTTATCGGCATTTTCGCATTCATGTACGCCCTTCAGGATGCTTGTATTGTGTCATGCCCTATACTGTTTCTTTGTGATGTTTCTATTACTGCTTGTATGATATCACTATTATGTGTTTTTATTATTGTTATGGTCTGCTAGTAGCTTGTACTCGCTGAGTATTCCATGCTCAGCCGTACTTTCATGTCGGCAGGTACTGAGGGAGCCCTCGACCCGGAGCCTTGGGTCGAGGAAGAGTATACAGAGGAGAGAGAGTCGGCTATCCCATTACAGTCTCAGGCGGACCGAGACCTCGATGCATGGCCATACCTCGACTACTGTTGAGGGGAGAGTATGAGAGGGTTTGGTGTATTTTGATATTTTGATAGGTGGGCCTGTCCACCTTAGGCTTAGACATGTCTTGTATTTATGTTAACTTGGAATACTATTTTGGATCATCAGAAGAAATGAAAATTTGTTTACGCTTCCGCATATATGATAGCTTCCGCGCTCTGATTATCGTTATGAGTACTGTATTTTATCTTGTGCATTACAGGATGGTTTGATAGGTTCGCAGTGTGACACCTAAAATATCCCTAAACTCCTAGGGGGTATTTTGGGGCGTTACATCCTATGACCGGTCTAACGATCCTCGAGTACGTTGCCTATTTGATCTGTTTTAGCCGAGATTTTAAGGGTAGGATGGTCATTTGACCACCCCACTTTCTATATAAACCCCAAATCCATGGGTGAGGGTTTCATAAACCCTCAAGGCTTATATTGAGAGATTTAGAGAAAGGAGAGAAAGGAAGAGCTAGGGTTTTGCTCAAAACCCATCTCAAGCAAGGATTTTCTACTCAAAGGATCTGATCTGATCTTCCCTCAAATTCTCCTCCAAGTTTAAAGGTTAGTACACCCTACTAACTCCTATTAGCAATAATCTAGGTTTTTCATTTTGTTGATGATTCTTGATTCCATGTTTTCCCTCCCTTTTGAAAGGGCTATTTCTATAAAATGTAAACAAGATAATAAGGAATGTGGTGATGTGTGGATGGACGAGGGGTTAAGGCGATTGGATGCCGTATGGATGTTGTGTGATAAATGAAGTTGAAAAATAGTGGAACTGCACTCTACAAATAAGAAACTTACCTTGATGATTTGATGGAAAATATGCACTAAAAAGAGTAAGATGAACTACTAAGGAAATGTTGCATGCTATGTGTTCGACAAAATGCTTAAACTAGGAGTAAATGAATTAAATGAAGAAAATTGAAATAGGAATTGTGTAAATCTTCTTATGAATGATCAATTTCTCAAATGCACTAGATGTTACCTACTTCGTCATACGATTATGCTAGAAATCAAAATGCTACATTCATGTGATCCTCCCATTCAAACATGTCATCATGGTTGCCACTATTGACAAGCACACAAGCATGCATGCATGCATGAACCGGGTTTTCCATGAGTAGCTTTATATGATAAATCAAACATGAAAACAAGTACATGACAAGGAGGTTGGTAGCCCAAATGAAGGGTGCTAGCTTCTGGCTCATAAGTGAATAAAATAAGAACACGTCAAGGAGGTTAGTAGCCCAAGTGAAGGGTGCTAGCCTCTGGCTCACAAGTGAAAGAGAACAAGTACATGTCAAGGAGGTTGGTAGCCCAAATGAAGGGTGCTAGCCTCTGGCTCACAAGAGAATGAAATGTCAAGGAGGTTGGTAGCCCAGGGATGTGCGGGTGCTAACCTATGGCTCACAAGTATACAAGTCAAGACAGAAAATGCAAGACAAGACAGACACGCATGCATGATTTTCACAAACAAGACCGAGACATGAAAAGGGTTTCCCAACATGAGTTTTACCGAGGTTTTTCGCATTGATGCACGCATGTCAAGATATTGATATCGCTTCATGTTCAATACTATTTATCCTATGCTGCTAGTATTGTTTAAATTGATATTTCGTATCGTGTTCACTGTTGTTATGCTTTCGTTGTTGCTTTGGCTAGCTAGTAGCTTGTACTTGCTGAGTATTTCATGCTCAGCCATACTTTTATGTCTACAGGTTCCGTGGATGTCTTTGACCCTGAGCTTTGGGTCGAGTAAGAGTACGTAGAGGAGAGGGAGCCACCTATGTCGTTGCAGTCTCAAGAGGATAGGGATTTGGACGTGTGGCCATACATCGACTACTGTTGAGAGGAGAGTCCGAGAGAGTTCTTTCGTATATTTTGATAGGTGGGCATGCCCACCTTTGACTTGATATGTTACGTATATTTGCACTTGGAATACTATTTTGGAGTTATAGAAGAAAAGAAAAAGTTAGTTCACGCTTTTGCACTCTGATTATCGTTGTCATTATATCATGTTGGCCTTGTTTATTTCAGGATGGTTTGACAGGTACGAATAGTCACCGAGAGAGTTCTTTCGTATATTTTGATAGGTGGGCATGCCCACCTTTGACTTGATATGTTACGTATATTTGCACTTGGAATACTATTTTGGAGTTATAGAAGAAAAGAAAAAGTTAGTTCACGCTTTTGCACTCTGATTATCGTTGTCATTATATCATGTTGGCCTTGTTTATTTCAGGATGGTTTGACAGGTACGAATAGTCACCTCTAAAGTATCCCTTAACTCCTAGGGGGTATTTTGGGATGCGATAATTGGATTATCACAGGCAGATATGACTTTTCAGTTCTTTATACCTTATATAGTCACAGTTATGGGTGATGTTGGGTACTTCACTTATATGGCTGTCACTATGCTAAAATGTTCTCAATAGTGGAGATGTAGTTCTATCTTGAACTATTGTAGTGGAGACTACACATCAACATATGGGAGCTTAATTGTACACTAACTGATTGCATGCAATGAGAGACCTCTTGCATAAACATACTATGAGATAATTGGTCTCTCATTCACATTGAACAATTTCAATGATCCTCAGATCTGTTGCATTCATTTATAACTAAGCAGTAATCTAACTGTTTTAGTTCCACTAAGGTATTCTCTACATTAGGGCTACGATACGGTGACAGTTGGATAGTCAGAAAGCTGTTCGAGTCATGATGAATGTCAAACAAGAAATCCATACTCATTAATTTGAGAGATTATCCAAGTTCCTGGTAAGACAGTCGATTAAACTTAAATCATGCGCAGATAATTTTGAAATAAAAAAAATTTAAAATATATTTTATTTAAAGTATATTATACTTACAAAAGGTTTTTCTCAAAATGTTTTACATGAGAAATTGTTTCTCATGGCTTAATCAAAAGTCTTGGAAACCCGGATGATGTGCAATGGGTTATGAGTTAGAAAGTATAAATAATCTCGAAGGCCCATTAGGTAATGTATTTGGAAGGATTAATTGAATTAATAAGTTCATGTGGCGGGATCCGTACTGGTTAATGTTCATACACTGGGATTCAATTGCACGTCACTTGCAATTCTGATGTAATTCCTGTTTAGGGTCAATGGGATAACATTGGGTAAGCCATGGTAAGAATGTCCCAGAGCAATTTGTGGAGATGCTCACATAAGAAATATAAGCTCATAAATTGATTAAATGCTAATCAATTATTTAAGAAATAATTAAATGTTAATCATTAATTAATTAGATTAAATATTAATCTATGGTTTAAATTAATTGTTAATTTAAATTAAGGGATTATATTAGTAATTATTTAATTAACCTAATTAAAGGGAAAATTGGATTGACCTATATCCTTAAACCCATAAGGATGGACCTTTAATATGGGCCCAAACCCATGGACTAAAACCCATGAATGGGGCACCCACTTTACTAATCCTAATTGGATTGGGACTTGGTTACTTGAATAATTATTGAATAATAACTCTATTAATTATGGATTTAAATTCAAATGGTTGAAATGAAATTAGGATTAAGATGAGTTGTAATTGGATTACAACTAGGAATCCAAGAACCGCCTAAAGCTCACGCCCCTCTATGGTTCACGCCCCCCCTTTTTGTGGTCTCCTAATTTGATTAGGATTCCTCCTTTTGGTTGGTTGTTGACTAATCCCTTTAATTAAGGAATCCATTTTGGAAAAAAGACTCTTTAATTAGTAAAATTACTATAACTAAAGTAGTTGTAATTAAACTAGGATTTATTTAAATTAATAATAAGAGTTATTATTGATAAATAACTCCTAAAGGGATAAATTGTAGTTGGAGTAGGATATGGATTTGATCCAATCTATAAATACCCTAACACCCAAAACGCGTGGGAGAGGATTCTCATTAATTCTCCAGAAATTTTTTCTCTCCCTCTCCTCCTCTCCAAACCGTGAGCCCCTAGGGAGAGTCCCTAGGGATTTTTGTGAGCTACAAGGGTAGTTTCAAGTTGGGTTTTTCAATTCAAGGGTTTTGAACCCTAGGATTTTGTGTGATAGAAAGTCTACACCATTACTCGATCTTATTCTTCTTGCTTCTTCAATTCCAACGAGAGATTCTAAAGCTTCATGGGGATAGCGAAGAACAAAGATCGAGCTTGGAGTATTTCTTCGAGACATCTCTACAAAGAGTTCTGATGGTTCGAGTGGATTTAGTTTCACCAGTGAACATCAATCACCGAGGTAATATGACTAAAACGTGTAAAAAATTTTAGTTTCTTTCTATGGTGTAAAGATCATCGGGATCCAGTTTCTGCATAAATTTTTATCCGGATCCCCCTTCAAGTGGTATCAGAGCTCATGGTTAGGGAGTAATTTTTGTTTATTTTATTAAGATAATTAAATGGATAATTTAATTCATGAAATGAATTTAATTTAGATCTATTTAATGATGTCTAGTTTTATTTTATTTGTTCATGAGATGAATAAATAAATAATTATTTTTATTATGTTATCGAATGAGATTTGATAATAATGATAATTAAATAATTTTACAAAACTAGTATTATATGTGATATAATTAAATTCAAAATAAAGAGTTTATTTTGAAATTTCATTTTTAAATGATTTGATCATTTAATATATATTTATTAATTGTTTAAAATAATTAATGAATGATTTTTCCCATAAATAGATTTTATTCGAAAAGTTATAAAATCCTATTTTATGTTGAGATCATATTTAGGAATTTCGATTCTCTTAATTTTTTATTTTGATCTTGGATAGTAGTAGAACCAATCTTGGATAATAGTAGAACCAATCGACATGAAAGGATCTTGCATTCGAGAAAGGATCTTGCATTCAAGTACGAAATAAAATACTGTAGAGATTTAAGAAAATTCTATCTTATATTTTAAAAATAATTTTATGAAAGTTGTTTTATGGAAAATACAATTGTTTTATTCTCCGGGGTTTGAACTATATAAGACATAGATTTTATCGAGCAAATTGATAATTGTTATCAATATTTTAAATCTTTTAAAATAAGAAAAAGTACTCCATCACCATGTTGCATCTAACTATATGAAATTATAGTTATGGGTCAAATTTTATGATAAATTATTTATCATTCATGCATTCATATTAGAGGATAATATGTTCTAGGTTTTGGCAATCTGTAAAGGGCAGATTTATTGGGTTTCCTTGAAAAGGGCGAATGGAATACTGATTTCCCTAATGTCATTTAAATTTCATATTATGCATTGGTGGAGATGCTATTAAGGAGGATGCTGTGATGATGATCTCGATAAGATGATAAAGGAAAGGATCACGAAGAAGTTTGCGAGCTGCCTTTATTCTTATCCCATTCTCTTGCATCCATGCATTTTACTGACCCATAACGATTAATCTTATATGAAGTTTATCATTGTTTATTATCATGAGATGATAACTGCTGTTTATTTTATCATGAGATGATATCTGTTTTAATTTGTTTAATTATTCTGTTCAAATAATTGCCCTTATATATCATGTGTATATAAGACTGGGGACAAGTCCCTACGTATTATGATCTTCTACCATATACTATGTGATCTTATAGTGGGGAGTGTGAGTAAACTGACAGGCCAAAGCTGGGCCCAATATCTCTCACCTATGTGAGAACATGGTGAAAATTGTATAAGCAAATAATGGGAGCAACAACACCAAAGCGTGAGCTTTTGCTAGGTGTTTACTAGGTTCATGGTAGGTGGGCACATGAATAAGAGATATTATACAATAACGTCAAAGTGTGAGTATCACATCCCTTATAGATCAGACAGTAAATCGATTGCTCCAGAATTCACTAGATGAGATCTGTGAAAATGGAGAAGATAGTTTCTATCTATTCAAGGCGATGTGATATTGTGCCCAAAGGTAGGATTACATAAGCCAATGTCTAGGTATTCGATGCCAATTGATTCTTCCCAAATTGGCAATACCATTAGAAACAGACCCATAATCTAATAGGTATTAATGAATACAATAGATTCGTAATACTATCTTTTTTGTCATTTGATTAGATCATCACAGGCCTGCACCCATTGATTGAAATTCTTCGTGATGAAAAGTTAGTCGAAACTAACTATGTAGGCTGGAAAAGAAAGATTAGAATAGTATTTGCTGCGGATAACCTTGACCTATGTTTTAAGACACCTAAACCCGAAATTCCTCCAGATGCTTCACTAGCTCAAAAGGCTGAGTTAGAGCAATGAGAGAGGTCCAATTAGATGACCAAGTGTTACATACTGGCTTCGATGTCTAACATTTTACAAAGCCAACATGAACACATGGATAAGGCTTTTGACATTTTGCAAAACCTACATGAGATGCTTGGTGAGCAAAATAGGTCAGCTCGACAAGTAAAGTTGAAATCCCTTGTTAACACCAAGATAGCTGAGGGAACTCCAGTAAGGGAGGACATCATAAAGATGATGGGCTTATTGAATAAATTGGAGATTCTTGGAGGAGAGATGGATGCCATCACTCAGGTTGACATTGTTCTGCAGTCACTCCCTTCGTCCTTCAATTCGTTTGTGTTAAATTATAACATGAACAAGAGTGAAATGTCACTAAGTGAGCTTATGAACTCACTTGTGGCTACAAAAAATTTGATCAAAAAGTCAACTAAAGGTGAAACTTTAATCATTGATAAACCTTATACGTCTAATTGATCTAAAAAGTTTAGAAAGAAGAATAAGCAAAAAGGTAAGTTTAAAGACAACAGGGTTAAGGCAAGAGTTGCCAAAGGTTCTTCAGGTGATACTGGCAAGGAAAACAAAGGCAAGGGAAAGTGTTTCAGGCCACTGGAAGAGGAACTGTAGGACTTACTTCGTAACTCTTAAGAAGGGTGTGACAATACTCAAGGTATGAGATGCTTTGAAGTATTGATTATTGTTGAGTAAAACTTTTTGGATGGTCCTCCTAACTCATGGTGCGTGGATTCTGGATCGACTGTACATGTTTGCAATTGTTTGTAGGGGTTCATGGAAACCAGAAAACCGACTAAATAGGAGTAGAAGCTTAAAGTTGGCTCAGGTGCAAATGTTGCATTAAAGTCATTTGGCTTGTTTACTCTTTATTTACCTAATGGAAAGACATTAATTTTAGAAGATTGCTTTTACGTGTTTTCTGTACATCGTAATTTGATTTTAGTATCTAGACTTTTACTTTGTGGATTCTCCTTCGTTTTTAATTCAATTGTTGAAACTAAGAAAGATGGAATGGTCTTGATTACTGGTAATGTCATTAATGGTCTTTATTAATTTAATATTTTCTTTGGTAAATAATGAATGTCTGCAAAGTGACAATGCTTCATCATCTAGAATGTCTAGAATGAAGAGACATTGCACAGAGTCTACTTATCTTTGGCATAAGAGACTTGGTCACATTAATCTTGATAGGATCAAGAAGTTGGTAAAAGATGGTCCCCTTGAATTCCTCAAGGTAGAACCACTCCCTACTTGCGAGTCTTGTCTCAAAAGGAAGATGACCAAGAAGCCTTACCCTAAAAATGTAGGAAGAGCCAAAGAAAAGTTAAGACTTATACATAGTGATGTATGTGGTCCATTTAACATTGTTGTATGAGGGCAATACCGGTATTTTGCCACATTCAACGATGATTATTCCATATTTGGATATGTCTATTTGATGCAACACAAATTTGACACATTTGAAAAGTTCAAAGAATTCATATTAGAAATTGAGAATCAAACAGAAAAATCCATAAGGACACTTCGATCAAATCGAGGTGGTGAATACCTCACCAACGAGTTTATGGATTACTTAAAGGATAATGGGATTATCTCGCAATGGACAAGTCCTGCCTCTCCTCAACAAAATGGTGTTTTTGAAAGAAGAAACCGGACCTTATTAGATATGGTTCACTCTATGATGAGCCATGCCGATGTACCTTCATATCTTTGGGGATATGCTTTACAAACTGCCATTTACATTCTGAACCAGGTTCCTTCTAAGTTTATACCGGTTACACCCTATGAATTGTGGACAGGAAAACCTAGTTTACAACATCTAAGGGTATGGGCTTGTTCTGCGAATGTTCACAAACTTGAACCCACTAAGTTGGAATTTAGAACAGAGAAATGGAACTTTGTAGGGTATCCAAAAGAAACTAAGGGTTTCTATTTCAACTCCAAGGCAGACCAAACAATAGTTGTTAGGCATCATGCCACCTTCTTGGAGGAAGAAATAGATCTTCTTAAAAAGGTTGAATTTCATGAGATGAAAGACAACACAGCCAGTGTCCAAGATGAACCTAATCCTTCCACTATTAATTCTTCTAATTCTATTGCACTGAGAAGGTCTGAAAGAGTTTTAAGACCACCAGATAGACTTCAGTATTATAATAATGAGGTTTATCTAGTTACCCCTGATGATGAGGATACGGATCCTAATACTTATTAGGAAGCTACGTTAGATGTAGATGTATCTCAATGGAATAAGTCCATGAATGCGGAAAAGGATTCCATGTATGACAACGGCGTCTGGACTTTAGTAGATCCACCAGATGTTATAAGGCCAATTGGATGCAAATGGATTTACAAAAGGAAGAAGCTGATGGTAACGTGGAGACCTATAAAGCAAGACTTGTTGCAAAAGGTTACACTCAAATTCAAGGAGTTGATTATGAGGATACCTTTTCACTTGTAGATATACTCAAATCCATCAGGATATTGCTGGTTATTACTGCATACCATGAATATGAGATATGGCAAATGGATGTCAAAACTGCTTTCCTTAATGGAATGTTAGATGGAGACATCTATATGAAGCAATCTGAGAGCTTCATTGCTCCTAACAAGGAGAATAAGGTATGCAAGCTCAACAAGTCGATATATGGTTTGAAATAAGCTTCTAGAAGCTGGAACCAAAGATTTGATCATTTGATCAAAGAATTTGGATTCCAAAAGAATTTAGAGGAATCTTGTATGTACAAGAAGGACAGTGGGAGAGCGGTAGTATTCCTAATTCTTTATG
The DNA here is from genome assembly GCA_015143295.1 of Tetracentron sinense. NCBI lineage: Eukaryota > Viridiplantae > Streptophyta > Magnoliopsida > Trochodendrales > Trochodendraceae > Tetracentron > Tetracentron sinense. Next base: position 20,794,287 of record CM026556.1, on the reverse strand, counting down.
TAGATGACATCCTACTTATTGAGAATGATGTAGGGATGTTGTCATTAGTCAAGATATGACTTTCTTAGCATTTCTTAATGAAAGACTTGAGAGAGGCATCCTATATTCTCGGAATAAAGATTCTGAGAGATAGAAAATGCCGAATGTTGGGATTGAGCTAAACTTCCAACATAGACAAGATTTTGTCTAGGTACAGTATGAGTAATTGTAAGACAACACTCATTCCTTTTAGACATGGTGTCAGTTTGTCTAAAAAGATGGCCCCTACATTAGCTGATGAGATCGAGCAGATGAAGAGGTGCCCTTATACTTCGACAGTTGGGAGCCTCATGTATGCCATGTTATGTACTAGACTGGATATCTGTCATGTAGTGGGAGTTAGTAGTTTCCAAAGCAATCCAGGTGTTAATCATTGGACTGTAGTGAAGCACATCATGAAGTACCTAAAAAGGACTAGGGATTATGTGCTTACTTTTTAATCAGAAGATTTAGTTGGATTGGGTTATACTGATTCCGATTTCCAATATAGAGCTTCCACATCTGGGTATGTGTTTACATTGGGTGGTGGTGCTGCTGTCAGTTGGCGCAACATAAAGCAGAAAAGTATTGCAGACTCCACCACAAAAGCAGAATATATTACAGCTTCTGAAGCAGCAAAAGAAGCAGTCTGGTTCAGAAGGTTTTTGTAAGAGCTAGGAGATGTTCCTTCAGCACTTGAACCTATTACTCTCTACTGTGATAGTAATGGTGTAATAGCTCATAGCAAAGAACCTAGGAGCCACAAGAAGATGAAACATGTGGAGTGGAAGTATCATCTTATTCATGAGATAATTGAGAGGCAAGATATTGTTACAAAGATTAGGTCTCAACTTAATCTTGCTAACCCGATGACTAAGGCTTTATTAGATAAAGTATTTGTAACACACTTAGATAGTATGAGATTGCAATCTATGACACAGTGACTTTTAGGGCAAGTGGGAGATTGTTAGACATGATGCCCAAAAAAGTCATTTAGATTGTTAGATTCTTTTTAATTTGATTAATAAAGAGTAGAACCCTGGAACTTTTGTATATGTCTTGGAATGCGTGTCAAGGCATGATACTTTGTAATCTCTATTTTTCAAGAAATTAGAATTTGGAACCTTTGAGAATTTGGAATGAGTACTATCAAATAATTAATAATGTACTATAGCCTTAGAAGGGTCCTAGTCATGTTTAGAAGATGTTAGAATATAAGTGGGATAAGTCCAAGTAGTGGAATTGAGTGAGAAATGGACTCAGTGTCGAAATTTGTAGAGCACCGATCGCTCGATCACAAGAGCGATCGATCGGATCAAAACCGATCGATCGGTATCTATCGACTGGTCCAAAAATTTGTATGGGAAAAAATTCTAAAGAGGTGATTTTTGACCGAGAGCTTGGTTAAAAACACCGATCGCTCGGTAGGAGACTGATCGCTCGGTCCTTTGCATTTTGTACAAATTTCATTAAGGGCTTTTTCATCTTTTGGGTATTTTGCCCTTACTTTTAAGGGCTGGCTCGAGTCAAGGGTGTTCATAAACACCCTTAGCAATATTTTGGAGTGAGAGGAAGAGAGGAGAAAAGGGGTTTTCTCCTAGGGCATCAACTTGAGAGAATCAAGAGTTTGAGAACCCAAGATCGTCCCCAAAGCTTGGATTTCTCAATCCAAGGCTCAAGCATGCTAGGAGCAGCTCCTCCAAGATCAACAGCGACTCCATGCATGTTTTGGAGGGCTTTTCCCTCATCCATTCAAGGTCGGTACCATATGCTACCCTCCTAGTCATCTCCTTTTCCTCTTTTATTTTCTTTTGTGATTTTTCCCCAAATTCTAAGCATGATAATGTGATGGGGTGAATGGATAGAGATGGATTGTTGTGAATGGGCGATGATGCCGTGTGTATATTTTGTAATGAATGAAATAGGAAAGGCATTGTACCTATAATGAACACACATGTAACTCATGACCGTTAATCCATCTAGAAAAGCAAGATGTAGGCTTTAACCATAATATATACACCAAATGTTTGATGAAATGTCAAGGTGAAGAATTGCTTATAGAAATGCATGTATAAATTTATTCACTTTTCTATAATGGAATGAATATACTTATGAGTTGAAATGAGTGCTATTCTGTAGAACCCCGAAAATTTGGTTCACTGTTCAAGTGAATAGTGTCGAGGACACTAGTATTGTAAGGGCCAAAGGCCCTTATTATAAGTTGGGTTTGGTTAATGAGAGTGAGAGTTTCCCTCATAGGCTAAGTGTGATGTGAGTTTCATGTTAGAATCAAGAAGTGTAAGGTGTTTTGAGAAAACATGCAAAGAGTATGAAACCATGCTCAAAGCATTAAATGTATAGTGGTATGAATAATGTCGATTCAAGGGATTTGTGGCGACCGGGGCCTCTCATGCATGTTGGGTTGTGCCCCATGATCACCTAGGTGTGTTAAAAACCTATGGATTAATGAGTCATGAGGTGTGAGTATGGTTTTGGAACCGAATGAAAAGAGTGTGAAACACTCGAAATGTTCTAAGTGTCAAGAATGGGAATGCCTTAGCATACCCTTGACTTTAAATAGTCCTACTGTTCACACCGCTTGTCGAAATCAAGCGATTCTTGGATTTTTGGAAAGGTAATTGAACCCTCTTTGGGGTTCATGTTGATCAATTGTCTTGGTTTTGAGTTGGAGTTAGGTTAAAAGACCGATTTCTGAAGTCGGGTCGGTTTAAAATCTGGACTGACGAAACCCAATTTCGGATCAGTCAGGTTTAGGGGCAAAATGGTCTAATAAAAAGGAAGAATTGGAAGTTTTGAAAAACATGAAAGTTGTGCTCCTTCGAAAGACAAATCCAACGCAAGTTGAATCATCAAAATCGGACAAACGAGTCAAACGTTATGGCCGAATTTCGAAAACGCAAAAATGCTGAAACTTTCTGCAAAAGTTGCGATCGATCGTAGGGACCCTACGAACGATCGTAGAGGCGCTACGAACGATCGTAGAATTGCTACGATCGATCGTAAAGCCCCAGAAATGCTGGAAACTCTCGGGTGAAACTACGATCGATCGTAGGAAGCTACGATCGATCGTAGAAAGCTACGATCGATCGTAAATCACTACGAACGATCGTAGATACGCGATTTTACTTTCCTTAATGCGATTTTTGGGGGTTTTCACCCCTTTGCCTATAAATATGAGATCAATTAGAGGGTTTTGGTTTACCCTAAGCCAAAAAGGAGTTCTTAGAAAGAGGAGGAGAATCTCTTTGAGATTATCAAGGGGGTTTTTGGATTTGCATCAAGAAGAGCATAAATCAAGGGTTTGATCTTCCCCAAATCAAAGCTTGGGTCCTTCCTCAATCAAGTGGGGATCCAACTCAAGGGTTTTTCTCCAACCTAGGAAGTGATTTACAAGTAAGTACCTCTACCATCTAACTTTGCTATGATCTAAATATTGAAATGAGAATGAAATCATGATTGGAATCTATTACTCCACCATGTTATGATGCAAATGGGAGATAGATGATTTTGGGTAAACAAGGGTTATAATTTGGGGGTTTTTCAAAAAGAGGGATGAATGTGGCTATGCTTGCAAGTGAATGACATTACCTTTAAATAAACCATGATTTTGAATTGTAATATGATGGAATAGGCTTAAAAGCCATGGTTTTGATGATGCAATGCAATGAGTGAACATATGCTATGTTTCTAGAATTTTTCAAGTACGCTATAATGAAAACATGTTTTGTATGAGATCATATGAATTGTTAAGGCTTTCCCTATGTACATGATGATGCTCACAAGCACTCCACGCACTCTATGCTTTACATAACGAGATTTTTACAAGCTACCAATAATTCATAAGAACTCATAAGCTACGAAGCATCCATAAGTACTCAGAAGAACTCTCACAAGTAAAGGGAATGTCAAGGAGGTTGGTAGCCCAGGGTAATGCGGGTGCTAACCTCTGGCTCACAAGAATATCTCATAAGAAAGCTCACAAGTAAAGGGAATGTCAAGGAGGTTGGTAGCCCAGGGTAATGCGGGTGCTAACCTCTGGCTCACAAGAATATCTCATAAGAAAGCTCACAAGTACATGGAATGTCAAGGAGGTTGGTAGCCCAGGATAATGCGGGTGCTAACCTCTGGCTCACAAGAATATCTCATAAGAAAGCTCACAAGTACATGGAATGTCAAGGAGGTTGGTAGCCCAGGTAATGCGGGTGCTAACCTCTGGCTCACAAGAATATCTCATAAGAAAGCTCACAAGTAAAGGAAATGTCAAGGAGGTTGGTAGCCCAGGGTAATGCGGGTGCTAACCTCTGGCTCACAAGAATATCTCATAAGAAAGCTCACAAGTACATGGAATGTCAAGGAGGTTGGTAGCCCAGGGTTGTGCGGGTGCTAACCTCTTGCTCACAAGATACTCACAAGAACTCATAAGCTCACAAGAAACTCACGAAAACTCATACGCTCACAAGGAACCTCACAAGACTTCATACGTCTCATAAAGAACTAATAAGAAATTGTAAGCTCATAAGGACTCATCAGAACTTACAAGAACTTACAAGAACTATGAAAAGTGTTTTATTTTCTACGAAAGATAAGATTTGACAAATGAATGCCTATGTTGTTTTAAGCATGAATTATGAACTGAATTCTTTTAAAAGTACTCGCATGTGATATTATTGTGATATAACATTGTTAGCTAGTAGTAGGTATACGCTGAGTATTCCATGCTCAGCCGTACTTTGATGTCGGTAGGTACACTACACGAGGATCGAGGCAGCTCAGGGGGAGCAGGAGGTTATTGGAGTGTTAGTCAGAGGTTAGGGTTGGCCTGTGGCCATGGTTGGGAAGAGAGAGAGAGAGTCATGTATTTTGGGAATTTGGTTGGGGATATTGTACCATTTAAGTTGGCAACTCAAGTCAAGGATTTCATGTACATGTCAAAGTTTATATTCAGTTATTGTAAACAGTTGTGCTTGGAATACAGTTAAGTTAATAAAGAAATTTTCAGTTCACTATTTAGCTTGCCTTATATGCTTCCGCAAGATGGTTGTATGGTAGGTAACGGGCCCAAATATAGCCTAACTCCTAGGGGGTATTTTGGGGCGTTACATATTCCATGTATTATTGAACACTATATGTCATATTTATTTCCAAGCTATATCATGTACACGACATCACAAGCACGACATGGTTTACCGAGTTTTTCAAGAACAAGGATTTTATTCTCGATTCATGAACACCATAACAAGGCCAAACATAAGGGTTGGTAAATAGAGGTAGGGCATATCTTAAGATATATTTTGCCTCACTTTTGACAAGAACAAGAACAAGCAAGCAAGATGTTAGTGCACCTCCAAGCATGCATGTTCACTTATTTGTATTTTTTCAAATGAGGGAGTTTACACTTCCCTCCCTTCAAGTTGATAAGAGGGGGTTCTATACCACCCTCCCTCACAAGTCGAATCTCTTTAAAAAGAGGGGGTTCTAAACCATCCTCCTCACAAGTTGCATCTCATTTTCTTAAGAGGGGGTTTACACCACCCTCCCTTCAAGTTGTTCAAGGGCACTAACATCCCAAGTGCATGCGCATGTTTAATTTCCAAGCAAGCAAGCATGAGCATTTGTATTTCATGACATGGCATGCATGACACGACAAGACAAGCACGACATGACACGCATGACAAGACAAGCAAGATAGGACACGACAAGACAAACTAGACTAAACACGACAAGGCAAGTTTTCAAGCAAGCACGAAAAGAGTATTTCAAGTCAAGTCAAGCACATGATGATTTCAATAGTTTTCTCGGTTTTGATGTGATACAAGCATGAAATATAAATTGTTTATCTTCCTGTTATGATATGAACTGCTTCCGCTTTATTTCTATTATTATATTGCTATGATTGTTGGTTAGTATCTGGTACCTACTGAGTATTCCATGCTCAGTCGTACTTTTGATGTCGGCAGGTATTAGTGGAGCACCCGCTCCTTTTTACATTTGTGCTCCTAGCCATGTTAATGTATGCTTCTGCTATTTTGTCCTCTATTGTATATGCTCCGTGTATTTTGTAGGATGATTCGTTAATCATGTCACGTAGGTCATGATAAGTCATCCAAGATTCACTCTAACTCCTAGGGTGGGTTTTGGGTTGCAACAGAAGTTGTATCAGAGCTTAGGCTTTAGGTCTTTAGGGTCACTTAGAATCTGGTACCACAACTTGACAAGAGCATATGTCCGGAAGCAAGTTAGGAAGGAAGTAAGTCAGAAGCGAGTCATGTTCCAAGTGTAAGACTAAACTTTAGTCTTAGTCTAAATTGTTGCTTCAACCAAGTACGGGTCTTAGGGACGCTAGAACCCCAAAGTATAATGTTATAAATACTCTGATGACTTGATGTGAAGAATATGATAGTACTATACTATTATTGATTGCTCGATTTTGAAAATTGAATCAATGCATAAATCATGGTTCTAAGTTAGACTCATGTGTTGCTATTGTTCTTAGGACTTTAGTCATGAGGCGAGGCACAAGGGGTCCCGGACCACATACGAGAGCTTCTTCCTCTTCTCAGGATGAGGATGAGTAGCCGGACCTCTCTTAGGTTCTCGACTTTATTGTAGAGACTCTGGCATTGCTTGCGATCAGGCAGGCTATTCCACCTCTTGCAAAACCTACCCCACCTCCTGCTACTCCACCGCCTACAGCACCAGTACATCGCATAGCTAGGGTTGAGGCATTTCACAGAATGAGGCCTTCAGCATTCCATGGGAGTGTGGACCCTCTTGCTGTAGAGGCTTGGATCCTCCAGTCGAAGAAGATCTTCGCGGTCCTCTCGCCCACAGAGGAAGAAAGAGTGGCATGGACTATTTTCATGCTATAGCATGAGGCCCACCATTGGTGGTTTTCTGCCTTGAGGACTTGGGAATTGACCAGGCAAGGTCAACCATGGACTTGGGGCGAGTTCATAGATACCTTCTACAAGAAGTACTTCCCGGTGGGAGCTCAGGAAAAGAAAGAGAATTTATCAACCTCAAGCAGGGCTCTATGTCTGTGGCTTAGTATGAGGCCATGTTCTCCGAGCTGTCACGCTTCGCGCCCCACATGATTGCTACGGAGGCGATGAAGGCAAGAAGATTCGAGCAAGGGCTCAGAGACGTGATCATGGAGAGAGTCTCAGCTTTCAGGCATGCTACCTACCCCGAGGTAGTGGACAAGGCCTTATTGATTAAGACCAACTCTAAGGCCGTGTCTAAGAAGAGAGATTTGGCGAGAGGCCAATCCAGCAGTTCAGCACCTCTAGAGAGGCGGGCCCAGACTGGCCCTTATCAGTACACTTGGCCAACACCACTTCAGTATGCATGGCCAACACCACCACAGAGGCCATCTTATGCGACTCCAGCTCCATGACAGAATGTGCCTCAGGTACCACGACCTCAGGCTCTTTCGGCCCCATAACATGTTGCACCTCAAGCAGCGAGGTATGCTCCACCTACGGCCCCTTCGACATAGACATACGAGGTCTGTACCTCTTGTGGCTGAAGACATTAGATAGGAGATTGCCGGAAGGCAATAGGCGTATGCTTCTACTGTGGTCGTCAGGGCCACCTGATTAGGGATTGCCCAAGTCGGTATTTGCCACGTCAGTCTCAGGGGATTAGGCCCCCAGTTCATCCAGCAGGATCATATCAGGCCTCCTCCCAGCTTGCATGGTCTGTACCTCCGCCACGCCAGGCGAACCAAGGACGAGTATTTTCCTTGACTGAGGGAGATGCACTTGCATCGAATGATATAGTGCATGGTATGCGTTTAGAGTTTATTCTTTTATCTATGATTGTCTTATTATGCTTTATTCCTTGTGTACGTATGTGGCATGTTATACATCTATATATCTATATATATGATGTTGATGCATGGATTGACTTAGCTAGCTATAATTTCAAGAACTTTATTAGTCAATGAATGTTTGGCTCGAGTGTTGATTCACATCGGGTCTACTCATTCATTTGTCTCGCTGAGTTTTTCCCAAGGCTTTTCTACAGAGCCTAGTCAACTGGAACCAGAGTTATTCATTTCGATTCCTCTCGACAAGACAGTGGTGGCAGATAGCATTTTTAGAGGTAGTGCAGTTCAAGTTGGAAGCTACAAGTTGGCAACTAATCTCATCGTCCTTGGATTTCAGGACTTTGATCTCATCATGGGGATGGATTGGTTAGCAGCTCACTATGGTGAGGTGGCATACTTTGAGAAGGTGGTACTCTTTAAGCTAGTGGAAGGGAAGCCATTTCATTTTCGGGGGTTGAGAAGTAAAGATATCATCCGCTTTGCGACGTTAAGTCTAGCGAACCCCGAGGCTAAGGACTCTTCGATCATTCCGGTCGTGAGTGAATTCTTGGATGTATTTCCAGAGGAGCTTCCAGGGTTGCCCTCAGACAGGGAGATTGAGTTTGTGATCGAGCTTGCACCAGACATAGCTCCCATCTCCCGGGCTCCATACAGGATGGTCCCGATTGAACTCAAGGAGTTGAAGACCCAATTGGAGGAGATACAAGACCTTGGATTCATTCGACCAAGTGTCTCACCGTGGGGTGCCCTGGTGCTATTTGTTAAGAAGAGGGATAGCTTGATGCGGATGTGCATCGATTACAGGCAGTTGAACATGGTCACAATAAAGAATAGGTATCCATTGCCTAGGATTAATGACTTGTTCGATGAGTTAAAGGGAGCAAAATTTTTCTCTAAGATTAATCTTTGGTCTGGTTACCACCAGTTGAAGATTAAGGTGGAAGATGTTCCCAAAACTGTATTCAGGACTCGATATGGATATTACGAGTTCTTGGTGATGCCTTTTAGTCTCACGAATACGCCGACAACCTTTATGGATCTGATGAACCGGGTGTTCCGACCATACCTGGATCGATGAGTGATAGTGTTCATCGATGACATCCTGGTTTATTCCCAGACACGGGAAGATCACACACGAGGCCTTTGCCTTGCTTTGGAAATGCTGAGAGAGCACAAGCTGTATGCCAAACTAAGCAAGTGTGAGTTTTGGTTGGAGGAAGTGGCATTCCTAGGCCACGTTGTTTCTGCGGAAGGCATCTCGGTAGATCCGAGGAAGATAGAGGCAGTCATGAGTTGGGCGAGGCCCAAGAGTGTCACTAAGATACGCAACTTCTTGGGTTTGGTAGGTTACTACAGGAGATTCGTAGAGGGGTTCTCCAGCCTAGCAGCGCCGCTCACTTATCTGACCAGGAAGAATGCCAAGTTTATATGGAGTGATAAGTGCGAGATCAATTTCATGGAGCTGAAGAAGAGGCTTACCATGGCTCCCGTCCTTATAGTGCCATCAAGGTATGGTGGTTATGAGGTGTACAGTGATGCCTCGTACGTCGGGCTTGGGTGTGTTCTCATGCAGCACAAGAAGGTCATTGCCTATGCATCAAGGCAATTAAAGGAGCATGAAAAGAATTACCCCACGCATGACATAGAGCTTACCGCAGTGGTGTTCGCACTCAAGATTTGGCGACATTACCTTTACGGGGAAGAGTTCTATGTGTTCACGGACCACAAGAGCCTCAAGTACCTCTTTTCCCAAAAAGAACTGAATTTACGGTAACGACGTTGGATGAAATTTTTGAAAGACTATGAATGCACCATCCAATACCACCCAGGCAAAGCAAATGTAGTGGCTAACGCCTTGAGTAGAAGACCTCCAGGGTTGTTGGCTCACATGTTGGTGCAAGAATGGAAGCTATTGGAAGATTTTAAAAATTCGGACGTCAGTGTCAATGGTTCCATCCGTAATCCAATGATGGCGAACATCACGGTTCAGCCGTTTCCGAGAAAAGGAAGTTGCCAAGGGGAGTGAAGACTTTCTCTGACTAGCCGATGTGCTATCATATTCAGGGGAAGACTGTGTGTCCCTGCCGATGCAGAGTTAAGGCGGGAGATTATGGATGAAGCCCACCGTTCGAACTATACAGTGCATCCCGGGGGTACGAAGATGTACCGAAACCTCAATGGGTACTTTTGGTGGTAAAATATGAAGAAAGATGTTACAGAGTATGTGGCACAGTGCTGGGTGTGCTAGTAGGTGAAAGCAGAGCACATACGAACGATGGGTCTATTACAGTCTCTCTTTATTCTTGAGTGGAAATGGAAGAACATTTCCATGGACTTTATTGTTGGCTTGCCACGGACGACAAGGAACTCAGATGCAATATGAGTTGTAGTAGATCGTTTGATGAAGTCTGTGCATTTCTTACCCTATTGGACTACATTCAACTTGAACCAGTTAGCGGCACTTATATCAAGGAAGTGGTTCGATTGCACGGGGTGCCAGTCAGCATTGTATTTGATCAGGATCCAAGATTCACATCCAGGTTCTGGAAGAGCATTCAGAGCCCTATGGGTTCCCGACTAGACTTTAGCACCGCCTTTCATCCACAGACGGATGGACAAACCGAGAGGGTAAACCAAATCATCGAAGACATGCTTCGGGTATGTATGTTAGATTTTAAGGGTAGCTGGGAAGAACACTTGCCTTTGATTGAATTTACCTATAACAATAGCTACCAGACGAGCATCCAAATGGCACAATTTGAGGCCTTGTATGGGCGAAGCTGTAGGTCTCCTCTCTATTGGGATGAAGTAGGAGAGAGAAAGGTGTTGGGTCCTAAGTTGATCAAGCAAACTGCGAACAAAGTCAAGATCATCCGGGATCGGTTGAAAGCTACCTAGGATCGTCAGAAGAACTATGCGGACACTCGCCGCAGGGACTTGGAATTCCAGGTTGGGGATCAAGTCTTTGTGAAAGTATCTCCTAGCAAGGGGATCATGAGGTTCGGCAAGAAGGGCAAACTCAGTCCTCGGTATGTTGGGCCATTCGAGATTGTCACTAGAGTTGGTGAAGTTGCTTATTGGGTAGCTCTTCCAATTCATATGGCCGCAGTTCACAATGTGGTCCATGTGTCGATGTTCCGGAAATACATTTCAGACCCTTTGTATGTCATAGACTTGGTGTACCGACCCCAAAATCCTACAAGGCTAAAATAGGACTTTGGAATCATCACATTTCTTAAACCTGCTTAAAATCCATACATATAAGGCATACTACACGAGTCTCCAAAAATGAGGATAATAAAATTTCGATCATGAAAAGTCAAACCATCCTGTACAATGATAATCCACATATCATAGCTCCTCATAAACGAAATAGTCTAAAACCATCAATAGGGTAAAACAACTAAGACAATATCAACTACAAGTCAAAAAGTCTAATATAACATCTCTTCCAAAAAGAAATACTAAAACTACTAAATAGGGATAACTATCAAAATCCCTAGCCTCCTCCTCAGGAAGCTCACCTTCTTCCCCCTCTTCGGCGTACACCTCCTCAGTCCACGGCTCTCCTCTTAAACCTGAAGACAATGACAGGTTGACTGAGCATGGAATACTCAGTGGATAAACAAACTAACAACAACATAAGATAGCATGAGCAATAACAATATTATAACTCAGTTTATCTAAGCTTAATCATAACAATTTCTCGTAAAATAGACATAATCAGAGTGCAGAGCATATAACATGTCATAACATCATCTTGACTCGTGTACCCGTGAAATTCTTATCCATGAACTTAACTTAACATATGCATAGACTCATACATGCATGATTCATAGTGTGTTTGTCCCAACAACGCATAATCATAGTGTTTTGTCCCGACAACGCATAATTCATAGTGTTCAACAATGCATAGAGTGGATGTTCGTAATGGGGGATCATTCTTTCATAGCATAACATGAGTGCGACAACGCGTAGAGTGGATGTTCGTAGTGGGGGATCATTCTTTCATGGCATAATTCATAACATGTTCGTATCCAATGCATGCATGCTTGTGAGACAAGTGAACTCATGAGACTTGAATACTTACCATGCAAGTGCACGTGTGCTTGAGTGTCGTGATTGGAATTCAAATGAGTTATCATTTAGATTTCAATCTTCCGTTAGGAAACTTCGCTAGGTTACATCTCCCTAGTTAGAGAATTTTCAACGTGGAGTGTAACGCCCCAAAATACCCCCTAGGAGTTAGGATACTTTGGCAACGTGACCTACACTTAAACTCACCTGCAAAGAGTATACAAGGCATGCAAAATAGAGGACTAGAAATTTCTTTAATCACTTAACTGTATTCCAAGCACAAATTGTCTACAATAACTGAATATAAAATAACACATGTACATGACTTCTTAATTTGAGTCCCAACTCAAATGATACAATTATCCCATAGGCATAAGAACCCAAATACATGTCTCTCTCTCACTCATCCCAACCCTTGGCCATATACCAAGCCTCCTAATATCTAGGTAAGCATCTGAATAACCTCCTGCTCACCCTGAGCTGCCTCGATCCAAGGGACAAGAGTCCACATATCATGTAATGTACCTACCGACATAAAAGTACGGCTGAGCATGGAATACTCAGTGAGTACAAGATACTAACTAACAATAGTAATAACAATAAAACAACATACATCATACAGTTCATCACTTCATTTCAAAAATCAGAGTGCGGAACTAATAACGATAACCAATAAAATCTTGTGCATCAGATTTAAACTCATACTTAGGGTTTATGCTTTGACTAAAACCTTTTTCACCTTCCTTGTGATTCTTGTAATTCAAGCTTTACAATTTTTTTTTTGCTTCTTATGGGTTCCTTACATGTCTTATGAGGTTCTTCTCGTTGGCTAGTACCCGAACTATGAAATGGACGGATATACTAGGTTCTTATCTGGTTCTTGTCTCGTGAGTATCATGCGTGTTTTCTTGTCGACTTGCTTGTGAATTTCCTTGTTTGCCTGGGAACAGATGATAATGCCCATACCTGGTCTTAGTACATTATCACCCTTCCATTTTTTCTTAATTCTTTCTTGGATACAGATACTAGTACCCGTACCTGGTCTGAGTACATTAACACCCTTTCATATTGCCTTGGAAACATATACTAGTGCCCGTACCTGATCTTAGTACACTAGCATACTTTCATATTATTCTTGTCATGGAAACAGATATTAGTGCCCATACCTGGTCTTAGTACACTAGTATCCTTTCATGCTTGTCATTTTACTTGGAGACAGATGCTAGTACCCGTACCTGGTCTTAGTATACTAGCATCCTCTCATACTTGTTGGGAACAGATGTTAGTGCCCGTACCTGGTCTTAGTACACTAACATCCTTCCATGCTTCGTGATTCTTGCTTGTTGCGTTTTCATGTGAACCAGGTATGACATATCCCGGGGATATGCCCTACCCTTGACCTTCATTTTTTGTTTAACTTGTGAGCCAGAGGCTAGTACCCGCACATCCCTAGGCTACCAACCTCCTTGACATGTTCTTGTTTTGCTTCTTATGAGCCAGAGGGTAGTACCCGCACATCCCTGGGCTACCAACCTCCTTGACATATCATTTCCTTGTTTTAATTATCATGTACCACCACTTGTGAAAGAAACCCAGTTCATGCAAACATGCGTGCATGTGTGTAGCAATTGTAGTAGGCATGATGACATACTTGAGTAGGATGATCACATGAGCGTAGCATTTCAATTCTTAATATGAGCATATGGAAATATAAATGACATATAGTGCATTTGATCAAGGTAGACATTTAGAAAGAATAACTCAATGCATGCTTTCATAATTCAAGTTCAGTCATTCAAATCTTCATTTAAACATTTTCTCAAACACTTGATAAGCATCACAATTATAGCCTTTTGATTTAAGTTGCTTAGTGTATGTTTTTCATCAAACACAAGGGGTGTATTCTTTATGCATAAAATTCCCATCCACCATTTCTCCATCACACAACACACGTCACAATACATACGGCATCCCATCGCCTCAACACCATTTCATCCATTATTACATCCCCAACTCATCCTTTATCTTGTTTAATTTAGGGAAGTTAAGCATTTAAAACCAAAAGAGGGAAAATAAGGGAGATTCAATACACATCATAACCAAGAAAGCTAGATTATTACCAAGGTAGTTAGTAGGGTGTACTAACCTTTGAGATCAAAGCTAGATCTTGAAGAAACCCTTGTTTTGGAATCTCCTTGCTTGAGGAAGAATGCCACTTGAAGATGGAGGAGTACTTGCTAGGTGAGGAAGACCCACATTGATTTTGGCTCCACTTGATCTCCACAAAACCCCTCTTGAAAATCCCCAATCTTCCTTCCCTTTCTCCCTCTCAATCCCTCTCTAGGTCTAGGTTCCCCCAAAACCCCCAAAAAACTCGGTTTTAAGAGCCAACTGGGCGCGAGTGCGATCAATCGCACCTTTGGTGCGATCTATTGCACTTGAACCCGAAAGGAATAAAAAAAAAACGTGCCTGAATGCGATCGATCATAGAAATTTGTGATAGATCGTACCGTTTTACGATCGATCGCAGCTTATTTGCGATAGATCGCACCCCTATTTTTCGGATTCCGATAGATTTTACCCCATTTTAGTATTTTGACCATAACTTTTGACTCGCTTGTTTAATTTTAACGATTCAACTTGTGTTGGATTCATCTTTTGAAGAGGAACAACTTTCATGTTTTACAAAAATCCTAATTTTGAGTTTTAAAAGTTCCAAATGGGCCCACAAATAGACTAGTCTATAATTTCAGCAGAAAAACAACGGAAAACCCACTTTTGACTTAGCTTAGACTCAAAATATGGAAAAACATTAAACATGAACCTCGAAGGGGATTCTAACACAGTTCTAATGGTTCAAGAATTAGTTGATTCTGATAAGAGGTGAGAGAACTAGAGCTATTCAAAGTTGAGGATAATGTTAAGACGTTCCTCTCGACACTTAGGGTGTTCTTATACCCCATCTACCTTGAATCCCACCTCTACACCATTCTTATAACTCATGATCCTAGGTTCTTAAGCCAACTAAGGTAACCCATGGGCACGACCCATGTGTATAGGAGGCCCGGATGCTACGAAATCCCTAGAATTGACACTGTTCACAACGCTATTCACAACCCTACTCACATGAACAATGCATGTGAAAATTCGGGGCTCTACATGGAGGATTTTCCTCTAAGGTTTGGCCTACCCGAATACCGATCACCATACAAGTAAATAGAGCATAATTTATCATAACAACACAATATTCATTTAACTTAATTTCTTGATAATTAAAAGCACCATACTAATATTTATCATTCTTAGACATTTCAACAAACATCTAGAGTGCGTTAATTATGGATACTTTGCCCTTTCCCATTCTTAACATTCCATCACACCATCATCCATCCACACAATCAAAACATACTCCATATCCATACATTCATCCCAATCCTCCATAGTATTTCCCTTCCTCCGTTCAATCCATCCATAGTATAAGTCCATTTTCATCTCTAGTAAGCTTAATCCATACTTAATTAGGGAAAACAAATCAAATTATCATTTCTATCATTTACATTATACCAATATTCACAAAACATCAATAATAGGGTTGAGTTAGAGGGTTTATCGACCTTAGAAATCCTTCCCTTGGATTCAAAACGCTCCCGAGGTGATTTGGGGAAGCTTTGAGGGCGATCTCCAAGCTTTCTTCTCAATCTTCTAGTAATCTCCTTCTTCTCCAAGCAAACCCTCTCTCAAAACCCTAGGTTTTCTCCCCCTTTTTACCAAATTAGGTTAGAAATAGGTAGAGTATTTTAATATCTCGAGTAGGACCCCCTATTTATAGCCCCAAGGGTTGAGAACGAAAAGACCTAAAAGTCTTTACTAAAATTCTGTCAAAAACACGAAAGACCAATTGATCGGTGGTTATGACCGAGCGATCGGTCGCCTACCGATCGATCGGTGTTTATGATCGTGCGATCGGTCAAAAACACACTCTGAAAAATTTCCCCATACAAAATTTTGGACCAGTCGATAGCTACCGATCGATCGGTTTTGGACCGATCGATCGCTACTTCTGACCGAGCGATTAGTGTTCTGCAGATTTTTTTTGACGTACTCTACTATTTTGGCTATAACTTTTGACTCGTTCGTCGGATTTCGACGATTCAACTTGCGTTGGATTCATCTTTTGAAAACGAACATTTCTGGTAGTTTAGAATTTTCAAATTTCCTATCATTTATGGAACAAATTGTCCCCAAAGTTGACTGATCTGTAATTCCATCAGATAAGACTTCGGAAAACCTATTTTTTGACTTAGCTTAGACTAAAAATAAGGAAAAACATTAAACATGAACCTCGAAGAGGGTTCCAATACCTTTGTAATGGTTCAAGAATCACTCAATTCCAACAAATGGTGCCAAAACTAGAGCTTCCTAAAGTTTAGAGTGTGATATGACATTCCTGAACTAGAAGTTTGATTAAACCTTAATCACACTACACCCATTAGATATACAATACAATAAACATTAAAACATCACAAGGACTATAATACCCCTAATGCAATGCAATAAAAACATGAAAAAAGATTTGGGTCTCTACATCCTCCCCCCCTTAAAAGAATTTCTTCCTCGAAATTACGTACCTTAGGTGAATAAGTGTGGGTACTTTTCGCGAACCTCGGCTTCTCTCTCCCACGTAGCCTCTTCTCTAGAGTGATGCTCCCATTACAAGAGTACAAGAGGAATGACCTTAGAATGCAAAATTTGCTCCTTCCGGTCTAAAATTCGATCAGGTTGCTCCACTAGAGTCAAATCTTCCCGAATTTCCAACGGTTCCAAATGAATGACATGTGAAGGATCAGAAATATACTTCCTCAACATAGAGATGTGAAAGACATTATGTACACCTGCCATGTGAGGTGGTAAGATAACCCGATAAGCGACTTCCCCGACTCGGGTGATGATCTCAAAAGGACCCACATATCTCGGACTAAGCTTGCCCCGCTTGCCGAATCTCATCACCCCCTTTGTAGGTGAGATCTTTACAAACACAAAATCTCCAACTTGAAACTCAAGATCTCTCCTTCGAGTATCGGCGTAGCTTTTCTATCTACTCTGAGCTGCCTTCAACCTCTCCCTGATCAACTGAACTCTATCCACAGTCTGACCAATGAGCTCGGGACCCAAAGGCTTCCTCTCGCCAACTTCATCCCAACACAAAGGTGAACGAAAACTCCTCCCATAAAGTGCCTCAAACGGAGCCATCTGAATGCTGGCTTGATAGCTATTGTTGTAGGTAAACTCAACCAACAATAGGTGATCAACCCAACTACCCTGGAAGTCAACATGCAAGCTCGTAGCATGTCCTCAATGATCTGGTTCACCCTCTCAGTTTGCCCATCTGTCTGCGGATGAAAAGCTGTACTGAAATCTAAACGGGAACCCATAGCATGTTGAAAACTCTTCCAAAACTTGGATGTAAATCTCGGATCTCGATCGGAAATAATACTAACTGGCACTCCATGCAAACGAACTATCTCCTTGATATAGAGGTTAGCCAATTGATTGGAGTTAAAAGTGATCCGATATGGAAGAAAATGAGCTGACTTAGTCAATCGGTCAACCACAACCCAGATGGCATCAAAGTTCTTGGCCGTCTTTGGCAAACCAACAACGAAATCCATGGAGATATTTTCCCACTTCCACTCGGAAATAGGAAGAGACTGAAGAAGTCCTGCCGGCCTCCTATGTTCGGCCTTCACCTGCTGATACACCAAACACTTGGATATAAAGGTATCCACATCTTTCTTCATACCTTTCCACCAAAAATATTTCTTGAGGTTCTGGTACATCTTAGTACCTCCCGGATGGACAGTGTACTTGGACTTGTGTGCTTCATCCAGAATCTCCTTTCTTAAATCCTCATCATCCGGAACACAAGGTCTACCCTTGAAACAAACTCCACCATCTTTCCAAGAGAAGTCCTTAAACCCGCTGCTAAGCGACTTGTTCATGGCAGTGTGCAGTTCTCCATCATTCCACTGCAGGTCTTTAATCCTGTCCAGTAAGGTTGGCCTGACCATAATGTTAGCCAACAAGGCTCCAGACGCTCCCACACTGAAACCCGCATAAAGGCTAGACACCTCTTCAAGTAACTCATTCTTGGATCATCAAGTGTGCCAAGAACCCAGTAGGTCTCCTACTTAGCGCATCTGCCACTACATTCGCTTTTCCCAGGTGGTACTGGATAGAGCAATCATAATCTTTGAGGAATTCCACCCAACGACGTTGCCTCAAATTCAGCTCTTTCGGCGAGAACAAATACTTTAGACTTTTGTGGTTGGTGAAAACTTTAAACTGCGCACCGTACAAGTAGTGTCTCCAGATCTTAAGAGCAAAAACCAAAGCTGCTAACTCTAAATCATGGGTGGAATAGTTCTTCTCGTGGTCTTTCAACTGCCGAGAAGCATAAGCAATAACTTTCCTGTGTTGCATGAGAACACAACCTAACCCAATGAGTGAGGCGTCACTGTATACCACAAAACCTTCACTACCGGATGGTACAGTCAGGATGGGAGCGGTGGTAAGACGTTTCTTCAATTCAAGGAAACTCTTCTCACATTTCTCATTTCACTCGATCCTAGCGTTCTTTCGAGTTAGGTGAGTAAGCGGAGCTGCCAAACTAGAAAAACCCTCCACAAATCTTCTATAATAACCAACTAGGCCCAAAAAGCTTCGAACCTCTGTAACACTCTTTGGCCTTCCCCATCCTTCCACTGCTTCTATCTTAGCAGGATCAACTGAAATCCCCTCTTTTGACACCACATGACCCAAAAATGCTACCTTTTCTAGCCAAAACTCGCACTTGCTAAGTTTAGCATATAGCTTATGCTCACGAAGTGTCTTTAGTGTGATCCGGAGATGCATCTCATGCTCCTTCTATGTCCTGGAGTACACTAGAATGTCATCCACAAACACGATCACAAAGCGGTCCAGAGTCGGCTTGAAGATCCTGTTCATGAGATCCATGAATGCTGCCGGAGCATTTGTCAAATTGAACGGCATGACTAGGAATTCAAAATGCCCATATCTGGTCCTGAATGCAGACTTAGGCACATCTTCCGCCTTTATCTTCAACTAATGGTAGCCTGACCTTAAGTCGATCTTGGAGAAATACTTAGCTCCTTGCAACTGATCAAACAAGTCATCGATCCTAGGCAAATGATATTTGTTCTTGATGGTGACCTTGTTCAGTTGCCAATAGTCGATGCACATCCTCATCGAACCATCCTTCTTCTTCACGAACAAAACAGGAGCTCCCCAAGGTGATACACTTGGGCGAATAAACCCAAGACCAAGCAATTCATCGATCTGCTCCTTAAGCTCTTTCAACTCTGCTGGAGCCATCCTATAAGGAGCTTTAGAGATAGGTGCCGTACCCGGAGCTAATTCAATTGTGAACTCTATCTCCCTATCCGGTGGTAAACCCGGTAAATCTTCAGAGAAAACATCTAGGAATTCATTCACCACTGGAATGTTTGAAGAGTTCGGTGCTTCCGGTGCAGAAAGGCTCAAGGCTGCAAATCTAGCTACATCCCTCTTGTTCAAACCCCAAAAATGAAAGGGAGGCCCACTGACTGGCTTGAAGTTAATCACTTTCCCAAAACAGTCCACATGGCCATGGTAGTTGGAAAGCCAATCCATGCCTAAGATGATGTCAAAATCTTAAAAATCCAGGACAATCAGATCGGCTGGCAATTGCCTAAGACCTACCCGAATATCACAAGCGTGATAGATCTTATCGGTGATGACTGAACTACCCACTGGAGTGGCGATAGCTAGCTTACGGTCTAATAGACTTGGCTCCGAAGGAAAAGCTTGAGCAAAACTAGGAGTGACAAAAGAATGAGTCGATCTGGTGTCAATCAACACACGAGCTAAACAGTCATTTACCAACAAAGTGCCTGAATTGGATACATAGCTAAGTGTATCAAAACATGTGCATAAATCAAAATTATATACATAGTATGCTTATACACATTAGCAACATCATAGTCATACAAACCGAATAACATCATACATAATTTAATCTATGATTTAAACATACCTTGCACAACGTCATCGGACGCCTGTGCATCTTACTCGGAAATGGCGAACGCTCTACCCTGAACTGGCTGGCGAGGTTGTTAGGGCCTCTGACCCTGAGATGGCCTCTGCTGTACTGGCTGCCTAACTAGGGGTCTAGTTGCCTGAGGCTGACTCTGTGGTGGCATCTGCATACTCCGAACTGGGCAATCACGAATCCGATGCTTAATACTACCACAATGAAAACATCCCCCTGTGACTGCTCGACACTCACCCAGCACATGCCTCTTACTACAATAACTGTATACCTCATAAGTAGTCACCCATGGCACAGGTGGGGTGGCTCGTGGTGCTTGAGGAGTAGCACGGTGAATGGCTGGTGCAACTATTGGCCTCTAATACGGGGTTGGCCTAGCCACTGGAGCTGGACCTGCCATCCTTGGCCTCTTATCCTACGGGCCATACTTGCCTTCCTGCAGTCCCTTCTTCCTCAAAAACTTAGCCGACCTCCTCTCGGCAATCAAAGCTCGTTCGCTTACCTCTCGACATGATTCAAGACGTAGGATCTCTACCTTGTCTCGGATGTGATCCCTCAAACCTCCTTCGAATCTCCTCACCTTCATACTCTCTGTCGTGATCAGATGAGGTGCAAACCGGGATAACTCTACAAACTTGGCCTTATACTCGGCCACTGACATGCTCCCCTGCCTAAGAGTAGAGAACTCGATCTCTTTCTGCTCCCTCACAGATGTCGGAGAATACTACTCATAGAAGACATTGAGGAACTCTCCCCATGTCCACTCCTATCCAAACCGTACCTCATTTCTCTTCCTAGATGCCACACTCTACTAATGTTCTGCCTCTCCTTACATCATAAATCAGGCCCACCTCACTCTTTGTTCATCAGTAGCCTCGAGCACAGAGAATATCTTCTCCAATTGCATAATCCACAACTCTGCCACCGATGGATCCGTACTCCTATAGAAGGCTGAAGGACCCATTCTCCTAAAAGCTTCCACTCTATTATATCGGGGTGGGTGTACATCAGCCGGCCTCTCTTGCCTAGTTTGACCAGCTGCTAGCAATGCCGTCTGTTGGGCCATAATTTCAGCCTGTCTCTCCATGGCTGTAGCAATCGCTTCCATGACCTGACTCACATCCCATTGGGGAGTACCCTCTGGAGTATCCCCATCGGTCACATTGCCCCCTCCATGTCTAATGTTTCTTCCGCCTCTCCTCATGCCACAGTCCTGAGAAGAAGAAAACAATTAATTGAGGGACACACTCACATAAATGCTTAAGTCTACGCTTAACCAAAACTCAATCCTGAACAATTTTAAAATCCTAAACTTGATGTTGCTTCCCTAAGGTTGACATCTTCCTACATTCTATACTTAATACCT
This sequence comes from Tetracentron sinense, assembly GCA_015143295.1. Taxonomy (NCBI): domain Eukaryota; kingdom Viridiplantae; phylum Streptophyta; class Magnoliopsida; order Trochodendrales; family Trochodendraceae; genus Tetracentron; species Tetracentron sinense. Next base: position 20,772,867 of record CM026556.1, on the reverse strand, counting down.
TAGCCCTAAGGACTCTAACGTCTTGTGCTCTGATACCACCTCTGTAACGACCCCAAAATCCTACAAGGCTAAAATAGGACTTTAGAATTGTCACATTACTTAAACCTGCTTAAAATCCATACATACAAGGCATACTACACGAGTCTCCAAAAATGAGGATAGTAAAATTTCGATCATGAAAAGTCAAACCATCCTGTACATTGATAATCTACATATCATAGCTCCTCATAAACGAAATAGTCTAAAACCATCAATAGGGTAAAACAACTAAGACAACGTCAACTATAAGTCAAAAAGTCTAATATAACAGCTCTTCTAAAAGAAATACTAAAACTATTCAATAGGGATAACTATCAAAATCCCTAGCCTCCTCCTCAGGAAGCTCACCTTCTTCCCCCTCTTCGGCGTACACCTCCTCAGTCCACGGCTCTCCTCCTAAACCTGAAGACAATGACAGGTCAACTGAGCATGGAATACTCAGTGGATAAACAAACTAACAACAACATAAGATAGCATGAGCAATAACAATATTATAACTCAGTTTATCTAAGCTTAATCATAACAATTTCACATAGAATAGACATAATCAGAGTGCAGAGCATATAACATGTCATAACATCATCTTGACTCATGTACCCCGTGAAATTCTTATCCATGAACTTAACTTAACATATGCATAGACTCATACATGCATGATTCATAGTGTGTTTGTCCCGACAATGCAAAATCATAGTGTTTTGTCCCGGCAACGCATAATTCATAGTGTTCGACAACGCATAGAGTGGATGTTCGTAATGGGGGATCATTCTTTCATAGCATAACATGAGTGCGACAACGCGTAGAGTGGATGTTCATAGTGGGGGATCATTCTTTCATGGCATAATTCGTAACATGTTCATATCCAATGCATGCATGCTTGTAAGACAAGTGAACTCATGAGACTTGAATACTTACCATGCAAGTGCACGTGTGCTTGAGTGTCGTGATTGGAATTCAAATGAGTCATCCTTTAGATTTCAATCTTCCATTAGGAAACTCCGCTAAGTTACATCTCCCTAGTTAGAGAATTCCCAACGTGGAGGATTTTCCTATAAGGTTTGGCCTACCCGAATACCGATCACCATACAAGTAAATAGAGCATAATTTATCATAACAACACAATATTCATTTAACTTAATTTCTTGATAATCAAAAGCACCATACTAATATTTATCATTCTTAGACATTTCAACAAACATCTAGAGTGCGTTAATTATGGATACTTTATCCTTTCCCATTCTTAACATTCCATCACACCATCATCCATCCACACAATCCAAACATACTACATATCCATACATTCATCCCAATCCTCCATAGTATTTCCCTTCCTCCGTTCAATCCATCCATAGTATAAGTCCATTTTCATCTCTAGTAAGCTTAATCCATACTTAATTAGGGAAAACAAATCAAATTATCATTTCTATCATTTACATTATACCAATATTCACAAAACATCAATAATAGGGTTGAGTTAGAGGGTTTATCGACCTTAGAAATCCTTCCCTTGGATTCAAAACGCTCCCGAGGTGATTTGGGGAAGCTTTGAGGGCGATCTCCAAGCTTTCTTCTCAATCTTCTAGTAATCTCCTTCTTCTCCAAGCAACCCCTCTCTCAAAACCCTAGGTTTTCTCCCCCTTTTTTCCAAATTAGGTTAGAAATAGGTAGAGTATTTTAATATCTCGAGTAGGACCCCCTATTTATAGCCCCAAGGGTTGAGAACGAAAAGACCTAAAAGTCCTTACTAAAATTCTGTCAAAAACACGAAAGACCGATCGATCGGTGGTTATGACCGAGCGATCGGTCGCCTACCGATTGATTGGTGTTTATGATCGTGCGATCAGTCAAAAACACTCTCTGGAAAATTTTCCCATACAAAATTTTGGACCAGTCGATAGCTACCGATCAATCGGTTTTGGACCGATCGTTCGCTACTTCTGACCGAGCGATTGGTGTTCTGCAGATTTTTTTTGACCTACTCTACTATTTTGGCCATAACTTTTGACTCGTTCATCAGATTTCGACGATTCAACTTGCGTTGGATTCTTCTTTCGAAAACGAACATTTTTGGCATTTTAGAATTTCCAAATTTCCTATCATTTATGGACCAAATTATCCCCAAAGTTGACTGATCTGCAATTCCATCAGACAAGACCTCTAAAAACCCATTTTTTGACTTAGCTTAGACTAAAAATAAGGAAAACATTAAACATGAACCTCAAAGAGGGTTCCAATACCTTTGTAATAGTTCTAAAATCACTCAATTCCAACAAACGGTGCCAATCCGAGAGGATCTCACTCTAGTTGAAAATCCAGTTCAGATATTGGATTAGAGAGTTCAAGTGCTTCGTAACAAGAATATTCCCTTGGTTCTCATGTAATGACAACATCATGCTCGAGAAGAGGCCACATAGGAGCGTAAGGTCGAAGTCAAAGCGAAGTACCCAGAGTTGTTTGAATAGGCTTTTGTATGTACCATGTAATTCTGTTCTGATTTTGTAATGCAAGTACCATCCAATTTCGAGGATGAAATTTTTATAAGAGGGGAGGATGTAGAACCCTGGAACTTTTGTATATGTCTTGGAATGTGTGTCAAGGCATGGTGATTTGTAATCTCTATTTTTCATGAAATGAGAATTTGGAACTTTTGAGAATTTTGCATGAGTATTATAACATAATTAATAATGTACTATAGCCTTAGAAGGGTCCTGATGCCCAGAGAATGGACCCTAGAGGGGGGGGGGTGAATAGGGTTTATGGCAAATTAAAAATTTTAATTTACGTGATATTTGCGGAATTTAAAACTTATCACAACAACTACCAATTAAATTCAGAGATAATAAAAGAAAGAGAAGGATAGAGATACCAGACACCAGATATGTTATCGTGGTTTGGCAACTTGCCTACGTCCCCACCTTTAAGCTATCCCGCTTCAATGATTTTCACACGATTCACTAATCGTACTCTTCTTTTTCGGTAGAGAACAAGCCTTACAATCTTTTTCCAGGCTCAGGAAGAACCTTTAACAATCCTTTTACAGGCTAAGGAGTAACCTCTTCAAGAGAGACTCTCTCTTGGATACAAGAAGACTCTCTTCTTAACAGGGTGCAAGAATCCCTGATTCTTGACTTTCAATAAGAACAGAGATTTTTGGATTTACAATCCGAATTGAAAGCTCCTTAATTGAGCTAGATAAGAATTGAATACAAGGTTTACAATCTCTCAAGATAGATTGAAATTGAATGTTCAATGAGTGAGGGATTAGGTTTCAGGATATTCAATGCAAAAACAGAGTATTGATTGCTAGAAGTTGGTGAGTGATGAATGATCAATAGAACAGTGATTGGAATCCTTAGTAGTATATATTTTTATCATAAATCAGCTCTATTTATAGTCTGGCAATTAATATGGCAGTTGGGAGTTGCATTGAATGCGAACTAGCCGTTTAAAAATAGCCGTTATAGGTTTTTCCCATAGGCACTCGTCAACGAGTGAGAAGGAATTTGGCTTGAGTCATCACCGAGTGGAGACAGAAGCAATTGCTTCATTTTCGTGTCACCCACTCATCGATGAGTCTCTTGTACTCGTCGATGAGTTCACTGAAATTTTTCAGTAAACTCATCGTAATGAGACCAAAAAGATGGGAATCATGCTAGGTCTCCTAGGCAATTAGATAATCAATAATTTAGTCATTTTTAGGGTCCAAGAATGATGTCCAAGTTACTAGGTCACCTAGGGTCTATTGACGTATTCAATGAGCAATTCTTTTCCAATAACTTGAGGACTTTACAAGGTCCTAGACACTTTAACTTAGACACTAGTCTTCATGAAAGATGATATTCAATCTTGAATTATAAGAAGCTTTACTCTTGATAGATCTTCATGCATTGACTTTGAGCTTTTGGTGCTTCTTAGAAGAATTAGTCTTTGACTTTGACCTTGATGACTTATGCTCTTCAATTCTTTGTATCTTGAATTTTGATTCGACATGTATTGCTTTTGCTGAAATTTTACGTACTTAAAGAAACTATTAGTATATCAAGAGTCATTTCATTATTGTGTTATCATCGAAACAATCTAGGGTACTTAGAGTTGTACCCTTGAGGCAAACAATCTCCCCCTTTTAAATGATGACATAATAATGTGAATGACTTGGGGGTGAGCTCCCCCTAAATCTTTGAAAATTTGAGAATAGCTCCCCCTCAACAAATGCATGAAAATTTTTAAGCTAAGAGAGGTAATAGATCAAATTCCAAGAACATACATTATTCATTCAACAAAGATTCTTATCTTCTGGAATCAACAAGTAAGGAAAAAATCAATAATTATCATTCATAAGAGCATACATTCACATTTTTCTCCCTCTTGGCAACATGAAAAAATTAATAAAGGACGGACTAAACAACAATGTAAATGTCATAGATATGAGTAAGAGGTTACATGAGAGTTAGGATAAAAAGAAAACAACAAAAATTTAAGGTCTTCATCACAACTTTTGTCTTTTTGTAGGCCTATCTAGCTTTGATGTAGGTTGTTTTGACTTGGTCTTGGACAGGTCTTCAGAGGGAGATGAGATCACATTAGCTGCAGGGGGCACTGGAGGAGTGGCTTGAGGAGGCTGTTGTGGAGGAGCTGAAGCGGAAGCAGGAGGTGGCTGAGGAGGGAAGTAGACCTCTGTGGGAATAGGAACAAATCCCAGCTTTTGAGAGGTGGAGGCAGAGTCTAAGGCAATCTGATCCACCTTGGCTGCCATCACTCCAACTACTGGAGCTTGATCATTTAAGAGACTTGCCATTTGATGGATGTACCTAGCTTGGACATTGACAGCATTTCCTATGCTTGTCACATCTCCCAGAAGCTTTGCACTCTCAATGGAGGCATCCTCAGATTTTTTCTGCATTATGGTGATGATGGAGTCCACTCTATCCTTGATGACATTTACTGCCATTTCAACCTCTGCCAATCTAGGCTCACTGACCTTCACTTCTGACTGAACAAACTCCATCTTTGACTCTAGAGATGAAAGCCTCTCTCTAGTCTTTGACTAGAGTCTCTCAAACTGAGCTGTCTGAGAAGCTTGAAAGTTCTCCAAAAACTCTCTCTGGTATTCCTGGAACTGAAGCATCCTCTGATTGATCTGCATCTGAAAATGCCCCATACTGGAGGCCATGGAGGCAACCTGGGCAGTCAGTAGAGTCATCTGCTCACTAGAAGGTGCAGCCCTAGAAGGAGAAGCAAAATGGTGTCTTGTATCCTCGAAATGGTCTGAACCTTGTCTGTGAGAAGACTCAGGAACATCAATCTGGATATCTCCCTAGTCAGGCTCAGCCTCAGCCTCTATAGCTATCTCATCCTCTATATCATGAACTGGCTGATCAGCAATTTCTGTCTCAGGTACCGTTTCAGCTGCCTCTGTCTGCACTACTGACTCAACAGGAGATGAAGGAAGGATAGGAGAATGAGTAGCAACAGGAGTGGAGTGAGAAGGTGGAGGAACAGATGGAGGGATGGAAATGTCAGGAACATCAGCAGGAGTGGGGGTAGGAATAGTTTAGGATTTTGGGACCCAAACATTACTAGACTCTATATATGAGTATCCCATTCTCATAATAGTAGCCTTGGACTAAACATCAGAATCAGAGATGGACTTTTTGTCCTGATAAGAGTCAAAAGGGATTTTGAAATGTTTGAACAATTTGGTGAGAGCAAGACCATAGGGAAGTCTGCCTGTGGTCCTCTTGGCAGTGTCTTTCATCACATTAACAATGATGAAAGATAGGTCTATGTGCTGGGTGGTCAAGATGCACCAAATTAAAAATACATCAAAGAAAGTAATGAAATCCCTGCCACCACCACGGGGAATAATATCATATGTAATGATGTGGTGTGCAAGGCGAGCATCAAGGGTAAGATCCTTGAGCTTCGGAGGAATGGGTTAGTGATGTCTTTATTGACACACATCACTTTTAATGCCTCAATGACAATGAATCCCTCATGGGAAACCCATTGATTTGTGGTGTATTCTTGGAATGTGCCGGTTGGCAATTTCAAAATTGATCTAAGTTCTTCCACATTGAAGGAAATAAGTTTTCCATGGGTATAAGAATGAAAACTTTAGGCGGTTTTGTCAAAGATAAAATTGTTTACATAAATCAGGGTACATGGGTTCATGGAGTTCAAGGAACTTAAGCCATTTAAGAGTATGGAATTTTGAAACTATGAAATCAAGCCCTATACCCTTAAGAAATTCGAAATCGGGAACTTTACCATTGACAGGTTCCCGCTTGATGAAGTACCTCGTATAGTTCTCTTTTGTTGCTGGAGTCTTGAATAGTTCGAGAGATTCTTCATGGGAGGGGGCTTGACTTTGAGATGATTCCCCAAATTTCTTCTTTCCTTTCTCCGATGCCTTGGTCTTCTTCTTTGGAAAAGAGGGGTTCTTCATGCGAGGAGCCATGAGATTTGAAGGAGGTTGGAAGGTTAGGAAGAAGATTTGAGGGTAGAGGATTGCGAGGGAAAGGGGATTTTGAACAATGGAATAGTGAATAGTGAAAAATCTAGGTTGAAATTTATAGTCTCGAGGGCACTCGTCGGTGAGTAGGTCAAACTCGTCGTCGAGTGGCTTCAAAACCTGAAGGAAAATCAACATACTCATCGCTGAGTAGTACTGACTCGTCGTCGAGTGGCACCTGAAACACAAAGTTGAAAAACTTGTAACTCACTCGTCGCCGAGTGGAGAGGACTTCTCGACGAGTCCAGGCAAAATTTTGAAAATTTCAAATTTTGCTTACAGGATGGATTTCCAAAGCATTAAAAACTTTTTATAATTGTTTTTAGGCCATTTTAAAACATGAGAAACTGCATATCAAGTTATGAGATGGCACAAGCAAGATCAATCAATTCTCACATAAAGATTTTACTATGTTCTTCTTTAGGCATATGTTTCAATTGATGTCATCAAGATTAGCCATGCCTAATTCTCTCCTTAACTTGTTGAATCTTTCATAGGGGAGAGGTTTAGTGAAAATGTCTGCAAGTTGGTTGTCAGTTTCAACAAATTCCAACATTACATCTCCATTTTGAACATGATCCCTTATGAAATGATATCTTATTTCAATATGTTTTGTTCTTAAATGTTTGATTGGATTCTTTGTCATACATATTGCACTTGTGTTATCATATTTAATTGGAATCTTATCATAAAATAATTTGAAGTCTTCTAATTGTTGTTTCATGTATAATGTTTGAGCACAACAACTCCTAGCTGCTACATATTCAGCCTCAGCTATCGATAGAGCTACAGAGTTTTGTTTTTTATAAGACCATGAAACTAAGGAGTGTCCTAAGAAGTGACATGAGCCACTAGTGCTTTTCCGATCAACTTTGCAGCCAGCAAAGTCTGCATCAGAATAACTCACTAGTTCTAATGTTGTGTTCTTAGGATACCAAAGTCCTAGATCAATTGTTCTAATTAAGTATTTAAATATTCTTTTGATAGCAGTCATGTGTGATTCTTTAGGATTAGCTTGAAATCTAGCACACATACAAATACTAAACAGAATATCAGGCCTACTAGCAGTTAAATATAGTAAACTACCAATCATACCTTGATACTTTGTTTCTTCCACATTTAAGCCTTTTTCATCTTTATCAAGCTTTGTGGTTGGACTCATAGGAATATCAGCATTCTTTGAGTTGTCCATACCAAACTTCTTTAGCAGTTCTCTAGTGTATTTGCATTGACTTATGAAAATGCTTTCTTTAGATTGCTTGATTTGAAGTCCAAGGAAGAAGGTTAGCATATCATTGTTTTTTGATTTAATAAATTGGGTGGTATCAATTTTACCTCTAATGAACTATTTTTCAAGTAGAAAATCACTAAGTCTATCATACCAAGCTGCAGGAGCTTGCTTTAAACCATAGAGAGCTTTCGTGAGTTTGAAAACATGATTAGGCATTTTGTGATTTTCAAAACAAGGCGGTTGTTCTACATATACTTCTTCAGAAATAAATCAATTTAAGAAAGCACTTTTAACATCCATTTGATAAAGTTTAAAATCCTTATAACAAGCATAAGCAAATAACATCCTAATAGCTTCAAGTCTAGCAATATGGGCAAAAGTTTCATCATAATCAATTTCCTCTTCTTGATTGTAACCTTGAGCTACTAGTCTAGCTTTATTTTTAACAATATTTTCTTCTTCATCCTTTTTATTTCTAAAGACCCATTTAGTACCTATTATAGATTTGCTTTTAGGTCTAGGTACTAAATTCCATACTTGATTTCTTTCAAATTGGTTTAACTTTTCTTGCATAGCTATTTCCCAAGATTCATCATTAATTGCTTCAAGAGCATTCTTAGGTTCAATTTGAGAGAGGAATGCAAAGTTATTATATATGTTTCTTATAATTCTTACACCTTGATCCATATTACCAAGAATTTGTTCTTTAGGATGATCTTTAATTAATCTCCATGCCTTGGGTAGATGAATTTCATTTTCTTCTAAGTTAATAGGGTTATCTTGAATTGCATTTTCTTCGTTGTTGATTTCCAAGTTTGCTATATCCTTAGATAGGTTATCTAGTTTGTTAGTTTGATCATCATCTTCAAGATTTTTAGATTTAAAAGGATTTGATTCATAAAAAATAACATGCATAGATTCTTCAACAATTAAAGAAGTTTTATTGAACACCCTATAAGCTTTGCTATTAGTAGAGTAACCAAGAAAAATTCATTCACTTGATTTTGGTTCAAATTTCTTCAAGTTTAGTTTACTATTTAGAATAAACTATTTACAACCAAAAACTTTGAAGTAACCGATATTGGGTGATCTACCATGCCAAAGTTCATAAGGAGTTTTGTTTAACTTGTTTCTAATAATTACTCTGTTAATCACATAGCAAGCAGTGTTAATGACTTCAGCCCAAAAATAGTTAGGCAAATTATGTTCATTTAAAATAGTCCTACCCATTTCTTGTAAAGATCTATTCTTTCTTTCCACTACTCCATTTTGTTAAGGAGTTCTAGGGACAAAAAAATTATGGTTAAAACCATTTTCCTCACAAAAGGATTCAAGCTCTTTATTCTTGAATTCTTTACCTCTATCACTTCTTATAGCATTAATGGAGTAACCTTTTTCATTTTGTACTCTTTTATAGAATTTTTCAAATAACATATGCACTTCATTTTTATAAGATAGAAATAAAACCCAAGTAAATTTAGAGTAGTCATCAACAATGACAAATGCATAAAATTTACTGGCTAAACTAGCAACATCATTTGGTTCAAACAAGTCCATATGCAATAATTCTAAAGGTCTAGAAGTAGATATTACTAGTTTCTTTTTGAAGAGGATTTGATTTGTTTACCTAATTGACAAGCATCACAAACTTTATCTTTTAAAAACTTGATTTTTGGTAAGTCTTTAACTAGATCTTTTCTTGATAATTTTGAAAGTAAATCCATACTTGCATGACCTAGTCTTTTATGTCATAACCAACTAGTTTCATTTATAGCCAAAAAACATATAAGGTTTTGAGAAATAAGTTTATCAAAATCAATTGTGTACACATTTTCATGTCTATGAGCTATGAATAAGGTAGTAATGTTATCTTTATCCTTAATAATGTAAACATTTGATTTAAAGAAAAAATGTAAACCTTTATCGCATAATTGACTAATACTAATTAAGTTATGTTTAAGGCCTTCAACAAGTAACACATTTTCAATAAAAGTTGTAGAGTTCTTACCAATATTACCTATACCGATGATTTTTCCTTTTGCGTTATCCCCGAAGTCACATGTCCTCCATCCTTTGGAGAGAGTGAGATGAATAGATCTCTGTTCCTCGACATGTGCCTTGAGCATCCACTATCCAAGAACTATCTTGACTTGGAAGAGTTAGATTTCAAACAAACCTACAAGACAAAATTTAAGTAACTCCAACATATAATCCTCCCGAAACCCACACAGTTTTGGATGGAACCCAAACTGATTTTTAACTGCTTTTGGGAGGGTGAGTTCCCTTTGGTATCCAAACCATGTGTGGTCCTTTGTGGTTGGTCTTGGGAGTGTATGATCCTTTTGGGATCCAAATCTTTTTAACTATTTTCTTTCCATTAAAAGTGAAAAATGCATTAGAAGGAGGATTCAAAACATTTGTAGATTTTGAAAATAAATTTTGGTACTCCTTTTGTTTTGAAAATGGGTTATATCCAAGACCGGTCTTTTCCAAAGACACATCTTTGTTGGCCCAAAAGTCTTTCAAGATTCTTTTCTCTCGTTGATATGGTGTGAGCAATTTTAGTCAAATCAATGACTTTAGCTTTTAGCTTTTCACACTCACAAGTTAGTCCTTGGGGTGAATTTTGAAAATTTTTTAATTTTTCATTCAAAACATTGTTTTCTTTTTGAAGTATGATTTTCTCATTGAGTAAATCATTTTTCTATTTTAGTAAAAGATCATTTGAGTTTGAAAGAGAAATGTTATCCTTTTTAAGTTGTTTGTTCTTTGATTCTAATTTAAGAAATTCCATATAGAGTTCATCAAATGCCTCTCTAATTTCTTCATACGATAGAGATTCACTAGGTGAAGAATTTACCTCCTCATTACCAAGAGCCATGAGGCAAAGGTTGGCAACTTCTTCCTTACTCGAGTTGTTATCCAATCCACTTCCTTCGGAGTCATCCCAAGTGGCTTTCATTGCATTTTTCTTGAATCTTTGGCCTTTCTTCACTTGAGGACACTCGGTCTTGATATGTCCCGGTTTCTTACACTCATAGCAAATGATTTGCTCCTTTTTGCTTGATTCTCCTTTGGCTACCTCATGGGAGAATTCTCTTGTAAGGCCTCTTCTTGAAGTTCTTCTTGTGCTTCAAGAATTTTTTGAATTTCCTTGCCATTAAAGCGATGTCATCATCTTCCTCATTTTCTTGAGTAGTCTTCAATGCAAGTCCCATTTTTTACTTTTGACTCATCTTCTTGATCCTTCATTATGACTTCGTGTGTCATGAGAGATCCAATCATCCATTTGAAGTTTTGTCAAAATCCTTTGCTTCTTGAATTGTGGTGACTTTGGGACCCCAACTCTTTGGAAGTGAGCGAAAGAATTTTCTAACATTTTCAGCATTAGAGTATACCTTACCAAGAGATTTCAGTTCATTCAAGATATTGGTAAAGCAAGTAAACATATCTCCAATAGATTCATCCTTTTCCATTTTAAAGAGTTCATACTTATGATCTAACATACTTATTTTTTCTTCTTTAACTTGATTTGTACCTTCATATGTGACTTGGAGTTTGTTCCATATTTCCTTGGCTGAGTCACATCCTGTAGCACCCCGGACTTTTTCATCTTTAATGAATGGCACTTTCGTAGCTAATTGGCCGTTTTCGTAGTCTAATTAATAAATAAGGGAGAAATCAGAAATTCCGAAACGTCAAAAATGTTCGTTTTCGAAAGACGGATCCAACGCAAGTTGAATCGTCGAAATCCGACGAGCGAGTCAAAAGATATGGTCAAAACAGTCCAGACATACAGAGCACCGATCGCTCGGTCCAGTCAGAGATCGATCGGTCCATAACCGATCTATCGGTAGCTATCGTACGGTCAGAAATTTTGTATGGGGAAATTTTTCAGAGAGTGAGTTTTTGACCGGTCGATCGGTCATAAACACCGATCGCTCGGTAGGCAACCGATCGATCGGTCATAACCACCGATCGCTCGGTCTTCGCGTTTTTGCAGAAATTTCAGTAAGGGCGTTTTCGTCTTTTGGGTGTTAAACCCTTATCCATAAGGGTTTGCTCGACCCTTTGAGGCCTCACTTACAACATTAAGGGATTTTGAGAGATAGAGAGAAAGGAGAAGGGGATTTGCAACTAGGGTTTTCCATTGGAGAAGGAATCAAAGGGGTTTAAGAACCATAGCTCACCCCAACTCGAGTTGCTTCAAAATCGAGGCTCAAGCTCGTGTGTGAACCATCCTCCAAGCTAGGGCAGCAACCCAAGCACGTTTTTGAAAGGGGTTTCTTCCCTAACTCGAATCTCCTTCAAGCAAAGGTGTTCTTCTTTCAAGTTGGAGCTTCAATCAAGGTTTTTACCAAGGATCAAGCCTTGATCTAAAGTTAGTACACCCTACTAACTTCCCCTAACAATAACCTAGTTTTTCTATGAACTATATGATTTTGCTACTATGTATTTCTCCCTTATGAAATGTATCATATTCACTAAATATAAACAAGGTGAGGAAATTGGTGTGGATGCATGGATGAGAGGTTGATTGAAGCGATGGGATGCCGAATATATGGTGTATGAATGTGTGGTGTGAAGAATGGAAAATGGAGGATGGGCATTTTACAAATAATGAACATACCTTGATTTTTGGATGGAAAGTAGGCACTAAAAAGAAGAAGATGAACCATTAAGGAACCTTGCATGTTATGTGTTTGACAAAATGCCTAAACTAGGAATAAATGACATAAATGAAGAAAATGAAAGTAGGCCTTATGCATGTGTTCTTATGAATGATGAACTATTCAAATGCCACGTAGATTACTCAAATTCCTATATGGTTATACTTTGGATCGAATTGCTATACACTACTCTTCATGTCATATTGTCACCATGATATTACAAGTGCTACACACACCACACATACATGCATGAAACCGGGTTTTTCCAAGATTGTATTTGTATATGATGAATCAAGAACATGACAAGGAGGTTAGTAGCCCAAGGAAGGGTGCTAGCCTCTGGCTCACAAGAGAAATGGAACAAGAACATGACAAGGAGGTTGGTAGCCGAAGGAAGGGTGCTAGCCTCTGGCTCACAAGAGAAATTGAACAAGAACATGACAAGGAGGTTGGTAGCCCAAGGAAGGGTGCTAGCCTCTGGCTCACAAGAGAAATGGAACAAGAACATGACAAGGAGGTTGGTAGCCTAAGGAAGGGTTCTAGCCTCTGACTCACAAGTATACAACTCAAGAACAAATCAAGACATGAAATACAAGACAAGACACGACACACATACATGATTTGACCGAGACACGAAAAAGGTTTCCGAGACATGAGTTTTACCGAGGTTTTTGCATTCATACACGCATGTCAAGATATGGCTATGTATCTTATGCTTTCACTATTGCTTTAAATTAATATCTTGTATTACTCACTGTTGTTATGCTTTCGCTATTGTTATGGTTAGCTCGTAGTTTGTACTCGCTGAGTATTCCATGCTCAGCCGTACTTTTATGTCGGCAGGTACTGTGGATGTCCTCGACCCCGAGCCTTGGGTCGAGGAGGAGTATGTAGAGGAGAGGGAGCCACCATGGCAGTCTCAGGAGGATGGGGACTTGGATGTGTGGCCATACCTCGACTACTGTTGAGAGGAGAGGGTTAGAGAGTTTCTTTTTGTATTTTGATAGGTGGGCATGTCCACCTTTACTTTGATTGTAATTGGTATATGTTAACTTGGAATACTATTTGGAGTTATAGAAAAAAAGAAAAAGTTGGATTATGCTTCCGCACTTATGTTTAGTTTCCGCGCTCTGATTATCATTGTATTATATTATGTTTAGCCTCTTGCATTACAGGATGGTTTGACAGGTACACGTAGTCACCTCTAAAGTATCCCTTAACTCCTAGGGGGTATTTTGGGGCGCGACACATCCAGAGATTTTATTGAACTCTTATGGACTTAAGGCACAGTACAAATTGCTAATAGCCTTAGCATTTGTTTGGATGAGTTTAATGTCTGCTTCATTCCATTCATCTTCAGTTTTAGGGATTCTAATACCATCAACTATTTTATGAGGTAGATGAAGTCCTTTGACAATGACTTTCCAACAGTCATAGTCAAGAGCTTGTAAATAAACCATCATCCTAGTTTTCCAATAGTTATAGTTTTCTCCATTGAACAATGGAGGTCGAGTGGTTGATTGGCCCTCTCCTAAGGTAGTAGCAAAATTGTTTACCATAGGGAATCTTTAACTCAAGATGGTTAGATCTAAAATGGAGCACAAAACTCTGATACCAATTGATGCCCAGATAATGGACCGTAGAGGGGGGGGGGGGGGGGGAATAGGGTTTATGACAAATTAAAAATTTTAATCTACGTGATATTTACGAAATTCAAAACTTATCGCAACAACTACTAACAAAATTCAGAGATAATAAAAGAAAGAGAATGATAGAGATACTAGACACCAGATATGTTATCGGGGTTCAGTAACTTGCCTACGTCTCCGCCTTTAAGCTATCCCGTTTCAAGGATTTTACATGATTCACTAATCATACTCTTCTTTTCCGGCAGAGAGCAAGCCTTACAATCATTTTTCAGGCTTAGGAAGAACCTTTAACAATTCTTTTACAGGCTAAGAAGTAACCTCTTCAAGAGAGACTCTCTCTTGGATATAAGAAGACTCTTCTTAACAAGGTGTAAGAATCCCCGATTCTTGACTTTCAATGAGAACAGAGATTTTTGGATTTACAATCTGAATTGAAAGCTCCTTAATTGAGCTAGATAAGAATTGAATACAAGGTTTACAATCTCTCAAGATAGATTGAAATTGAATGCTCAATGAGTGAGGGATTAGGTTTCGGGATATTCAATGCAAAAATAGAGTATTGATTGCTAGAAGTTGGTGAGTGATGAATGATCAATAGAACAGTGATTGGAATCCTTAGTAGTATATATTTTTATCATAAATCAGCTATATTTATAGTTGGGCAATCAATATGGCCATTGGAAGTTGCATTAAAAATAGCCGTTATAGGTTTTTCCCACAGGCACTCGTCGACGAGTGAGAAGGAATTTGGCTTGAGTTGTCACCGAGTGGAGACAGAAGCAATTGCTTCATTTCCTTGTCACCCACTCGTCGACGAGTCTCTTGTACTCGTCAATGAGTTCACTGAAATTTTTCAGTTTACTCATCGTAATGAGACCAAAAAGATGGGAATCATGCTAGGTCCCTTAGGCAATTAGATAATTAATATTTTAGTCATTTTTAGGGTCCAAGAATGATGTCCAAGTTATACTAGGTCACCTAGGATTTATCTAGGTATTCTATGAGCAATTCTTTTCCAATAACTTGAGGACTTTACAAGGTTCTAGACACTTTAACTTGGACACTAGTCTTTATGAAAGATGATCTTCAATCTTGAATTATAAGAAGCTTTACCCTTGATAGATCTTCATGCATTGACTTTGAGCTTTTGGTGCTTCTTAGAAGAATTAGTCTTTGACTTTGACCTTGATGACTTATGCTCTTCAATTCTTTGTATCTTGAATTTTGATTCGACATGTATTGCTTTTGCTGAAATTTTACGTACTTAAAGAAACTATTAGTATATCAAGAGTCATTTCATTATTGTGTTATCATCGAAACAATCTAGGGTACTTAGAGTTGTATCCTTGAGGCTAACAGGTCCTACTCAAGTTTAGAAGATGTTAGAATAGAAGTGGGATAAGTCCAAGTAGTGGAATTGAGTGAGAAATGGACTCAGTGTCGAAATTTGCAGAGCACCAATTGCTCGGTCACAAGAGCGATCGATCGGATCAAAACCATTCGATCGGTATCTGTCGACTGTCCAAAAATTTGTATGGGAAAAAATTCCAGAGAAGTGATTTTTGACCAAGAGCTCGGTCAAAAACACTGATCGCTCGGTCATAACCACCGATCGCTCGGTCCTTCACGTTTTGCAGAAATTTCATTAAGGGCTTTTTCATCTTTTGGGCATTCTACCCTTACTTTTGAGGGCTGGCTCGAGCCAAGGGTGTTTATAAACACCCTTAGCAATATTTTGGAGAGAGAGGAAGAGAGGAGAAAAGTCGTTTTCTCCTAGGGCATCAACTTGAGAGAATCAAGGTTTTGAGAACCCAAGATCGTCCCCAAAGCTTGGATTTCTTAATCTAAGGCTTAAGCACACGAGGAGCACCTCCTCCAAGCTCGACAACGACTCCATGCACGTTTTGGAGGGCTTTTACCTCATCTATTCAAGGTCGGTACCAGATGCTACCCTCCTAGTCATCTCATTTTCCTCTTTTATTTTCTTTTGTGGGTTTTCCCCAAATTCTAAGCATGATAATGTGATGGGGTGAATGGATGGAGATGGATGGTTGCGAATGGGAGATGGATGCCGTGTGTTTGTTTTGTGATGAACGAAATGGGAAGGGCATTGTACCAATAATGAACACACATGTATGTCATGAGCATTAATTTATCTAGCAAAGCAAGATGTAGGTTTTAACCATAATGTATACATCAAATGTTTGATGAAATGTCAAGGCGAAGAATTGTTTCTAGAAATGCATGCATAAATTTATTCGTTTTTCTATAACGGCATGAATATACTTATGAGTTGAAATGAATGCTATTCCATGTATTGAACTCCATATGTCATATTTATTTCCAAGCTATATCATGTGCACGACCTCACAAGCACGGTATGCATGACATGGTTTACCGAGTTTTTCAAGAACAATGATTTTATTCTCGATTCATAAATACCATGACAAGGCCAAATGTAAGGGTTAGTAAATAGAGGTAGGGCATATCTTAAGATATGTTTTACCTCGCTCTTGACAAGAACAAGAACGAGCAAGCAAGAAGTTAGTGCGCCTCCAAGCATGCTTGTTCACTTATTTGTATTTTTGCAAATGAGGGAGTTTACACTTCCCTCCCTTCAAGTTGATAAGAGGAGGTTCTATACCACCCTCCCTCACAAATCGCATCTCTTTAAAAAGAGGGGGTTCTAAACCACTCTCCCTCACAAGTTGCATCTCCTTTTCTTAAGAGGGGGTTTACACTACCCTCTCTTCAAGTTGTTCAAGGGCAATAACATCCCAAGTGCATGAGCATGTTTAATTTCCAAGCAAGCAAGTAAGCATGAGCATTTGCATTTCATGACATGGCATGCATGACATGACAAGACAAGCATGACATGACACGCATGATAAGACAAGCAAGATAGGACACGGCAAGACAAGCTAGACAGAACATGACAAGACAAGTTTTCAAGCACGAAAAGAGTATTTCAAGTCAAGTCAAGTACACGATGATTTCAAGAGTTTTCTCGGTTTTGATGTGATATAAGCATGAAATATAAATTGTTTATCTTCCTGTTATGATATGAACTGCTTCCGATTTATTTCCATTATTATATTGCTATGACTGTTAGTTAGTATTTGGTACCTGCTGAGTATTCCATGCTCAGTCGTACTTTTGATGGCGGTAGGTGTTAGTGGAGCACCCGCTCCTTTTGATATTTGTGCTCCTGGCCCATGGGTGGAGGAGGAGTATGTCGAGGAACCTACAGAGGAGCCTCATGTAGAGGGCTATTATTGGGTGGTAGATTCTAGGTGAGTGTGGGTGAGCACGAGAGATTTTATACCTATGTATTTTGGCGGGCATGTCCGCACCTTCTTTTATTGATTCACTTTTGTACAAAACTTGGATCATGTATATACATAGAGGTTTTGTTTAGACTTCCGGTGTGCCATATTAGTGCATGCTTTTGCTATTTTGTCCTCTTATTGTATATGCTCTGTGTATTTAGCAGGATGATTCGTCAATCATGTCACGTAGGACATGATAAGTCGTCCAAGATTCAGTCTAACTCCTAGGGTGGGTTTTGGGTTGCGACATAAAGACTGCTTCTTTATCTATTGTGTAATCAATATGGGTAATTGACCATGATCATGAGATGATCTATACAATATGAGATATTGATAAAGGTCCTTATGATATATTTTAGGAAAGTTATGTGATTGGATTATCACAGGCAGATATGACTTTCTAGTTCCTTATACCTTATATAGTCACAACTATGGGTGAAGCTGGACACTTCACTTATATGGTTGTCACTATGCTAAAATATTCTCAATAGTTGAGATGTAGTTCTATCTCAGACTATTGTAGTGGAGACTACACATCAGCATATGGGTGCTTAAATATACACTGACTGATTGCATGCAATGAGAGACCTCTTGCATAAACATACTATCAGATAGTTGGTTTCTCATTCACATTAAACAGTTTCAATGATCCTCAGATTTGATGAGTTCATTTATAACTGAGCAGTAATCTGACTGTTTTGATTCCACTAAAGTATTCTCTACATTAGGGACTATGATATGGTAACAATTGGATAGTCAGAAAGCTGTTTGAGTCATGATGAATTTTAAACAAGAAATCCATACTCATTAATTTGAGAGATTATTCAAGTTCCGTGTAAGATAGTCGATTAAACTTAAATCTTGCGCAGGTAATTTTGAAACAAAACAAGTTAAAAATATATTTTACTTAAAATATATTATATTTACAAAAGGTTTTTCTCAAAATGTTTTACATGAGAAAATGTTTCTCATGACTTAATCAAAAGTCTTTTAAACCCGGATGATGTGCAACGGGCTATGAGTTAGATAGTATAAATAATCTCAAAGGGCCATTAGGGATAATGTATTTGGAAGGATTAATTGAATTAAAAAGTTCATGTGGTGGGATCCGTATTGGTTAATGTTCATACACCGGGATTCAATTGCAACATTGATATCTCACGTCACTTGTAATTCTGATGTAATTATTGTTTAGGGTTAATGGGATAACATTGGGTAAGCTAGGGTAAGAATGTCCCAGAGCAATCTGTGGAGATGCTCACATAAGAATTACAAGCTCATAAATTGATTAAATGTTAATCAATTATTTAAGAATGATTAAATGTTAATCATTAATTAATTAGATTAAATATTAATCTATTGTTTAAATTAATTGTTAATTTAAATTAAGGGATGATACTAGTAATTATTTAATTAACTTAATTAAAGGGGAAATTGGTTTGACCCAAATCCATAAACCCATAAGGATGGACCTTTAATATGGGCCCAAACCCATGGATTAAAACCCATGAATGGGGCACCCACTTTAGTAATCCTAATTGGATTAGGACTTGGTTACTTGAATGATTATTGAATAATAACTCTATTTATTATGGAATTAAATTCCAATGGTTGGAATGCAATTAGGATTAAGATGAGTTGTAATTGGATTACAACTAGGGATCCAAGAACCCCCTAAAGCTCACGCCCCTCTATGGTTCACGCCCCCCCCCCCCTTTTTGTGGTCTCCTAATTTGATTAGGATTCCTCATTTTGGTTGGTTGTTGACTAATTTCTTTAATTAAGGAATCCCTTTTGAAAAAAGACTCTTTAATTAGTAGAATTACTATAACTAAAGTAGTTGTAGTTAAACTAGGATTTATTTAAATTAATAATAAGAGTTATTATTAATAAATAACTTGTAAAAATGATAAAATGTAGTTGGAGTAGGATATGGATTTGATCCAATCTATAAACACCCCAACACCCAAAACGTGTGGGAGAAGATTCTCATTAATTCTCCAGATTTTTTTTCTCTCCCTCTCATCCTCTCCAAACCGTGAGCCCCTAGGGATTTTCGTGAGCTACAAGGGTTGCTTCAAGTTGGGTTTTTCAATTCAAGGGTTTTGAACCCTAGGATTTTGGGTGATAGAAAGTCTACACCATTACTCCATCTTCTTCTTCTTACTTCGTCAATTCCAAAGAGAGATTCTAAAGCTTCGTGGGGATAGCGAAGAACAAGGATCGAGTTTCGAATATTTCTTGAGAGATCTCTACAAAGAGTTTTGATGGTTCGAGTGGATTTAGCTTTACCGGTGAACATTATTCACTGAGGTAATATGACTAAAACGTGTAAATAATTTTAGTTACTTTCTATGGTGTAAAGATTATTGGGATCCAGTTTCTGCATAAATTTTTATCCGGATCCCCCTTCAGGAAGAGACCCATCTTTCAACCTCATACCTAGTAGAACTTTCTAGTCAAAGATTAACACTAAATGTGGATTTTTGTGGGTGTGGGGTCATCCCAACCGGTGGCCTACAATATGGGTGAAACTACGCCTCATCGAAAAAAGAGAGAGAGAGAAGGGGCAAAGTCAATTCTCTTTTTATAGGACTCAAAAAGTGAATGTCACGTGTCACATTCTTAGTAAGTTGAAGACACTCGTCACATGTCTAATAAGTAGAAGACATGCATCACACACCTAGTAAAATGCATCAAAGAAGGGTGTTAAACTAATAGGCGAATGTAGACATCCACTAGGGTCCTCCCCTCACTCTCTCAATTGTCTACATTAACTAAAAAAGGTGATGCTTAGACCTAATCAAGGATAACGACAACCAATATCTAAGCAATAATGTCCACATAACTCAACGTTCTCATTTATACCCACTAAACCAAACTCCCTAATCAACCCACCAAAGCACCTAGGCTGAGTATGATGCACGTGCCATGAAGCTAACTTACCTATGCCATGGATGAGGGCCCCGATACCATGAAGGCTAATAACTCGGGCGCTATAGATCTGGTACATTGGCGACTATGAAATATCTAGATACAACTTATGTAATACATGTACATACTAGCATCACCAAAAGTTCATTACAAATACCCAATAAAGCATCAACCACTAATAAATAAGAAGAGATACACGTGGTGCCTACTGACATCATGATAGAGCTTATTTGGCATTGTAGTTCACACGCTCAAGTTACTAACTATTCTATTTCGCAATGTTAGATAAAGAAATATTATAATATAAGTTATACAAAAGAGTCTAAGCATTGGAATCATTGAAGTTGATCAAAGTTTGACATGGATGGGCACCAAGAGGATGGCTATGATATTCCCAAATGAGGTAGAGTCTTTTTATATAAAACCCACATGAGATGTTCATATCGAATGGTGTCGATTGAATTGGTTAAGAGATCGAATTATAGCCAATCAGGATTGAATTTAGGGAGAGTTCAATTGTGTCCACATGTCAACACGTGTCCCCATTAACCCCTATTAACTATGGTTAAGATTCTCTAACCTTTAGTGTTCAATAATTTAACCCTAAGCTTAAAAAATATTAACACTAGTAGTTAACAATTTTTAATCAGAGTTAAAATATTTTTTCAATTAACTAAGGTTAAATTATCGAACAGTAAGGGCTAGAGAATCTTAACCAATGGTTAATAAGGGTTAAAGGGGACACGTGTTGACCTATGGGTGCGATTAAACTCTCCATGAATTCAATCGCAATTGGCTGTGAGTCGATCTCATTTGGGGGGCAACAAGAGTGGATAGTTTTGAAGCAGGCACCATTTGAACTTCTATGGTATTCAACTACACTATATCACACCGTTCGACTTCCCCAGGGAAGCAATAGGATTTTACTTGTCGAGAAGTCAATATTCTGACTTTTATTAACTTTTTACTTTTTTGAGAAATCAAATTAATATTGGCAAACCAAACATACTAATGCCCAACTTTTGACTTCCCAGACCTGAAAATTGTAGAAGTAAGTGGAAATTCTATCCAAATGCCACCTAAGCCTCACTTTTTATAGGAAATTCTTACTTAGAGCATGGGGGGACTGAAACAAAAGCAATCTCCCTATATACATGAAATGATTGTAATATTAATGAGTAGTGCTTAGCCCACCCACATCGGTTACATAATCGAATACCTTCCTATTTCGTCTCCTTTAATTTTGTATAAGCTTAATTAACTTAGGATTAATATTTTTATTTTTTTCTAAAAACAAAGGTTAAATAGGTGAACCCTATTGGTGAGTGAATATTAATCACAGTTAATGAGGGGGGTGGACCAATGAGGACAGCATTTCATTACATGGTTGAAATGATTGGGCAAGTTAAAGCATTTTCCAATATTAATGGATGGTGACTCTGTGGGCATGTCATGGGTTACTCCTTTCTGGTTGAGTTGTCTAACGCACACTCATTACTTATTCATCATACCGTCTGATTTGTGGATTTATGCTAGTGGATTGACTGCTCGACTTTTTATTTTTATTTTTGCACTTAGGTAAGTAAGTTGGGTCAGGTCAGGTTGACTTTCAAACCGTTAAGATTACACCCGAATCGAACCGGACCACCTATTTATAAACGGGTTTAGAGAATCCAATCACCCATCAACACCACCCCGCACTACCAACCACCACACACCCACCATCACCATCACCACCACCAACCACCAACCACCACATCCACCCACCACAACCACCACCCACCACCACATAGCATCCACGGCCACTAACATCTACCACCCACCACTACATCACTATGGATTGAAATTGTTTATTCATTAATATGTTCATCATATTTACCAAACGATTTTTTTCTATTTTTCCTTAAAAAACCAAAAAAACAAGTGACAATTAGAAACATTGATTTATAGACTTAATCGTACCCATGGTTTTCATTTTGTAATGAAATGGTCCATCCTCATTGGTCCACGCCCCAATTTTAAATACTCATCAATTGTGGCTAAGATTTACTCACCCCTAGGGTTAAGCAATCCAACCTTGGTTTTTCAAAAAAAAAATCTGGACTTTAATTTATTTAAGCTTAACCAGGGTTAAAGCGGTTAAAGGGGTGTTAAAAAGGACACGGGGTAAGATAGGAAACGGACCCAGGGTCTGCTAATCACTGCTCATAAACTTAAGGTCAACTATAACCGGGGGTGATACTTGAGCTGAGCCGAATGAGCTGAGCTTTTTTTGAGTATCATATTTTTTGGGAATGTTCAAGCTCGGCTCGTTTGCAAATGAAGGAATGAAGTTCGAACTCGGTTCGGCCTGAGTTGATCTCGAGCTTTTAACGAGCCTAATGATATGTAATTATTAATTTTATTTTTTAAAAAAAATATTTTAAAAGGGTTTTTCATGCCAAACCATGCCGAATAGAGGAGTGCCGGAGTGCCAACTCGTTTGGCTGAGTCAAGAAGGGGTGTGGCCAACTTGTTTGCCTACTCATCAAGACAAGCTGAGTTGAGAAGGGGAGTGGCCAATAGGTTTGGTCGTTCTCCCTTTCTCAACACCTACTTTATATAGCCAACATACTTCGGTGCTACACTCTCTTGGGACTATATTTGGTCTCACATTAGTGACATCACACTTAATTTTTTTTTTTTTTTTTGTGTTAACACATAACACTTTGTTAACACATAACACCACAAGGTGTTACTGTGGGCAAGAACAAAATGGACACACACGGCCACACCATGACACACCCCACACCCACACGGCCCACACCCACATGGCCACACCGACACACACACACACTCACACCCACATAGAAAGGGAACATGCACCCACACCCACACCCACACCCACACTCATACGATAGGATGTATTCAAACTCGGCTCGTTTACTTAAACGAGCTAAAAAATGGTGTTCAGTTTCGCTCGTTTACTAAATAAACGAACGACGAGCTTTTAACTAGCCGAGCCCGTATAGTTCGAGACCACCCCTAACTCCAACATGTTGGATCGGATTCGGGTCAGAGATTTACAACCTTATCCAGCATATGGTAATTAATTGAACAATGACGTAGGCACATAGCATGATTAGAAATAAGAGGGTGGGCCCCTTCTTGATCTTAGAGAATCTAGTGGGAAAGAGAAACATGGGCTTTCACCTTCTGTCATTGCATGTGAAATGTAATGGTGCCGACACTACATCATAGAGAAGAGAAGATGGTTGGTGCCGACTATCGTGTACCATACACGTCTCCCACTTGCTCAACCACTATATCACTATTCGTTACTGATCCAATGTTTCTGTCCAATTAGTCTTAGCCTTCTTTGACTCATAAGTTAAAAGAAGATTATGGTCAACTTAAACAAGGAGATCGTACTATTTTCTGGACCGACCATACATCATCAAAGGGTAGTAAGTGGTTATTTTTCCACTAGCCCGCCTTCTTTGAGCTCGGATCACGGTCAATTGCGATTGAACTCAAAGAGGCCATGTTTGGGTTTCAACAATATAACTTTGGTTTTTTTATTTTTAAATATTCTTATGGGTTAAATTTTATTTTACCTAGAATTTAATATTTTTTCTAAAAACTAAAGGTTATATTGTCGAACCTCAAAGATTATTGAATCTTAATCATAATTAATAGGGGATATAACGGATACGTGTTGACTTGTGGGTGCGATTGAACTCTCCCTCATTTCGATCGCAATTGAATGTGATCCAAACATCCCTCTTAAGGCAAGTTTCATCTAATAGCATTCGGGCATGTAGGAAAAAATAAGGGGTTTTGCATATCAGCTGCTGTGTTCTACCAACTTTGCAAATACACTGTTATTGTAGAACCACTAATTTTTATGGCATGGCATGGCATGACATGGTGAATAATGTTGTGAATAGTGACCATGTAATGCAAATTTTCAAATTTTGAGATAAAAAGTCCCGGTAATGGTTGTTTATAAGTTAACTAAGTTTGTGTAATTTTATGAGATTTTATTCATGTGTTTAGAATGGTTTCCTGGGCCATGGAAAATTTTACAATGAAATGGATTTGTCGAGTTTTGCCTAAAACTGAAAAATCAGATTTTAAATTATAAGGAATTGGATTTTCTAAGTACTTTTATTAGATTCAAATGGGAGGTACTTTCTTATTTTAATTTAAAACTTAAAGTTAATGAAACATTAACTTAAAGGATTTAAAATAAAATAAGTATAAGAGTAAATAGAAGAAAGGGAAAAACAACAAAACATAGTCTAAAAATAGAAAAATAGGAAGAAATCAGGCAAAAACCGGTTGACCGATAGGCAACCGGTCGACCGAATTCGCACTAAATGTATGAGTTTTAATTCCAAAGAGGTCATTTTTGACCGGTCGACCGAAGGTCACTACCGGTCGACCGGCCATGCGAAATTTTGCCCAGTTTGGTCTTTTCAAACCATTCATTAAGAGTAAATGAGACTTTTGACCTCTCCTTGTCTCTATAAACCCAAAATTCGTGGGTTGAGGGTTTCATAAACCCTCAAGCTCACAATTGGGAGAAATTGGAGAAGGAAGAGAGACAAGGAACTAGGGTTTTGGTGCAAGGTTGGTTGGGTGACCAATTGGAGCTTGGATATCTTCTTTCAAGCCAAGATCCTTCTTCTTGAAACTTGGATCTCATTTCTCTCAAGTTCCCTCAAGATCTCCTTCAAGTCTTTAAGGTTAGTACACCCTTACGAACTAGCTTAGTAATAACTAGGGTTTCTCTTTTGAAAATGATGACTTTAATCTTGCGTTCTTCCTTCCTTTGAAATATGCTATTTCTCCTAAATATGAACAAGATAAATGGAATGAATGATGGGATGTATGATTGGATAAACGGCTGAGGCGATTGGATGCCGTGTGGTGTGATGAACGTTGTGTGATGGAAAATGTTAGAAGGACATTGTACTCATAATGAACACACATGTGATGTTGATGAAATTTCAATCATAAAAAAGGAGGAAATAAAACGATTATGAATGTTTGCACGTCAAGTGTTTGATGAAGTGCCTAAATAAGAATTAAATGGATTTAATGAAGGATATGAAAGTAGGACTCATGTAGTTTTTCCTTAAATGTTAAATTGATCAAATGCTCTACATGTTAACCAATTTCCCTCATGATCTTATTGAGAATTGAAATGATACACCTTATGCTTTGTGTTATACATTTTATCATGATTACCACGAATGCTACACACACGCACGCATGCATGTGTATGAACCAAGTTTTCTAAAGTATAAAGTATATAAAGACAAACAAGAACAAGACATGAGATTTACAAAATGAATAATAAAGCCGGACATCGGGCCAGTCAAGGGTAGGGCATATCCCCTGGATATGTCATACATGACTCACAAGTAAACAAGTGGATAAAGCCTGACATCGGGCCGGTCAAGGGTAGGGCATATCGTAAGATATGTCATACATGGCTCACAAGAAAACAAGTTGATAATGTTGGACAGAGGGCTGGTCAAGGATGTTGGTGTACCCTTTTCTATATACATATATTTGCTGGAGGGAATTTACATTCCCGACTCACAAGTCGCTATAGGAGCACTAACATCTGGCTCAAAAGCAAACAAGTCAAGTCATGGCAAGCAAGACAAGTGATTCCAAGCATGACAAAATACATGTGATTCCCACGAGACAAGAACAAGTTTTAACACGACAAGTAAGTTTTGAAAAATATGAAAGACTATTTTCAAGAACAAGACATGAATTATAAAGTATGAGTTTTATCGGAGTTTTCGCATTCACTCATGCATGTGAGGATTATTTCATTACTTTAACATTGATGCTATGAATTTCGTATGTTGTTATAATTGCTTTTAATTGATGTGATGAATTATGCCTCGTTGTTGCTGTTGTGTTTGGTTATTACTATTGTTAGCTAGTAGCTTGTACTCACTGAGTATTCGATACTTAGTCGTACTTTCATGTCGGTAGGTCTAGAGGATGCCTTCGATCCTGAGCCTTGGGTTGAGGAAGAATACGTGGAAGAGAGGAAGCTACCTATCCCTATGCAGTCTCAGGAGGATATAGACAGCGATGTGTGGCCCTATTTAGACTTTTGTTAGAGAGAGAGTCTGCGAAAGTTTCTTTTGTATTTTGATAGGTGGGCATGTCCACCTTTACTTTGATATGTTCTGTATTAGAAGTTGGAATACCGACCATGGGTATAGAAAAGAAAAAATTTGGTTTACGATTTCGCATCATTTTAAGTTTCCACACTTTGTATCATGTTTCAGTTGATTATGTTATGTCTTGTTCATTACAGGTTGGTTTGACAAGTTAAGTATAGTTACGCCTAAAGTATCCCTTAACTCCTAAGGGGTATTTTGGGCGCGACAGAAGTGGTCTCAGAGCTCTAGGCATTAGAGTCCCTAGGGTCACTTAGAACTGATACCAGAATTGAACAAGACATTAGAGTCATTCTAAAGAGTTGTATTTCAAGTATGGACTAACGAGTTAGTCCTAGTCAAAATAGGTTGAACCTCAACCGAACTTAGTACCCTACGCTAGAACACAAATTGTATGCTTGTTGTGATGCTATGAATACCTTGAGTGAATTGTCCTATGTTTGATAAGTGTAAAGTGATTGTGAAATTGTTACTAAATGAGTATCCAAGTTAGACTCATATTGTACTGTCGTCCTTAGGAGTAATCATGAGGCGCGGTGCTCAGAGTCGCGGATGCAACACGAGAGGAAATAGAGGTGATGCTCCATCGGGTGATGAACAATCTGACTTCGCTCAAGCTTTTGCATTAATAGCCGAGACTTTGCCTATGCTAGCGGCAAGGCAACCTGCTTCGCATAATCCTGTTGCTGCACTTATAACTACTCCTCCCAATCGAACACAAGCCGGAATAGAGGCTTTTTGGAGGATGAGACCTTCAATGTTTTGTGGAAGCATCGATCCACTAGTGGCCGAAGGATGGATTAGACAGCTTGAAAAGATATTCTTAGTGTTATCGCCTACTGAGGCAGAGAGGGTCACTTGGGCCACCTTTATGCTTGAAGGCGAGGCTAATCATTGATGGAGGTCCGCACTTAGGACCAGGATTTGACCCGACATGGTCAGTATTGGACTTGGGGAGAGTTCTTGGACGTCTTCTACAAGAAGTACTTCCCAATCGGGATGAAGGAGAAAAAGGAAGTTGAATTCATTACCTTGGAACAAGGTAATATGTCAGTGGTGGCTTACGAAGCCAAGTTCTCGGAGCTATCTAGATTCACTCCCCACATGATAGCTACCGAAGTGATGAAGGCCCAAAAGTTTGAGAGGGGGTTGAAGGCCTACCTAAAGGACCGAGTCTCAATGTTCCGGCATGAGACATATTCAGAAGTTGTGGATAAGGCACTCTTAGCAGAGTCAAATTCTGAAGAATTCTTCAAGAGAAGGGGAATAGAGAAAGGTCAGTCTAGTCGCTCAGCAGAGAAGAGAGCTAGGACTACTTCATACCAGCCTTCAGGGTCGGCTCAGTCACAGAGGTTGTATTCTGCACAGTAGGCTCCCCGCCCTTTTGCTCCACCGGCTCCACTCCCGGCTACTACATATGCTCCTCGCCCTGTACTACCTCAGGCCATGAGATTTACGCCCTCCACATACTCCTATGAGCCTTGTGCTCTTTGTGGTTGGAGGCATTTGGCCGATGAGTGTAGAAAGGTTATCGGAAGTTGTTTTCATTGTGGTGACCAAAGCCACATGATTAGAGATTGTCCCCGCCAACATTTGCCGGCTCAGTCTCAGGGGACTAGGCCCTTGGTCAGGCAGTCTTCTCAGCAGGGCTCTTCACAAGCATCTAAGCCCTCACCATCTACCTGGACGCCTCGTCAAGCCACTCAAGGCCGAGTCTTCGCCTTATCGTAAAGGGACGCACGTGCATCGGATGATGTCGTGCAAGGTACGCTATAATGCTAGAGTTATAAGTGTAAAATATCTATTATTAATTGATATGACTGCTTGGGTATACACTAAGTTACCTAAGTATGATGAGTGTATTGCTTGAAATCTATTGACGTTAGTTATTTAATTGCACAAGCGCATTATTAGTGAATGAATGTTTAGCCCGAGCGTTGATTGACATAGGATCCACTCATTCCTTTGTTTTGCCTAGTTTTGCGAAGGGCATTTCAGCTGATCCTAGTCCGTTGGAGCGTGAGTTAACCATTTCGACTCCGCTTGACAAGTCAGTTGATACGAACTGGATATGCAGGAATTGTGTAGTTCAAGTGGGGCAAAATGAGTTATTGGCGGACCTCATCATCCTGGATTTCCAAGACTTGGACTTTGATGTCATTCTTGGTATGGATTGGCTAACGACTCATCACGGACATGTGACATGCTTTGAGAAGGTGGTGAACTTCAGACTGGAAGGAGTAAAGCCATTTTACTTTCGAGGGCTACAAGGAAGGGATATTGCCCGCTTTAAGCTTAGCAAACCCAGAGGCACAAAACTCCTCAACCATTCTGGCCGTGAGTGAGTTCCTAGACGTTTTTTCAGAGGAATTGCTTGGATTGCATCTAGATAGAAAGATTGAGTTTGCGATAGAGCTTGCTCTTGGCACTAGTCTGATCTCTAGGACTCCTTATAGGATGGCCCCGATTGAACTCAAGGAGTTGAAAGTGCAGTTGGAAGAATTGCAAAGCCTGAGATTCATTAGACCGAGTGTCTCATCATGGGGTGCCCCAGTACTGTTTATGAAGAAGAAAGACCGCTCAATACGCATGTGCATTGATTATAGACAGTTGAACAAGGTCACTATGAAGAACTGTTATCCATTGCCATGGATAGAAGACTTGTTTGACCAATTGAAGGGAACGAGGTTCTTCTCCAAGATTGATCTTAGATCGGGGTATCATCAGTTAAAGATCAAGGTAGAAGATGTCCCAAAGATAGCTTTTAGGACTCAGTACGGGCACTACGAGTTCCTTGTCATGCATTTTGGTTTGACAAATGCACCGGCGGCATTCATGGACTTGATGAACCAGGTGTTCAAACCTCATCTTGATCAACGTGTCGTGGTGTTTGTTGATGACATATTGGTTTATTCCTCGACACGGGAAGATCATGAGCGAGACCTTCGCCTTATTCTTGAAACCCTTCGAGAGCACCAACTATATGCCAAGCTAAGCAAGTGCGAATTTTGGTTGGAGAAAGTGACATTTCTCAGGCATGTGGTGTTAGCTGAAGGCATCTCAGTTGATCCGGCGAAGATAAAGGCAGTTATAAGCTGGGAGAGACCCATGAGTGTCACCAAGATACGTAGTTTCCTCAGCTTGGTAGGATACTACTAGAGATTTGTTGAGAGATTCTCCAGTTTAGCGGCACCGCTCACATATCTCACTCGGAAAAATGCTAGATTTGTATGGAGTGATAGATGCGAGGTTAGCTTCCAAGAATTGAAGCAGCTCACTACGGCTCCTGTCCTTACAGTGCCGTTCGGGAGTGGTAGCTTTATAGTCTATAGTGATGTATCACACGTGGGGTTGGGATGTGCGCTCATGCAGCACGGTAAAGTCATTGCCTATCCCTCAAGGCAATTGAAGGAACATGAGAAGAATTATTCCACTCACGATTTAGAACTCATCGTAGTTATTTTTGCCTTGAATATTTGGCAGCACTATCTATAAGGGGAGCAGTTTGAAGTGTTTACAGACCACAAAAGTTTGAAGTATTTGTTTTCCTAGAAAGAGCTGAATTTGAGGCAAAGAAGATAGGTAGAATTTTTGAAAGACTATGAGTGCTCTATCCAATACCACTCGGGTAAAGCAAACGTGGTGACAGATGCATCGAGTAGGAAGTCACAGGGGCTTGTTGCATATATGATGGTGTAAGAGTGGAAGTTTGTCGTGACCCAAAACCCACCCTATGAGTTAGAGTGAATCTTGGACGACTCATCATGACTTGCATGACTTGCTTGACCAAAACAACTTGCACAAACCTGGAGCATACACAAAAGAGGACAATAGTAGCGGAAACATAAACTATAAAGCATAGCGGAAGTCTAACAAACCTCTATGTATATACATGCAACCCAAGTTTGATACAAAAGGAAATCAAAAGAAAGTGTGGACATGCCCGCCAAAATACATGGATATATCTCTCTCAACTCACCCACAACTACATCACTTATAATCTACTACCATCTAATAGTAACCCTCGACTGGAGGTTCCTCTAAAGGTTCCTCAATGTACTCCTCCTCCACCCATGGGCCAGGAGCACAGACATCAAAAGGAGCAGCCGCTCCGCTATCACCTGCCGACATAAGAAGTACGGCTGAGCATGGAATACTCAGCGGGTACCAAATACTAACCAATAGTCATAGCATACAGATAGCAATACATAGAGCAGGAAACAATTCATATCATAACAATAAAGTAAAGCAGTATATAATCATGCTTGCATTCATAAAAGCCGATAAAACCCTTGAAAACACCGTGCACTTCACTTGACTTAAAGTACCATTTTCGTACTTGAAAACTCGTCTTGTCTATCTTGCTTGATTCTTGTAGACCGTGTCATGTCATGCATGTCATGCGTGCTTGCTTGTGATCATGTGACTTGTGAGATACATTTGTAAGATGTACTTGTGAGATGTGCTTGTGAGATGCCTTGAGAGGGAAGGGAGACTCTTCTTTATGCAATGCACTTGAGAGGGAAGGGAGACCCTTCTTCATGATATATATGTACTTGCGAGGGAAGGGAGGCCCTTCTTTATGCTATGCACTTGTGAGTGAGGGGAGACCCCTCGTGGAATGTTTGTTCTTGTTTTCTTGTGAAAAGCGAGGTAAAACATATCGTAGGATATGTCCCACCTCTAATCATGTTCTTGAAAATAAGATAAATCATGTCATGCATGCCGTGCTCATGGAAGTCGTGTGCATACTTGCAATTAAATTTAAATATGACATGTTTAGGGATTTCACAATACATTGCACATCATCATTTAAACAAGTAACAAATTAAACAATTTAGGGAAAGCGCAAAAACACACTATCATAATCCAAACAATTTTCATAAACTTTAAGCATGCATTTTCTTAATTTATTATTCATTTTATTCACCTTGACATTCCATCAAACATGGTATGTTCATTATTTGTTAACCCTACAACATGCTTTTCTAGGTGGGTTATAATTCCATCATACATATTTGTTCATTATGGATACAATGGCCTCCCCATTTCAATTATCACAACCCAACCATTGGCATCCAATCGCCCATTCCTCCATTCACAACATCTACACATCCCAACTCATAGCACAAGCATAGATGAAGGAAAACAAAGAAACATGAAGGAAAAGAGGAACTATGACTAGGAGGGTAGCAAGAATTACCGACCTTGACAAATGAGGGAAAGAATCCCCTTCCAAAATGTGCGTGAGTTGCTGCCCTAGCTTGGGGAAAGTGCTCCTCACGAGCTTGAACCTTGATCTTGAAGAAAAACGAGCTTGAGGATGATTGTGGGTCTTGAAACCCTTTGATTTCTCCCCAAAGTAAACCCTAGGTTTGGAAACCCTTCTCCTCTTCCTCTAACTCTCAAAATACTCTAAGTGTTATGAATGAAGCCTCAAATGCTTGGGCAAGGCCTTTAAGGCATGAGTGAAACGCCCAAAAGATGAAAACACCCTTAATGAAATTTCTGCAAAAACACGAAGACCGAGCGATCGGTGAATTGACCGAGCTCTCGACCAAAAATCAACTCTCTGGAAAATTTTCCCATACAAATTTTCCGACCAGTCGATAGCCTCTGATCGATCAGTTTTGGACTGATCGATCGCTCCATGGACCGAGCGATCGGTTGCCTGTATGTCCAAACTGTTTTGGCCATATCTTTTGACTCGCTCGTCGGATTTTGACGATTCAACTTGCGTTGGGTTCGTACTTCAAAAAGGAACATTTCAGACATTTCAAAATTTTTAATTTCTTCCTTATTTATTAATTGTACTACTTTAAAGGCAAATTAGCTACGAAAGTGCTATGCATAAAACATGAAAAAGTCCAGGGCTCTACAAAGTTGTTGGAGGATGCCTCCAACTTTGACATTAGTTTCACTCCTCCTACTCATGGGCCATTGATGGAAAATATCACGGTGAAACTGTGCATCTTAGATCAGATCCGGGAGTTACAAGTAGCGGATGCCGAGTTGTATGCTTTCCGTGACAAGGTAGTTAGCAAAAGAAGTGATGAGTTCGCCGCAAATGGTGATAGGGCGATCACATTCAAGGGTAGACTTTGTGCCTCGGTCGATGTAGATCTCCGGAGAGAGATTCTAGATGAAGCCCACCGTTCTAAGTATACAGTGCATCCTGCGGGCACGAAGATGTATCGGAACCTCAAGGGATATTTTTAGTGGCAGAACATGAAGAGAGATGTTGTAGAGTATGTATCACGGTGCTTGGTGTGTCAACAAGTGAAGGTAGAGCACATGAGATCGGCAAGTCTATTGTAGTCTCTCCCTATTCTCGAGTGGAAATGGGAGCACATCTCCATGGACTTCATTGTTGGCTTGCCATGGACGGCAAGGAACTCAGATGCAATATGGGTTGTGGTGGACCGTTTGACGAAGTCTGCACATTTCCTTCCTTATCGGACTACCTTCAACTCGAACCAGTTAGTGGCATTGTATATTAAGGAAGTAGTTCGGTTACACGGGGGGCTAGTCAGCATTGTATCAGATCAGGATCCAAGATTCACATCCAGGTTCTAGAAGAGCTTTCAGAGCGCTATGGGTTCCCGACTAGACTTTAGCACCGCCTTTCATCTATAGACGGATGGACAAACCGAGAGGGTGAACCAAATCATAGAGGACATGTTCCAAGCTTGTATGCTAGACTTCAAAGGTAGTTGGGAAGATCACTTGCCTTTGGTGGAGTTTACCTACAACAACAGTTATCAGGCGAGCATCCAGATGGCGCCTTTTGAGGCATTAGATGGGCGAAATTGCAGGTCTCCCTTGTATTGGGATGAAGTTGGGGAAAAGAAGGTGTTAGGCTTAGAGTTGATTGAGCAGATCGCTGATAGGGTCAAACTTATCCGGGAAAGGTTGAAGGTTGTACATGATAGATAAAAGAGCCATGCGGACACCCGTATGAGAGATCTTGAATTCATGGTTGATGATTTTGTGTTTGTTAAGATTTCGCCGAAAAATGGCGTCATGAGGTTCGGGAAAAGAGGAAAGCTTAGCCTGAGATATGTGGGTCCATTTGAGATCATTACTAGAGTCGGTGAGGTGGCTTACCGGGTTATTTTGCCCACTCATATGGCGGCAGTCCACAATGTATTTCACATTTCCATGCTCCGAAAATATATCCCAGACCCATCCCACATCATCGAGCTTGATTCGATAGAAATCCGAGAGGATCTCACATTAGTGGAACAACCGGCCAGAATCTTGGACCACAAGGAGCAAGTATTGCGCACCAAAGTTATTCCCCTAGTGCTCGTGCAGTGGGAACATCATTCTAGGCAAGAAGCTACGTGAGAGTGCGAGGCCGAAGTGAGGGAAAAGTACCCTCATTTGTTTTTGTAGTAGTCTTTTCATGTATTTGGATTATCCTAATTTCAGGGATGAAATTTTTGTAAGGGGAGGGGGGGGGGGGGGGGGGATATAGAACCCCTGATGTTTATGGCATGACATGGTGAATAGTGTTGTGAATAGTGACCATATAATGAAATTTTTTGAATTTTGAGATAAAAAGTCCCGGTAATGGTTGTTTATAGGTTAACTAAGCTTGTGTAATTTTATGAGAATTTATTCATGTGTTTAGAATGGTTTTCCGGGCCATGGAAAATTTTACGACGAAACGAATTTGTCGAGTTTTACCTAAAACTAGAAAATCAGATTTTGAATTATAAGAAATTGGATTTTTAAAGTATTTTTATTGGATTCAAATGGGGGATACTTTCTTATTTTAATTTAAAACTTAAAGTTAATGAAACATTAACTTAAAGGTTTTAAAATAAAATAACTATAAGAGTAAATAGAAGAAAGGGAAAAAGAACAAAGCATACTCCAAAAAAAAAAAAACAGGGGAAAATCAGGCAAAAACCGGTCGACCAATTTTGCTACCGGTCGACCAATAGGCAGCTGGTAGACCGATACTTATTACCGGTCGACCGAATATTGCACTAAATGTATGAGTTTTAATTCCAGAGAGGTCATTTTTGACCGGTCGATCGAAGGTCACAACCGGTTGACCAGCTATGCGAAATTTTGCCCAGTTTGGTCTTTTAAACCATTCATTAAGGGTAAATGGGTCTTTTGACCTCTCCTTGTCTCTATAAACCCAAAATTTGTGGGTTGAGGATTTTATAAACCCTCAAGCTCACAATTGGGAGAAATTGGAGAAGGAAGAGAGAAGGAATTAGGGTTTTGGTGCAAGGTTGGTTGGGTGACCAATTGGAGCTTGGATCTTGTCTTTTAAGCCAAGATCCTTCTTCTTGAAGCTTGGATCCCATTTCTCTCAAGTTCCCTCAAGATCTCCTTCAAGTCTTTAAGTTTAGTACACCTTTACGAACTAGCTTAGTAATAACTAGGGTTTCTCTTTTGAAAATGATGACTTTGATATTGCGTTCTTCCTTCCTTTGAAATATGCTATTTTCCCTAAATATGAATAAGATATATGGAATGAATGGTGGGATGTATGAATGGATGAACGGCTGAGGAGATTGGATGCCGTGTGGTGTGATAAACGTTGTGTGATGGAAAATGTTAGAAGGACATTGTACTCATAATGAACACACATGTGATGTTGATGAAATTTCAATCATAAAAAGAAGGAAATAAAATGACTACGAATGTTTGCACGTCAAGTGTTTGATAAAATGCCTAAATAAGAATTAAATTGATTTAATGAAGGATATGAAAGTAGGACTCATGTAGTTTTCCCTAAAATGTTAAATTGATCAAATGTCCTACATGTTATCCAATTTCCCTCATGATCTTATTGAGAATTGAAATGATACACCTTATGCTTTGTGTTATACATGTCATCATCATTACCACGAATTCTACACACACGCATGCATGCATGTGTATGAAACGGATTTTCTAAAGTATAAAGTATATAAAGACAAACAAGAACAAGACATGTGATTTACGAAATGAATGATAAAGCTGGACATCGGGCCGGTCAAGGGTAGGGCATATCCCCCGGATATGTCCTACCTGACTCACAAGTAAACAAGTTTATAAAGCCGAACATTGGGCAGGTCAAGGGTAGGACATATCGTAAGATATGTCATACCTGGCTCACAAGAAAACAAGTTGATAATGCCGGGACAGAGGGCCGGTCAGGGATGTTGGTGTACCCTTTTCTATATACATATATTCGCTGAAGGGAATTTATATTCCAGGCTCACAAGTCGCTACAGAGGCACTAACATCTGACTCACAAGAAAACAAGTCAAGTCATGGCAAGCAAGACAAGTGATTCCAAGCATGACAAAATACATGTGATTCCCATGAGACAAGAACAAGTTTTAACACGACAAGCAAGTTTTGAAAAATATGAAAGACTATTTTCAAGAATAAGAAATGAATTATAAAGTATGAGTTTTATCGGAGTTTTCGCATTCACTCATGCATGTCAGGATTATTGCATTGCTTTAACTTTGATGCTATGAATATCGTATGTTGTTATAATTGCTTTAAATTGATGTGATGAATTATACCTCGTTGTTGCTGTTGTGTTTGGTTATTACTATTGTTAGCTAGTAGCTTGTACTCGCTGAGTATTCTATACTCAATCGTACTTTCATGTCGGTAGGTCCGGAGGGTGCTTTCGACCTTGAGCCTTGGGTTGAGGAAGAATACGTGGAAGAGAGGGAGCCGCCTATCCCTATGCAGTCTTAGGAGAACAGAGACCGCGATGTGTAGCCCTATTTAGACTTTAGTTAGAGAGAGAGTCTGCGAGAGTTTTTTTTGTATTTTGATAGGTGGGCATGTCCACCTATACTTTGATATGTTTTGTATTAGAACTTGGAATACCGACCATGGCTATAGAAAAGAAAATATTTGGTTTACGCTTCCGCATCATTTTAAGTTTCCGCACTTTGTATCATGTTTCAGTTGATTATGTTATGTCTTGTTCATTACAGGTTGGTTTGACAAGTTAAGTATAGTCATGCCTAAAGTATCCCTTAACTCCTAGGGGGTATTTTTGGGCACAACAGTTATGAGTAAAAGTTTGACAAATTATGGTTTTGCAACTGTTAGACAAACAACCTCAATCGCTAATTTTGTTAACCTTTCATTTGTTATTGTTAGGAAAATGACTATTATACTCTTATGATATTTCATAACCTCACAAAGCCTTTAGCTACCCTTGAGCTATGATTAATAAGTCTTAACCCTTGTGATTAAGAGATAAAGCATCTAACCCTAGTTTTTTTTAAAATTAATGTGTCCGGTTTTAACTCTCTTTAACTTAGGTTAAGATACACTAATCCTTCGAGTTAAGAATTAGTCTAGGGATACTCCCAATGTGTACTCCCAAATATACTCCCAAATCCTAACCGTTTAACTCGTTATTAAGCGGTTAGGATTAGAGTTGATGTGGCATTAGAAAAGATAAAATAAGGCAACTCAAATCCTGGCCTTTAGTGGTTGGTTATAAACGGTTAGGATTAGGGAGTAGATTTGGGAGTATATTTGGGAGTACCTACAGACTTAGTCGTGAGTTAATTAGTTAAAACATCTAACCTTGGTTTTAAAGGAAAAAAATTAACGTGTTCAAAGTTAAGATACACTAACCCTTGGAGTTAAAGCATCTAACCTTGATTTTTAGAAAAAAAAAATAGAAAAAAATTAATGTGTCCCTTTGTAACTCCCTTTATATATAGTTAAGATTCACTCACGCTTACGGTTAAAACATCTAACTTTGGTATAAAAAAACAAAAAAAAAATTAACGTGTCTTTTAATTCTTTTTAACCGTGGTTAAGGTTCACTAACCCTTAGGAATTAGGATTAAATCATCTAACTTGAATTTAAAAAAAATATAAGTTGTCCACTTTTAACTTCCTTTAACTATGGTTAAGATCAACTAACCCTTAGGGTTAAAGCATCTAACCTTGGTCCTTAAAAAAAAATTAACAAGTCCCCTTCATAAGGGTTAGTGAACCCTGACCAAAGTTAAAGGGAGTTAAAAGTGGACCCCTTAATTTTTTTTCTTCTTCTGAAAACCACAGTTAGATGTTTTAACCCTAAGGGTGAGTGAATCTTAACAACAATTAATAGGAGTTAAAAAAAGACACGTTAAATTTTCCTAATTTTCTTTTCTAAAATTCAAGGGTAGATGCTTTAACCCTAATGCTATGTTTGGTTGCCAAGAAAATAGATGAAAACATGGAAAAGAAAAGAAAATTTTGGATTTCTAATACAACTCTTAGTTTTGTTTTGTCTAATTTTTTTTTCTTTTCCATGTTTTCACTTATTTTCTCCACAACCAAACATAGGGTAAAGGTTAATAAATCTTAGCCACAGTTAAAGGGAGTTCAAAGGGGACATGTTAATTTTTTTATTTTAAAACCAAGTTTAGATGCTTTAACTCTAAGGGTTAGTGTGTCTTAACCTAAGTTAAAGGGAGTTAAAAGGGGCACATTATTATTTTTTAAACTAGCATTAGATGCTTTATCCCTAAGGGCGTGAATCTTAATCACAAGAATTAAAGCTTATTAACCATAGTTCAAGGGTAGTTTAAGTTTTGTGCGGTTATGAAATATCATAAGGGCATAGTCATTTTCCTAACAATAACAAATGGAAGCCTAAGGAAACTATGGATTGAGGTTGTTTGTCAAACGGCTGTAAAACCATGAGTTAATTTGCAAAATTGTTACTCAAAATAATGTATTTTCAGAGCTGGTAGAACACAACAACTGATATGCAAAAACCCCAAAATACAGTTAACATTTTTTTTTTTTACTGAGGGTATCATTTAACTACGGTTAATGGTGAGAACAATGATTAGTAGTTAGTTAGCTTGGGAGATTGGAGTTCTGATGGATTCGTCACCTGGGGGATTGGATCTTAGACCTCGCTCATCAGAGAGACCACACCCCATCACTGGCGCAATAGGTGGGGGTATAAGTATCCTTTTAGAAAGTACAAATTTTATGTTGGAACACCGATCGAACCCATGTTTACAAGATAATGACAACACCTAAGTGATTGCTCAGTGGCAGGATGTGTATCCCAATTGTGCTATTTGGAAATAGTCATTCTATTAAACATAAACTAGTGAATGGCACGTGGGATGCACGTGTGAGAGAGAGGAAGGGGAGAGACAGGGAAGGACCCTAGTGTAGACATTTCAAAAAAAAAATTAGAAATATTTTGGGTATAGAAACTTGAGAGATATTTTAGATTAAAAAAAAATAATTGTGAGAGACGTTTCTTTTTGAAATATGATGTTGGGATATTTTACGAACCAAAAAAACTTAGAGGTATTTTGGGTATAGCAAAGAAAGGGGGTGGGCAGGACCTTGGTGAGACGTTTTTCTTTGGGAGCATTTTGTCAAGAGAGTGAGGAGTCCGGTTATGCCACTAAGGTTGCATGCGTCCTTTTAACACTAATTTACTGTGATTAAGATTCACCAACCCCTGAGTTCAATCGCACCCATAGATCAACACATGTAATTTTTAACCCTTATTAACTATGGTTAATATTTCTTAACTCTTAGAATTCAACAATCTAACTTTAGTTTTAAGGAAAAAACTATTTTTAAAATTTTGCTTTAGGAGTTAAAAATGTTTAATTAAAAATAAAGATTAAATTGTTAAACCCTAAGGATTTGTGGGTGCGATTGAATTCTTGGATGTGATGTGATTCTCTTCACTTGGAAAAATGAGAAAGGGTGAGAGGGACGTGTGAGAGAGATGGTAAGGAGTGACGTGTGCATTGATTGCGACATATGAGAGAAGGTTTTAGTTGAATGACGAAACCAACCTCACTACAAGAAATTTACCGGGCAGTGACGGAATAGTAGTGACGGAACTTTTTCCCGTCACTAATACATGACCTATAGTAACGGAAAATACTGTCGTCACTAATAGTCCGTCTCTGCTAAGGAATTCTTTTTTATGTCATTAAATTGAGTATTAGTGACGGAATTTTTTCCGACACTAATATGGGTTAAATACTAGTGACGGGTATATTCCGTCACTAATGACATTAGTAACGAAAATGAGTTAATGTGTCACGGATGTTTTACCGTTACTATTGAGATTGACGTTAGTAGTGACGGAAATATATCCGTCACAATTAGCTCAATATTATCAGTGACGGAAAAAAATCCATCACTAATATGCTCCCTGTAATAGTCACGGAAAAATACCGTCACCAATGAACGGCATATTATTAAGGACGGAAATATTTCCGTCACTACTAATCTCGAGCTAATTAGTGGCGGACATATTTCCGTCACTACTAATGTTAATATAAAATCCCCGCACCAAAACCCGTGAACACCCTCCCTTGTTCCCCAATTGTTGCCGCTGCTTCCCGCCGTCCTCACGCCTGACGCCCTTCCGGCCACCACGGTGAGTCACCTCCCTCTCTCTCTCTCTCTGCTCTCTCTCCCGATCTCTATCTCTCTCTCACTC
Source organism: Tetracentron sinense (assembly GCA_015143295.1). Classification (NCBI taxonomy): domain Eukaryota; kingdom Viridiplantae; phylum Streptophyta; class Magnoliopsida; order Trochodendrales; family Trochodendraceae; genus Tetracentron; species Tetracentron sinense. Next base: position 20,732,839 of record CM026556.1, on the reverse strand, counting down.
TCTGTCTGTCCCTCTCTAGATCTCTGTCTGTCTCACTCTCTGTCCCTCTCGTGCTCTCATTTTCCTCAACCGAAATCGAAGTCACCCCACCTGAAAACCTAACCCGAAACCCTCCTCTGCCCTAAATATAGACTCCCACTTCTTATTGTTCCCGATAAAAACTAAAAAAACGGTAAAACAAGAGTAGAAGAGTAGAGGTTGGGTGTTGAGGGAACGACGAAGAGAGGAGAACCAGAGGAGATCCAGCTCGTGAACCAGCTCCGGCGACGATCAACTCCGGTAATAGCTCTGACCGACGAGGAGGATGTATTTTTCTCTTTCTCTCCTTCCCCTCTGAAACTCTGGACCAGGACCTTGCGCAAGATCTACCAAGATCTGTGATCTCGCGGTCTTGATATTTTTTTTTTGGGGTTGTCTTATAGATTCCCTCTTCGATATCGGAGAACAATTTTTTTTTTCATTTCCTTACTGATCTGTGAATTGATTTGGGGTTCCTCTTCTAGTTCAGAACTCTTGTATAATTATCAGAAAGATGCCTTAGATCAAACTACTATTACAGAGAACAATCCATTACTGTTAATCATCAATAGAACTTAAAATATGACTAAGCTACTTTTGATTTTCTAATACATACATTTCCACGAATTATGGGAACAAATACTTGTTTGCCTTGCCTGCTTAGAAATATTATTTTTTTAATTCTTCTATTCTCTTATGTGACATTGTATGCATTATTTTTCTGTCAATAGTAATTTCTGTATTAATCATCTGACGTAATGTACCTCGTTAAAATACAGGAAGCATTTGGATGAAGTAACACGAGAAAATTGCGACAGACGACAAATCGACATTGAGCGCATCCACACTGATGCGTTCGCCGGATGGTTCTCGTCAAATGTAAGTTTCAGTCTAATCATCATGTCACACACCTACAAAATAGTAAAATATCTTCAGAGTTATTAATGTGTTTGTGATTTAACAAAAAATGTGAGGTTAACACAAACAGGTTTCTATGTTGATTCGTGGAAGTCCAAACCATGTACGTGAAGATCTGATATGGCTAGCACGTGGTCCTTCGAAGATTGCGAGGACATATCAGAGGTTCGTTGTTAATGGGTTCAGGTTTCGAACAAAACACATTGACAGGAAGAAGAAGACCTCAAATAGCGGCGTGGTCGTTACTGCACAAACTACAAGGTTTAAATCTGTGAAGGATCAAACATCGCGGACATGTGATGTTACTTACTACGGTGTTTTGCAAGAAATTGTTGAGCTTCACTATTATGGTGGGAGAAAAATCGTGTTATTCAAGTGCGATTGGGTTGATGGTATGGCCGAAGGAAGGGGTGTCAAGCAAGACAAGTTCAAATTTACGCTTGTTAATCTTGGACGCTTGCTAAATACAGATGAACCTTATGTGCTAGCCTCTCAAGCAATGCAAGTATTTTATGTCGAAGACCCAGTAGAAACGGATTGGCACATTGCTATTCAAATTAAACCTAGAGACTTCTTCGACATGCAAGATGGAATTTATTCAAATATGAGAGAGTCATGCCCCGAGACGGATCAACCAAGCATCGCACAATTGGAAGTCACTGGTGTTGATGTCGATCAGATTACTGATCTTAGGACAAATATTATTGGGACAACTATTGATGTACCTTTAATCATAAACCAACCCGAGACGTCTGAGTCTGATGAGAATCCCGAAGATAGTGATATGCATGTTTAAGATGTAAATTGTAATAGTGCTTCTTATTAAGAGTAACACTGGTTCTTCATCTTTCGTTGTACTGCAAACACTGGATTCTTGTAGCTTCTCTGATGGGGAGTGGACAATTCCCTCAAGAATTATTTCACATATGGATCTCTTTTGAAGTATCTCATGTCAATTCTATTGTCTCTTTTTCAATTGTTTGCTTATATGTGTAATCATTTTTAATGCTAATGTATTTCGCCACACAGGTTGCCGTCACTACCGGGCAACCCATCTCCAAAGAGTAAGCTCTATGAGAAAAATATTTTTAATGCTAATGTATTTCTAATGGTTGCCGGTTTTAACCTCTCTAATATTTACATGGTTCTCCCTCCACTTAGTCATGCTCGTGGAAGATCTGGATTAAACCCATTTATTTCTTGTTATTATTAATGAACCTATTGCCTTCCTACTGCTAGCATACTTCTTAAACCCATTTCATTATTTGATCTATCTATTAAATGAAGACTAAAAATCAAAAGAGTATAGGCTTAACTGACCCGTGTATCGGTTAATTCATGTTACTGATATTGTGGACCTGAAGTCACTTGCCTTGCTTTGAGAGTATATAAATTTTGCATTAGCAAAATGTATCAGGCATGTTCTTTCTCAATTTACTAATTCAAGTTCCATCTTAAAATTATTAACAATAAAGTTAATTTGATGCTTGTTCATGTCATGCTTATTAAAGAGTTTCAGAGTAGTACTATGTAGTTAGAACATTTACTTGTACATATGATCTTAATGATATTTGAATTGCAAACACTGTCACTATGAGCACTTCATTTTTAATACTTGAATGTCTTTATTTTTATATACTGATGTTATCGCCATTATTGTTGTTGATTACAATATTATATTTCTCATATCACTCTTTCTGATTTTATACAGGGATGCAGACATATGGGAAAAGGTCCCATCGCCGTCAAAGCATGAGTCAGGCCGAGGGATCCCAACATGAACAGCATGGGAGTTCTAGCCAGCTTATGGGACTGTCTCAGGGATACCCACCAAACCATGACGTTGCTCCCGAACCACACCATCATGAGGCTTCTCAATCATCAGGTTATTAATTTTCATGATGACGAGTATTGATTTATATAGCTTGTGCATTGAACTTGTGTAAATCTGATCAGATTTAATTTGTTTATTGTGTCAAGGTGTTCCGCTACTTAGATGGACTAGGGGTCCGAACAAGGCCATTCCACCACCTCCACCTGGCCAGGACCGCATCCTAGTTCCGATTAACAACTTGGGACAGCCCACCGGGAATGAAGCGGGGAAACTATCACGATTTATAGGCACCTTGGTGAAGGATGGGGATATTCTCCCGATCAATTACACGGACTGGCGGCAAGTTCCTGACTTGCTGAAGCAGGGGGTCATGGATAGAGTATTGGTAATACAAAAGTTTGACTTATGTCAAAAAAAATAAAGAAATTTTATTTTAAGTAGAAACCTTTTGAGTACCTATTTACTTCTTGTTTTCAAACATTTTTGAAATATATTATGACATTCAAGAATACATAACCATTAATGTTATACCTTGGTATTCTAATGAATTTACTTGATGCAGACGGTATTCAACCTCCCCCTGAGAGAGGAAGTCCGAGAGTGGGTAGACACTAAGACCGATGTACTGTGGAAGAGCTGGAAGGATAAGCTATTTGCTAAATGGCACAGAGCACATCTCTCACTAGATGAGCAGATGACCCTTGTCGATCCTCGGGCCATCCAATCACAGTGGAGGGAGTTGGTGGCACATCGGCGTACTGATGAGGCGAAGGTAACTCATCTTAATGTATGAAGTTTATATCTATTTACTCATTCAATATGCAACACTTGTTAACATTTGATGTTCTTAACTAATATTTGTAGGCTATGAGTAGGAGAAACAAGGAGAACAGGTCGCAGCTTCGTACCGCCCACACGGCAGGGACGCGGAGTTACGCCTAGTATAGGGCTGCTGCGGTATGTAGCATTATAAAATCAATTTTATTTATGCATGTATTATCAAAAAATAAAGTTAATGTGGGTGAGCTTGGTATTTCCTAACAATATGACTTATGCAAAATCAGCTTGCAAAAATAAAGACAAAGAATTTAGCCTGCAATGCAATGGAGATAAAGTATATGGAAAATAATATTCTCATATCACTTAAGCATATCAGCTTTAATATGCTCTCTCTCTCTCTGCTCTCCAAACTTACTGGGGTTACAAATGTCTTTCCCCTCCACCAGATTGTATTTGTGACTGTTATATACTGTATAGACTAATAAAAAAAATTTGTTCACCAATATTTGAGTTTTCCTAGGAAATGAGTGAACATACCCAAGCCTAGTTAGCCCCTTTTTAGAGGTTGAAGTTCTGGTATTTATGTCATATCCAGGCATCAGATTACCTCTAGTGCACGCCTGGCCCAGCCTCAGGCATCCATTTATCGTGCGGCATTTGGTGCTAAAAAGGGGAGAAGTCATTTCATTTTCTCCTCTGGGCCTCGGGCGTGCACAAGAGGTAATCTGTTGCCTCATATCCACATGTATCTGTAATTGGGTAACATATATAGCTTAAATGGTATATGGGAAACTGAGATTCTGAGCCAACGTTAAATGGGGTCGGTGATTTTGCAAATGTCACGGTGATTAACGAGCATCTAGTAGTAGTAGCATTTTTCTAGCTTTGACAAGAACTAATCAACTTCAGTTTCACATGTAAACTCTCCCATCAACGAGCACTAAATGCATCATGTAATTACCCACGAATACATCAATTACTCATCTATATATGTCCAATATTACATGTGAGACTGATGATGTACAGTATTTTTCATATATATATGTACAATATTTTTCAATTGATGTCTAACATTTTATAAATTGTTGTTTTCATCACGAGGATAGCAAGCCCAGGATCCAGACGGGCAAGAGTCGGACCGCATGAAGATGTATCATATGATGCATGTTCGGCGAGATGGGACATTTGTCGATCAGGCATCAGCTGATCTCTATGTATGTCTTATCATTACATGATCTGATCGATTGTTTATAAATATCAATTTTGTAATTATATATTCATAAATTGTAATCACCTAAATTTTGTGTTGCAGACTCAGATGGATGAGCTCGTTACCCAACATCCGGAGGGGACCACTAGTAGCACTGCAAGGAACGAGGTCTTCACCCAGGTCATGGGGCCGGACACGCATGGGCGGGTTCGTACATATGGACTGGGTGTTAAACCCTCCCAGTTACACTCTGCAGATTCTGACCAGTGGAGGAGGAGGGCCGAAGAATTGGCTAGCCAGAACGAGAGTTTGGTGGCTAAGCAAGATGAGATGCGGGCTGAGTTGACTACCCTTCACTCCAGGATGAAGGTGTTTGAGGACTGGATGTCCCATATGGGCGGCGCATCACATATCCCCTCCGGATCGACACATGTCCCATATATGGATCCTGATGCTACACAGACTCCAGATGATATAGACTCTCTATGACACTCTCTCTCTCTGACTTCTCTACTATCGACACTGTTTGGTTGATATTAGTCCCCGACACTCTCTCTCTCTGATGTCCCATATTTTACTTCATATGCATATGGATGTCCCATATGCTTATTTTACTTTATATCAGTTGTTGGACTGAATGGATGTACAGGTTTTTTTATTACACATGTTGAATGTCAAAACAGGTTGAAAATTTGATTATTTTCTAGGTTTTAAGTTGAAAATGTGAATAGATGGGTAATGTGAATGCTTGGATCGATGATTAGGTTGAAAATTAGATTGTGATGTACAGGTTTTATACAGGTATTGATTGCAGGTGTTCGGATTTGTATACAGGTGTGAATGGATTTGATTGCAGGTGTGAATGGATGAATATATTGATTGCAGGTTTTGTACAGGTACAACTGTAACAGACTTAAAATATATATATATATATATATATTAGTGACGGAAATATTTCCGTCACTAATACCTCAAGCTAATTAGTGGCGGACATATTTTCGTCACTAGTAGATGTAATAGTGACGGCAATGTTTCCGTGTCTATTAATGTAATAGTCATGGAAATATGTCCGTCTCTAATGTTCTTATTAGTGACAGACATATTTCCGTCACTATTACATTAATAGTGACGGAAATATTTCCGTCACTATTACATATACTAGCAACGGACATATTTCCGTCACTAATAAGTTAATAGTGACGGAAATATGTCCGCCACTAATAGTGATAGAAATATGTCCGTCACAAATTCGTTGCCGTCACTAAATTCTGACTTAGTCATTAGTGACGGACAGTTTCCGTCACTAATTAGCGACGGACATATTTTTCCGTCTCTACATACCTTTAGCCATGGCAGCAATTGAAACGGATGATTTTCCGTCACTAATAGTTTTAGTGACGGAAATCGACTATTAGTGATGGAAATATTTCCGTCACTGCCCGGTAAATTTCTTGTAGTGCCTTCAAAATTTCAACCACTTACAAACTTTGGCTTCCAACCTTTTTTTATGACCTTATTCATTATATTAAGGGTTGAGGGGTACTTTAAGTATTTGCGGATATCAACGTTTTTAACAGGCAATCCCCATTATAATAGTAAAGACAATGTCTTGTATTTTTTTTTTTTTTAATTTTAGGTTGGTCTAAATCATTTATCTATCTAGGTTAGAAATTAGGGAGGTTAGCACTCATGGTTGGCGCTCAACAGCCACACCATGACTCAAAATCGAGTCACACCTCCCCTCCCCAAAGGGCGACACACAACCACTAAGACAGGCCCAAGCTATGTACAGACACCTAAAAATAAAAATAAATAATGACAAATACATCATTTACAGACACTTTGAAAAATATAAATGTTAAGTGATCGACAAAGATACCCCTAAAGTGTTGTAAGGGTGAAAATCAGTAAAAGCATCTAACGATAACTGACATAATCAACGGCTTTGATCAGACCAAAAGATCAGTCATGTTCGTCACATCCGACCCTAATCCGCACATCGGATCTAAGGCAAAGCCTAGGTCGGGATATACACTCCTGACTCGATCCCAGCTCGGAGTCTGAGGTGAGGACACCTCAACCTCTAAACCATTGAGAAAACAGTCTAATTCTAAAGATCTTGTACCATCTCCTTCTAAATAGAGAATTTGATCTACAACTTCACTGGCAAGGACATCGTAAATGGAAAGACTTCCATTTCGTTGAGAAATAAGAATGAACAAGCAATTGGTTCTCTATAAATATAGAAATAGAGAACAGATAAAATGATCTGCATTCTCCCGAACTTAAGCATACTTTGAGCCTCTACTATTGTGTAAACCCTACGACTCTTTTTATTTTTTGGACCGTTGGAGTACATTCGCAGGTCAACCAGTCAATCCAACTTGAAAGATGAGAAGTGCATCAGTCATCTAGAGGCTTACAAATATGGTTAGGTCACAACCAACCCTGATTAGTTGTGTTAGTAACTATTCATTGGTTAATAAATTAGAGAGCCTAACATTTAAAACTGGGCATATAAACTGTCAAGCAACCACTCATGAAAATGGATACTAAACCACGGGATACAGACTCCACTGGCACAACCAGGCAGGTGTTAGAGGATTATTTGTATTTATTTCCCACTGATGGGCATTTTTTTTTTTTGGTGACGGGGCGCATCGTAAGGCAAGTATCCAATATCGTCCCTAATGGATGATCCTAAGCCATTGAGCTAATCAGGTGAGAAGATTAAGAAGAGAGACCATACGGCATTTAAGTTTTCAGACAGCATCCCCACTAGGTCAATAAGTCACATTAAATGTACATTTAATAGGGCCGTAACGCTTGCGGAAAACCTGTCAACCCTTGGGGGACCGATCAGACACTGAAAGTCCAACTTAGTGGCTAGTGTGGGTTGTTGTGTTTGTTTTTTTTTTGTGGGTACAGTTTATCCGGTTAGGCCGCAACCCAGATAGAGTGTTAATATCTGCTCAAGTTAGTGGGATGGGTGGAGAGTAAACCGACTTTCACTCTCACAAAAATGGAACCCAGAAAAACTTCCTTACGGAAGTGATACACTTCCTATTGGGACAAAGCCCTGGTGTGTTTGTGGGGGGGGGTTAGCCCAATGTAACTAGCTTTAAAACTCTCAAAAGTCTCCATTGGTACTTGTGAGGCGTGCTACCCTATTTCAAATAGGAAAGTGATAAAAAAAAAAGGCTGGACTCTTAGATTGAAAATTGAATGTTCCATGTGTCTTCACATGTTTTAAAGGATGACCCACTTAATGCTCAAGAAATGGACCGTTGGATTGAAAATCCAATGCTCCATGTCTCATATGTTTTAAATGATGGCCCATTTAATGCTTGAAACGGTTAGATTGAAAATCCAAAAAAGTGTAGGCTTTCCATAGTAACGACAATGATGACGAGCGTTGGTGTTAGGTGCACTAATCATTATTTTTTTGGGAAATAGTTAACGTACCCATGAATCCCATTAGTAAACCTGCATCCAATCATTGGTAGATGTCCCCTCTTAAATGCTCACCAACATTGGCGTTAGGTGCACTAATCATTATTTTTTTAGAAAATAGTTAACATACCCATGAATCCCATTAGTAAACCTAAGGCATCCAACCATTGGTGGATGCCCCCTCTTAAATGCTCACCACAGTTGGTGAGCATTTAAGAGGGGGCATCCACCAATGGTTGGATGCCTTAGGTTTACTAATGGGATTCATGGGTATGCCTATCACTGTTCTATTTTTTCTTTTTACATATGCAATGTGGGTTTTGCACGTGGTGTGATGTTGCTACCCTATATTTGTTTCAGGAAGGCTGCCTACTTGTTGCCACGGCTAGCATTTCTAAAACAATGATAAAAGTTTTTTTTTTTGAGGAGTGCTAGTCGCATATACTCCAAACATTTTCAAAGATGGAAGAGTGTATATAACTTGTGGATATGTTTGATATTTATACATATAAAAATAAAAATAAAAATTAGGAAGTACTTGACATTTATAACCACCAAGTTATGACTTTGGAAGATTTGTGACTCGAGCTAGCAAAATCCCTTTTTTTTTTTTTGATGAAAGTCGGGATGTTTTCCTCTTGACGATGAAGCTTATCCCCCTTTGTCTAAGGAATTGTTTTGGTTTTTGGAGGAGACTAGGGAATGGTGAGAGTAGAGCCATCACCATTTTCTTTACTTGGGTGTAACCCAATTTTTTCAAAGAAAAGTTATCCGTCCCTTAATGGAGTGAGGAGCGGCGTCTCGCTCCCTCATCGTTGACACGTCTCTTTTTAACTCCTTTTACTATGGTTAAAATTCTCTAACTCTTAGAATTCATTTTTTAACATTAGTTTTTTGAAAAAACTAAAGTAACAAATATTAACCACAGTTAAAGAGAGTTAAAAAGGGACAGGCGAGATTGGACTCCTTGCTCCACCGGGCAAGGAGCGGATAATTGCTCTTCTTCAAAACAAAGGAACTGACAAGGCCCCATGCCCAAACAACCTTATAAAAGGCTAACCTCCTTGGTTAGAACCTCACTTAGCTTTAGCTTTCCTCTTCCCATTGTTGTTGTCGGTAAATTTGATTAAGATGTCTCAGGGAAGAGGTAGTGCAGGCCGAGCCATAATCGTTGCAATCGCACTCCTATGCCTACTGGCTCACTCCGAGATTGCTCGGGCAGCGACCTACACGGTTGGAGGTACCGGTGGTTGGACCTTTAACACGGTTACTTGGCCTAAAGGGAAGCGCTTTTCGGCAGGCGATGTACTCAGTAAGTATCATCATCCACCCTTAATTTTGTTGCTCAGTTACACTAACCTTTGTTTGATTGCTGAGAAAATAAGTGAAAAGAAAAGAAAAATCGACAAAACCCAACTAAAAATTGTATTAGAAATCCAAAATTTTCTTTTCTTTTCTATGTTTGCATCTATTTTCTCGGCAACCAAACATATCCGTGGCTTGATTTTTTGATCTTAAAACCTGTATATCAACCTTGTGAATGTGTTGCAGTATTCAAGTACAGCCCGGCGAACCACAACGTGGTTGCGGTGAACAGGGCTGGCTACAACAGTTGCAAGACCCCAGGTGGAGCGAAAGTGTATCGGACAGGAAATGATCAGATAAGATTGGTGAAGGGACAGAACTTCTTCATCTGCAATTTCGTTGGGCACTGTGAGTCGGGGATGAAGATTGCTATTAATGCACTGTAATGTGTAGGGTTAATATTTCTCTGGTATAGAAGAGACATATGCTACTATTACTACTTGATTATAATTCTAATAGATGGAGCATTGGTATGAGTAAGTGGTGCATTAGTGAGTAAGTGGTGCATTAGTATGAGTGAGGAGCTTTATGTGAGGAGAGGAGTGGTTACTAAATAAAATGGAAAGTTGGTAAATGGGCCACTGTATATTTGTATGTTCCTTTGTTACCATGTTACTATTAGGAAATATCCTATTGTAATAAAGTGAATGAGATACACTGTATCATTATTAGTGTATCTCTTCACAATTAGATAGTATCAATTAAATTTGAATTTAGGATTTGATTAGGTATGATTAGATTAGGATTATCTTTGAGAGATTAGGATTCTCAATAAATTCATTCACTTTAGTTACCTGTTCTGTCGATAATTGTAAGTGAGAGGCAGCCTAGATTTGTCGTAAAAAACCAAGAGTCCTCCGAAGAAGAACTTATTCTCAAAGTGTTTTTCCAAACCCTTGTGAGTGTAAGTTAAGGTTGTATAGCACAATAATAAAATATTCAGGAGTCCGAGGACGTTCCATAGAGATTGAATTATTTGGTAAATAAAAATAATAGCGAGGAGAAGGAAGTTGATGGAGTGAAAGTGATTGTGATCCTAAACCAAAAAAATAATAGAGATTTTTCACACTTTTGTATGGAGAAAAAATGAATAAAATTCGATATAGAAACAAAAAGATGCTAAGGCATCGAGGATCTACATTCTCTTAGTTATAATCGAATGAAAAGTCTATCTAACTCGAAAATATAACAATTACCCATATTTCACTAGGCTTGTAAAATTTGGTGCTAGTGGGTCTCCTTCCTATCTCTCTGGTGAGCAACCTGTGTGAATGTGATGCTTGAAAGATATTTGTGTACGTGTGAATAGTTGAGGAATAAAACACTTAATTTATGTTTTGTTAATTAGTGTTTATTTTTTGATCAAAATTAAGTTTCTGGTCAAAATAAAGAATGTTGACGTACTCCCATAACATCACTAAGGCTCTATTTGTTTGCACATAAATTGTTTTACGACGTAAACCACTTAAGAAGGAAAAACTTTTATTGTAAAATATATTTTAAAAAAAATATCAATTTTTTGTTGTTTTGTTGCATTCTTTAGAAATAAGATGAAATATTATTTGAATTTTTTTTTTTAAAGTTAAAATTATAAAAATTTAAAACTAAAAAAATTTAAAATATTAAAAAATTAATTTTGGTTTAGTGAATGGGTACTTTTGCAAATTTTATAACATATTTTAAGAGACAGATTTTACGGAAAAATGATTAGTGAATACTTAAAACTCACAAAAGATATTACGAGCAAACAAACGCTCATAATTGACATTTTTTCACGGATTTGATTTATTTTCCCATATTTGACATCAAAACAAACAGAACATAAAAGTCTAATACTCCTTGCTTACGTTGATGTTGAAGTGTTTTCATTAAAGAATAAGTGGGTTAAAAAATATTTTTGGTGTTATTGGTATTTTGGGGGCAATTCGGATATTTTAAAATATTTAATCCATGACATCATCAAATTCCATCAATGTTAGTAACATCATATTAATGGAAGGGATGATCTATTACCACTACTTGAAACATAGGGGAGGGCAGTGTAATTTCAGAAACAAGAAGGGAGGTTTATTAAATTTTGCCAAACCTCAGGGAAGGTCAGTGTAATTTACTCATAAAAAATTAAATCAATTAGGACCATGTAACCATATTAATGTTAAATAATAACATATAATTAAGGAAAAAATAATGAGTTTTATGCAATTATCACATCCCTCCAACCAGCATTTTACTAGTCCTCGAGCAAAACATATAACATAGATATAGATGCTTAGAACACTACAAAATTTAATGTTTTTAGCATAAACTACTGCTCAAGGTTACAAAACTGCTGCTAGATCCTTCCACAACGGTTCAACAAATTGCAGTTTGAAAATTCTGGTAAACCCCAAATATTACTTTTTAGGTTGAGAACTCACAAACCCAAGGGGGTGGGCTAGGTCTTCCTAAGGTCTATCTAATCAATTTTAATTTATGAAATTAAAATATTAACTAAGGGAAGATAAACACAAACCACAATACAAAGAGTTTTTACATGTAAACCCTTTGGGGAAAACTATGGTACCTCGTCTAGCAAAGAGATATCACTAAGAGTAAAAGCAAACAAATACTTACAAGACTCGACCTGTACTCAGTCGAACTCGAAACAATGATCCTTATTACTCAGTCCTCTACGCATCGATAAGAAATCACGAACCCGCAAGTCTCGCAATCTACCACAGTAGCCTGTGCTTCTCCTAGATCTCTACAACGACGATCTCTTGATCGATTCCCGTCAATGACGGCTCTGGATTTTTCCAACCAAAATATCGATCCTCCTCAAAGAGATTGCTTTTTCGCAAAGGCTTCAGATTACTTCGACCAGGTGTTCTTTACAAGAACGTGTTAATGGTTGTTTAATAACAAACTCTAGATGAATTCCAATTAGGTGGAATAATCAAGCAAAGAAGAAACAAACAATGACTTGCATACTCTAGGAAAGAAGAAGAAAGGAGAATGAGTTTGGAAAACCCTAATAATCTTAATAAAACTCTCTCAAAAACTCTCAAAATTCTTGGGTTCGTTCTGTAGAACAAACTAAGATATAGGGAAAATAAAATTAGAAATATAACCATATTAGGATTTTAATTTCACACAATTCATTCGAATGAGTCGAGGTTTGTTCGAACGGGCTTGGGCTCCGTTCGAATGCCCTTTCGAACGGGCTGCCAATCAGCTACGGTATTGTGCAATTATACACATGTATTTGAACGCCCTCAAGTTCGTTCAAACGGGTTCAAACGGGCAGATGTCCATTCGAACACTCAACTACAGAATTCCTTGTTTTTGTTCTTGAAAAATAATTCAGTGAACCTCAAATCCAATGTTTGAGTTGAGAATCTCACAAGTTTAAGGGGATGGTTCGGTTTTCCTAAAAGTCAATCTACCATTTTGATGATTTTAACAATTAAGTTATTAACTTAAGGGATGATAAAATTTATGTGCGGAAATAGAAAACCAAGCAAACCATAACACAAGGATTTTTACGTGGAAACTCTTCCGGAAAAACCACGGTCCCTAGTCCAGCCACGAGAATCCACTAAGACAAAGTAAACAAGAACTTACAAGACTCGAACTTGACTCCTTCGGACTTGACACTTCGATCATTCAGTTCTTAGTCCTCCGCACCTCGAAAAGTCATCACGTACTCTCAAGTCCCGTGATCAACCGCAGCCACTCGTACATCTTTTTATGTCTCGAAAACAATCCATGACCTTCCGATCGATCTCCGTCAATGACGACTTCGGATTCAATCGAACAAATCACACATCCACGATCCGTCTTGGATCGATCTCCTTCACAAAGGCTCCGGAACACTCCGGCCAAGGTGTTCTATCCAGAACGGGTTGATGGTTTTATAAAAATCAACATTTAGATGGACTCCTTCAAAGAACAAGTCCAAACAAGCAAAATTGGAACTTTGAGCTTGCAAACTCTAGGTTGAATGCACTAACAAAGGGGGTAGAGAATAACAATTTTCATAGGTTCTATAACCTCTGGAGAAAATTAAAAACACTCTCCACAAACTCCCTAAGTATTATTCCACGAGCTAGAAGGGTTCTATATAAATAGGAAACTCAATTCAATGTTTAGAAGTTGCTAAAAGTTAGTTAAAAACTCAAAATAGGCAAAAAAACGACTAAGGAAAGTATTTTAGCAAAACTCTATATCAGGGTCGACCTTGGGGGTTACTTGAACTGTGCACTTGGGTCGACCCAAGTAACCTCCAGGGTCGACCCTCAAATTTTCAACAGTCTGTTAAAAAACACCATACATTTTTTTCTTTACTCAGGATAGACCCTCAATGCTCAGGGTCGACCCTGAGGTGCAAACATAATTTTCAAATCATTTTTGGCTCTTGTATCCTTCATGAAAGTTGTAGTTCTTCTCGACGTGGTCGTTTTGACATATTATGGAGCAAAATCTGAGCTACGGTTTAGGAGATATGCTAAAAACAAGCAACCTTGGTTTTTTGAAAAATTTCAGAATTTTAAACAAGTTTTGTACTACATATCTCACCACCTATGGTCCATTTGATTAGTCCAAACTGATGTCCACCTAAGGTATCATATTATGGTTAGTCTAAGTTAATTCCCACCTAAGGTAATATGGTATCTAGGTCACTTACTATCCTATGAGTGAACCAAAGGAAATGATCAACCGAGTCTTCAACCGGTCTTCAACTTTACTTGTCGTGGATGCTTGGAGGCAATGACACAAGATACACATGCAGACACCTAGACTCACTTGTTTTGACACCGGAATATGCCAATAAAAAAAACATGGACTTTACAGTTCTTTTGACTGGAAATCCTTCAAACGGTCATATCACTAGTCACTTAAGGTATATTGCTTATTCTAAGTCAATTCCTCCTAAGGTATACTAGGTATCTAGGTTACTTATCATCCTATTGAGTAAGACAAAGGCCATGATCAGAATGTCTTCAGTTGATCTTCTTCAGTCTTTATCAATCACGAGCATAACACACTTGTAGGCAAGGACTAAAGATACATGGCTATTTAGTCACGAGAATACACCAAAACCAATTTTGGACCTTACACGGTTAAACCGTTGTCAGGAAAGGATTTAGCGGCGGTTAATAACAACTGATATGGTAGGTCTTGCCTTTCACCGACGGTTTCATATGCCATTCACTAGCGATTAACTAAGGACAGTATCGTCAATTCGAGATAACCTAAAGTGGCGGTTGCAACCGCCGCTAGAGATCATATTTTTAAATTAATTAATTAATTAATTTAATAAAAGTTTTAGTGGTGGTTTAAATCTGTTGCTAAAATTAAAAAATATTCATTTAATTTAATTATTAGCGACGAATTAAAACTGCCGCTAAAGGTGTTTAAATTATTATAATTAATTTATCTGCAGCAGTTCCAAAACCACCGCTAAAGGTCTTCAAATAAAAAAAATTTATTTTATAAATTTGATTAAATATTTTTGGTACCTGTATTTATTTCACCTGTAAGCAGTATATAATAATTCATAATTATAGGTGGATATAAAACTTAAAAGGTCAATAACGTAAAAGAAACAATTTATATAATGCCGATCAAATGTTTTACATTAAAAAAAAAAAATCCTATCTACAAAGGGCCCTGAGAATTGTGTCCGAAGTTCGACAAGCATGTCGACTCCCTCCTACAGAAACAAAAAAAGACAATTTAGTATTAGAATATAAAAATTCTATGCCATTTTCAACTAAATTGAATTATAATAAAAAAGAAACGTAAACTTCTGCACAAAATCTCGATTGGGACTCATTTTTCAACACGGTCTGTTCCAACGCTTTTACTTCAATATATCCTAAATTTTAGAATTGGTTTCGTCCAGTTTAGAGCTCGTTTGCCCGATTTGGGCAATGCGGTTCATTAATTGTCTATGTTTTAAACTTAGGAAAACAGAAACCTAGACCTGTGCATGAAATTCCGATTAGACTTCTTTTTTGACGTGCCCTGTTCTGACCTTTTTGTTTCAATGTATCCTAACTCTTAGAATTGGGTTTGTTCAATTTAGACCTCATTTTCTCGATTTGGGCAACGAAGTTCATAATTGCCCAACATTCAAACTTAGAAAAATAGAAACATAAACATTCACATAGAATCCCGATCGGGTCTCTTTTTTCGACACAGTCTATTCTCACGTTTTTGTTTCGGTGTATACTAATTTTTAGAGTTGGTTTCATTCAATTTAGATCTCTTTTGCCCGATTTGGACACCGAGTAGCCCCAATTACATCTTTTGCAAAAATAATTAAGCTTAAACCTAACATTGCGCGTCAAATACTAACCAAAACTCGGTTTTTGATGCTGTCTCTTTGATTCTTGGATTTCAATATAACCTAAGTGCTAGAATTAGTTTTGAGGTATTCGAAACTCGTATGCCCGATTTGAGAACCAAAGAATCCAAGATGTTTCTTTTGTTTAAACAATTAAGCCTAAACCTAACATTGTGCATCAAATCCTAACCGGAACTCTATTTTTTATGCGGTCTCTTCTGATACTTGTATTCCAATATAACCTAAGTGTTGTAATTGATTAAAAATATTCAGAGCTTATTTACTTGATTTGAGCACTGAGAAGTCCAAATATCTTATTTTGCAAAAATAGTTAAACCTAAACCTAACATTGCGCGTCAAATCCTAACCGGAACTAGGTTTTTGATGTTGTCTCTTCTGATACTTGTATTTCAATATAACCTAAGTCTTAGAATTTTTTTTGAGATATTTAGAGATCGTATGCCCAATTTGAGCACCGAAGAGTCCAAAATGATTCTTTTGCAAAAAAAGTTAAGTTTAAACCTAACATTGCACATCAAATCTCAACTGAGACTCGGGTTTTTATGTGGTCTTTTTTGACACTTGTATTTAAATATAACCTAAGTGTTTAAATTAGTTTCAAAGTGTTTGGAGCTCGTTTGCCCAATTTGAGTACCGTGGAGTCGGTAATGCCTATTTTACAAAAACAGTTAAGCCTAAACCTAACATTAAGCAAATCCTAATATGGACTCGGTTTTTGATGCTGTATTTTCTGATACTTGAATGTCACATTGTCTAAATATGTATGTAGAGAACAAGAGGAAAGACCAACTAAATTTTTCTTAATCTGGACAAATCATGAACAGTCTGTACTGGAGATTATTCATCCTCAAATTGTCCAACCAGACAATTCAAGAATTATATACAAATAAATACACCTCATCACAAATAAGATTAAAAAGTTATTAACCTCCACTTAACTCCAAAAGAGAGTTAAATGTCAAAGTTTATAACTAATCCGTCTAAATAGGTAATACAAGAAATGCATTTGTCACACAATGATTCTTGAACAGGAGATCTAAGGTTCAATACATGCATGTGTTTACCTATAAATTTAAAGAGTAGAAATTATCAAAAAGATCAATTTTGTGCTTTTAGTGGGTTAAGAGTAAGCAACCTACCACATTAGCAATATATAATTTTTTACCAACCATTAAAATTTCATTTACAAGAATGTGATCCCAAGCCTTAGTAAAGTGAGGGTCTCACCCTAAAATTCCTAACTCGATGGATAATGTTTAACACTAAATATTATTTAATACATGTATCAGGTATATAGTCACACATATATAGTAAATTAACAGTATATGAGTCTTGAAACCATAACCCATACCCACAATTATAAACGGATTCCAAAAGTTCAATGGTGAATCTAACCTGGAGTCGTTCATCTAGAAATAACCGACCACACACTCCAGCAATCCTTTCTTGCTTTCTTGGTTGGCCTAATTTCTTAACTAACTATGTTAGGGGATTAATCGGTCAGCAGGGTTAGTACTCGTTCATTGGTGGGCGTCAACAGCCACACCAAGGACTCCAACACAAGTCTCCACTCCCCAAAGGGAGATACACTACCACTGGGACAAACCCATGGTGTGTAATCGTTTCTTGCTTTCAACTTACTTCTTTCTTATTTTATTTTATTTATTTTGTGTAAACTCAGCTTCATCTTTATCTTTCCTTACGAATATAATAATATAATAAGGATGGATGTGTTTTGATTGAAGTTTTATTAATAGAAATGACCGACCACACACCTACATTCCTTTCTTGCTTTTAACTTCTTTCTTATTTTATTTTTTTTATTTTGTGTAAACTCAGCTTCATCTTTACCTTTCTTTACTAATATAATAATATAATAAAGGTGGACGTGTTTTGATTGAAGTTTTATTAATTCTAAAACTATCATTTTCTGATTCAAAGGTTGATTGAATTTAATTAATTCTAAATCTGTCATTACACAAATGGATTGAATTTTAATTAATTCTAAAACTACCCTTACACATATGAGTTCAAAATGTTGACTAAATTTAGCTTAATTTCAAAACTACCCTTTGCTTTCCGCGTTTATTAATATAGAGGACTTTTTCACTAAAAAAATATAAAGGACTTAAGAAGTTGATTGAAATTTAATATAATCATAAAACTTTCCTTTATTAATATATAAATAATATTTTCATAACCGGACCGATCGTCGAACTAGCCAGGTGACCAGTTCTCGGTTTGATCAGTCTGATTGGATCATGTCCTTTTATTATATATATATATATATATTTGTTTTCTTTGCCAGAATGTCCCTAAAATATTTTTATTCTCAAAATGCCCATATGTCAGGTTTTTATACTTAAAATGCCCTAATTTTTTTTTCTATGATCAGAATGTCCTAAATATTTTTTAGTTCCCAAAATATCCCTAAGTCAAATTTCTATATCCAAAATACCCCTTATAATTTTTTTTAACCTAAAACGTTCCTCAAGTTTGCTCATATTTCATTTGTTTTATTTCTACAATGTCTCTCAATTTTTCTATGCCCAAAATGCTCTTAAAGCTTTTGGGTTCTTAAATATCCCCACGTCATGTTTCTATACCCAATTTGTCCCTTACAATATTTTTACTTAAAATGTCTCAAGTGTGTATACCCAAAATATTCTTTAAATATTTTTCCAAAATGCTCCTCACTAGGTGCTGTCTCTCTCTCCCTCTCCCTCTCCCTCTCCCTCTCATCGCAGGTGTGGCCCACTCATTTCTAATAATTACACTTAGAATGGATAATAACACGTTAGTGCATCACAGGTGTGGCCCACTAATTTATAATTATTACACTTAGAATGGATAATAACACGTTAGTGAACCTTAGATTTGATATCAAAGCAACTCATACAAGTTACCTTTTGGTAGGTAGATAGTGTACATTTCAAATCATATGTAGAAAAAGATAAGAAGGAAAAATAAAAATCTTCTCCTGAAAATCTTCTCATGACATCGCACTCAAAGTAGTCTTATAAGAGAGAAAAATAGAGACTGAATGACACATCATGAGTCACAAACCTCCACATCTCTAGCTAGCACACAAGTCTACTATGCCTCCTAAGACCTTTGGATAAGTTTCAGTTGCACACCACTCACTCATGGTGGCAGATGTCGTCTTTGTAATATTTAAAACTTCGGAATATCAGTATAAACTAAATTTTCAACAACTTTTGACAAGGATGAAAATATATTCTTTTACTTTAGTGTCATGGTATAAGTCTTGGCTTCAAGTGTCCATGGCTAAGAAAGAAGTTTCTCAATGTCCTTCCCTCAGCTGTAGCTTTCAAATAAAAGGGGAGGTACATGATACTATATATGAAGGTGTTTGTCCTATTTCAATTTTGTACTCCCATCTCATTAAATTCCCACTAACTAGGGGTGATACTTGTAAGCACCCTATTTTTACACCCCTATCTCTCCTCTCCCTTTCAAGCTTCAAGGAATCCAAACCCTATCTCATCTTGAACCGTGTCCCAGTCCAACACCTTTAAAAGCCCAAGCCGGCACCCCTGGACCCAAGCCTAATTACTAGAGCCCAACCCAAATACCTGAAACCAAACCCTTACTAGCTAAAACCCAAGTCAAGTTACCCAAGATAGGCCCAAGAACTGAGCAAAGAGCCCAAAAATTAGAATATCATGAATTGTCGCCAAACCAATTCCAACCATTTCTAGATTCAGCTTAATTTGGAAATGTTTGTCGTGACCTAAAATATCCCCTACGAGTTAGGGATACTTTGACTCGATATCAAACCATCCTGTAAAAATACCAAAGACATAACATAGCGGAAACATAGAATAGTGCGAAAGCGTGAACTTAAAATTTTCTTTTATACATATGATTGTATTACAAGTTTGTACAATAAATAAACCAGAACAATAGTGGACATGAAAATACAGATGTAATCTCTCCCTCACCCACTCTCAATAATATTCAGGATAAGGCCACCTGTCAAGGCTCCTATCCTCTTCTGGCTGAGCCTCTGTCGGCTCCTCCTCACTGTAGTCCTCCTCGACCCATGGACTGGGATTGTAAATGTCGAACAGACCTACCGACATAAAATGTACGACTGAGCATAAAATACTCAGCGTGTACAAACTACTAACTAGCAATGCTATAACAACAATAATATCACATGCGAATACTTAAAAGAATACAATTCATAATTCGTGCTTAACAACCAACATAGAAAACCATGCATCAAATCTTATCAGTTGTGGAAAAAAAAACACTTCGTATAAACCTTATGAGTTCTTATGAACCTTAGGAGTTCTTATGAGTTCCTTATGTGATTATGAGTTCTTATGAGCCTTATGAGTTCTTGTGAGTTCCTTATGATCCTTGGAGACTTGTGAACCAATCGTAGACATGACCCGTGAAGCTTGTGAGCACTTATGAGCCTTGTGAGCCTTTGAACCGATCTTAGACTTATTAATTTCTTATTAGTTCTTAGAAGCCTTGTGAGACTTATGATCTATAGAACCCCGGATCTCGCTTTCATAGCTTGTGAATAGTGCTATGAATAGTGCGGTAAATAGGGACCATGTGATGTAATTTTCTGAATTTTGAGATAAAAAGTCCTAGTAATGGTTGTTTATAGGTTAACTATGCTTAGTTAATTTTATGAGATTTTATTCATATGATTAGAATGGTTTTCGAGCAATGGAAAAAGTTACGACGAACCGGATTTATCGGATTTTTCCTAAAACTGAAAATTTAGATTTTGAGTTATGAGGAATTTGAATTTCTAAGTATTTTTATTAGATTCAAGTGGGGGGTACTTCCTAAATTTAATTTAAAACTTAAAGTTAAAACATAAACTTAAATGTTTTAAAGAAAAATAAGTATAAGAGGAAGAAGAAAGAAGGGAAGAAGAACAAAGCATTGAGCAAAATAGAGGAAAAACAGGCAAATCTGATTGACCGAATTTGCTACCAGTCGATCGAACCTCCTTACTGGTCGACCGAAGGCACGAAATTTTGTATAAGGATTTTTAACAGAAAGAGGATTTTTGACCGATCGACCGATCCTCTTTACTGGTCAACCGATCATGCTGTTTTTGGCTATAGCCGACCTTCTAAGATATTTTGAAGGGTGTATGAGTCTTTGACTCATTTCCTTTGGCTATAAATAGCCCAATTTCGTGGGCTAGGGTTACCACAACCCTTAGAGAGAGTTTTTGGGAGAAAGTTGAGAGAAAAGGAGGAGAACTTGGGTTCTTCTAGGCTTTGTGCTAGTGATTAAGTGGAGTCCGGATTTTGACTCAATGACTTTCTCAAGTCATTCTCAAGCTTTCCTAAAGCTTGGATCTTGTTTTCCTCAAGATTTCTCAAGCTTAGAATTGATTCGCAAAGCTTCCTCAAAGCTTTCTCTTGCCTCAAAGTAGTATTCCAAAGCGAGAAACCGTAGGGATCCGGTTTTTAAAGGTAGATATAATCTACTATCTAGCTTTGTTATGAATTCCCTTTGTTATTCAAACTATGATGTTCCCTATAAAAGAAATCCTCTATGTTTGAGGAAGTTTAGATTTCTATGATATATGATACTTTATACATATGCCTCAATGCAATTAAGATATTGTATGATTTCCATGATACTCAAAAGAGCTATGTGCTATGTTGAAGAGATTCTAAGTCTAACATGATACTCAAAGTTCTTACAAGTTATATTCCAAGTTTTCAAAGGATTACGCTATTATGTCAAAAGGTTTTCTAAATCTATTAAGATGTTCACAAGTCTCGCATGTACACTACTCTCGCACGAATCGGATTTTTCATAAGTTGGATGTTTCAAAATTCATAAGAAATGTTTAAGGAAACCTCATAAGAACTCACAAGTGATTTTACGGGATCATAGATGCTCACAAGTATCTCAAAAGCTCATTCATATCTCACAAGACATCATTCATATCTTGCAAGACATCATTCATATCTCACAAGGCATCAGGCATATCCCACATCATTCATATGTGGGTCGCACGACTCATAAGGTTTCACAAGTACTCATAAGCACTCTTAAGAACTCATAAGCGATTGATTTACGAACGACCTCATAAGATACGTTTTGTTTTTACAAAAGCTCAAAAAATAAGGTTTAAAAATCTATGCACTTGTAAAAGTATGATTTCCAAGTTCGGATTAAAGCATGAAATATGAATTGTTAACCCTCTGTAGCACCCCGGACTTTTTCATCTTTAATGAATGGCACCTTCGTAGCGAATTGGCCGTTTTTGTAGTCAAATTAATAAATAAGGGAGAAATCGGAAATTCCGAAACGTCAGAAATGTTCGTTTTCGAAAGACGAACCCAACGCAAGTTGAATCGTCAAAATCCGACGAGCGAGTCAAAAGATATGGTCAAAACAGTCCAGACATATAGAGAACCGATCGCTCGGTTCAATCAGCGATCGATCGGTCCATAACCGATCGATCGGTAGCTATCGCGCGGTCAGAAATTTTGTATGGGGAAATTTTCCAGAGAGTGAGTTTTTGACCGGTCGATCGGTCATAAACACCGATCGATCGGTAGGCAACCGATCGATCGGTCATAACCACCGATCGCTCGGTCTTCGCGTTTTTGCAGAAATTTCAGTAAGGGCTTTATCGTCTTTTGGGGGTTAAACCCTTTCTCCTTAAGGCTTGCCCGAGCCTTTAGGGCTTCATTCACAACTCTTAAGGGATTTTGAGAGATAGAGAGAGAGGAGAAGGGGATTTGCAAATAGGGTTTTCCATTGGAGAAGAAATCAAAGGGGTGAAGACCCTAGATCGTCCCCAAGCACGTTTTCTTCAAGATTTCAACTCAAGCTCGTGTGGGGTTCCCTTCTCAAGCTAGGGCAGCACTCTCTACGGTATTTTCAAGAGGGTTTCCTACCCAAGAAAGTATAGTTTGAGTAAGGGCTTTCTTCTTCCAAGTTGGAGTTTAAATCAAGGTCTACACCAAGATCAAGCTTCGATTCAAGGTTAGTACACTCTACTAACTTCCCCTAACAATAATCTAGGTTTTCCTTATGAAATATGATTTATGCTATTATGTTTGCCTCCCATATGAAATGTATCATCTCCAATGAACCTAAATAAGATAAGCAAAGGGTATGGATGTGTGTGGGTGTTGATGTGGCGATTGGATGCCGAGGTGTATGTTGGGTGATGTGTGTGATGGAAATGGTGGATGGGTACTTTACCAATAATGAACATACCTTGATTTTTGGATGGAAAGTAGGCACTAAAAAGAAGAAGATGAACCATTAAGGAACCTTGCATGCTATGTGTTTGATAAAATGACTAAACAAGGGATAAATGGACTTAATGAAGAAAATGGAAATAGAAATTGTGTAGGTTTTCTTAGGGATGATAAATTGCTCAAATGTGCTATATGTTGCCTAAATTTTTATACCACTATGTTAAGGATTGAAATGCCATAGTCATGTGATCCGCCCATTCAAGTATGTCATCATGATTACCACTATTGACAAGCACACAAGCACGCATGCATGCATGAAACCGGGTTTTCCAAGATTGTATTTGTATATGATGAATCAAGAACATGACAAGGAGGTTGGTAGCCCAAGAAAGGGTGCTAGCCTCTGGCTCACAAGAGAGATGGAACAAGAACATGACAAGGAGGTTGGTAGCCCAAGAAAGGGTGCTAGCCTCTGGCTCACAAGAGAAATGAATCAAGAACATGACAAGGAGGTTGGTAGCCCAAGGAAGGGTGCTAGCCTCTGGCTCACAAGAGAAATGAATCAAGAACATGACAAGGAGGTTGGTAGCCCAAGGAAGGGTGCTAGCCTCTGGCTCACAAGAGAAACGGAACAAGAACATGACAAGGAGGTTGGTAGCCCACGGAAGGGTGCTAGCCTCTGGCTCACAAGTATACAAGTCAAGAACAAGTCAAGACATGAAGTACAAGGCAAGACACGACACACATACATGATTTGACCGAGACACGAAAAAGGTTTCCGAGACATGAGTTTTACCGAGGTTTTTGCATTCATACACGCATGTCAAGATATGGCTATGTATCTTATGCTTTCACTATTGCTTTAAATTAATATCTTGTATTGCTCACTATTGTTATGCTTTTGCTATTGTTATGGTTAGCTAGTAGTTTGTACTCGCTGAGTATTCCATGCTCAGCTGTACTTTTATGTCGGCAGGTACTGTGGATGTCCTCGACCCCGAGCCTTGGGTCGAGGAGGAGTATGTAGAGGAGAGGGAGCCACCTATCCCATGGCAGTCTCAGGAGGATGGGGACTTGGATGTGTGGCCATACCTCGACTACTGTTGAGAGGACAGTGTTAGAGAGTTCCTTTTTGTATTTTGATAGGTGGGCATGTCCACCTTTACTTTGATTGTATTTAGTATATGTTAACTTGGAATACTATATGGAGTAATAGAAGAAAAGAAAAGTTGGCTTATGCTTTCGCACTTATGTTTAGTTTCGCGCTCTGATTATCATTGTATTATGTTATGTTTAGCCTCTTGCATTACAGGATGGTTTGACAGGTACACGTAGTCACCTCTAAAGTATCCCTTAACTCCTAGGGGGTATTTTGGGGCGTGACAGAAGTGGTATCAGAGCTCTAGGCATTAGAGTCCCTAGGGTCACTTAGATGATTGAACAAGGTATTAGAATCACCTTAGAGATTTGTATTCCAAGTATAGACTAACAAGTTAGTCTTAGTCAAAATGGGTTGAACTTCACCCGAACATAGAGTCCTACGCTAGGAACACGGATTGTATGTTATGCTATTGTGTTATATACCATGTGTACATTATTTGTGTTGTACTTATTAAATGTGCTTGATGAATATGTATTAAGTGAATTGCGAAATTGTACTAAATGCGTATCCAAGTTAGACTCATGTTGTATTGTCGTTCTCAGGAGAAATCATGAGACGCAATACTCGGGGTCGCGGGTACAACACGAGGGGTAATGGAGGTGATGCTCCCTCGGGTGATGATCAACCCGACTTTGCCCAAGCATTTGCATCCATAGCCGAGACTTTGGCTATGTTGGCGGCAAGGCAACCGGCCACCCCGCCTAATGCGGCGCTTATACCGGCTCCTCCTAACCGAGCCCAAGCCGGGATAGAAGCTTTCCGGAGGATGAGGCCTCCAACTTTTTGTGGAAGCATTGATCCACTTATTGCCGAGGGTTGGATTCGGCAACTTGAGAAGATATTCTCGGTTTTGGCACCTACGGAAGTAGAGAGAGTCACATGGGCTGCCTTTATGCTTGAAGGCGAGGCCGACCATTGGTGGAAGTCTGCACTTCGGACCCGAGAGTTGACCCGGCAAGGCCAAGAATGGACATGGGGAGAATTCTTGGACGTTTTCTACAAGAAATACTTTCCGGTTGGGATGAAAGAAAAGAAAGAAATTGAATTTATTACCTTGGAGCAAGGTAATATGTCTGTAGGGGCTTACGAAGCCAAGTTCTCAGAGCTATCTCGATTTGCTCCACACATGATAGCTACCGAGGCTATGAAGGCCCGGAAATTCGAGAGGGGGTTGAAGGCCTACCTCAAGGATCGTGTCTCAATGTTCCGACATGAGACATATTCAGAAGTTGTGGACAAGGCATTGTTGGCCGAGTCGAATTCCGAAGAGTTCTTTAAGAGAAGAGGAATAGAGAAGGGACAGTCTAGTAGTTCAGGGGAGAAGAGAGCTAGGACTATGTCTTATCAGTTCGCAGGGCCGGCTCAGTCACAGAGGATGTACTCGGCACCACAGGCTCTCCGCCCTTTGGCCCCACCGGCCTTTCGCCCGGCTACCTCGTATGCTCCTCGCCCCGCAGTGACTCAGGCTACGGGTTATACTCCTCCCACTTATTCACATGATGTCTGCACCCTTTGTGGAAGGAGGCATCCAGCAGGGGAATGTCGGAAGGCTACAGGAGGCTGTTTTCATTGTGGCGACCAGGGCCACATGATTAGAGATTGTCCCCGACGTCTATTGCCAGCTCAGTCTTCGGGAAGCAGGCCCCCGATTAGGCAGACATCTCAGCCTAGCTCTTCTCAGGCTTCGAGGGCCTCACAGTCTGCCCGGCCTCCTCGCCCAGCCACTCAGGGTAGAGTTTTTGCTCTATCGGAAAGAGACGCACGTGCATCCGACGATGTCGTGCAAGGTACGCGAGAATTTTGATTTTAAGTTGTATAAAATTTTGTGGTTTGTTATGCGATTAGTTATACTGAGGGTTACCTATGTATGATGCTTGTTATTATTTGAAATCTACTTATATTAGTTACTTAATCGCACAGGCGCTTTATTAGTGAACGAGTGTCTCGCTCGAGTGTTGATAGACACAGGATCTACTCACTCTTTTGTCTCCCCAAGTTTTGTAAAGGGCTTTTCGACTGAGGCTACTCCGTTGGAGCGGGAGTTGACCATTGCAACTCCACTCGGTAAGTCAGTTGACACGAACAAGATATTCAGAGATTGTGTGGTTCAAGTAGGGGAGAATGAACTAGTGGCCGATCTTATCATTTTGGATTTCCAAGATTTAGACTTTGACGTCATTCTTGGTATGGATTGGTTGGCAAGCCATCACGGGCATGTTGCGTGTTTTGAAAAGATGGTGAATTTCAAGCAGGAAGGGGGTAAGCCTTTTCACTTCCGAGGATTAAGAGAGAGGGACATTGCTCGCCTCGCAGCCTTGAGTATAGCACACCCAGAAGCACAAAACTCATCGGCTATTCCAGTTGTGAGTGAGTTCTTAGATGTGTTCCCGGAAGAACTTCCCGGATTACCTCCTGATAGAGAGATTGAATTCGCTATAGAGCTTGCTCCGGGTACCGCTCCGATTTCAAGGGCACCATATAGAATGGCCCCTATAGAGCTTGAAGAATTAAAGAAGCAGATTGAGGAGTTACAACAACTTGGTTTCATCCAACCAAGTGTCTCGCCGTGGGGAGCTCCGGTCCTTTTCGTAAAGAAGAAAGACGGGTCGATGAGAATGTGTATAGACTACCGTCAGTTGAACAAGGTAACTATCAAGAATCGTTATCCCTTGCCAAGGATCGACGACTTGTTCGACCAACTGAAGGGAGCGAGATTCTTCTCCAAAATTGATCTTAGATCGGGGTATCACCAATTAAGGATCAAGGCGGAAGATGTTCAGAAGACGGCTTTCAGGACTCGGTATGGGCATTACGAGTTCCTTGTCATGCCTTTTGGGCTGACGAATGCCCCGGCGGCATTCATGGATTTGATGAACCGGGTGTTCCGATCTTACTTGGATCGATGCGTGATTGCATTCATTGATGACATTTTGGTGTATTCCCAGACACGGGAAGATCACGCACGAGACCTCCGTCTTGCTCTGGAGATGTTGAGAGAGCATAGGCTATATGCCAAATTGAGTAAGTGCGAGTTCTGGCTAGAGAAGGTCGCATTTCTTGGACATGTGGTGTCGGCCGAGGGCATTTCTGTAGATCCAGCCAAGGTTGAGGCAGTCATGAGTTGGGAGAGGCCCAAGAGCGTCACGGAGATACGTAGTTTCCTCGGATTGGCAGGCTACTACCGGAGATTTGTGGAGGGATTCTCCAGTTTGGCTGCACCTCTCACCTACTTGACAAGGAAAAATGCAAAGTTCAGTTGGAGTGACCGATGTGAAGTAAGTTTCCAAGAGTTGAAGAAACGCCTCACCACAGCCCCTGTCCTTACTGGGCCATCTGGACCTTTTGGGTATGAGGTGTATAGTGATGCCTCGCACGTCGGACTCGGGTGTGTCCTAATGCAACACAAGAAAGTCATTGCCTATGCATCAAGGCAGTTGAAAGAGCATGAAAAGAACTACCCCACTCACGACTTGGAGCTTGCGGCAGTCGTGTTTGCACTTAAAATTTGGCGACATTATCTGTACGGGGTGGAGTTCTATGTGTACACGGACCACAAGAGCCTCAAGTATCTCTTTTCTCAAAAAGAGTTAAACTTACGACAACGGCGTTGGATTGAGTTCTTAAAGGACTACGAGTGCACTATCCAATATCACCCGGGAAAAGCAAATGTGGTGGCAGATGCTCTGAGTAGGAAACCATCGGGGTTGTTGGCTCACATGTTGGTGCGGGAATGGAGACTGTTAGACGATTTGGCAAATCTAGACATCAGTGTGAACGATTCTGTCCGCAGTCCGGTTTTGGCAAATGTTATAGTTCGGCCGTACCTTATAGACTTGATCCAGGAGTATCAAGCCACAGACACTGACTTGTTGGCTTTCAGGGATAAGGAAGTGGCCAAGGGTAGTACGGACTTCTCTCTCACTAGCCGAGGTGCTATTACATTCAAGGGAAGACTTTGTGTCCCAGCCAATGTAGACCTTCGGAGAGAGATTATGGACGAGGCTCACCGGTCTAAGTATACAGTGCATCCCGGAGGGACAAAGATGTATCGGAACCTCAAGAGTCACTTTTGGTGGCGAAACATGAAGAGGGAGGTTGCGGAGTATGTGGCACGGTGTTTGGTGTGCCAACAGGTGAAAGCGGAGCATTTGAGACCGGCAGGTCTTTTGCAGTCTCTCCCTATTCCCGAGTGGAAATGGGAACATATCTCTATGGACTTCATCGTGGGAACGGGAGGCCGAAGTCAAGGCAAAGCACCCCGAGTTGTTTGAATGATCTTATGTATGACTTGTAATTTTGTTTCAAATTGTTATGCTAAGTTGTTTAAATTGTAAAGCACGCATTGTCCAAATTTCGAGGACGAAATTTTTGTAAGGGGGGGAGAATGTAGCACCCCGGACTTTTTCATCTTTAATGAATGGCACCTTCGTAGCGAATTGGCCGTTTTTGTAGTCAAATTAATAAATAAGGGAGAAATCGGAAATTCCGAAACGTCAGAAATGTTCGTTTTCGAAAGACGAACCCAACGCAAGTTGAATCGTCAAAATCCGACGAGCGAGTCAAAAGATATGGTCAAAACAGTCCAGACATATAGAGAACCGATCGCTCGGTTCAATCAGCGATCGATCGGTCCATAACCGATCGATCGGTAGCTATCGCGCGGTCAGAAATTTTGTATGGGGAAATTTTCCAGAGAGTGAGTTTTTGACCGGTCGATCGGTCATAAACACCGATCGATCGGTAGGCAACCGATCGATCGGTCATAACCACCGATCGCTCGGTCTTCGCGTTTTTGCAGAAATTTCAGTAAGGGCTTTATCGTCTTTTGGGGGTTAAACCCTTTCTCCTTAAGGCTTGCCCGAGCCTTTAGGGCTTCATTCACAACTCTTAAGGGATTTTGAGAGATAGAGAGAGAGGAGAAGGGGATTTGCAAATAGGGTTTTCCATTGGAGAAGAAATCAAAGGGGTGAAGACCCTAGATCGTCCCCAAGCACGTTTTCTTCAAGATTTCAACTCAAGCTCGTGTGGGGTTCCCTTCTCAAGCTAGGGCAGCACTCTCTATGGTATTTTCAAGAGGGTTTCCTACCCAAGAAAGTATAGTTTGAGTAAGGGCTTTCTTCTTCCAAGTTGGAGTTTAAATCAAGGTCTACACCAAGATCAAGCTTCGATTCAAGGTTAGTACACTCTACTAACTTCCCCTAACAATAATCTAGGTTTTCCTTATGAAATATGATTTATGCTATTATGTTTGCCTCCCATATGAAATGTATCATCTCCAATGAACCTAAATAAGATAAGCAAAGGGTATGGATGTGTGTGGGTGTTGATGTGGCGATTGGATGCCGAGGTGTATGTTGGGTGATGTGTGTGATGGAAATGGTGGATGGGTACTTTACCAATAATGAACATACCTTGATTTTTGGATGGAAAGTAGGCACTAAAAAGAAGAAGATGAACCATTAAGGAACCTTGCATGCTATGTGTTTGATAAAATGACTAAACAAGGGATAAATGGACTTAATGAAGAAAATGGAAATAGAAATTGTGTAGGTTTTCTTAGGGATGATAAATTGCTCAAATGTGCTATATGTTGCCTAAATTTTTATACCACTATGTTAAGGATTGAAATGCCATAGTCATGTGATCCGCCCATTCAAGTATGTCATCATGATTACCACTATTGACAAGCACACAAGCACGCATGCATGCATGAAACCGGGTTTTCCAAGATTGTATTTGTATATGATGAATCAAGAACATGACAAGGAGGTTGGTAGCCCAAGAAAGGGTGCTAGCCTCTGGCTCACAAGAGAGATGGAACAAGAACATGACAAGGAGGTTGGTAGCCCAAGAAAGGGTGCTAGCCTCTGGCTCACAAGAGAAATGAATCAAGAACATGACAAGGAGGTTGGTAGCCCAAGGAAGGGTGCTAGCCTCTGGCTCACAAGAGAAATGAATCAAGAACATGACAAGGAGGTTGGTAGCCCAAGGAAGGGTGCTAGCCTCTGGCTCACAAGAGAAACGGAACAAGAACATGACAAGGAGGTTGGTAGCCCACGGAAGGGTGCTAGCCTCTGGCTCACAAGTATACAAGTCAAGAACAAGTCAAGACATGAAGTACAAGGCAAGACACGACACACATACATGATTTGACCGAGACACGAAAAAGGTTTCCGAGACATGAGTTTTACCGAGGTTTTTGCATTCATACACGCATGTCAAGATATGGCTATGTATCTTATGCTTTCACTATTGCTTTAAATTAATATCTTGTATTGCTCACTATTGTTATGCTTTTGCTATTGTTATGGTTAGCTAGTAGTTTGTACTCGCTGAGTATTCCATGCTCAGCCGTACTTTTATGTCGGCAGGTACTGTGGATGTCCTCGACCCCGAGCCTTGGGTCGAGGAGGAGTATGTAGAGGAGAGGGAGCCACCTATCCCATGGCAGTCTCAGGAGGATGGGGACTTGGATGTGTGGCCATACCTCGACTACTGTTGAGAGGACAGTGTTAGAGAGTTCCTTTTTGTATTTTGATAGGTGGGCATGTCCACCTTTACTTTGATTGTATTTAGTATATGTTAACTTGGAATACTATATGGAGTAATAGAAGAAAAGAAAAGTTGGCTTATGCTTTCGCACTTATGTTTAGTTTCGCGCTCTGATTATCATTGTATTATGTTATGTTTAGCCTCTTGCATTACAGGATGGTTTGACAGGTACACGTAGTCACCTCTAAAGTATCCCTTAACTCCTAGGGGGTATTTTGGGGCGTGACACCCTCTATGTACTCGCATGATATTGTTGCTTTATAAAACTGTTAGCTAGTATTTTGTACCCACTAAGTATTCCATGCTCAGCCGAATTGTTGACTTCGATAGGTTTTGTGGATGCATCTGCTTCTGAGCCTTGGATAGAGGAGGAGTACTATGAGTCTGAACCTGCGATGGATCACTACTAAGATGATGGAGCTCTAGATAGGGGTGCCTATCTAGACTATTGTTGAGTGAAGTGAGGAAGAAGGTCATGTATTTTGAAAGTGGGAAATGTGCACTTTAGATTATATATTTTGAGAGTATTGAGGGTGGGACTTGTCCACTTCATACTTAAAGTTTACGGTGTTCTGTGGTTCAAACTTGAACCTAATGATAGGAGTACATTATTTTGGATTGCTTCCGCTTTGTTTTAGTTATATGTATAACTTGTGCGCTCTGACAGGATGTTAAGTATGCCTTATGTGTCATACCGGATGGTTTTGATACGGCGGTCACGAACTAAAGTATCCCTAACTCTTAGGGGGTATTTTGGGTCGCGACATGGTCCTTGGAGCTTATGCAAGTTCTTAGACATGATCCTTATGAGCATGAGGTACTGATCTTAAAAATACCAACCTAAAGTTTGGCCTTGTCAATGCTTATGAACTTATGCTTCTTCTTGTGAATTTTTCTTTGAAAAACCTTTTTTATGATTCTTGAAATACTATGCTTATGAGAAAACCTTAGTCATGTAAAACATAGAATGCGTGGAGTGCTTGGGAGCATCACAATATGTTAGACATTATGTCCTGAAAAGTCATTTAAATTGTAAGATTTTTATTGATTAGATTAATAAAGACATCTTTATCTATTGTGAATTCATTATGGGTAATTGACTACGATCATGAGATAATCTATACGATATGAGATATCGAACAAGGTCCCTAGGATATATTGTAGGAAAACTATGTGATTGGCTATGCATTGACACAGGTAGATATAGTTTTCCAGTTCCTTATACCTTATACAGTCACAACTATGGGTGAAGCTGGGCACTTCACTTATATGGCTGCCACAATGCTTAGATGTTCTCAATGGCTGAGATGTAGTTTTATCTCAAACTATTGTAGTGAAGACTACACATCGGCATATGGGTGCTTAAATGTACATTGATTGATTACATTCAATGAGAGCCCTCTAGCATAAACATACTATCAGATAGATGGTCTCTCATTCACATTGAATAGATTTGATGATCCTTAGATTTGATGAGTTCATTTATAACTGAGCAGTGATCTGGTTGTTTTGATTGTATCTAAGTACTCTCTACTTGAGGGACTACGATAAGGTGACATTTGGATAATCAGAAAGCTGTTCGAGTCATGATGAATATTAAACAAGAAATCTATGCTAATTAAATTGAGAGATTATTTAAGTTCTGGGGTAAGACAATCCATTAAGCTAAAAGCCTAAGCAGGTGATTTTGAAATCAAATATATTTAAAATATATTTTTTAATAAAATTTATTATATTTAATAAAAGATTTTTTCAAAATGTTTTAACATAAGAAATAGTTTCTCATGGCTTAATCAAATATCTTGGAACCCTGGATGATGTACAATAGGCTATGCGTTAGATAGTATCTTAATCTTCAAGGCCTATTAGGGATAATGTTAATGGAAGAATTATTCGAATGCATTAGTTCATGTGGCAGGATCCTTTTGGTTTATGTTCTTTCACTGGGATTCAATTGCAATATGGATATCTCACATCACTTGCAATTTCGGTGTCTTTCTTATTAAAGGGTCAATGGGATAACATTGGGTAAGCTAGGGTTAGAATGTCCCAGAGCAATCTGTGGAGGTGCTCATAAAGTAATGCAAGCTCATACAAATAGATTAAATGTTAATCTAATTTAAAGTGATAAAATAATAATTATTTGACCAACCAAATATAAGGAAATATGGGTTTGACCCATATTCATAAAACCCAATTAAAATGGACCTTATAGGTGGGCTCACGTCCGTGGGGTTAATACCCTAAAAGTGGCGCCTACTTTAATGTTCCCTATTTTTTAATGGATTTTGGTTAGTAAATAATTATTAATTAATTATCTCTTATCTAATGAGATTAGATAATTACTTGGTTTAGAAGAAACAAGAGAGATAAGGATAATCACTAATCCCTTATCCATGTAGCTCATGCCCCCCCCCCCCCCCTTGGTGGAGAATCTAGATTCAATGAACCCTAATTTTTAGGGAGTTGGTTATATTCTTTTAATTAATGAGTCCTTTTTGGAAAAGGAAACTTAATATAGAAGTTTTGTGATAACAAACTTCTTGTGGATTAATTAGGAGTCTATTAATGATAAGTGTTATCATTATTAGAAACTCTAAAAGATAATTATTAAGATATGGATTAGATCCACATCTATATATACCACAAGCAAAAACGTGTGGGAGGGGATATTCAACACAAGGATTTTCGTGAGCCTAAGTGTGGACACCCAAGAATTTTTGTGAGGTAGGGAGAACACCCCAAGGGATTTCGTGAACCTGTTGTGGAGCTCTAAATAGTTAGAACTACATAATCTCTTCTTTTCATCTTAGGAACTTCTTCTAAGGATTGATCCAAGGATTATGTTGTTTTTCATAAAGCTAAGGAAAGATTTGAAAGCTTCGCGGAGATAGTGAAGAGCGAGGATCGAGCTGGGATTATTTCTTCGAGAAATCTCTACAAAGAGTTCTAAAGTTCTATCGTTTTGTCCGACACTGGTGAATATCATTCATCGAGGTATTTTTCTTCTTTAATGTAGATAATATTAAATGTTTCCTATAGTGTAAAGATCTTCGGGATCCAAATTTTCGCATATTTTTTATCTGGAGTCCCTTCAAGTGGTATCAGAGCTCATGGTTAGGGAGTGATTTTTTCGTTTTTTAAAGGTTAATTAAATAAATAAAAGAATTCATGAGATGAATTTTATTTATTTATTTCAGCTCGTTGATCTTTTTCTTTTATTTGTTCTTGAGATGAATAATTAAATATATTTTTTTATTATTTATCGAATAAGATTTGATAATAATAATAAATAAATAATTTTAAAAACAAGCTTGGTACGTTTTTTAATTTTTTTTGTAATAAATAATTTTATTATTTAAAACCTTTTAAATGATTAGATCATTTAAAAAATTTCGTTAATTGTTTAAAACTAATTAATGAATATTTTTCTAATAAATAGATTTTATTTGAAAATTTTAAATCCCTATAAAGTGATGAGATCATTTTATTGTAATTTATTTATTTATTAAAAATAATTAATAAATATTTTTGTAAGTAAGGAAGTTTTGTATTATTTAATTTAATCGAAATAATGTATTTCGGTCATGATTAGATCATAGGTATTTTTTTAATTAAATATGAAACTTTCCTTTTTGCTTGATGAGATCATGTTTAGGATTTTGGGTATTTATTTTGTTTTGTTAGGAAAGTCCTAATAAATAATAAATATCACTTAAAGAAATTTAAGAAAATCCTATCCAAAATTTTAAAAATTGTTTGTTGAAAAATATAATGTTTTTATTATTTTCCGATTTGATCTATATGAGATGTAGATTTTTTGAGCTCAATGATAATTGTTATCATTTTTTAAACTTTTAAAATATTGAAAAAGGTACTCTATCACCGTGTTGCATTTAATTGTATAAGATTATAGTTATGGGTCAATCTTATAAATTGTGATAAATTGTTTATAATGCATTCATATTAGAGAAGAATATGTAGTAGGTCTTGGCAATTTGTAAAGGGCAGATTCATTCGATTTCCCTGATAAAGGGCGAATGAAAATCTGGTTTCCCTAATGTCATTTATTTTCTGTATCATACTGTCGCGCCCCAAAATACCCCCTAGGAGTTTAGGGATACTTTAGGAGTGACTAAACGTACATGCCAAACCATCCTGTCATGAACACGATAATTACAGTACTAAAACAATGATAATCAGAGTGCGGAAGCTAAACATAAATGCGGAAGCGTAAACTAACTTTTTCATTTCTTCTATAGTTCTCAAAGTGGTATTCCAAGTTAACATATATACAAAACATGTTTAAGTCTAAGGTGGACAGGCCCACCTATCAAAATATCACAACTACTCAAAATCCCCTCGCACTCTCCCCTCAACAGTAGTCAAGGTATGGCTACACGTCGAGGTCTTGGTCCACCTGAGACTATAGTGGAATAGATGGCTCTCTCTCCTCTATGTACTCTTCCTTGACCCAAGGCTCCGGGTCGAGGGCTCCCTCAGTACCTGCCGACATGAAAGTACGGCTGAGCATGGAATACTCAGCGAGTACAAGCTACTAGCTAACCATAACAATAATAAACACGCAAAGAGTAATACAATACCAATCATCAATTCAAGGCAATGGTAAAATCATAGAATTAAACAATATTAAACATGGAGCAATATTATCATCTCGATGTACGTGCATGAATGCAAAAAAGCCGATAAAACTCATGCTTGAAAACTCGTTTCCATATCTCGGTATGCCTTGTGGAAATCATGTATGCGTGCATGCATGAATGTCTTGTTATCATCTTGTAAACTTGCATCTTGTAACTTGTGAGCCAGAGGCTAGCACCCGAATCTCCCTGGACTGCCAATCTCCTTGATATATGGTTTTCTTGTGAGCCAGAGGCTAGTACCCGAATGTCCCTAGGCTACCAACCTCCTTAACAATATGTGATTTTTATTACTTGTTTAGTTTTCTTGTGAGCCAGAGGCTAGTACCCGAATGTCCCTGGGCTACTAACCTCCTTGACAATATGTGATTTTTATTACTTGTCTAGTTTTCTTGTGAGCCAGAGGCTAGTACCTGAATGTCCCTGGGCTACCAACCTCCTTGACAATATGTGTTTTGGGTTTTCTTGTGAGCCAGAGGCTAGTACCCATATCTCCCTGGGCTACCAACCTCCTTGACATGCAATATTTTCTTGTTGGTTATTATATGCACATGCTCTTGAAATCTCGGTTCATGCTATCATGCGTGCTCGTGTACGTGTCAATCGTGACAATAGTGGAATGAGGATAACAAGAGAGATATGACATCACAATTTCATTCATAATATATTCATGTGAGCATTTGAGCAATTAACATGACATTTGAGTATTTAAAGCATTTTCTTCCCTTAAGTCATGATTTTATAGATTCGGCATTTTGTCAAACACATAACATACATTGTTCCTTAGTAGTTCATCTTCTTCCTTTTTATGCATATTTTCCATTCAATCACACAAGGGTAAGTTTATTATTTGTACAATGCCCATCCTCCATTTTTCAATTCACACCCCACACATCATACATCATTCCTTCGGCATCCAATCGCCTCAATCCATACCCATCCAAACATCCATACCATTCTTCCTTATCTTGTTTATGTTCATTAGAGATGTTCGTTAGAGCTAATACATTTCATAAAGAAGAAACATAATAACAAGGATCACATTCCATATAGAAACCTAGATTATTGCTAGGGTAAATTGGTAGGGTGTACTAACCTTAAATCAATGCTTGACCTTGAAGGAAACCTTGAATTAAGACTCCAAAAGGGTAGGGAATAACCCTTGCTTGAGGAAAACTTGAGTTGGGGAAGAAACCCCTTTCAATACACTGTAGGATCGCTGCCCTAGCTTGGAGGAGGAGTCCCACACGAGCTTGAGCCTTGAAATTGAAGCAATCCAAGTTGAGGATGATCTAGGGTTCTTAAAGCCCTTTGATTCCTTCTCAAAATCAAAACCCTAGGTTAGAGTCTCTTCTCCTCTCTCTCTAACTCTCAAAAGCTTCTAAGTATTGTAAATAATCCCTAAGGCTTGGACAACGCCTTATAAGAAAGGGTTTA
The DNA here is from genome assembly GCA_015143295.1 of Tetracentron sinense. Lineage (NCBI taxonomy): Eukaryota > Viridiplantae > Streptophyta > Magnoliopsida > Trochodendrales > Trochodendraceae > Tetracentron > Tetracentron sinense. Next base: position 20,695,871 of record CM026556.1, on the reverse strand, counting down.
ACACCCAAAAGACAAAAACGCCCTTACTGAAATTTCTGCAAAAACGTAAAGACAGAGCGATCGGTATTTAAGACCGATCGATCGGTTGCCTACCGAGCGATCGGTATTCTGACTGAGCGACGGGTCAAAAATCTGCTCTCTGGAAAATTTCCCCATACAAAATTTTTGACCAGTCGATAGCTACCGATCGATCGGTCCAAAACCGATTGATCGCTGAATGGACCGAGCGATCGGTGCTCTGCAGGTCAGAACTGTTTTGACCATATCTTTTGACTCGCTCGTCCGATTTCGACGATTCAACTTGTGTTGAATTTGTCTTTTAAAAACAAACATTTCTGACATTTCAAAATTTCTGATTTCTCCCTTATTTATTAATTAGACTATGAAAAAGACCAATTAGGCACGAAAGTGCTATTCATTAAATATAGAAAAGTTTGGGGTGCTACACATGCATTAGCTGATGGTGAGCTATTTTTTGGACAAAGACAAGCAGTCTCTCAGTTCCCCTTATAGAGAGAAGGATCTCGATTAGTTGATAAAGGAAGGGATTGCGGAGCTGTTTGCGAGTTGCCTTTATTCTTACCTCATTGTCTTGCATTCATGCATTTTTATTTATTTGAACCATAGTAATAAATCACATATGATCTTTATTGTTGTTTACTGTCATAAGATGATTCTTGTTTAGTTTATCATAAGATGATATTAACTGTTTATAATTCATGCGATGTTTTATTTTTTTAAAAATATATTCCCTATATATCATGTATATAAGACTGGGGATAAGTCCCTAAGTATTATGATCTTCTACTATACACTATGTGCTCTTATAATGGGGAGTGTGAGTAAGCTGACAGGCCAAAGCCGGGCCCAATCCCTCTCACCTATGTGAACACATGGTGAAAACTTTGTAAGCAAATAGTAGGAGCAACAATGCCAAAGCGTGAACTTTCGCTAGGTGTTTATTAGGTTAATGGTGGGTGGGCACATGAATAAGAGATGTCATACAATAACGCCAAAGCGTGAGTATAACACCCCTTATAGATCAAACAAAGAATTGAATGCTCCAAGATTCACAGATAAGATTTATGAAAGTGGAGAAGATAGATTCTATCTGCCTATTCAAGGTGATGTAATATTGCGCCCAAAGGCAGGATTACACTAAGCCAGTGACTAGGTATTCGATGCCAATTAATTCTTCCTATATTGGCAATACTATTAGAAACAGACCCATAATCTAATAGTATTAAATGAATTCAATAGATCTCTAATACTATCTTCATTTTGTCATTTGATTAGATCATGACATGCCTACACCCTCTGACTAAAATTTTACGTGATGAGAAGTTAGCTGGAACTAACTACGTTGACTGGAAAAGAAAAATAAGAATTATATTTGCCGTAGACAATCTTGACCTGTGTCTTAAGACACCTAAACCCGAGATTCCTGATGATGCATCACCAGCCCAAAATGCTGAGTTGGAGTAATGGGAGAGGTCCAATCAGATGACCAAGTGTTACATTCTGGCTTCAATGTCTAACATTTTGCAAAGCCAACATGAACACATGGATAATGCTTATGACATTTTACAAAACCTGCATGAGATGTTTGTTGAGCAAAATCGGTCAACTCGACAAATAAAGTTGAAATCCCTTGTTAACACCAAGATGGCTGAGGGAACTCCAGTCAGAGAGCACGTCATAAAGATGATGGACTTATTAAATGAACTAGAAATTCTTGGTGGAGAGATGGATGCCATCACTCAAGTTGATACAATATTGCAGTCACTCCCTTTGTCTTTTAATGCGTTCGTGTTAAATTATAACATGAACAAGAGTGAAATGTCACTAAGTGAGCTTATGAACTCACTGGTGGTTGCAGAGAACTTGATCAAAAAGTCAACAAAAGGTGAAATATTAATTGTCGATAAACCTGATACCTCCAAGCGAAACAATAAGAAAAGAAAGTAGAACAAGGGTAAAGGGAAGTTTAAAGACTACAGGGGCAAGGCAAAAGTTGCCAAAGGTTCTTCAAAAGATGTTGGCAAGGATAATAAAGGCAAAGAAAAATGTTTCCATTGTGGCAAGATAGGCCACTAGAAGAGGAACTGTAGGACTTACCTCGCAACTCTTAAGAAGGGTGGCATCGGTACTCAAGGTATGAGATGCTTTGAAGTACTAATTACTATTGAGTCAAATTTTCTGGATGGTCCCCCTAATTCATGGTGCGTGGATTCTGGATCCACTGTACATGTTTGTAATTGTTTGCAGGGATTCAAGGAAACCAGAAAACTGACAAGACAGGAGCAAAAGCTTAGAGTTGGCTCGGGTGCAAATGTTGCAGTCAAGTCAATAGGCATTTTTATTCGTTATTTACCTAAACGAAAAACTTTAATTTTAGAAGACTGTTTTTATGTGCCTAGTGCACACAGGAATTTGATATCAGTTTCAAGACTTGTACATTGTGGTTATTCTGTCCTTTTTAATTCAATTGTTGAGATTAAGAAATATGGAATGGTCTTAATTACTGGTAATCTTATCAACGGTCTCTATTTGATATTTCATTTGGTAAATAATATAAGTCTGCTAAGTGACAATGCCTCATCATCTAGAATGTCTGGAATGAAGAGACATTGCACAGAGTCAACTTATCGCTGGCATAAGAGACTTGGTCATATTAATCTTGATAGGATCAAGAAGTTAGTAAACGATGGTCTCCTTGAATTTCTCAAGGTAGAACCACTCCCAACTTGTGAGTCATGTATCGAAGGGAAGATGACCAAGAAACCTTACCCTAAAAAAGTAAGAAGAGCTGAAGAGAAGTTGAGACTCATACATAGTGATGTATGTGGTCCATTTAATATTGTTGCACGTGTTCAATGCCGATATTTTGTTTCATTTACAGGTGACTATTCTAGATATGGATATGTCTATTTGATGCAACACAAATCTGACACTTTTGAAAAGTTCAAAGAATTTAGATTAGAAGTTGAGAATCAAAAAGACAAATCTATTAAGACACTTCGATCAGATCGAGGTGGTGAATACCTCACAAATGAATTTATGGACTACTTAAAAGATAATGGGATTATCTCACAATGGTCAAGCCCTGCCTCACCTCAACAGAATGGTGTTTCTAAAAGAAGAAACCGGACCTTATTAGATATGGTTCGATCTATGATGAGCCATGCCGATGTACCTTCCTATCTTTGGGGGTATGCTTTACAAACGACCATTTATAGTCTGAACCAGGTTCCTTCTAAATCAATATCGGTTACATCCTATGAATTATGGACTGGGCGAAAACCTAGTTTACAACATCTAAGGGTATGGGGTTGTCCTGCGCATGTTCGCAAGCTCAAACCTACCAAGTTGGAATTTTAAATAGAAAAATGAAAATTTGTAGGGTATCCAAAAGAAATTAAGGATTTCTATTTCTACTCCAAGGCAGACCAAAAAATTATTGTTAGGAATCATGCCACCTTCTTGGAGGAAGATATGAATCTTCTTACAAAGGTTGAATTTCATGAGATGAAAGACAACACAGTTAATATCCCACCTGAACCTAATTCTTCCACTACAGACTCTTCTAATTCAATTCCACTGAGAAAGTCTGAAAGAGTTTCTAGACTACCAGATAAAGTTCAATATTACAATAGCGAGGTTTATCTAGTTACCCCTGATGATGAGAATATAGATCCTAACACTTATCAAGAATCTACATTAGATGTAGATGCACCTCAATGGTATAAAGCCATGAATGCCAAAATAGATTCTATGTATGGCTATGACGTCTGGACTTTAGTAGATCCACCAGATGGTATAAGGTCCATTGGATGCAAATAGATTTACAAAAGGAAGAAGGGTGCCGATGGCAACGTGGTGTAGAGCCCCGGACTTTTTCATGCTTAATGCTTGACACTTTCGAAGCCAATTTGCCTTTAATGTAGTACAATTAATAAATAAGGAAGAAATTGAAAATTTTGAAACATTAGAAATGTTTCTTTTCGAAGTACGAACCCAACGCAAGTTGAATCGTCGAAATCCGACGAGCGAGTCAAAAGATATGGCCAAAACAGTTTGGACCTGCAGGCAACCGATCGCTCGGTCCATGGAGCGATCGATCAGTCCAAAACCGATCGATCGGAGGCTATCGACTGGTCAAGATTTTTGTATGGGGAAATTTTCCAGAGAGTTGATTTTTGGTTGAGAGCTCGGTCAATACACCGATCGATCGGTAGGCAACCGATCGATTGGTCATAAACACCGATCGCTCGGTCTTCGTGTTTTTGCAGAAATTTCATTAAGGGTGTTTTCATCTTTTGGGCGTTTCACTCATGTCTTAAAGGCTTTGCCCGAACATTTGAGGGTTCATACACAACACTTAGAGTCTTTTGAGAGATAGAGAGAAAGGAGAAGGGTTCCCTAACCTAGGGTTTGCTTTTGGGGAGAAATCAAGGGGGTTTTAAGACCCATAATCACCTCAAGCTTGGATTGCTTCAAGAATCCGATTCAAGCACACGAGGAGGAGTTTCTCCAAGCTAGGGCAGTGCCTCACGCACGTTTTGGAGGAGAGTTCCTTCCCTCATTTTTCAAGGTCGGTACCTTTTGCTACCCTCCTAGTTATAGTTCTTTATTTTCTTTCCTCATTCCTATTATCCTTTATTTTCCTTCATCTATATATGTGTTATGAGATGGGTTGTGTGGATGGGGAATGGAGATGGATGTTGGCGAATGGATGCCGTGTGGATGACGTGATGAATGAAATGGGAAAGGGCATTGCACCAATAATAAACATACAAACATGTTGTGAATATGAATCCACCTAGAAGAGCATGTGACAGGCTTAACAAATAATGTACTCACCATGTTTGATGAAATGCCAAGGTGAAAGAAATGAATTGTAAATTAAGGAAATGCATGTTTAATTAATTATGGAAATTGCTAGGACCTATGATAGTGTGCCTTCTTGTTTTCCCTAAATTACATGAATATTGAATTGCTCAAATGATTGATGTTCTATATATTGTTAACTCTCCAAATGTCATATTTAAATTTAAATGCAAGTATGTACACGCTTCCACGAGCACGACATGCATGATATGAATTTAACAAGGTTTAGAGGTGGGACATATCCTACGATATGTTTTACCTCGATTTTCACAAGAAAACAAGAACAAACATTCCACGAGGGGTCTCCCCTCACTCACAAGTGCATAGCATAAAGAAGGGCCTCCCTTCCCTCATAAGTACATACATATCATGAAGAAGGGTCTCCCTTCCCTCTCAAGTGCATTGCATAAAGAAGGGTCTCCCTTCCCTCTCAAGGCATCTCACAAGCGCATCTCACAAGGATATCTCACAAGTGTATCTCACAAGTTACATGATCACAAGCAAGCACGCATGGCATGGCATGACACGTACGACACGCTCGACAAGATCAAGCATGACAAACATGACAAGCTTTCAAGTACAAAAAGGATATTTCAAGTCAAGGCAAGTGCACGATGATTTCAAGGGTTTTATCGGCTTTTATGAATGCAAGCATGATTATATACTGCTTTACTTTATTGTTATGATATGAATTATTCCTGCTTTATATGTGTGAACTGTTTCCTACTCTATGTATCGCTATCTGTATGCTATGACTGTTGGTTAGTATTTGGTACCCGCTGAGTATTCCATGCTCAGCCGTACTTCTTATGTCGGCAGGTGATAGCGGAGCGGCTGCTCCTTTTGATGTCTGTGCTCCTGGCCCATGGGTGGAGGAGGAGTACGTCGAGGAACCTTTGGAGGAACCTCCGCTAGAGGGCTACTATTAGGTAGTGGTTGTAGATTCTGAGTGATATAGCTGTGGGTGAGTTGAGAGAGATATGTCCATGTATTTTGGCGGGCATGTCCGTACTTTCTTTTGGTTTCCTTTTTGTATAAACTTGGATTTACGTATGTATATACATAGAAGTCTGGTAGACTTCCGCTGCACCATGTTAGAGTATGTTTCCACTGTTTTTATCCTCTATTGTATATGCTCTGTGGGTTTTGCAGGTTGGTTTGTCAAGTAAGTCATGCAAGTCATGATTAGTCGTCCTAGATTCACTCTAACTCCTAGGGTGGGTCTCGGGTCGCGACACGTGGAGACCTCTAAAGCAAGACTTGTTGCAAAAGGTTACACTCAAATTCAAGGAGTTGATTATGAGGATACTTTTTCACTAGTAGCTATGCTCAAATCCATCAGGATATTTCTAGTTATAGCTGCACACCATGACTATGAGATATGGAAAATGGATGTCAAAACTACTTTCCTAAATGGAATGTTAGAAGAAGACATCTATATGAAGAAATTTGAGGGCTTCATTGCTCCTAACTAGGAGAACATGGTATGCAAGCTAAACAAGTCAATATATGGTTTGAAATAAGCTTCTAGAAGCTGGAACCAAAGATTTAATCTTTCGATCAAAGAATTTGGATTCCAAAAGAATTTAGAGGAATCTTGTATTAACAAGAAGGACAGTGGGAGAGCGGTAGCATACCTTATTCTCTATGTAGATGACATCCTACTTATTGGGAATGATATAGGGATGTTGTCATCAGTCAAGATTTGACTTTCTCAACATTTCTCAATGAAAGACTTGGGAGAGGCATCCTATATTTACGGAATTAAGATCCTGAGAGATAGAAAATGCCGGATGTTGGGATTGAGTCAAACTTCCTATATTGACAAGATCTTGTCAAGGTACAGTATGAGTGATTGTAAACCAACTCTCATTCCCTTTAGACATGGTGTTACTTTGTCTAAAAAGATGGCTCCTATGTCAGTTGATGAGATTGAGCAGATGAAGAGTGTTACAACTTAATTTAATCCAAATTAATGGATATAAAATCAAGAGTAAAAATAATATACTTGCAAGGGCACAAGTGAAACAATTGATGTATCTGGTGAGCACAGGGTCAAATCCACAGGGATTGACTCTTGTGCAACAAGAATTAAGGAAATGAAATCTAGAGAGAAGAGAGATTAAAAATCGGTTTTCCACTCAATGAGAATGGAGCAAAAATCACTGAAAATATAAAGCAAGAGAAAGAGGTCTAAGGCTTCAGGAAAATCCACCTATCCTTCCTGATGCTTAGATTTGGAGGAAACACATCTAGAATTAAATAATAATTTAATCTAGATGAAAAATACTATGATAAAACCACTAATCATTAAATTCAATTGAATAATTAGAGAAATTTGAAAAATTATTTAATTAAAATTAATGATCAAACAATTCATATCGTCCACATAAATTGGAAAAAAAGTTTCAAATCCCTAACCTTAGAAGGGTGTTTAACCAACCATGATTGGAGTTGTCATCTTCCTTAATGGTTTTCCAAACACTACAATAAAATAACTCAATAAAAGAAAAAGACACACTAAGGGACAAGAGAGAGGAGAGGAGAGAGAACACAAGCCAACCCAAAAGTGGGAGTGTGAGGACATCCCCAAGGGTTTTATAGGGTTGGATGTCTAGCCCTTCTCCTCTTTTAGACATTTCTTTGTTTCCTTCCTCTTTCTTTGATTCTCCTAAAAAGGAAACTTGACATGACACCTTTTGACTTTCCATTCTCTTTCTTCATATAATGGAAACACTCTAAAGCCACCTTTTTGGACTTTTCCAAACTTAGAATTATTCACCCATGATTGCCAACATCTATCTCTCCATAGCTAACGTCCACTCCTTTATTTCTTTGGGCTTTTGGGCTCTAACTTCTTTAGACTTTGTGTTGGACATGGACTTTTGGACTTTTTCTTCTATGGAACTTTTTTGTGGGCTATATCTTCTTCAGGCTTTGTCCTTTAGGCTCTAACTCCTTTAGATCTTTGAGTTGAACATGAGCTCTTAAAAACTTTGGGCTTCTTGAATCCCGAGAGTGGTCCGAGCCAAGATTTCATACGAAGATAAAATACCAAAAATAAGGCATCTTTAAAAAGTTTTGCATGCGATCTTTTCGGGCATGTTTAAATACATGCAATTATACCATTAAATTAGAAGAAAGAACACAACGCAATGGTGAAAATAGAATACACCACTTTGCATTTAAAGTTGAAGATATAAGCCAGAAAAGTTTGATAATGCTAATTTAAATAGGGATAATTAAGCAAAATTAAGCACTTATCAACACCCCCCAACCAACATTTTTCTAGTCCTCAAGCAAAAAGAATGTGAAGAAGCAATATCAAAGTATCATCATTTCAATTCCACGAGACAATCAGAAAACTTTCATCGTCGGGCATAACAACCAAGAAATTTTGAAAGAATCTTAGTTCATCTCTCAGTAGCATCACCCAACTGTGATAATGATTTCAACTCAGATTTAAGAGGTAGAATATAGTCAATCGATTAATCAGGATAATAATTGTAAAGCATGACGACAATCCTCTTTCTTTTCAAAACAATTGAAGAAGAACAAAAATTACCTATAATAAACTTCTTCATGTGACACATTTTAATCAAGGCATCAAATTTAGAATTATTAGGGCACTGGTTTCCATTATATTTCAGCCATACATTGCAACATTCTAAATAAAGTCCAAATCACTAAGTCACCAATTAGAAAATTTTGAGTGCATGTGCAGTCTAACAAATATCCAAAGTATCGATTTCCTTAAGCAGAGTCAACTTTTTAATCACCGTAGAATGGTCGGGTTGGCCTAAGGATCCAATTTGAAACTAAGCTATCTGTCCAGGATCACGAATGTTGTGGATATTCATCTTAATACCTCATAGGCTTTATCTGTGATATTCCAGTTTATTCGTTTTTTTACAATGATGGCTTTCACCCAACTTGTTTTAACGAGGTCATAGCAAAACAAACTGATATTTCAACATTGAGAGCAGATTTTTGAATTTTCATGTCCTTTTTCTTTTTTTTTCCCCTTTTTATTTCAAAGACCTGACAAGAGGTAGCCCTTTTCAAAGTACCTGGTCTAATTCACTGGTTTCTTTCCTTGACTTCATCATAACCCTGTTCTGTTTTTCTTCTTACTAGTAAACCAAGTGAACAAGATAGTCATATTTCATCAAACTTGGTTTCTCCCTACATTTCAGACAATTATCATGTCAACAACTACCAAATTCAACCTAGCTCCAGATATTGAGTCAAATGTGTAGTGAAAGTTCAAAAATTTAGTAATTTATAATATTCACTAACTGAGAATTAGTAACAAAGACTTTTCATTGTAAACAGCTGGAATTGAGCTTCTTAAAGATTGTCACTGTGTGCCTTTATAATCCAAAATTCAATAGCTCAATAGACGAACGAAAAGGAAGAAAATAGAAAGCAGCCAAGATAGAAACACAATTTTTTTTCAAGAGGAGGAATGCAATGGTCTATACTGTTAGGAGAGATTATCCCAACAATAAAGCACAAATCAACACCCCAACCTAAATCAAACATTGTCCTCAATGTTTCAAATAAAGATTTACATGAAAATAAAGCAAACAAACAAAAATGCATAGTATGCACAAAAATCCTTCTCAAGTGAGAGAAATGATCAATCAGGATAAACAAGATCTTCCAGAGGATTGGACTCAACATTCGGGGTGAAATTCTCCAAAAATGGTTTCAATCGTTGAAAATTAACTTTAAAAACACTACCGTTTTCAGGATTCTCAATCTCGACAGTCTATAAGGATAGATAGTTTTTACAATGAAAGGACTGGTCCAACGAGATTGAAGCTTACCAGGAAATATATGCAAACGAGAATTATACAAAAGAAATTTTTGAGAAGGCTCAAAAGATTTTCGAAGAATATGTTTATCATGAAAAACCTTCATTTGTCCCTTGTAAATTTTGGCATTCTCGTACGCATCATGTCGGATTTCTTCCAACTCATCCAGTTGGAGTTTGCAAAGTGAGCCTGATTTCTCCAAATCAAAATTGAGTGTCTTTATTGCCCAGTAAGCCTTGTGTTCCAATTCAACAGGCAAGTGACAAGCTCTTCCAAAAAAAAGTCGATATGGAGACATTCCAATTGGGGTTTTGAAAGCCGTACTCAGTCGTAACGACCAATCCTTACGATATGGATTTACCCTTTTTTGTAATAGCGCGCCGGTTAGTCGTAACGACCAATCCTTACGATCTGGATTTACCCTTTTTTGTAAAATATTTTTAATCTCCCGATTGGATATTTCCACTTGTCCACTTGTTTGTGGGTGATAAGGGGTAGAAACTTTATGTGTTATCCCATATTTTTTCATCAAGGCCTCAAAAGGCCGATTACAAAAGTGTGTACCCCCATCACTAATAATGGCTCGAGGTGTTCCAAGCTTTGATAAAACATTTTCTTTTAAAAATCGCAAAACCGTTTTTGGTTATTGATTTTGCTTGGAACAACTTCGATCCATTTTGACACATAATCAACGGCTACTAAGATATAAAGATAACCAAAAGAAGGAGGGAAAGGTCCCATGAAATCGATGCCCCAACAGTCAAAGACTTCAATAATCAAAATTGGGTTGAGAGGCATCAAATTTCGACGGGAGATTCCTCCTAATTTTTGACAATGCTCGCATGCTTTACAAAACTCATAAGTGTCCTTAAAAAGAGTGGGCTGATAAAAACTGCATTGCAGAAGTTTTGCGGTAGTCTTTTTGGTTGAAAAATGACCACCTCATGCTTCAGAGTGACAAAAGGAGATGACATTCATGTGTTCAGATTCAGGCACACATCTCCTAATAATTTGATCAGAACAATATTTAAAAAGATAAGGATTATCCCAGAAAAATCTACGTACCTCGATCAAAAATTTCTCCTTATCTTGTTGTTTCCAATGAATAGGAAAGTTACATGTAACAAGATAATTCGCAATATCCGCAAACCAAGGTAATTGGGAGACAAAAAAAAGTTTCTTATCGGGAAATGTGTCTTTGGTTGGCATTGTCTCCAAGGAATCAGAGAGCACAAGACGGTATAAATGATCAGCCACTGCATTTTGTACTCCTTTCTTGTCTTTAATTTCTAAGTCAAATTCCTGGAGTAGGAGGATCCACCTAAGGAGTCTTGGTTTAGCATCCTTCTCAGAAAGAAGGTACTTTAAAGCTGTATGGTCAGTGAATATAATAATTCGTGACCCAATAAAGTAAGATTAGAACTTTTCAATTGCAAAGACTACGGCTAGGAGTTCTTTTTCTATAGTAGAATAGTTCATCTGAGCACTGGTCAAGGTCCTACTTGCATAGTAAATGACATGTAGCGCCTCAGAACTTTCCGTACCTAATGAACAATTTTTTCGTAGCCACTTGGCCTTTCACGTAGTCCAATTAATAAATAAAGAAGAATTTGGAATTTCTAAAATGCTGGAAATGTTCCTTTTCGAATGTTCGAGTCCAACGCAAGTTGAATCTTCAAAATCCGACGAACGAGTGAAAAGTTATGGCCGAAATACCCCAAGGGGTCTGCAGGTAAAAAAGGATGAAAAAACTGGGTTTGACAATCGATCGCCTCATGCCGACGATCGATCGTCACGAGCCCAGAAAATTGGGCAAGCTACTGGAACTTGGACGATCGATCATCCAAAACTCGACGATTGATCGCCCTGAACCCAGAAATTTAATAGCTTTCGGGAAGTTGGACGATCGATCACCCAAGACTGACAATCGATCATCTGGAGACAGAAATCTGGGCAAGCTACTGGAACTTGGACGATCGATCATCCAAAACTCGATGATTGATCGCCCTGAACCCAGAAATTTAATAGCTTTCGGGAAGTTGGACGATCGATCACCCAAGACCGACGATCGATCATCTGGAGACAGAAATCTGGGCAAGCTTACGGGATCGTGGACGATCGATCGCACCAAGACCGACGATCGATCGTCATCGTGGAATTTTGTTTTTAAGAACACGTGAAATCAAGGGTTTCAACCCTTGGCTTATAAATGGGAAGCATTTGGGACTTTGGGGTTTAACCTAAACCTAAGAGAGAGTAAAGGAGAGAAAGAAGAGAGGAGAGATTTGGGAAAAACCTCCAAGGGGGATAGCATCCAAGATCAAGAAGAGATCAAGATCTCCCCAAAATCAAGCAAGCTTCTTCATCTTCAAGGATTGAGTTCTCCTCTCCCAAGTAGGATCTTAAATCAAGGATTTTCTTCCAAGATCAAGCTTGATCTCAAGGTTAGTAATCCCTACTAACTACCTTAGCATTAACCTAGTTTCTTGAGTATATGTGTGTATTGAATCTTCCCTATTTTCCCTTTTTAATTAAAATGCTTAACTTCCCTAAATTAAACAAGATAAAGAATGAATGTGGGGATGTATGAATTGATGGTGGATGTGGAGGCGATTGGATGCCATTGGATGTGGTGTGATGTGTGTATGGAAAATGGTGGAAGGTTATCCTACAAATAACGAATACACCATGATGTTTTGATAGAATGTATGCACTAACAAGAGGAAATGAAACGACTATGAAATGTCGCATGTCATGTATTTGATTAAATGCCTAAATGAGAAGTTCTCCAATCAATGAGGAATATGAAAGCATGAATATGTGTAGATTCCTTCGAATTCATAACACTATCCTTCATGTCATATTGTCATCATGATTACTACAAGCGCTACACACACCCACGCATGCATGCATGAACCGACGGTTTTAAAGTACAAGTATTTGAATGAAATAAACAAGAATAAGAATGCGAATTCACAATACAATCGATAAAGCCGGACCTCGGATCGGTCAAGGGTAGGGCATATCTCTAGGATATGTCATACCTAACTCACAAGTTAAACAAGCATGGATGTCAAGGGTAGGGCATATCGCAAGATATGTCATGCCCTGACTCACAAAAAAAAAGAAAAAAAGAAAAGGAGGTTGGTGTACCCTTTTCTATATATATATATATATATATTTCGTTGAAGGAAATTTACATTCCCGGCTCACAAGTCGTTTCAAGGACACTAACCTCTGGCTCACAAGTATACAAGTCAAGCAAGTCAAGAACAAGCAAGACATGTGATTCCAAACAAGACAAGACACGCATGCATGATTTTTACAAGCAAGACCAAGATAGGAAACAAGTTTTTAAATATGACAAGCAAGTTTTGAAAAACATGAAAGACTATTTTCAAGAACAAGTCCAAGTTTCTAAACATGAGTTTTACTGGAGTTTTTCGCATTCATGCACGCATGTCAAGATTATCGTATTGCTTTATTTTCAATGCTATAAATTTCATACGTTGCTAGTATTACTCTAAGTTGATGTTGTGTATGGTGGTTATTACTGTTGTACTTTGTTATTGCTATTGTTAGCTAGTAGATTGTACTCGCTGAGTATTCCATGCTCAGCCATACTTTTATGTCGGTAGGTGCACAGGTCCCTCTTGACATTTGTGCCTCGGGTCCTTGGGTTGAGGAGGACTACAGCGAGGAAGACCCATATGAGGAGTTGGTAGTTGAGCCTCAGGCCGAGGCGAAGGATTAGACCATTGGCTCCACGGGGGTGATTATTGAGCAAGAGAGAGTTACAAGGTTTCTCATTTTGTGTTTTGATAGGTGGGCATGTCCACCTTTAACTTGATATGTCATGTATATGTTCACTTGGAATACAGACCACCTTATATAGAAAAGAAAAAGTTAGTTCACGCTTCCGCACTCACATTTAGCTTCCGCACTCTGATTACTGTTGTCATTGTATTATGTACCTTGTTCATTATAGGATGGTTTGGCAGGTACGAATAGTCACCTCTAAAGTATCTCTTAACTCCTAGGGGGTATTTTGGGGCGCGACATGACACAAGACTTCTTATCCTTGCGTTGCCCTAACATGGCCCCAACCGCATAATCACTAGCATCACACATGATCTCAAAGGGTAAACTCCAATCAGGTGGTTGCATAATAGGAGTAGAAGTCAACATGCCTTTTAGCTTTGCAAAAGCTTCCTAACATGCTTTAGTCCACTCGAAGGAGTTTTCCTTTGATAGATGGTTACACAATGGTCTAGATATTACACTAAAGTCTTTAATAAACCTTTTGTAAAATCCTGCATGACCTAGAAAAGATCTAATGTCCTTAATGGTCTTTGGGGTGGGCAAATTGGCTATCAAATTAATTTTGGCTCTATCCACTTCGAATCCTTGGGAGGAGACAATGTGGCCAAGCACGATCCCTTTAGAGACCATAAAATGACACTTCTCTCAATTTAGAATGAGGTTTTTCTCCTCACATCTAATCAAAACCTTATTTAAATTACACAGACAATCATCAAAAGAATTACCAAACACAGAAAAATCATCCATAACACTTCAATAAAACGCTCTACCATATCGCTAAATATACTCAACATGCATCTTTGGAACGTGGCAGGAGCATTACACAACCCAAATGACATCCTTTGGCAAGCAAAAGTTCCGAATGGACATGTAAAAGTTGTTTTTTCTTAGTCCTCAAATGCAATTTCTATCTGATTATATCCGGAGTACCCATCTAGGAAACAGTAAAATTTATGACCAGCTACTCTTTCGAAAATTTGGTCCATGAAGGGCAAAGGGAAATGATCTTTCCTAGTCATTGTGTTCAACTTCCTATAGTCAATGCACACACGCCAAACAGATGTGACTCTAGTTTGAATTAATTCATCACTAGCATTCTTGACTACAGTTATACCGGATTTCTTAGGTACCACTTGGGTAGGACTTACCCACTGGCTATCAAAAATAAGGTATATGATCCCTACATCCAAAAGTTTCAGGACCTCTGCTCTAACCACATCTTTCATGTTTGGATTCAGCCTGCACTGCATCTCTCTAGAGGGTTTAGCATTATCTTCCAAATATATCCTATAGGTACAAATTAAAGGACTGATTCCCTTAATATCAGCTATGGTCCACCCTATTGCACCTTTGTGTTATTTAAGAACATCAATTAACTGAGTCTCATTCAATTGTGAAGAGATGACCACTGGGAATGTCTCTGGTTGTGCCAAAAATGCATATTTGAGCTCAGCTGGCAAAGGTTTTAACTGACGCTTTGGTGTTTGGATACTTGATGGGAGGGGCAGGGTATCGCGAGGTGGCAATTCCTCAAAACGTGATCTCCATTTATTAGTATCCAACACCAGAACAGATTCCAACAAAGTGTTTACAGAGTTAATTAAAATGTCCTCATCAAAATCATTAAAATGTGTCAAACAAGCTTCTAGAGGATCAGAAAAAGAAGATTGAAGAAATTGGTCTTGCACAAGAGTTTCAATCAAGTTTACCCCATGCACATCATCATCATCCCTAGGTTGTTTCCAGATATTAAAAATATTTAATTCCAAAGTCATATTGCCAAACGAGAGTTTCATTACACAATTCCTGCAATTGATCAAAGCATTAGACGTTGCAAGGAATGGGCGGCCTAAAATGATAGGAATTTGAGTACATGCATTCAACACAGGTTGTGTGTCCAAATGTAGCACCCCAAAATTTTTGTGTATGCCTTGGAATGCGTGTTAGGGCATGGAACCTTGTAAATTCCATTTGATGAAAGGAGAACTTAGAAACCTTTGGAAATTTCACAATTTTATTATAAAATAACTAAATTATGTATGGAATAGTGTACCATGGCATTAGAAGGGTCCTAGTCATATTAGGAGATGTTAGCATAGGAGTGGAATAAGTCCAAGTAGTGAGAATGAGTGAAAAATGTACTCAGTGGCGAATTTGCAGAGCAACCGATCGCTCGGTCCAATGTAGCGATCGATCGGTAGCTATCGACTGGTACACTTTTTTGTATGGTAAAAAAATTCCAGAGAGTATATTTTTGACCAATCGCTCGGTAGGCGACCAATCGCCTCGGTATTAACCACCGATCGATCGGTATATCCTATTTTGCAGAAATTTTATTAAGGGATTTTTCATCTTTTGGGCATTATACCCTTGCCTATAAGGGCTTGCCCGAGCCTTAAGGGTTCATAAACCCTTGGAGATCGTATTTTGAGAGAGAGGGAGAGAGGAGAAAAGGGTTTTGAACCCTAGGGCACCATCTTGAAGATAATCAAGGGTTTTGAAGACCCAAGATCATTCCTGGGCTTGGAATCCTCAAATCCACCCTCAAGCACGTGTGAGTTCCTTCTCCAAGCTAGGGCAGCGCCTTCCTCGGCCTTCACAAGGGTTTTCCTCCCTCCTTTTCAAGGTTAGTACACCCTCCTAGCCACCTTGGTAATAACCTAGATGTTCTTGTGAATATAGTGTATTGAATCTTCCCCATTTCTCCCTTGTGTTGAAATATGCTAAATCCCTAAAATATAAACAAGATAATATGAATGAATGGTGAAATGTATGGATGGAGGAGGGGATTGAGGCGATGGGATGCCATGTTGTGATGTGTTGAATGATGGAAAATGGTGGGAGAGTATTGTACACATAATGAATGCACCTGTGATGCTTGATGAAATGCTTGTGAAAGAAATTATGAGTTTAAAGGACTAAAGAAAATGTAGGACACCACTTGCTTGATAAAATGCATGAATGAAAGCACTTTGAATTAAATGAAGTTCGAAAAGCATGATTCATGTGGTTTCCCTAAAATGGTGGTTTTGACCATGTTTCTATATGCTTGTTTAAATTCTCATATGAATGTGATAGGAATTGAAATGCTATATGTTACCTCTCAAATCTCATATGTCATCATGTTTCATAAATAGCTATGCACGAGCACACATGTGTATGGAGGAATGTCAAGGAGGTTGGTAGCCTGGTTAAGGGTGCTAGCCTCTTGCTCATAAGAGAATGGTATTGTCAAGGAGGTTGGTAGCCCAGGGATATGCGGGTGCTAACCTCTAGCTCATAAGAAAGGGTTAAAAGTATTGTATTGTCAAGGAGGTTGGTAGCCCAGGGATGTGCGGGTGCTAACCTCTAGCTCATAAGAAGGATGTGAACTGTCAAGGAGGTTGATTAACCTCTGGCTCAAAAGAAAAGTATTGGAATTGTCAAGGGGGTTGGTAGCCCAGGATTGTACGGGTGCTAACCCCTGGCTCATAAGAAAAGACTCAAAAGTATTGTACTGTCAAGGAGGTTGGTAGCCTAGGGGGTGCGGGTGCTAACCTCTGGCTCATAAGAAATATGGAAGGAAACACTGAACTTATATGTTTCATAGATATGCTTTGGTTTTCATTAGAATTGTGATTTAATAAATGGTTATGTATGATGTTAATTTAAATGATTTTGAACCGTATCTTTCTAGTACTTGCATATGATGCTTTGTTCGTTATTATTATTGTTCGTTAGGAGCTTGTACTTGCTAAGTATTCCATGTTCAGTCGTACTTTCATGTCGGCAGGTACACGGGTCATTTTTGACATTTGTGCCCCGGGTCCTTGGGTTGAGGAGGACTACGACGAGGAGGAACCATACGAGGAATCGATAGTTGAGCCTTAGGCTGAGGCAAGAGACTTAGATCATTGGCTCTATGGGGGTGATTACTGAGAGAGAGAGAGAGTTACATTCTTTTGTATGTTGATAGGTGGGCATGTCCACCTTTACTGTTATGCTTGGATATGAAACTATAATACTTGTTAAGTTCATAGAAGAAAATAAAAAGTTGGTTGTGTTTCCGCCATATTTTAGCTTCCGCACTCTGTATTATATTTTCATTCGAGCATGATATCCTTTGTTCATTACAGGATGGTTTGCTAGGTTATGTATAGTCACACCTAAAGTATCCCTTAACTCCTAGGGGGTATTTTGGGGCGCGACACCAAAACAATGAAGTCAATAGGAA
This sequence comes from Tetracentron sinense, assembly GCA_015143295.1. NCBI lineage: Eukaryota > Viridiplantae > Streptophyta > Magnoliopsida > Trochodendrales > Trochodendraceae > Tetracentron > Tetracentron sinense. The sequence goes on along the minus strand of CM026556.1, from coordinate 20,678,126 downwards.
AATAAAATTTATCTACTTGGACCAACACATCTTCAACTACCCCTCTCGGTATTTTCATTGAGCGGTCAGTAAGTTGGAGTGTTACCTTAGTGAGCTTTAGCTCACCAAGACCCAACTGCTCATACACCGAGTAGGGTAAGAGGTTAATACTAGCCCCAAGGTCAAGCAAAGCTTGCTCTATCCTGAAGTTCCCAATAATACAAGAAATTGTTGGGCTCCCTGGATCTTTGTATTTGGGTGGGGTATTATGTTGAATGATTCACTCACTTGTTCTGGCAAAATAGCTTTCTTTTGTACATCAAGCCTATGCTTGACTGTTCATAAATCTTATAAGAACTTGACATATGATGGAATTTGTTTGATAGCATCTAACAAGTGGATGTTGATCTTCACTTGTTTGAAGATTTCTAAAATATCAGCATTCTGGACTAACTTTTGAGGAGGTTGTAACCTTTGGGGAAAATGAGCAGGTATCGGACATTGCAAAGCCATATCAGATTTGGACTTAACAAGTTCATCATCACTCTTTGATTTTAAAGATTCCTCAGGTTTGTGAACCTTCTTTGGAATATCTTAATCAATTATTTTTTCATTTCCTAGAGTGGTGATGGACTTGATATGTTCCACTTGGAAATCTGAAGAATTTGAATTACTTACCTCAAATTGACCTCTAGGATTGGTTGAGGTTGAGCAGGAAATTTTTCCTTTTCTCGAATGGTCAACGAAGAGGTCAACTCTTTGACAGAATTCTTCAGATTATTGATAGCTTGGATTTTCTGATTATTAATGTTTGTTTGACCTTGCATGAATTGTTGCAACGTCTCCTCAAGCGTCTTCTTATGTGGAGGCACATAAGGAGTATGAGTGGAAGACTCCTGAGGAGGGTTGTTTGCAGTAGGACCATTTTTCCAACTAAAGTTGGGATGGTTCCTCCAACCAGGATTGTAAGTTTCTGAGTAAGGAGAAGAAAAAGGCCTTTTATAGGTATTCATAACATTTGCTTGATCATGTTACACCTTTCGAAAAGCTGGGATTGTTGGACAATCTTGAGTTCGGTGTACATTAGTCTTGCATATGCCACAAACATCTTCCACTTTTTCAGTGGCCTTAATTGAGTTTACTTTCATAAATTCCATGACTTCTTCTACTTTTGTAGTCAAAATGGCTATTTTGGCATTCACATCATTATTCTCTTCTTTCAGGAGATACATACCTCCTTTATTCATGGCATTAGGCTTGGTCTTATTTGACCTATCAGATCTATCTGTGTTATCTCAAGATTGGGCATTTTCAGTTAATTGGTTAAAATAATCCCAAGCCTCCTCGGGATCTTTATTTAGAAACTCACCATTGCACATCATCTGTACAAAATGGCTCATTTTTGAAATTAAACCTTCATAAAAAAAGCTAACGGTGTGCTATGTCTCATAGCCATGATGGGGGCAAGTCAACAATAATTCCTTGAAACATTCCCAACATTGGAAAAAAAGTTTCATTCTCCTTTTAGGAGAAATTCATGATATTCCTCCTGAGAGTAGTAGTCTTATGGGTAGGGAAGAATTTTTTCAGAAATTCCCAAGTCAGTTCTTGCCATGTGCCAATGGATCTTGGCTTTAGAGAATTTAGCCAATTTTTGGCATTCTCTTTTAAAGAGAAAGGGAACAATTTTAACCGAACCACGTCATCACTAACATTTTGACAGCGCAAGGTTGCACAAACCTCATCAAATTCTTTCAAGTGTAGGCAAGGACTTTCTGAGTCTAAGCCATGGAACTTAGGAAGTAATTGAATCACTCCCGATTTTAAATCAAAAGTAATTGCATTAGTGAGAAAAACCATACAAGACGGAGAACTAGTCCTTGTTGGTTGCAAATATTCACGCAAGCTTAGCATTGGTGGATTATTATGAACTCCATTATCCCCCTGATCACTTTCATTGTCAGTCATAGTGTCTGATGAATAAAACTGATTAGAATCTTCAAACAAGTAATTAGACAAGTCTTCAATCTCAAAGTCTGTTCTCCTCAAGCGGCTTGTGTGATCTCGATTCCACGTGATGATACAAATGAGAGAACTCAAAGGGAAAGTTAGGGATTCAAACAAGAATGCATGCACCTCCTACAAGTCTTCTATACGAACAACCTAGCTTAAGAGGGGACAGACGAGGCACGTATACAGAGTATACGCCAAGCTTCTCCACTAGGTTGTAAGTTGACAGTAGATGTAAAATAATAGGAGGATAACGAGAGTGAAGGAGTGAGTTTACCAGAAGCGAAGAAATTTCTGAGCTTAGGTAAAGCAATGTTTGTTTCCAAAGAGGCAAACAATAGTTGTACCTGTATTACACAAGCAATATCAATTTGCTTAATTACCTACCGTGGGAGGGTGCACGGAGTTCCAACCTTCCACCTAGATGTGATATAAACTCTTCAAGCAAGTTAATTGACTTCCTACCGTGGGAGGGAGCACGAAATTCAAACCTTCCACTAAAAAAAATGAAAATAACAGTTCAGACCCTTGTTTGTTTTTCTTTTCCAGTCAAGTTAGGAGCAAGAAAGTAAAAGTTAGAAGATAGGAGCAAGAAAGTAAAAGTTAGAAGTTAGGAGCAAGAAAGTAAAAGTTTGAAGTTAGGTGCAGAAAATAAATGTTAGAAGTTAGGATTAGAAGGGGATGGGGAATGGAAGAATTTCGTAACCCGTGTTCTCGTCACACGTTGCAATCCCGGACAACGGCGCCAAAAATTTGTTACAACTTAATTTAATCCAAATTAATAAATAAAAAATCAAGAGTAAAAATAATATACTTGCAAGTGCATAAGTGAAACAATTGATGTATCTGGTGAGCACAGGGTCGGATCAATAGGGATTGACTATTGTGCAACAAGAATTAAGGAAACAAAACCTAGAGATAAGAGAGATTAAAAATTGGTTTTCCACTCAATGAGAATGGAGCAAAAATTACTAAAAATATAAAGCAAGAGAAAGAGGTCTAAGGCTTCAGGAAAATCCACCTATCCCTCCTGATGCTTTGATTTGGATGAAACTCATCTAGAATGAAATAATAATTTAATCTAGATGGAAAATACAACGATAAAACCAATGACTAATAAATTCAATTGAATAAGCCGAGAAATTTGAAGAGTACTTTATATCTAACTCACAGGGGATCAGAGCATTCCATATATCAATAGATCATACAAAATCAAAGAGCATATAGAGAAGAACAATTAACCAACTAAGAAATTATTCAATTAAAATTAATGATCAAACCATTCACATCGTCCACATAAATTAGAAAAAGATTTCAAATCCCTAACGTTAGAAGGGTGTTTAGTCAACCATGATTAGAGTTGTCATCCTCCTTAATGGTTTTCCAAACACTATAATAAAATAACTCAATAAAAGAAAAAGACACACTAAGAGGCAAGAGAGAGGAGAGGAGAAAGAAGAGGAGAGAGAACACAAGCCAACCCAAAATTAGGGGTCTGAGGACGTCCCCAAAGGTTTTATAGGGTTGGATGTCTAGCCCTTCTCCTCTTTTAGAAATTTCTTTGTTTCCTTCCTCTTTCTTTGATTCACTTAAAAAGGAAACTTGACATGACACCTTTTGACTTTCCATTCTCTTTCTTCATATAATGGAAGAACTCTAAAGCCACCTTTTTGGACTTTTCAATACTTAGAATGATTCACTCATGATTGCCAACATCTATCTCTCCATAGCTAACGTCCACTCCTTTATTTCTTTGGGCTTTTTGGCATTTAGGCTTTTGGGCTCTAACTTCTTTAGACTTTGTGTTGGACATGGACCTTTGGACTTTTTCTTCTATGGAACTTCTTTGTGGGCTTTATCTTCTTCAGGCTTTGTCCTTTAGGCTCTAGTTCCTTTAGATCTTTGAGTTGAACATGAGCTCTTTAAAACTTTGGGCTTCTTGAATCTCGAGAGTGGTCCGAGTCAAGATTTCATGCGAAGATAAAATACCAGAAATAAGGCCTCTTTAAAAGGTTTTGCATGTGATCTTTCCGAGCATGTATAAATACATGCAATTATACCATTAAATCAGAAGAAAGAGGACAACGCAATGGTTAAAATAGAATACACCACTTTGCGTTCAAAGTTGAAGATATAAGCCAGAAAAGTTTGATAATGCTAATTTAAATAGGGATAATTAAGCAAAATTAAGCACTTATCAACACCCCCCAACCAGCATTTTTCTAGTCCTCGAGCAAAAAGAATGTGAAGAAGCAATATCAAAGTATCATCATTTTAATTCCATGAGACAATCAAAAAACTTTCATCGTGCATAACAACCAAGAAATTTTGAAAGAATCTTAGTTCATCTCTCACTAGCATCACCCAACTGTGATAATGATTTCAACTCAGATTTAAGAGGCAGAATATAGTCAATTGATTAATCAGGATAATAACTGTAAAGCATGACGACAATCCTCTTTCTTTTCAAAACAATTGAAGAAGAACAAAAATTACCTATAATAAACTTCTTCATGTGACACATTTTAATCAAGGCATCAAATTTAGAATTATTAGGGCACTGGTTTCCATTATATTTCAGCCATACATTCCAGCATTCTAAATAAAGTCCAAATCACTAAGTCACCATTTAGAAAATTTTGAGTGCATGTGCAGTCAAATAAATATCCAAAGTATCGATTTCCTTAAGTAGAGTCAACTTTTTAATCACCACAGAATGGTCGGGTTGGCCTAAGGATCCAATTCGAAACTAAGCTAATATGTCCAAGATCACGAATGTTGTGGATATTCACCTTAATATCTCATAGGCTTTATTTGTGATATTCCAGTTTATTCGTTTTTTTACAATGACGGCTTTCACCCAACTTGTTTTAAAATAAGGTCATAGCAAAAGAAATTGATATTTCAACATTGAGAGCAAATTTTTGAATTTTCATGTCCTTTTTCTTTTTTTTTCCCTTTTTTTTTCAAAGACCTAACAAGAGGTAGCCCTTTTGAAAGTACCTGGTCTAATTCACTGGTTTCTTTCTATGACTTCATCATAACCCTGTTCTGTTTTTCTTCTTACTAGCAAACCAAGTGAACAAGATAGTCATAGTTCATCAAACTTGGTTTTCCCCCTACATTCTAGACAATTATCAAGTCAACAACTACCAAATTCAACCTAGCTCCAGATATTAAGTCAGATGTGTAATGAAAGCTCAAAAATTCAGTAATTTATAATATTCACTAACTGAGAATTAGTAACGAAGACTTTTCATAGTAAACAGCTGGAATTGAACTTCTTAAAGATTGTCACCGGTGCCCATATAATCCAAAAATTCAATAGCGCAATAGACAAACGACAAGGAAGAAAATAGAAAGAAGCCAAGATAGAAACACAATTTTTTTTTAAGAGGAGGAATGCAATGGTCTATACTATTAGCAGAGATTATCCCAACAATAAAGCACAAATCTACACCCCAACCTAAATCAAACATTGTCCTCAATGTTTCAAATAAAGATTTACATGAAATATAATATTGAGAGGTCAAAAAGAGATAGAGGGCATGGAACATCATAGGGATATGAACTAATCAATCAAACTAAAAGAGAAAATAAAGCAAACAAACAAAACTGCATAGTATACACAAAAATCCTTCTCAAGTGAGAGAAATGATCAATCAGGATAAACAGGATCTTCTAGAGGATTGGACACAACATCCGGGGTGAAATTCTCCAAAAACGGTTTCAATCCTTGACCATTAACCTTAAAAACATTACCGTTTTCAGGATTCTCAATCTCGACAGTTTCATAAGGATAGACAGTTTTTACAATGAAAGGACCGGTCCAACGAGATCGAAGCTTACCAGGAAATATATGCGAACGAGAATTATACTAAAGAACTTTGTGAGAAGGCTCAAAAGATTTTTGAAGAATATGTTTATCATGAAAAACCTTCATTCGTTCCTTTTAAATTTTGGCATTCTCGTATGCATCATGTTGGATTTCTTCCAACTCATCCAGTTGGAGTTTACAAAGCGAGCCTGATTTCTCCAAATCAAAATCGAGTGTCTTTATTGCCCAATAAGCATTGTGTTCCAATTCAATTGGCAAGTGACAAGCTCTCCAAAGACAAGTCGATATGGAGACATTCCAATCGGGGTTTTGAAAGTTGTACGGTAAGCCCATGTCACGTTAGTTAGTTGTAACGACCAATCCTTACGATCTAGATTTACCATTTTTTGTAAAATATTTTTAATCTCCCGATTGGATATTTCCACTTGTCCACTTGTTTGTGGGTGATAAGGGGTAGAGCCTTTATGGGTTATCCCATATTTTTTCATCAAGGCCTCAAAAGGCCGATTACAAAAGTGTGTACCCCCATCACTAATAATGGCTCGAGGTGTTCCAAACCTTGATAAAACATTTTCTTCTAAAAATCGCAAAACCGTTTTATAATCATTGGTTTTGCTTGGAACAGTTTCGATCCATTTTGACACATAATCAATAGCTACTAAGATATAAAGATACCCAAAAGAAGGAGGGAAAGGTCCCATGAAATCGATGCCCCAACAGTCAAAGACTTCAATAATCAAAATTGGGTTGAGAGGCATCATATTTCGATGGGAGATTCCTTCTAATTTTTGACAACACTCGCATGCTTTGCAAAACTTATGAGTGTCCTGAAGAATGGTGGGCCAATAAAAACTGCATTGCAGAATTTTTGTAATAGTCTTTTTAGCTGAAAAAGGACTACCACATGCTTCAGAGTGACAAAAGGAGATGACATTCATGTGTTCAGAATCAGGCACACATCACCTAATAATTTGATTAGAACAATATTTAAAAAGATAAGGATCATCCCCGAAAATCTACGTACCTCGATCAAAAATTGCTTCTTATCTTGTTGTTTCCAATGAATAGAAAAGTTACCTATAATAAGATAATTCGCAATATCCGTAAACCAAGGTAATTAGGAGACAACAAAAAGTTGCTTGGGAAACGTGTCTTTGATCGGCATTGTCTCCAAGGAATCAGAGAGCACTAGATGGGATAAATGATCAGCCACTACATTTTCTACTCCTTTCTTTTCTTTAATTTCTAAGTCAAATTCCTGGAGTAGGAGGATCCACCTAAGGAGTCTTGGTTTAGCATCCTTCTTAGAAAGAAGGTACTTTAAAGCTACATGGTCAATGAATATAATAATTTGTGACCCAATCAAGTAAGATTGGAACTTGTCAAGTGCAAAGACTACGGCTAGGAGTTCTTTTTCTGTAGTAGAATAGTTCATCTGAGCACTGTTCAAGGTCCTACTTGCATAGTAAATGACACAAGATTTCTTATCCTTGCGTTGCCCTAATGCGGCCCCAACTGCATAATCACTAGCATCTCACATGATCTCAAAAGGTAAACTCCAATAAGGTGGTTGCATAATAGGAGCAGAAGTCAACATGCCTTTCTGCTTTGCAAAAGCTTCCTGACATGCTTTAGTCCACTCGAAAGAGTTATCTTTAGATAGATGGTTACACAATGGTCTAGATATTCCACTAAAGTCTTTAATAAACATTCTGTAAAATCCTGCATGACATAGAAAAGATCTAATGTCCTTAATGGTCTTTGGGGTGGGCAAATTGGCTATCAAATCAATTTTGGCTCTATCCACTTCGATTCATTGGGAGGAGACAATGTGGCCAAGCATGATCCCTTTAGAGACCGTAAAATGACACTTCTCTCAATTCACAATGAGGTTTTTCTCCTCACATCTAATCAAAACATTCTTTAAATTACATAGACAATCATCAAAAGAATCACCAAACACAGAAAAATCATCCATAAACACTTCAAGAAAACGCTTACCATATCACTAAATATTCTCAACATGCATCTTTGGAACGTGGCAGGAGTATTACACAACCCAAATGGCATCCTTTGGCAAGCAAAAGTTCCGAATGGACATGTAAAAGTGGTTTTTTCTTGATCCTCTAGTGCAATTTCTATCTGATTATATCTGGAGTACCATCTAGGAAATAGTAAAATTTATGACCAGCTACTCCTAAAATTTGGTCCAGGAAGGGGAAAGGGAAAAGGTCTTTCCTAGTCACTGCGTTCAACTTCCTATAGTCAATGCACACATGCCAAACAGTTGTGACTCTAGTTGGAATTAATTCATCATTAGCATTCTTGACTACAGTTATACCGGATTTCTTAGGTACCACTTAGGTAGGACTTACCCACTGACTATCAGAAATAGGGTATATGATCCCTACATCCAGAAGTTTTAGGATCTCTACTCTAACCACTTCTTTCATGTTCGGATTCAGCCTGCGCTGCATCTATGGGTACAAATAAAGGGACTGATTCCCTTAATATCAGATGTGGTCCACTTTATTGCACCTTTGCGTTCTTTAAGAACATTAATTAATTTTTCTTCCTGAGTCTCATTCAATTGTGAAGAGATGACCACTAGGAATGTTTCTGCTTGTCTCAAAAATGCATATTTGAGCTCAGATGGCAAAGGTTTTAACTCAAGCTTTGGAGTTTGGATACTTGACGGGAGGGCCAGGGTATCGCGAGGTGGCAGTTCCTCAAAACATGATCTCCACTTATTAGTATCCAACACTGGAACAGATTCGAACAAAGTGTTTATAGAATTAATTAAAATGTCCTCATCAAAATCATTAAAATGTGGCAAACAAGCTTCTAGAGGATCAGAAAAAGAAGATTGAAGAAATTGGTCTTGCATAAGAGTTTCAATCAAGTTTACCCTATGCACATCATCATCATCCGTAGGTTGTTTGCAGATACTAAAAATATTTAATTCCAAAGTCATATTACCAAACGAGAGTTTCATTACACCAATCCTGCAATTGATCAAAGCGTTGGACGTTGCAAGGAATGGGCGGCCTAAAAGGACAAGAATTTGAGTACATGCATTCAACACGGGTTGTGTGTCCAAAACAATGAAGTCAATAGGAAAATAAAATTTATGTACTTGGACCAACACATTCTCAACTACCCCTCTCGGTATTTTCACTGAACGGTCAGCAAGTTGGAGTGTTATCTTAGTGGGCTTTGGCTCACCAAGACCCAACTACTCATACACCGAGTAGGGTAAGAGGTTAACACTAGCCCCAAGGTCAAGCAAAGCTTGCTTTACCCTGAAGTTCCCAATAATACAAGAAATTGTTGGGCTCCCTGGATCTTTGTATTTGGGTGGGGTATTATGTTGAATGATTACACTCACTTGTTCTGGCAAAAGAGCTTTCTTTTGTACATTAAGCCTACGCTTGACTGTACATAAATCTCTTAAGAACTTGGCATATGATGGAATTTGTTCGATAACATCTAACAAGGGGATGTTGATCTTCACTTGTTCGATAACCCTTGAGAAGGGTTGTTTGTAGTAGGACCATTTTTCCAACTAAAGTTGGGATGGTTCCTCCAACCAGGATTGTAAGTTTCTGAGTAGGGAGAAGAAAAAGGCCTTTTATAGGTATTCATGACATTTGCTTGATCATGTAACACCTCTTGAAAAGCTGGGATTGTTGGACAATCTTGAGTTCGGTGTACATTAGTCTCGCATATGCCACAAACTTCTTCCACCTTTTCAGTAGCCTTAATTGAGTTTACTTTCATAAGTTCCATGGCTTCTACTTTTCTAGTCAAATTGGCTATTTTGGCATTCACATCATTATTCTTTTCTTTCAGGAGATACATACCTCCTTTATTCATGGCGTTAGGCTTGGTCTTATCTGACCTATCAGATCGATCAGTGTTATCCCAAGATTGAGCATTTTCAACTTATAGGTCAAAATAGACCCAAGCCTCCTCAGGATCTTTATTTAGAAACTCACCATTGCACATCATCTCTACAAACTGGTGCAGTTGTGAATTTAAACCTTCATAAAAAAAGCTAACGGTGCGCCATGTCTCGTAGCCATGATGGGGGCAAGTCAACAATAATTCCTTGAAACGTTCCCAACATTGGAAAAAAGTTTCATTATCCTTTTGGAAGAAATTCATGATATTCCTCTTGAGAGTATTAGTCTATTGGGTAGGGAAGAATTTTTTCAGAAACTCCCTAATCAGTTCTTGCCATGTGCCAATGGATCTTGGCTTCAAAAAATTTAGCCAATTTTTGGCATTCTCTTTTAAAGAGAAAGGGAACAATTTTAACCGAACCACATCATCCCTAATATTTGATTGCACAAGGTTGCACAAACCTCATCAAATTCTTTCAAGTGTAGGTAAGGACTTTCTGAGTCTAAGCCATGGAACTTAGGAAGTAATTGAATCACTCCCGGTTTTAAATCAAAAGTATTTGCATTGGTGGAAAAAACCATACAAGACGGAGAACTAGTCCTTGTTGGTTGCAAATATTCACGCAAGGTTAGCATTGGTGGATTATTATGAACTCCATTATCCCCCTGATCACTTTCATTGTCAGTCATAGTGTCTGATGAATAAAACTGATCCGAATCTTCAAACAAGTTATTAGACAAGTCTTCAATCTCAAACTCTATTCTCCTCAAGCGGCTTGTGTGATCTCGATTTCACGTGATGATACAAATGACAGAACTCAAAGGGAAAGTCAGGGATTTAAACAAGAATGCATGCACCTCCTACAAATCTTCTATACGAACAACCTAGCTTAAGGGGGCAATAGATGAAGCACGTATAGAGAGTATACGCCGAGCTTCCCCACTAGGTTGTAAGTTGACAGTAGATGTAAAATAAGTAGGAGAATAACGAGAGTGAAGGTGTCGCGACCCAAAACCCACCCTAGGAGTTAGAGTGAACTTTGGACGACTAATCATGGCTTACATGACTTGCTTGACAAACCAACCTGCAAAAACCCACAGACCATATACAATAGAGGATGACAGCGGAAACATAACTATAAAACACAGCGGAAGTCTAACAACCTCTAAGTATATACACATGGTCCAAGTTTAATACAAAGAAATCAAAACAATGAAAGTGCGGACATGCCCACCAAAATACATGGATATAATCACTCATGCTCACCCACAGCTAATCCACTCAAAATCTAACACCACCTACTGATAACCCTCTACGGGAGGTTCCTCCAAAGGCTCCTCGACGTACTCCTCTTCCACCCATGGACCAGGAGCACAAACATCAAATGGAGCAGCAGCTCCCTCAGAACCTGCCGACATAAGAAGTATGGCTGAGTATGGAATACTCAGCTGGTACCAAATACTAACCAATAGTCATAGCATAAAAATGGCAATACATAAATCAGGAGCAATTCAAATATGTTAGATAGAAACAATTCATATCATACATGGAAGTAAGCAATTTATAATCATGCTTGTATTTCGTAGAAAGCCGATAAAACCTCTTGAAAACATCGCGCACTTGACTGGGCTTGAAATATCTTTTTGTACTTGAAAGCTTGTCGTGTTTGTCTTACTTGATCTTGTCGAGCGTGTCGTACATGTCATGTCATGCATGTCATGCGTGCTTGCTTGTGATCATGTAACTTGTGAGATACACTTGTGAGATATCCTTGTGAGATGCGCTTGAGAGATGCCTTGAGAGGGAAGGGAGACCCTTCTTTATGCAATGCACTTGCGAGGGAAGGGAGACCCTTCTTCATGATATGTATGTACTTGCGAGGGAAGGGAGGCCCTTCTTCATGATATGCACTTGTGAGTGAGGGGAGACCCCTCGTGGAATGTTGGTTCTTGTTTTCTTGTGAAAAGCGAGGTAAAACATATCGTAGGATATGTCCCACCTCTAACCATGTTCTTGAAAATCTCGATAAATCATGTCATGCATGCCGTGCTCGTGGAAACCGTGTACATACTTGCATTTAAATTTAAATATGACATTTGGGTAATTTCACAACACATATAACATCAATGATTGAGCAATGTAATATTCATATCATTTAGGGAAAGGAAGAAAACACACTATCATAGGCCCTAGCAATATTCATAATTTATTAGGCATGCATTTCCTAATTTACAACTCATTTTATTCACCTTGGCATTTCATCAAACATGGTGTGTTCATTATTCATTTAAACCTAAATCATGCTTTTCTAGGTGAGTTTACTCACATCATAAAGGTGTGTTTATTATGGATACAATGCCCTCCCCATTTTAATCATCACAACACAACCCTTGGCATCCAATCGCCCATTCCATCTCCATTCACCATTCACAACCATCCATCTCATAGCACATGTGTAAATGAAAGAAAACAAGGGGAAATAAAGGAAAAGAAGGAACTATAACTAGGAGGGTAGCAAGAAGTACCAACCTTGATCAAGTGAGGAAGAAATCCCCTTCCAAAAAAAACGACCGTGAGTTGCTGCCCTAGCTTGAGGAGATGCTCCTCACGAGCTTGTGCCTTGATCTTGAAGAAAAATGGGTTTGAGTTGAGTGTGGGTTCACAAACCCCTTGATTTCTCTCCAAAATGGAAACCCTAGGTTAGGAAACCCTTTCTCCTCTCTTCTAATCCCCCAAATCCTCTAAGTGTTGAGAATGAGCCCTAAGGGCTCGGGTCAAACTCTTAAGGTAAGAGTGAACCGACCAAAAGACCATAATACCCTTACTGAAATTTCTGCAAAAACACGAGTGCCGAACACGTTGAGCTGTGAATAGTGCCGAACACGTTGTGCTGTGAATAGTGCCAAACACGTTGTGCTGTGAATAGTGCCGAACACGTTGTGCTGTGAATAGTGCTGAACACGTTGTCCGTTGTCTTATGTACAACGCGCCCGTTGTGAGCTGTACAACGTACCCGTTGTCTGTTGCACAACGGATGCACAACGTATACGTTACCAGAGCTAGAGCTACGTTATCAGAGTACGTTGTCTATGCGTTGTCTGTGCCTTATCAGAGCACGTTGTCAGAGCATGTTATCAGAGCTACGTCCTTAGTGCCTTCCAAGCTACGTCCTTAGTGCCTTCCGAGCTACGTCCTTAGTGCCTTCCGAGCTATCGATTGCCTGCAGGTCCAGACTGTTTTGGTTATATCTTTTGACTCGTTCGTCCGATTTTGACGATTCAACTTGCGTTGGGTTCGTACTTCGAAAAGGAACATTTCTGACGTTTTGGAATTTCCAATTTCTTCCTTATTTATTAATTATACCTCTTTAAAGGCAAAATGGCAACGAATGTGTCATGCATTAAATGTGAAAAGGTCCGGGGCTCTACAGAAGGAGTGAGTTTACCAAAAACGATGAAATTTCTGACCTTAGGTAAAGCAATGCCTGTTTCCAAGTAGGCAAACAATAGATGTACTTGTTTTACACAAGCAATATCAATCCCGCTTAATTACCTATTGTGGGAAGGTGCACGGAGTTCCAACCTTCTACCTAGATGTGATATAAACTCTTCAAGCAAGTTAATTGACTTCCTACCATGGGAGGGTGCTTGGAATTCCAACCTTCTACTAAAAAAAATGAAAATAACAATTCAGACTCTTTTTTGCTTTTTTTCCAGTCAAGTTAGGAGCAAGAAAGTAAAAGTTAGAAGTTAGGAGCAAGAAAGTAAAAGTTAGAAGTTAGGAGCAAGAAAGTAAAAGTCAGAAGTTAGGAGCAAGAAAGTAAAAGTTTGAAGTTAGGTGCAGAAAATAAATGTTAGAAGTTAGGATTAGAAGGGGATGGGGAATAGGAGAATTTCGTAACCTGTGTTCTCATCACACGTTGCAATCGCTGACAACGGCGCCAAAAACTTGTTACAACTTAATTTATTCAAAATTAATGGATATAAAATCAAGAGTGAAAATAATATACTTGCAAGTGCACAAGTGAAACAATTAATGTATCTGGTGAGCACAGGGTCGAATCCACAGGGATTGACTATTGTGCAACAAGAATTAAGGAAACGAAATCTAGAGAGAAGAGAGATTAAAAATCGATAAAACCACTGACCACTAAATTCAATTGAATAATTAGAGAAATTTGAAGAGTACTTTGTATCTAACTCATTGGGGATTCAAACATTCCATATATCAATAGATCATACGAAATAAAAGAGCATATAAACAAGAAAAATTAACCAGTTAAAAAAATTATTCAATTAAAATTAATGATCAAACCATTCACATCGTTCACATAAATTGGAAAAAGGTTTCAAATCCCTAACCCTAGAAGGGTGTTTAGCCAACCATGATTGGAGTTGTCATCCTCCTTAATGGTTTTCCAAACACTACAATAAAATAAATCAGTAACAGAAAAAGACACACTAAGGGACAAGAGAGAGGAGAGGAGAGAGAAGAGGAGAGAGAACACAAGCCAATCCAAAAGTGGGAGTGTGAGGACGTCCCCAAGGGTTTTATTGGATGTCTAGCCCTTCTCTTTTAGAAATTTCTTTGTTTCCTTCCTCTTTCTTTGATTCTCTTAAAAAGGAAACTTGACATGACACCTTTTTACTTTCCATTTTCTTTCTTCATATAATGAAAACACTCTAAAGTCACCTTTTTGGACTTTTCCAAACTTAGACTTATTCACCCATGATTGCCAACATCTATCTCTCCATAGCTAACGTCCACTCCTTTATTTATTTGGGCTTTTAGGCTTTTGGGCTCTAACTTTTTTAGGCTTTGTGTTGGACGTGGACTTTTGGACTTTGTCTTCTGTGAAACTTCTTTGTGGGCTTTATCTTCTTCAGGCTTTGTCCTTTAGGCTTTAGCTCCATTAGATCTTTGAGTTGAACATGAGCTCTTTAAAACTTTGGGCTTCTCGAATTCCGAGAATGGTCCGAGTCAAGATTTCCTATGAAGATAAAATACTAGAAATAAGGTCTCTTTAAAAAGTTTTGCATGTGATATTTCCGGGCATGTATAAATACATGCAATTATACCATTAAATCAGAAGAAAGAGGACAACGCAATGGTGAAAATAGAATTCACCACTTTGCGTTTAAACTTGAAGATATAAGCCAAAAAAGTTTGATAATGCTAATTTAAATGGAGATAATTAAGCAAAATTAAGCACTTATCAAAGAGGTGCCCATATGCTTCGGCAGTTGGGAGCCTCATGTATGTCATGTTATGTAATAGATCGGATATCTGTCATGTAGTGGGTCGGTTCCAGAGTAATTTAGGAGTCATTCATTGGACTGCTGTGAAGCACATCATGAAGTACCTAAAAAGGACTAGGGAATATGTACTTACTTTTCAATCTGAAGATCTTGTTGGAGTGGGTTATACTGATTCCGATTTCCAATTTGATCCGGACAATAGAGCTTCCACATCTGGATATGTGTTCACCTTGGGTGGTGCTGTTGTGAGTTGGTGCAACATAAAGCAGAAAAGTATTGCAGATTCCACCAAAGAAGTAGAATATATTGCGACTTCTGAAGCTGCAAAAGAAGCAGTCTAGTTTAGAAGGTTTTTGCAAGAGCTAGGAAATGTTCCTTCAGTACTTAAGCCTATCACTCTCTTTTGTGATAGTAATCATGCAGTAGCGCATAGCAAAGAACCTAGGTGCCACAAGAAGATTAAACATGTGGAGAGGAAGTATTATCTCATTCGTGAGATTATTGAAATGCAAGACATCATTGTTACAAAGATTAGGTCTCAACTTAATGTTGCTGACCCAATGACAAAAACTTTATCAAATAAAGTATTTGTAACACACTTAGATAGTATGAGATTGAAATCTATGTCACAGTGACTTTAAGGGTAAGTGGGTGATTGTTGGACATTATGCCCTGAAAATTCATTTAGACTGTAAGATTTTTATTGAATAGATTAATAAAGACATCTTCTATATTTATTGTGAATTCATTATGGGTAATTGACCAAGATCATGAGATGATCTATACGATATGAGATATCGAACAAGGTCCCTAGGATATATTGTAGGAAAGCTATGTGATTGGTTATGAACTAACACAGGTAGATATAGCTTTCCAGTTCCTTATACCTTATACAGTCACAACTATGAGTGATGTAGAATCCTGGAACCGAGTTCACTAGGCTGTGAATAGTGTTTTTCAAGGCTTAAAGCCTTGATGTAATTATGGTTTTATGTGTTGAAATGACATAGGGGTTTTGTTTTTTATAAATTTGTTTTAGGTATTATGAATGTTTTAAGATCTTGAAGGGAGTTTCTTTTGGTTGTAGAAGTGAAAACATAATTGGGGTAAGTTATGAGTTTGAAAAAGAAAAGGGATGACTAAACATACCCTCAATTTTAAAGAGCTCTAAATTTCTCACCGCTGATAGAAATTGAGCGATTCTTGAATTTTTGAAAATATATCAAAACCCTCTTTGAGGTTCATGCTTATTACTTTTTCAGATTTTGAGTCAAAGCTGGGTAAAACATCGGATTTCCAGAAACTAGTGTGCTGAAATTCTGGTCTGCTGCAACCATCCTAGACCAGCCAAATTTAAATCCCATTTAGACAATTAAGAACTCAAAATTAGGATTTATAAATTAGAGAGACATTTGTTACCCTTTGAATGAGAAATCCAAAGGAAGTTGAATTGCCTAAATCCGATGAGCCAATCAAAAGTTATGGGTGAAATAGTAGAGTGGGAAAATCATAACAACATCCAGTCGACTGGATGACGCATGCAGAAGACTGGATGACCCATCCAGACGACAGAATGATCACGAAAATGCCTAAAACGCCCAAAACTGACCCCAAACTTTGTCACCGACCTTGGGGGATATTTTTGAAGGGTATTAAAGGATTTTGGCAACCCATGACCTATAAATAGAAGGGGAAATTCGTGGATTTGATTTACTCAAACCCTAAGATTAGATTTGAGAAAGAAATTGAAAGAGAAGAAGAAGAAGAACTTTGTGATTTTCAAAGTGTTCTTCCCAAAGTTGAAGCTGGTTTCCATTCTTGTTCCAGAAGCTCAGGCTTCATTCCTTGAGTGATCTCAGACTCAAATTTCATACCCAAGGTGATTTTTAAGCTTGGATTTCTCTAATTCAAAATACTGTTCGTGTCTTTTGAGAAAAGGGTTTTGACTTCAGTTTTCTCAAAGCTTCAACCAAGTTTCCTTAAGCTTGATTCTTGTTCCACAGAAGTGTAAAAACTTCTTTTTTGAGATAGATACACTCTACTATCTACCCTTGTGCTATTCTTTTTAAGAAAACTATGTTGCACAGTAGTTTTCTTGGATGAATTGGATGATGATTTTATATGAGATGTAAACTATCATTACTATTGAATTTCTATGAATATGATTCCTTGTTTACAAGCTTTCTAAGTCTACCATGATGTTCACAAGTACTCTAGGCACTCTATGTTTACAAGTCTCGCATGATTAGATGATTTCTCACAAGAAAGTTGTTTTATAACGTTCATAAGCAAGGTTTTTTCTAAAAGAAATCTCACAAGTTCACAAGTAAAGATAAGGCTAAACAGTGGGTTGGTATTTGATAAGGCCAAACTTTGGGATGACATTCTAAGATCGTTTCAAGGCTCACAAGGAATCCTACTATACATGGACTCACTAGAAGTCATGTCTCACAATTTTCACAAGTTCACAAGAAATTTATGCTTACTCAGATCTCACATACTCATAAGGAATCTTACTATTGCAAGAATTCACAAGAACTCACAAGACTTTGATTATCACATGACTTCACAAGATTTACATGGTTTTGATTTCACATGAATACTATCAAGGAAATGGTTTTGGGAAACTACTTTCAAGGATTTTACTCTCTATGTTTTTGCATGTTCATGATAGTATTCATTGTTAGGTAGTAGTTTGTATATGACTAAGTATTTCATGCTCAGCTGAATTATTGACTTCGACAGGTTTTGATGAACGTGCTCCTGAGCCTTGGATAGAAGAGGAGTACTACGAGCCGAAGCCTACCATAGATCATCACCAGGATGATGGAGCACTAGATAGGTGGCCCTATTTGGACTATTACTGAGAGAGATAGGAGAGGAGATTTTGTGTATGTTGAGAGTGGGACTTGTCCACTTCATACTTCATATTTTGTTATGATCTATTGGTTCAGACTTGAACCTAATGATAGGAGTGTTTTATTATAAATTGCTTCCGTTATATATTATATCTTGTGTACTCTCACAGGGTGGTATGTATACCTTATGTGTCATACAGGATGGTATGACACGACAGTCACGAGCTAAAGTGTCCCTAATTCCTAAGGGGCACTTTGGGTTGCGACAGACTGTTCCTAAATGGCTCGAAATAGGGGCAATAATAGGTTTTCTTCCATGGCTGGTCAATCGCTCCTCCAAGCTGGTCGACCATCCTTTTAGTAAATGGGGGTTTTTCCCCTAGTGTGTGAATTTTAAGTAGGGATTAGGGTTTTAAACATCCTTGGCCTATAAATAGAAACTCATTTTGTGGGTTTTAGGGCTCAAAAACAAAAGGGGAAATTTTGGGGAGAAAAGGGTGGAGAGCTAGGGTTTTGGAAAGGGGTTTCTTGTGTGATCAAAAATTAGAGTTTAAATTCCATTCTCAAGCTTGGATATCTCTTCAAAGGTGTTTCTCAAGCATTGGATCTCAGGGATTCAACCTTCTTCCTTCTCAAGCTCTAGAGTGAAGGTTTTCAATCCTTACAAGGTAGGTACCTTCCACTACCTAGCTTTGTTATTATACAAGTATTAAAGAAATAGGGTTTTATGTATGATTCTTGAATAGAAATGGTAGATGTCCCTACTAGTTAACATGATCATGATTGAAGGTTTAGTTTGGATGAGATAGATGTGTATGATCTTGCATACCTCTCTCTCCCCCTTGAGATGATTTAATTAAAAAAAATGTGTATGATCTTGCATGAGTGTATACCCTCCACTATTTTACTTATTATGCTCAAAATATGAAAAAGGTGAATGAAAGGTATGTTTATTGATGTAAATGAATTGTGTAGCCTATGTATGTTTATACTAATGTTGAAATGAAATTATCAAAAACATGTTTGAATGTTTAAGAGCTTTTTAAGTATATCATGATGTTCACAAACACGAAGCACATGTAGGCATTGCATGGCTGGAGTTTGCTTTAAGTTTTAAGTTCCAAGATTTTCAAATGAGTCAAGCTATGATTTTCCAAATTCAAAACAAAGACAATTGAGACAAATTATGATTTACACAAGTACGCATGATAAAGCCAAACATATGGGTTGGTCAAGGATAGGGCATATCCCAAGATATGTCATATCTGGCTTCAAAAAAAGACAAGTAAGAATGATAATGCCAAACTTTGGGTTGGTCAAGGATATTTCAATGAAGGGTATTTACAAACCCGACTTCAAGTTTCTTCAAGAAATTCCATGAAGGGTATTTACATACCTGACTTCAAGTTATTTCAAGGGCACTAACATCTGGCTTCAAGCATGATTCACACAAGACAAGATAAAACAAGTGTTGTTCAAACAACACAAACATGATTCTCACACGACAAGAACAAGATAAGAATTATGTTTTAAGAATGAAAAACATGCTTTGAAAACACGAAAAGTAAGATTTAAAGTAGGGTTAGCAAGCATGCATGTGACTTAAGATTGTTTCCGCATTGGATTTATCCATGCATGTGAGTTATACTGTTCTAAATTTCAAATATGCTATGATGTCTATTATATCACTGTTAGCTAGTAGCTTGTACACACTTAGTATTCGATGCTCAGCCGTACATTTTATGTCGATAGGTACTCCCTTTGATATTTGCATGTTGAAGTCATGGATTTAATAGGAGTATATTGAAGAACCAATATGTGGCATTCCTGAGGAGGGAAAGGATTTGGATAGGTGGCCTTACGAGGCTTATTATTGAGAGACATGGGGGAGTGTCATGTATATATATTTTGGATGAGTGGGCATGTCCACTCTTAGTTTTGAATGTTGTTACTATATAAACTCTTGGAATACAATCATGTTATATAAAAGAAAATTGTTATTGGCTTCCACTGTAGCATGCCTTGTTATTATACAGGATGGTTTGATAAGTCAAGTCAAGTCACGAGCCAAAGTCCCCTAAACTTCTAAGGGGGAATTTGAGTCGCGACATTATAGAAGATTTGTAGAGGAATTTTCTAGTTTGGCCGCACCACTTACTCACTTGACTTGAAAGAATGCCAGATTTGAGTGGAATGATAAGTGTGAAAATAGCTTCCTAGAGTTGAAGAAGCGTCTCACTATGGCACCAATCCTTACGGTTCAATCTGGGAGTGGGGGTTTCATAGTGTACAACGATGCCTCGCTTATTGGGTTAGGATGTGTTAGCCTCAAGGTTACAACCTTGGGTATTTGATAATAACACAATAATGAAATGAAACAAATGGTACTAATAATTCTATTTAGTGATTGATCATTTTAAATTATAAGAAAATAAGTACCTCACTCAAGGAAAAAAGAATGGAAGTTATTCAAGAAAGTGCTCAACTTAAGTAAAAATTTGAAGATTCAAATTTGTGCCTATAGTGTAGAACCCCGAATCTTCATTTCACTAAGTGTGAATAGTATGTGAATAGTGCACAAGTGTGGTTTTGTTCACTAATGGCCTTTATGTTGATATACGTGTTTGAATTTATGGCGTGCATGTTTTAATAGGTCCACATATTCTTAAGAAGCGTGTTTGAAGCATAAGAGGGTGTTAGAATTAGATTGGAAAAGATTCAGGTAGTGAAAACAGGGTTTTTGCAGAAAACAAGGGACCACCGATCGCTCGGTGACCACCTCCGATTGATCGGTCCTCTATCGATCAATCGGTAGCTATCGACTGATTAAATTTCTTGTATGGGGAAAAATTCCAGAGAGTGTTTTCAACCGATCTCTCGACTGAAGCCACCGATCGACTGGTAAGCCACCGATCGCTTGGTCTGTACCACTGATCGATCGGTCATACGCAGATTTTCTTCATTAAGGGTGTTTAAGACTTTAGCCATTTCCTCTTTGCCTATATAAGGCTTGTTCGTGCCTTAGGGTTTCAGAAACCCTTAGTGCATTGTTTTTGAAGGATTTTGAGAGGAGAAGAAGAAGAAGAAGAACTAGGTGTTGGTCAAGCATGAAGGAAGATCAAGTCCTTCCATCCCTTTTGGTGTTTCTGTACCAAGAACTCAAGGTTCTTGCTTGTTCAAGCTTTTGGGAATCAAAGTCTTTGATTTCACCAAGGTAGATACACTCTACTACCAATCTTGCAATACTACTAAGTTACTAAATATTGTTCTTCTTAAGTTCTTCTATGCTTATATCTTGATTAGTATGGTGTGCAAGGATGTTGTTCGTATACTTGGGTGTAAGATATCACTATTATGCCTTCCATGTGTTTGTGTAAATGCCTCTAAGGGTTTTTGGGTGTTCTAAACACGTTGTTCTTCTCATATGCTCATATGCTCGCATGTCTCGCATGAACCGATGTTTTCTATGGATTTCCTCAATGCTACGAAAAAGGGTTATCAAACAGATGACTTGTAAGGAATGATTCTAAGTAACTCCATGATTTGTCTAAGATCGGTTCTCAAGCTCTAAGGATCATGATATGTACTCACAAAAAGCTCTATGATAATCTCTAAGATCGTCTCACAAGCTCTAAGGATCACAAATGAAATGCTCTAAGATCTCTATGGTATTGGCTCTATGGTATTGCTCTATGGTATCTCTACGTCTCTACGGATCACAAATGACTCTAAGTAACTCCATGAACTCTATGAACTCATAAGACTATGATTATCGCTTAACTCACACGGAATTGGTTTTGGTTTCAGATTTCCTCACATGTGCTATATCATGGTTTCCACGCTTTGACATGTTTTAAGGGTTTCATTCTTCATGAGTTGTATGCTCTATGCTTATTGCTTTATTGTTATTAGTTTGTATACGCTGAGTTTTCCACGCTTAGCCGATATTTGTTATCATCGGCAAGTGCTCGGACACCGTTTGATCTGTGTGGCAAGGAGCTTTGGGTAGAGGAAGAGTACTTCAACTCGAAGCCTTCCATAGACCACTACCAGGACAATGGTTCAATAGATAGGAGACTTCGATTTATGTTGATCGATTTAGGAAGATACAGTATTTTTTTAAGTGAGAGTGGGACTTGTCCACTCCACCTTTTGGATTCTCACATATGTATATTTTGGTTGGTTCCTACTTGGACCAAGTTATAGGAGTATTTACTTTACTTCCGCTACGTTTTGTGTATTTTGTTTCCGCTGTGCATTGTATATCATTTCCGCTATGTATGTTCAGGTGCTCTGACAGGTTTCCATGTGTGCCTTATGTATCATATCGGAGGTATGATACGACGGTCATGAGTCAAAGCATCTCTAACTCCTAGGGGGTATGTTGGGTTGTGACAGACTTGGTATCAGAGCTAAGGCATTAGGTCACATAGGCTAGTGTCCTTTAAGTTAGAACTAGAGTTATTATGCTCTAGGGATCGGTGTCCTTTAGGCTAAGCAGAAGTAATTCCTGTGAGTTGAACTTAGAACTCAGAGGGGAGTGTCGTCTAGTTTGTTACCATGACATAACCGGTATCAAGTGAATCTTTAGGTTGGTCTAAGATCCTATTCTAGGTTGCAGTTTAGGCCATATCCTTAGTTTCATTACAAAGGAAAAAGGTAGATGTCTAACACGAGTGTCTTACCTACGCTAGAACACTATAAGTTATGATTGTGTTCTTATGTGTATACTTCAATGTCCACTATATACGTAATAGCATTTCATGTTTATTGAATTGCTATATGATGTTTGAGGTTTGATATCCAAGTTAGACTCATGTTTTGCCAATTGATCTCAGGATTAGACATCATGAGATGAGGCATTCGGGGTCGTGGTTACCATACTTGGAGATTCGAGGGTGAGGTTCCTAGAGAGGAAGAGCTGCTTTAGTTTACAAACGCTATGAATTTGATAGCAGAAAATTAGGCTTTGTTGGCAGCCAGACCTACTCCTACCCCACCGGCTACTCCTATGCCTAGACCGGTGCATCACACCGCGGGACTCAAAGCGTTCCGGAGACTATGGCCTTTGACATTTTATGGTACTCTGGACCCGATGGTGGCAGAATCTTGGATTATGCAGCTGGAGAAGACCTTTCGGGCTCTCCATTGTACTGAGGAACAAAGAGTTGAATGGGCTTCCTTCGTGATGGAAGGTGAAGCCGAACAATAGTGGCGAGCTGCCCAAAGGCAGAGAGATGTTGCTAAGGCTAGTGAACCGTGGACATGGGCAGAGTTCCTAGAAACTTTTCGGGAGTAGTACTTTCCCAGATTTATTCGGGAACAAAAGCAAGGGAGTTTATGCTTTTGGAGCAAGGAACAATGAGCGTAGCCGAGTATGAGGCTAATTTCACCGAGTTGTCTAGGTTTGCTCCGCACTTGGTTACTACTGAGGACCTACGGGTTAGAAAGTTTGAGATGGGCTTGAAGGCTTTCATCAGAGATCGGGTGTCAATTCTCCAAGTGGAGTCTTGGAGAGAAATAGTAGGGAAGGTGAAGATCGCCGAGAAGAATGCGGAAGATTTTATGAGGAGAAGAGACAGTGGCTTCGGGAAAAGCATGTCTCAGGGTCAATCGAGTAGTTCTTCACAGTCCGAGAAGAGGACTAGGACTGCACCGTACCAATTCTCCCAATCGATGTCGGCTCAGAGGCCTTTTTTTGTGCCTCAGGCACCGCGTCCTATGGCATCACAAGCTACGAGGGTTATGCCTTTGGCTTCCTCCACATCGCAGGCATTCGAGGAGTGCACCATTTGTGGTTGTCGGCACAAGACAGGGGATTGCCGTAGATTGTCAGGTGGATGCTTCCACTGTGGTGAGGTTGGCCACGTGATACGGGATTGCCCCCGTAAGCAGTCATAGTTTGGACTACAGGGAGTCCGACCTCCAGGCAGGCAGACTTCACTTCAGGGGTCTTCATCTCAGGCCTCTCGATCCTTGCCGCCCACCCAGCAGCCTTGTCAGGCTAACCAGGGAAGGGTATTCGCCATGACTAACAGAGACGCACAGGCATCTGATGATGTTGTGCAAGGTACGCGCAATTAAGATTGTCAAAGTTCTAGTATTGCTATGATATATTATGTGTATTCGTCCTACGTGATGTTTTGCTATGCGTGTATCTAGAGAGACTAGAGGCCCCACATGCCCACTATTATGCTTACTTCATTTTGGCGCCCAAGCCTTGAGGAAATATAGAAAGACCAAGGAAGAAAGAAAGAAAGAAGGAAATAAGAAAGAAAGAAAGAGAAAAAGAAGAAGAAAGAAAGAAAGGGATTGTGCTAAGCCCTACTTCGGATTCGGCAAAAAGAGTAAATACGTTTCGGTAATATTATTCTAAATGACGATTTAAAATGGAGGTTAGTAATGATGAATATTTTCGAATTGAAGGATAATAGAAAATATTTTTCGGTAATATTATTCTAAAATGGTGATTTATAATGAAAAATAAGAGTAAGTAACAATAAAGTATATTTTCACTCTTGGTTGAAAAATGGTATGATGATACTATATTGAAATGTTTATACTTTATACGTATAATATCTTCTAATATTGTGTTAGAAAATGGATGTTATTAAGAGAAAATCTTGTAGTAATGTTTACAAGAATTATAGTTATGGAAACTAAGAGATAACTATACTTTTAAAGAATGAGAAAATGTATATTCGTAATAAGACTATTTTGATACATGTGTTAATATTTCTTAATGAGAGGAAAGGAATGAGATACTTTATCTTATAATGTCTTAATGAGGAAAAGACAAGAAAAAAGATAAATACGCTTATCTTATAAAGGGTCTCAAGACAGATGGGCGAGCCCCAAAAGGGAAGACCGTTCGGCAATCGTCTTGAGGGGTTAAAGAAAATCCTAAGATAGATGGGTGAGTCCCAAAAGGGAATACCGTTTGGCGATCATCTTGAGAGACAGGATTAAGATAAGTCAGAAATAAAGGAAAAAGATAAAAGAAAATGAATATTTATCTTATAAAGGGTCTCAAGATAGATGGGCGAGCCCCAAAAGGGAAGACCGTTCGGCAATCATCTTGAGGGGTTAAGGAAAATCCTAAGACAGATGGGTGAGCCCCAAAGGGAATACCGTTCGGCGATCATCTTGAGAGACAGGATTAAGTTAAGTCGGAAATAAAGAAAAGAGATAAAAGAAAATGAATGTTTATCTTATAAAGGGTCTCAAGACAGATGGGCGAGCCCCAAAAGGGAAGACTGTTTGGCAATCATTTTGAGGGTTATGGAAAATCCCAAGACAGATGGGTGAGCCACAAAAGGGAATACCGTTCGGCGATCATCTTGAGAGACAGGAGTAAGATAAGTATGGAAAATAAATGAAAGATAAAGAATGTTTATCTTAAGAAGGTCTCAAGACAGTGGCGAGATAAAGGAAGACCATTCGACAAAAACTCATGAGGGGTTAATGAGAACTCCAAGAGGGGGTGAATCTAAAGAGGTGTACCTTTCGGGGATCATCTTGAGAGACAGGATTAAGATAAACCGGATCTAAGTGAAAGAAGTTTAAAATAAATGTCGAAAGTAATATTAAATGGTTTAATATTATATTCTTGTGATAAAGTTGTTATCTAAATGTTATATTATGCTTATTCTAAATTGTTATTTAGCATAATGTTATTGAAACTTCTTATTGGGCTTCATAGCTCACTGGAATTTTACGTCAGCAGATGAACAGTGTAGGAACAATTTAGAAGTGATGTTCGAGGAAGGATAGAGTCGCTTCTGTTATGCTTTTATATTTTGTTTCAATTTGATGTAATTGAATTGGTTATGTAAACTTTAAGTTTTATATGGATATGATATGATGGTAATTGCGAATGGATAAAGAAGGCTTTAAAAGTTTAAATTCCCTTGGTATTTTACACTTCCGTAATATATGAGAAAAGAGGACCTCACGGATGGCTTTACTCTTACATTTCATTAGTGAAATGTTAAGTTTAAGATAGGTCATGATAATATAATCCTCAATTAGTTTTAATGATGACATTTTTTTTTAAAAGCCTCTTGGAAGGAGAGGGGGGTTTGGTGGACCCCTACCGGTTTATTAAATAATGAAAAAAATGGGGGGGACATAAGACCTTACCCCTACAGACACACAAAAAGAAGAGGGGGCAGAAAACAACCCCTACAGACACTACAAGGGGGGGACATAAAACCTTACCCCTACTGAAAAAATAAAAATAAAAATACAAGACACCCTTAGATTCTAACTTGTCTGAGATTCCCTAGACTTGCTTTATCCAACTGAATAAGAGCTTTGATTTTACTAAGGATAACATCATGCCTGTGAATAAAACTTGAAGAGAGCAAAGTGCAACCTAAATTTGCAAGTTCATCTGCCACAGTATTGGCTTCTCGATAGATGTGATTCCGAGAATAACCATCAGTCAATAATGTCTTAATTTGTTTATTCCAGTGCCAAGATTTCCAATACCCCATAGCCCTTCCATTCCACTCATCTACCAAACACTTAGAATCAGATTCAATAATCACGTTGCACAGTTGAAGGTTCTTACAAAGAATTAAACCATCCAGAAGAGCTCTAGTTTCCGCAATAAAATTAGTGCAACAACTATAATGAGAGAAAAAACCAGCCACAAGATTACCAGTATGATCTCTAATAATACCCCCCCTCTAGCATTGCCAGGATTGCCTTTGGAAGCACCATCAATATTTAATTTGAATTTAAAATGCGGAGGATATATCCATTTAACCAGAACCAGACGAAATCTGCTAATTGAAGGAGATCTAGATGGAAATCAGGGGGATAAGTCAAAATGAATATTCTCATACACTGAGTGGATATCACACACCTTTTTTGTGATGGCAAAAATAAGAGCATTAACATTACGCTTTCTAGAATCATGCTTCCTCCTACATCTCTCTGTCCAAATTTCCCAAACAATCAACGCCGGTAAAAGAATGAAAAGATCATTCTTTCTAGAAGAAGCCGCTCTATACCACCTTTTCAAAGTGCACTGAATAGAATCAAGCCTATTGAAATATATGAAGCTCCAAGATGAGAAGTAATTCCAAACAGAAGAAGCCAGATTACTATAGTTCAGAAGATGATTAGTATTCTCAACACAAGGATAATTGCAGCAATGACATTTACTAACTGTCGGAGCTAATATTTTGAATAGTCTAATCTGTAGGAACAACTCGAAGCATTATTTTCCAGCAGAAGATACTGATTTTAGTCGGCACAATCTGATGCCAAACATATTTATTCCAATCGATCTCATTTCCTTTATCACTTAAAATATCCCAGGCAGACTTCACAGAAAATTCACCAGAAGAGTTGGGATTCCAAACAATTTTGTCCTCATCATTCGAAATAGAAAAATTTGTATCTATTATATCATTAATGATAGAAGACGGATAAGATGACTCACTTGAGTGAAGTTTCATTCACCATTCTCACTAAGAATTTGCGATATATAAGGAGTAGATGAAGGATTCCCAATAGTATGAGATATGAGAGGATCATCTTTGAACCATCGATCAAATCAGAAATTTATTTTGTTCCCATTCCCAAGAAGAACTGAAGTATTGGGCAACAGCATATGGAAGACACCACACATATCGGTCCACAACTTAGAAGATCCCCGGGTGGGAATAGCATTCCATACATGACCAATATTGTATTTGGACTTAAAGAACCTCGCCCAAAGATTATCAGAAGAGTAAATCTTCCAAGCCTGCTTTAACCGAAATGCCTTAGCAGAATCTGAAGTTTTTCTAATACCCAATCCTCCCTCCATATGTGGTAAAGAGCAATTCTTCCATTTAACCCAATGACGATGCCTATTCTGATCCGAGTAATTCTAGAAGAAATTGGCCATAATTTTATCAATTTTAAAAGCAATACCAGAAGGGATCGAAATTGCTGAGAGAGTATGGATCGGAATAGATGAAAGAACATGTTTAATAAGAATTAAGCGACCTCCTGTTGAAAGTAATTTACCCGACCACCCAGCCACTCGACTTTAAAGCTTCTCAATGATGGGAAGATAATAAACCAATTTCTACCGGCCTTTAATCAAAGGAATCCCCAAATAATTGAAAGGAAATTGTTTAAATTTAAAACCTGTTCTGGAAGATATGGCTCTTTTTTCTTGCAGAAGAGAGTTCTTTGGAACCATAGAGAAAGCTTTTTTCTTTGTTTATTTTTTGTCTCGACAATTCTTCATATTTCGACAGAAAATTACAAATATTTTTTATGCTTCAAGCACTACCATTGCAGAAGATAAGAGAATCATCCACAAATAAGAGATGAGAGACAGCAAAACCATTTCTTCCCAATGAGTAAGAATTGTTCTGATGATTAATAATACCTTTTAAGCCCCTGCTAAGCACTTCTTCTGCTAAAATAAAAAGAGAAGGAGAGAGAGGGTCTCCCTGTCTGAGACCTCTAGAACTTGTGAAAAACCCATGCAAAGCTCCATTGATAATGATCGAGAAACTTTGATTCTGAAGACAACCATTGATAAGATTGATAAACTTGTCATAGAAACCAAACTTCTTCAGAACTTCAAAGATAAACTTCTATTCCATGTGATCATAAGCCTTTGCCATGTCCAACTTAATGATAATATTACCTCCAAAAACTTTCCTGTTAATGTCATTGACCATTTCTTGCGCAATGGTAATATTTTCAGAAATGTTCCTCCCTTTAATAAAACCTGTTTGTTCTTCTGAAATAATATTGGGAAGAATAATAACCAGTCTGTTAGCTAAAATTTTGTAGTAGAAATTGCAAAGACTGATAGGCCTATAATCAGAGAAAGTAGAAGGATCATCACATTTAGCAATCAAGGCAATAGCAGTTGCATTAACTGCCTTAGGAATAATCGGGTTGAAGAAGAAATGCTTCATTGCTGAGTACAAATCAGACTGGATAATCTCCCAACAAGCTTGATAAAAATTCCCATCAAAACCATCTAGACCTGGAGCACTGTCGGTAGATATACTAAAGACCACCGTTTAATCTCCTCTATAGTAGGCATAGTAGAAAGCTTGCAATTATCATCTTCAGAAATCAACTGGGGGATGAGGTTAAGAATATCCTCATCAATATCTGTTCTGGATGAAGTGAGAAGATTTTGAAAATAGCTAGTAGCTTCATGACCAATATCAATTTGATTATCGACCCAATTACCCAAAGAAGTTTTTATTCTTTGGATATTATTACTTTTCCGTCTATGGTTAGCAACCGCATGAAAGAATTTCGTGTTATTATCTCCTTCCTTAAGCCATTTGATCCTGGATTTTTGTTTCCAGAAAATTTCCTCCTAAATTATTACCTGCTGTAAGTCATCCTTCAACTTGGAGAGCTGAGAATCAATACTAGCATCCCAATTTTCTTGTAATAGATTCTCTGTAGCACAAATCTTATCTTCCAGCTCTTTAATTCGAACAAACATATTCCCAAAAACCTCCCTATTCCAATTCATTAGAGCTAATTTAAGCCTCTTAAGTTTTAAACAGAAAACATGAATAGGGTCAATAAAAATGGAATAGACCACAAGTCAGAGACTAACCTTTTGAAGTCAGTGTGACTAAGCCACATCTTCTGGAATTTAAAATGAGAAGGCATACAATCCTTATCAGTCTCAAACTGGAGAAGAAGAGGAGTATAATCCGAATTAAGCTTGGATAAATGAGAAACCTGAGGTGCAGGAAGTTTATTGCTCCACTCCACATTAAACATAATACGGTCCAGATGAGCATAGATTCTATTAAGACCCGCTTGATTGTTGCACCAAGTGAATTTATTTCCAGAAAACCCAGCATCGAGAAGGCCCATGTCATTGATAAAAGCATTAAATTCTTCCATAGAACGAATATTAGTATCTCTACCTCCTAATTTTTCCCCTGAATTAGTAATAGCATTGAAATCACCAGCCAGAAGGAGATGACCATTGAAGTTAGATAAAAGAAGAGTCATATCATTCCAAAGGATCAACCTATCATTGGTAAGACATTTAGCATAGATAAAACCGCATCTGATCATATCTAATCCTTGAATTTTCACATCGATGAGAAGGGCTTGATCAAGCGAAGCAAAAAGAGAAACATTCAACCAATCCTTCCAAAATATCCAAATCTTATCCTGTGATAAATAACCTTGCATATTAAGTAACTTGCTGAGCATCACAATATTATTGGCAGATTGCATTGGCTCCATAATGGCCACCATAGATATATTATGAGAAGTAACAAGACTCTTTAACCTGGTTTTAGAAGCTATATTACCAACCCCTCGAATGTTCCACGATAATATCCTAATCATTGGAAACTATATGATGACCAACCAACAAGAGAGGAGCTTGTGCTCTAGATCTAGTGATTCTGTCTGTCGGAGGAATACCTTTCTTCTGTTTTTGAATTAGTTCCTTCTCCTCAAGTTCTAATAGTTTTTTTATATGCTGAATCTTAGCAAGAAATTTTTTTCCTTTCATTAAAAAGCTTGCTTTATTTTCAAAAGGAATATTATTTACCTCATGATGAAATTCCCAAGAAGAAGATGATAGCCAATTAATATCCGATCTGATTCTCTTTGTAGGAGTAATCGAAGACACCATTCTTTTCTTCAACACTTTAGTATTAGGATGGCAAGACAGCATAGCATCTTCACTGTTATTCACGCTGCTATCTCCACTGTGCTCTTCAACATTCTGGGTTGTATTAGGATTGGACTTTTTAGATATACCAATATTAGTTTCTTCACTTGGTTCTTCACCAGTTTGCTGGTCCTCAAGGTTGTTCTCTCTCTCAATATTTGTCTGATCCAAAGGGACACCGTCCATTTCCTTGTCTATTTCAATACCTTCCTCACTATGTTCTGAGATTTTATTGATTACATCTTCCGGAAAATCCAGATTTTGTTGTTTCTCTTTTCGTACCCAAATCTTTTTACCTTCTTTACTATTTTTTTTATCTTTGTTGATGTCCTCAATAACTTCTGCACCATGAACATGCTTGAGGGCCAATCTGCATACTAATTCTGAATGTCCTTGTCTTGAACAATAAGACCAGTAAGCAATCTCCTTTTCATAGATAATTTGTTGCCATCATCCTGCCGCTCCAATGCCCAACCAAATACGTGAGTGTTTAGATTTTGTAATATCAAGATCGACACATAATCTGGCTTTATTTGGTCTGGTAAGCATCTTAGTGGGACCATCAATACAAAGGACTTTCCCTACTGCAGATCCAATCGATCTAAGAATTTGTTCTTGAAATAAATGAAGAGGCAGGTTAGGGAGAGAGATCTAGACCGGGACAATGGAAGGTTCAATTCCAGCGCTAAAATTTGGTGTCCACTTGATGAAACGGAGGAGAAGACCATTAATATAGCAGTATTCCTTAAGGTAGATGGTGAGATAATCTTCTTCTGCAGAAAACTGAATGGGAAGATGCTGAGAATCGATCACCCCAATATGATAATAAAACTTCAAGTGGTAGTTAAGCTTAAAAAACTCTCGAACAACAGGGAAAGACGGCCTCCCATACGAACATTTTGTAGAACCCCGGATCTTGATGGCCATGTACGAAGAATGATATCATATACTAAAGCATTTAAGAATGTTTATGGTGTATGGGTGTTTGGAATGAAATAGGCAAGAGTATAGAATACTCTTGAGTATTGACAAGGGTTATGCATTGGCATACCCTCGACTCTAAATAGCCCTAGCGTTCACACCGCTCGTCGGAATCAAGCGATTCTTGGATTTTTGGAAAGATAATTGAACCCTCTTCGGGGTTCATGTTGATCACTTGTCTTGGTTTTGAGTTGGTGTTAGGTCAAAAGACCGATTTCTGAAGTCGGGTCGGTTTAAAATCTGGACTAACGAAACCCAATTTCGGATCAGTCTGGTTTAGGGGCAAAATGGTCCAATAAAAAGGAAGAATTGGAAGTTGTGAAAAACATGAAAGTTGTTCTCCTTCGAAATAAAAATCCAACGCAAGTTGAATCGTCAAAATCGGACAAGCGAGTCAAAAGTTATGGCCGAGATACAAAAACGCAAAAATGCTGAAGCTTTCTGCAAAAGTTGCGATCGCTCGTAGGGACCCTACGAACGATCGTAGCGGAGCTACGAACGATCGTAGAGTTGCTACGATCGATCGTAAATCCCCAGAAATGCTGGAAACTCTCGGGTGAAACTACGATTGATCGTAGGAAGCTACGATCGATCGTAGAAGGCTACGATCGATCGTAAATCACTACGAACGATCGTAGATACGCGATTTTACTTTCTTGGATGCGATTTTTTAGGGGTTTTTCACCCCTTACACTATAAATAGAAGACTTTAGGAGGGTTTTTGGTTTACCCTAAACCAAGGAGAGTTCCTAGAAAGAGAAGGAGAGGATCTTGAGGATTCCAAATAGGGTTTTGATTTGGAATCAAGAAAAGCTTCAACAAGGGTTTGATCTTCTCCAAATTGAGCTTGGATCATTCCAATCAAGTGAGGATTTTTCTCAAGGGGTTTCTTCAACCTAGAAATTGATCCAAATAGGTTAGTAAACTACTATCTAACCTTGTTATCATACAAAGATGATTCTATAGGTGATTTTAATTCTATTATGATACAAATAGGAAGTGTGGAAATTGGGTGAACTAGATCATGAATAAACAATCAAATAGGGTTTTACAAATTGGGGGTTTTTCAATAACAAGGATGAATATGGCTAAACTTGTAAGAAAATTGTAATACCTTTAAATGAACCATAATTTTAAGTATACTATGATGCAATGACAAACAAGGGATTTTGGGCGAACTTGATTATGTTCAAATAAGCAAATAAGGATTTAAGATTTTGGGGGTTTTCCAATAAAAGGGTGAATATGACTATAAGTGCAAGTTAGTGTTAATATCCTCCAAGGAACCATGAATTTAAGTGTGATATGATGAATTAGGCTTAGAAGCCATGATTGTTATGATGTGATGCAATGAATGAAATGTTCTACATTCTAGAATTGTCTAAGTATGTTATGATGCTAATATAGCTTGCATGAACCATATGAGTTATTAAGGTATTCAAGTATACTATAATGATCATTATGCCTTGCATGAACATGTTTATTTAGTTAAAGCTTTCCACATAGATGTTATAATGCTCACAAGCACTCTACGCACGATAAGTATTGCACGACCTTGGTTTTTCTCATAAGCATGAATTTTCAAGAAAACATAAGAGGATTTTCAAAGGCATTCATAAGTAAGAAGCATACATGCATAAGAGTTGACTAAGCCAAACTTTGGGTTGGCATTCTAAGATCGGTTACTTCATGCTCACAAGGATCAAGTCTAAGATCTCGCATAAACTCCACGGATCATAAGTCTCGCAAGGCTTTTCAAGAACTCATAAGAAACTCACAAGTCTAAGATCTTGCATATGTCTCCAAGGAGAACAAGCTCACAAGGATCATAAGCTCACAAGAAGCTCACAAGTACTCATAAGCTCACAAGAAGCTCATAAGCTCACAAGTACTCACGAGCTCACAAGAACTCTAAGCTCATAAGAACTCATAAGAAAACACGAGGCTCACAAGCATTCATAAGAACTCATAAGCATACATGAGAAGGTTTGTTTTCCATGAAAAGAACAAGTTTTATGAAAGGTTTTTCCTGACGGGTTTTAAGCATGGATTTTGGTGATTGTATTCTTTTACGCACTGTATAAAATATTGTGATTATGATAGCATTGTTAGCTAGTAGATTTTGCTCGCTGAGTATTCCATGCTCAGCCGTACATGTTATGTCGGCAGGTACACGGACTCCATTTGACATCTGTGATCAGGGGCCCTGGATAGAGGAGGATTATGGCGAGGAGGAGCCATATGTAGAGCCTCAGGAGGAGGCAAATGACTTAGACCACTGGCCCTTTTAGAGTGATTATATAGAGAGAGAGAGAGAGGATTATCATTTTGTATTTTGATAGGTGGGCATGTCCACCTTTACTTTTGTTATGTATGTACAAACTTGGAATACACAGCATGTATAGAAAAGAAATTTTTGGATTACGCTTCCGCACATTGGTTTAAGCTTCCGCCTTATTTATGATTATGTTTGTCATGACTTGGATGTTATTACAGGATGGTTTGGTATCGGATATGGCACATCACGAGCCAAAGTATCCCTAACTCCCAGGGGGTATTTTGGGTCGCGACACATTTAGCAACAAGAGAAAGCTTTAAGGGTGCTGCTAATTTAGCAGATTCATCCGGAGTTAGAAACAAGGCTGGTTCACCTTGAAACGCAGCAATAGATTTAATAATATTGATGTTTTCCGGAACCAGTGATCTTGAGGCCTTAGTACCTTTAGCAAAAGACTTCACACGAGCAGCCTCTGCATAAGAAAGTTCTGCATCCGGGGGTTTAGAGGAAGAACCCCTCCCCCCCCCCCAGTGTGGCCGGCGGCCATGGCTTCCACCATGAAACCCTAGGCTAGAAGCAACTCTTCAATTGCTAACATACACCAAACTTCAAAAAAGGAATGTTGCTAACATGCACCTCCAGAGCCCAAAGTGAATTTTTGGTTTCGAAAATCCCTTAATTAATGATGACATAAATAATGAAATGACTCTTGTAATACTAATGTCTTCCATGAGCAATCATTTCTACAGTATTCAAGAATTAAAGAAGTGATTTCAAGTAAAGAATTATTGAAGTGATTTCAAGTAAAGTTCAAGAACCTTCAATGAAAAAGGTTAAGTCAAGGCATGATGACAATTCCAAATCAAAGCTTCAAGAAGATATTCAACCATAAGCAAAAATGATTCTAGAAGATTGTCTTGAAGGCACTACTACTGAAGACCATAAAAGCCAAAGGATCATCTCCATCAAGTTCTTAGTCTAGGTAGTAAGTGTGGTCTGTCTAGGATTTATTGTAAAAATCCTCAAGTAGTTGATTTGGTGAAAAAGCTCAAAATACCTTAGATTGACCATAGGTCCCTTGAAATAATATTAAAATATGATTAAGGACCTTAAAACATGATCATCTTACTCATAAAGGTTAAGTACAAAACCTTGGAACCAAATCCTATCTTAAAGGTTTTGAAAATGGATTCTGCAAATAAAAATGGCCTATCCAGTCGATCAGATAGGCAATCCAGCCGATTAGGCAGACCATCCAGTTGATCAGGCAAGCCCTGTGATCAACTGGATAGAACAAATTTTTTCCAAATTTGTCTATGTTGAACCCCAGAACTTGGGATCACTGTAGAGTGAATAGTGCTGTGAATAGTCTGTGAATAGTGCTATAAACAGTGCTTGTGAGGTCTAAGGTTCCCTAGGTGTGTGTGAATGATGTGAGGAGTTGACTATAGGATTTATGGTGTGTGAGGATACTAAAGAACCCGCCTTGATGTTTATAGGTTTTAAAAATTAAAAAGGGAAGGGTTCCAAGTGTTAAAGGATGAGGGAGGTCTTAACAACCCTCAACTTGTGGGATCTCTAGGTTCGTCGTCTCTCATCGGAATCGAGTGATTCTTAAACCATTAGAAAGATATTTAACCCATATTTAAAGTTCATGTTTATCATGTTTTGGGATTTGGAATATAAGTTAAGTCAAATGGGGGATTTCCGGAAACTGGTCTGCTGAGATTTCTTGGAGCAGTGTGGACCAGTCCACTTGTGGGCTCATTTCGGCCCTTTGAAACTCAGAATTGGGCTTTGTGTAAAACATAAAAGTTGTTCCCCATTGAATTTAAAATCCAATGCAAGTTGAATCATTAAAATCAGATAACTGAGTCAAAAGTTATGGTTGAAACAGCGAGGCAGACAAAACAGGGCAGCTTGAGCGGGAGACCAGCGGTCGACCCCTCCACTAAGGGTAGACCGGTCAGACCAGGGGCCAACCGGTCTCGCACTTTTATGTATGGGGGTTTATTCCAGAACCCCCTAAGTGAACTGGTCGACCGGTGGATGCCTCCGGTCGACCCCTCCTTGCCTTTTGGTGCCTAAACTGACCTTGGGAGATCTTTTGTGGGGGTATAAGGGGGTTTTGACAACCCCTTTCCCTATAAATACACCCACACTCATGGCTTAGGGTTTACAACACCCTTAGAGAATATTTTGAAATAAAATAGAGAGAAGTTAGGGTTCTTGCAAAGGGCTTTGCTTGTGCTTCGTCAAGGATCGCTAGGTGAAGCTTGTTCTTGCTTCCGAAGCCCGATCTTCACTTCCACAAGTCTTCTTCAAGCTTGAAGCTCATCTCTAAGTCATTTCTCAAGTGCTCAACCAAAGGGATTTGGTTTGAGAAAGCTAGATACACTCTACTAGATTTTATGCCATAACCCATATTGTAAAAGTAAGATAAAAATCTATATTTGTGATGTGAGTCAACTTGTGATGCCTCTATGCCTTAACCCAAAGTATGAAAAACATGGATTTGTACTACTTAGTAATTATGTGATGATTCAACTGAGAAAAGCATGATTAAAAGACTGAGTTTTATGGAACACCAAGAAGAAAATCTATGTGCTTTGACAAAAACTATAAGAAATCCTATTAGTCATGATATGATGATTCTATGGTCAACATCAACTGAACGAAGTGATTATATGATGAATTCAAGCATGTGCCATGTGTAAGTAATTATGCGATTTAGATTAAATAAAGTAGAAAAGTATGTGCTATATGATCAAGTGTTTCCAATTGCCTATCATGTTCACTCACCATTGTATATGAACACCGTATATGCATGATCGAGTTTTTGCTATATGTATATGTATATAAATGAGGGAAAGTAAAGCAAAAGATGAATAGTAAAGCAATTGAAAAGAAGGCAAAGTAAAAGGTGTAGAGCCCTGGACTTTTTCACGCTTAATGCATGACACTTTCATAGCCAATTTGCCTTTAATGTAGTACAATTATTAAATAAGGAAGAAATTAAAAATTCTGAAATGTTAGAAATTTTCCTTTTCGAAGTACGAATCCAACGCAAGTTGAATCGTCAAAATCCGACAAACGAGTCAAAAGATATGGCCAAAACAGTTTGGACCTGCAAACCACCGATCGCTCGGTCCATGGAGTGATCGATTGGTCCAAAACCGATTGATCGGAGGCTATCGACTGGTGCAATTTTTTGTATGGGTAAATTTTCCAGAGAGCATGTTTTTGACCGGTTGCTCGGTCAAGAACACCGATCGCTTGGTAGGCAACCGATCGATCGGTCATAACCACCGATCGCTCGGTCTTCGCATTTTTGCAAAAATTTCATTAAGGGTGTTTTCATCTTTTGGGCGGTTCACTCATGCCTTAAAGGTTTTGCCCTAGCGTTTGGGGGTTCATTAACCCTAAGAAGAACATTTGAGAGATAGAGAGAGAAGAGAAGGGGATTTCTAACCTAGGGTTTGCTTTTAGGAGAGAAATCAAAGGGGTGAAGACCTAGATCACTTCAAGCTCGGTTCTTCTTCAAAGTTCTCGGCTTAAGCTCGCAAGGAGCACTTTCCCCAAGCTAGGGTAGCGACTCATGCACGTTTTGGAAGGGGA
Organism: Tetracentron sinense; assembly: GCA_015143295.1. Taxonomy (NCBI): domain Eukaryota; kingdom Viridiplantae; phylum Streptophyta; class Magnoliopsida; order Trochodendrales; family Trochodendraceae; genus Tetracentron; species Tetracentron sinense. Next base: position 20,640,715 of record CM026556.1, on the reverse strand, counting down.
TTCTTTCCCTCATTTGTCAAGGTCGGTGCCTCTTGCTACCCTCCTAGTTATAGCTTTTTCTTTCTTCCCTTATTCTTTGTATTCTTGGTTTTCTTTCATCCATAAATGTATTATGAGTTGAAATGGTGAATGGTGTGAATGGAGAGGGGTGTTGGCAATTGGATGCTGTGTGTATGATGTGATGAATGAAATGGAGAAGGGCATTGCACCAATAATAAACATACAAGCATGTTGTGAATATGAACCCACCTAGAAAAGCATGTGATAGGCTTAACAAATAATGTACTCACCATGTTTGATGAAATGCCAAGGTGAAAGAAATGAATTGTAAATTAAGGAAATGCATGCTTAATTGATTGCGGAAATTGCTAGGACCTATGATGGTGTGCCTTCTTGTTTTCCCTAAATTACATGAATATCGAATTGCTCAAATGATTGATGTTCTATGTAGTGTTAACTCTCCAAATGTCATTTAAATTTAAATGCAAGTATGTACACGCTTCCACGAGCACGACATGCATGACATGATTTACCGAGGTTTTCAAGAATGAGAATTAGAGGTGGGACATATCTTACGATATGTTTTACCTCGCTTTTGGTAAGAACAAGACTACCATGCATAAAGAAGGGTTTCCCTTCCCTCGCAAGTGCATTTAGGAAGAAGGGTCTCCCTTCCCTCACAAGTAGTTTACTTTTCCGAGCAAGCAAGCATGACATGACATGAACGTTTAGGAAGAAGGGTCTCCCTTCCCTCACAAGTAGTTTACTTTTCCGAGCAAGCAAGCATGACATGACATGAACATTTAGGAAGAAGGGTCTCCCTTCCCTTACAAGTAGTTTATTTTCCGAGCAAGCAAGCATGATATAAGCATGACATGCATGACATGACACGCATGACACGATAGACAAGTTTTTAATCACGAAAAGGGTAATTTCAGTCAAGTCAAGTGCACTATGTTTTCAAGGGTTTTATCGATTTTTATGAAATGCAAGCATGATTATAAATTGCTTCATTTCCTTGTTATGATATTAATTGTTCATGCTTTATATATGTGAACTGCTTCTTGTTTCCTATACTGCTATGGTGTTGCTACGACTATTGGTTAGTATTTGGTACCCGCTGAGTATTACATGCCCAGCCGTACTTCTTATGTCGGCAGGTACTGAGGGAGCTACTGCTCCATTTGATGTCTGTGCTCCGAGCCCATGGGTGGAGGAGGAGTACGTTGAGGAGCCTGTGGAGGAACCTCAGGGTGAGGGTTATTATTAGGTGGTGGTAGATTCTGAGTGGATAGCTGTGGGTGAGCTAGAGAGTTATATCCATGTATTTTGGCGGGCATGTCCTCGCTTTCTTTGTTTTGATTCCCTTTTTTTTTGTATCAAACTTGAATCATGTATATACATAGAGGTTTGATAGACTTCCGCTGTACTATATTAGAGTATGTTTCCGCTGTTTTTATCCTCTATTGTATATGCTCTGTGGGTTTTGCAGGTTGATTTGTCAAGCAAGTCATGATTAGTCGTCCAAGATTCACTCTAACTTCTAGGGTGGGTTTCGGGTTGCGACAAAAGGTGATAAGTAAGCAATTGTATTGGAAGGATGGTAGTGGGCTCTCACCACAAGTAGGGTGAGCATTATCATCTGATTCCAAGTAAAACCATGAATAAGCATTTGTATTGGAAAGAGAATAGTGGGCTCTCACCACAAGCAGGGTGAGCATTATTCTTTGATTTCAAGTAAAAGCATTTGTATTGGAAGGATGATAGTAGGCTCTCATCACAAGCAGGGTGAGCATTATCATCTAATTCCAAGTAAAAGTATATGTATTGGAAGGATTACAGTGGGTTCTTACCACAAGCAGGGTAAGCAATGTCATCTGATTCCAAATGAAAAGCCATGTGTAAAGCATGTGAAACAATAAGAAAGCAAAAGTAAAGTATAAGAAAGGAAGCAAAAGATGTATATGCACAGTATTATGCACAGTGTAAGTAAAAAGGGATTTCCGTAATTGTTTACAGTATTGGCATGTGTATATGATGAACTGCCCTATGAAAGCATGTTATGTTATGACATTATTATCTAGTGGTTTGTAGACGCTGAGTATTCCATGCTCAGCCAAAGTTATCTTCGGCAGGTTTTGATGAGCGTGCTCCCGAACCTTGGATAGAAGAGGAGTACTATGATCCAGAGCCTACCATGGATCATCCTCGTGAAGATAGAGTACTGGATAGGAGGCCCTATTCAGATTATTGGTGAGGGAGAGAACATCTATATTTTGATAGTGAGCATATCCACTTTTACATTTATATGTTTTGTATATGTTATGATGGATGGGACTTAAAACATATATGGTTTTATATGTTTAAAAATTTTTATGCTTCAACTATTATGTGCCTTGTGTATTTCACAGATTGGTAAGTACGTCTTATTTGTCATCACAGGATGGTATGACACGGCGATCACGAGCCAAAGTATCCCTAACTCCTAGGTGGTATTTTGGGTCGCGACAGTCTAGATGTACTGATTGAGTTGGAACTCTTTGTGAATCCATTTTAGTTCATCCAAAAGATTATTACGAGTTGTTAATTATGTTTTATTATCATATTAAAAGACTTTGGAATTCGTACAAATCATTAAAATCTAAGAAAAAAGCATTAAAATCTCGATAAACCAAAAATTGGAAGTTTTTTGGTCTATCCAGCCGATCAGGTGGATCATCCAGCCGATTAGGTGGTCCATCCAACCGATCACTCCACCCTCTAATCGACTAGATGGAACAAAACTCATAAAACTTGGTTTTTGCCATCCAGCTGATCAGGAAACTGATCCAGATGATCAGGCAACCATCCAGCCGATCAGAAGGCCCTTCTAATCGACTGGATAGTTCAGAAATATTATGAAAAATTGCATTAAATGCCAATGACTATATTTATAACGGGTATTTCGCATTTAATGCTCATCAAATGGTAATAAATTTTAGATCACTATAAATATAGTTGATCTTTGAATGATCATAGAACAACACACTGACTTTTACAATGTTCCATTGAAAAATCATTCACTTGAGCAAAAATCCCAAATCTGAAAAACAACACTCTGTTTTTTCTCTTTGAGCTGAATACCAATCTTCCACTTGAGAGAATTCTTAGAGTTTACTATTTCATTCAAATCCAACTCTTAAAGGAGTTTGTACTTCGGATTTAAGATCCAAAATCCTTTCATCGTAATCATCCAATAACCTGTGAGCTATGCAAGTGAAGCTGCTGCTTCGTGTAAAACAGAGAGGGTTGTGCTCTATTGGTTGATGGTTTGGCCCTGACCGAAAGAGGGGTTGTTGAAGGTTTGATCTCGACTGAAAGGGAGATTGTAAAAGGTTTAGGCTTCACCAGTTTAAGAAGTCTGTACAGTCGTGGACTGTAGTAGAATCCTCTAAGTTGGTGTAGCTGAGGTGGGGAGTAGGCTGGTTTTGCTGAACCTCGATAACAATTCTGAGTTTGCATTCCTTAACTCTTTCCCCTCTTCTTGTGCTTTACATTGTTAACTTAGTATTACTTTCCTGCATTTCCCTTTAATGTTTAATTTCCGCCATTAATGGGTAATCTTTTTAAAACTGCCATTGACCCTATTCACCCCCATCTAGGGTCCATATATAGGCAACAAGTGGTATCAGAGCGTGAAACTCTTTTCTGATCTAAAATATCTTAGAGTTAAAGATCTTTTTTAATGGCAAGCAATCATTTTACAACTAGCCTAGGAGAGGGACAATCCACAACCAGACCACCCCTATTTAATGGAGAACACTATAACTACTGGAAAACCAGGATGATGTATTACATACAGGTTTTGGATTACCAATGCTGGAAAGTAATCATCCAAGGTCCCTATCTTCCATGCAAAACTGTCAATGATGTGCAAGTTCCTAAAGTTGAGGAAGAATGGGATGAAGCTGATATTAAGCTAATCCAGATTATGCCAAGGCCATTAGCAACCTTTACTGTGCCTTTAGTCCCCAAGAATTCAATAGAGTATCTGGTTTTGATTTAGCCAAAAAAATTTGGGATAAGTTAAAAGTTACATATGAGGGAACTAACCAAGTAAAAGATGAGAAAATCAATATGTTAGTTCACAAATATAAACTGTTTAAAATGGAGAAAAATGAATCCATTGCTGATATATTTACATGTTTTACTAACATGACTAATGGCTTCAAATCTCTTGGTAAAACATATACTAATGCAGAAACTGTGAGGAAAATTCTGCGATCTCTACCAAAGGAGTGGTCCCCCAAAGTTACTGCCATTCAAGAAGCCAAAGAACTCACCAAACTCATGAGTATGGATGAGCTGCTGGGTTTACTGATGACTCATGAAGTTATAATGAAGGAGCATCAATCAGATGAACCAAGAGCAAGAAGAGGATTGGCCTTGAAAGCCTCTCAACCTATTGAGAGTGAAGAAGAAGAAGAAGAGAGTGAGGAAGATGAAGACTTCTCACTGATGGCTAGGAAGTTCAAGAAATTTTTGAAACATGAAAAGAACTTCAAGAAGAGGCCATTCAAGAAGGAGTTCTCTAACGAAATAGCAAAGGGAGAACCTAGCAAGAAGGACCCTATCATATGCTATAAATGTAAGAAGCCATGCCATGTGAGATCGGAGTGTCCTCAACTTGCCAAAGGTAAGAAGTACAAGAAGAGAGCCATGAAGGCCACTTGGGATGACTCAGAAGACAGCAATTCTGAAGCATCAAGTGATGAAGAAACTGCAAATCTATGCCTCATGGCACTCGACAATGTTGAGGTAAAATCTTCCCTTATTGACTCTCTTTCCTATGATGAAATAAGAGAAGCCTTTGATGATTTATATACTGAATGAAAATTTATTGCTTCTCACATCACAAGAAAATCTTCTAAAAGAAAATGAAGAATTGAAGATGAAAGAAAAGACTCAATCATCTCTAATTCACACATGTAATTGTGAGGAGAATGAGGCAAAGATCAAGGACTTAACGAAAATTGCTTTTAGACTTTCAACTGGAGAAAAGAATTTAGCAAGAATTTTGGGTCAACAAACTTGTGTTTTTGGAAAAGCTGGATTGGGGTATAACCCTTATGTCAAAACAGAAAGATTATCAAAAATTATTTTTAAAACCCCCTAGTAGTTCAACTACACCTTCAACAGCTTTTTATAATTTTAACAAAAAGGTAATAGTTAGAAAATTTTGGGTTACTAAAGGGATTTTCCCTCCCAAGACTAATTATGGAGGACCCAAGATGATTTGGGTACCAAAGAAAGTTACTTGAGCTTATCTTGTAGGTATGCTTCAAGTCAAATTCCTCCAAAACAGTGTGATTTTTGAATAGCGGCTGTTCGAGGCACATGAGTGGGAACAAAGAATTATCTGTATCTATCTCTCCTAAGGATGGAGGGCATGTGACCTTCAGGGACAACACGAAGGGGAAGATCATTGGCATATGCAATGTTGGTAAGAATTCCTCAACTCTTATTAAAAATGTTTTATTAGTAGAAGGACTTAAACATAATTTGATTAGCATTAGCCAACTTTGTGATAAAGGATTAATTGTTTCTTTCAAATCAAATCTATGCATAATTAAGGATAAAGATAATGTCAATACTTTATTCATAGCACATACAAATCAGAATGTTTACACTCTTGAATTTGATGATTTAACTGCTCAAAATATGATGTGTTTATCTACTGTTAATGAGTTGTGGCATAGACATTTAGGTCATACTAGTATGGAATTGCTTTCAAAATTATCTAAGAATGATTTAGTAAAAGGTCACCCAAAAACCACATTTATCAAAGATAAAATATGTGATGCATGCCAACTTAGAAAACAAGTAAAATCTTCATTCAATAATAAGAAAATTATCTCAACCTCTAGGCTTCTAGAACTTCTTCATATGGACTTGTTTGGACCCAATGAAGTAGCAAGCCTAGGTGGTAAAACATATACCTTTGCAATTGTTGATGACTATTCTAGATATACATGAGTACTGTTCTTATCACACAAAAGTGAAGCACCTAATCTGTTTAAGAAATTTTGTAATAGAGTGTAAAACGAAAAAGGATACACTATCAATAACATAAAAGTGATAGAGGTGGTGAGTTCAAAAATAAGAAGCTTGAGCTTTATTGTGAAAAAAATAGTTTTAACCATAACTTCTCTGCTCCAAGAACTCTACAACAAAATGGAGTTGTTGAAAGGAAGAATAGATCTCTTCAAGAGATGGCTAGAACAATGCTAAATGAGCATAAGCTTCCTAATTATTTTTGGGCTGAAGCCATCAATACCTCTTGTTATGTTATTAATAGGGTAATAATAAGAAACAAATTGATAAAAACCCCCTATGAGTTTTGGAAAGGAAGATCCCCTAATATTGGTTACTTTAAGGTGTTTGGATGTAAATGTTTTATTCTAAATGACAAACATCACTTAAAGAAATTTGATCCTAAAGCTAGGTTGGTAGGTTGGTAGCTTAAGGTTACAACCAAGAAGAGAGGATAAACTATGATGAAACCTTTGCCCCGGTTGCTAGACTTGAAGCCATTAGAATGCTACTAGCCTTTGTAAGTCATAAAGACTTCAAGCTATTTCAAATGGCTGTGAAAAGGGCATTTCTAAATGGATATATTTCTGAAGAAGTCTATGTAGAGCAACCTCCTTACTTTGAAAATCATAATCTACGTAATCATGTGTTTAAATTAACTAAAGCTTTATATGGATTAAAACAAGCCCCTAGAGCTTGGTATGAAATATTAAGTAATTTCTTGCTTGATAATGAAATTCATAAGAGGTAAAGTTGATACAACATTATTTGTGAAAACACAATCAAATGATATGCTTATTGTTCAAATTTATGTTGATGACATTGTGTTTGGTTCTACAAATGAAACCTTATGTGAAAAGTTTGTTAAAGATATGGAAAATGAATTCGAAATGAGCATGATGGGAGAATTGACATTCTATCTTGGACTTCAAATAAAGCAAACTAAACAAGGAACCTTCATAAATCAAGCTAAGTATACAAAAGAACTTCTTAAAAAATTTGGTATGGAAAACACTAAAATAATGGATACTCCTATGAGTCCATCAATTAAACTAGATAAAGATGAAAATGGTAAAAGTGTTGATGAAAGGAAATATAGAGGCATGATAGGAAGTCTACTGTACTTAACTGCTAGCAGACCTGATAATATGTTTTTTTTTTTTTAATAAAGCCACTTGTGAGTATCGGAATTTTAACCCCATTCTCGATCAGGATTGAACCCAAGGAGGAATAGCGATAAATTGCAATTGGGTTGAGAGTTTCCACCTATCTAATTCTGAGGGAAATAGGTCCCTAAAATGTTTGGATAAGGAATGGTCTGAAAGTCAGAGGTTAGGGTAAGAGATTCAGTTGAGTTAGGGGAAGGTGTTAGGCACCCCTAAACTCCTATCCGAAGATGGTTACCTACTCCCTAAGTCTGAATCAAAATGGGAAAACCATAAGAGAAGCTTTAAATTGGATTCATATGCTAAGTAGATATGATAATAACAGTAATATACATGTAATGAGATGGACAGGATAGAAACGGAATAGGAATTCTATCCTAACTGAACCCGATCAGGGTTGCCTACGTATCCACTGTTAGTGGAATCAAGCCACACGTAGTTCCGGAGGGGATTGATGAATGGTTTGATATGATTGATGGTTTGATTTGATTTGAATGATAGTTTAATTTGATTTGAATGCTTACGCTCATATTTGAGGAGCGCAAGGCCTTTTAAGCTCGTGCTGAGGATCGATGGGGCAGTTTAAGCTCGTGCCGGGGAGCCCCGGATGGGTACCTGAACAGGGTTTAACTGGGATCTAGCTAGGGTTTAGCTATGGTTTAATTGGGGCTAATCTAGGGTTTACCTAGATTTTTAACTACGGATTCATGTAGAGATTCGACTAGGTGAGGATAGTTTCGAATCGGAATTTGGGCAGAGGTTCGACTAGGCAGACTAGTTTTGAACCGGGATTTGGACAGAGGTTCGACTAGGTGAGGCTAATTTGAACCAAAGTTTGGGCAGAGGTTCAACAGGACAGGATAAGTTTGAACTGAAGTTCGGGCAAAAGTTCGACAGGGCAAGTTAAGTTTGAACCGAAGTTCGGGCAGAAGTTTGACAGGGCAAGTTAAGTTTGAACCAAAGTTAGGGCAGAGGTTTGACAGGGTAGTTGCAAGCTGTCTAAGTAATTAAAAAGCTAATTAAACTACTAAAAGAAAAAGCAAAAGTCAGCGTTTCGAAGCAAAGTTACCTTCCGGGAAATCTGAAAAGATTTCTGAAAATGGGTCTCGAGATTCGACCCTTTGCAATCGACTTTCTTGGGAATTTGGGCGCTAAGAAGAACTTTGAAATTGGAAAAGGAGAGAGAAGGAGAAGGAATTGGTGAATTTTGAAGGAAGGGAGGGGGGGTATTTATAGTGTTTCAGAATAGTACCCGCGCCATTTTAAAGGGCGCGGTTTAATATATTTTAATTAATAGTAAAGCAGTGTGAACAGTGGGGCGGCAACACGGATAACACTAAATCCGCGCTGTTTTAAAAGGCAGGATTTACTATATTTTATTGTTAGCAAATAAAAATATTAAAAATGAAGTTTGCTATGCAAATGGGGCCCACATGGTCCCGTGCCTTTTAAAACGGCTAGATTGACCCTAGGGGCCTGTTTGGCACTTCAAAAAACTGATTTTTTTGGGTTTTTTTGTTTATACTCCTATTTGCCGAAAAACCATTTTTGTTGTTTTAAGCCCATTTTGAGCTCAATAATTGCCGAAATTGAACCGAAATTTTTTTAAAATTATTTTGGATTAAATCATAACTATTGAGTACTTTTTAGGGGTATTGTGATCATTTTTCACCACAGGGGCATTTTGGTTATTTTTTTGCTTTAAGGCCGATTTCATCCCCAAAACAACCGAAATTGAATTGATAAAAACCTGAAAAATATTTTAGATAAAATGTGAGTTTTTTAGAAATTTTTAAGGATATTTTGATCATTTTTCACTATAGAGGCATTTTGGTCATTTTTTACCTCAGGGGCATTTCTGAAAATCGAAGCACAGAGAAAGAGGGTTTTAAAAGAGAGGTTTTGAAAGGATTTTTAAGGGTATGAAAAGAGATCAAAGGGGTGCAAAATTGGGGTTTTTACAGTTGCCCCTCTTTGTCGGAGGGTGCTAGCACATGAACGACAAAGGTTATAAGGCCTCAATTTTGCACACGCAGTGAAGAAAACTTGTGAATTTTGAAGATAAAAAAGTCAAAAAGAAAAAGTTAAATTATACTTAGAATTCTTGCCACTAATAGGATCCTAGAGGATGGGATTGATAGGAAAAAATGTTCAGTAGTCGGGGATAGAGAGAAGGAAAGGATTGTTCATGCTCAATGATGAAACATCTGAGAATAGGGAGAGATAATTCTTCGCTTCATGTCGGAGGGAAGAATGATAAAAAGGAGGAAGTAATAATTCATGTTTAGTGATGAAATCACGCTTCATTCAGGAGGACGACAATGATAGAGAGGAAAATGGATGGTTCGTGGTCAGTGATGAAGCATCTGAGATAGAGAAAACAGAATATGATATCAAACGAGATGTCGGAGTAGATGAATGTGACATCAGATGGGTTGTATATGTAGATGATTCGGTGGTTGTCAGCCTTATGATAGGATTTGAAGGTTGTTAACCCAATGACGAGATTCGAAGGTAGTCAGCCCTACGACAGGATTCGAAGGTGGTCAGCCCTATGACAGGATTCGAAGGTAGTCAGTCCTATGACATGATTCTAAGGTAGTCAGCCTTACAATAGGATTCGAAAGTAGTTAGCTCTATGAAAAGATTCGAAGGTAGTCAGCCCTATGATAGGATTCAAAGGTTGTCAGCCCTATGACATGATTCGAAGGTGGTCAGCCCTATGACATAATTCGAAGGTAGTCAGCCATATGACAGGATTCGAAGGTAGTTGACCCTATGACAGGATTCGAAGGTAGTCAGCCCTATGACATAATTCAAAGGTAGTCAGTCCTATGACAGGATTCGAAGGTAAGTCAGCCGTATGACATGATTTGAAGGTGGTCAGCCCTATAACATAATTCGAAGGTAGTCAGCCCTATGACATAATTCGAAGGTGGTCAGCCCTATGATATAATTTGAAGGTAGTCAGCCCTATGACAGGATTCGAAGATAGTCAACCCTATGACAGGATTCGAAGGTTGTCAGCCCTATGGATTTAAAAAAAAAGGATGCACCAGACGAGATGCACAAGAAGGACAACAGGATATGTGGGTTTAACCTCATCACAAGACGGCTCACAGCGGACTCTGGATATGGTGGTTATATTGAGGATATGTTGCCCGCGTCGGTTTGGGCAAGGAGTGCCTGTGTCAGAATGCGCGAGGAGTGCCTGTGTTGGTTCAGGCAATGATTGCCTACGTCGGTTCAGGCGATGAGTGCCTACGTCAGTTCGGGTGATGAGTGCATGCGTCGGAACGGGCGAGGTGCCTGCGTCGATACGGGCAAGGATTTTGGATAGGCATGTGGGTGTATGTGCATAGTGAAGCTAACTATTGGAATGTGTGTGCGTAGTGTAGCTAAGTGTGTGAGTGTGTGTACAGTGCAGTTAATTACGTATATGATTGTGAAGTGTGTATGCAAAGTGCAGCTACATATGTAGGTGTGCAAGCAGTGGATAGCTATGTACAAGTGTGTGATGTGACTATTATGCAAGAAGATGAGACATGAGATGCATGATGATGCATATAATGAATGGTGATATGCTTAGAATGAATACAGATGAGATGAAATGATAATGCAAAGAGCAGAGAGATGACTCGCTAAATGAAGCTTTGATTTCTCACTTGCCCCCAGCTTGCAATTTCTGCACTTGATTGCTTTGCTGATCTTCAGAGAACTGTTGAAAGGAGATCGATCTCTGACCAAGCCATAAGACATACTGAGACTCTATGACTCCTAAAGACAACTTTGTTTTTTTTTGAAAAATTGGAGCTTAAAATCAGTTTTTGAGCAAAAATGAGATTTTGAAAATTTTGAATTTAAAATCAAAAGTTTGAAAGGAGGGTGGTTTCTTTGCTTGCTTGTTTTGAGGGGGTCTTCCCAAGCTGAAGTTTGAGGATCTCTTGTCCCTCTAGGGTAGGATATAGCAATGAGCAATCTTAACCTTTTGAGTAAGTGTGAAGAGAGATAATTACTCAGTTCTAACCTTGTCGTAGGCTGAACAGGGCCTTACTTGGAGCTAAGGGCATTGGATCGCCATGACATTGAGCTTCTTCAATCTGAGCTTGAAGAAATGTGTTAGGAGTCAGAGTTATCTTCTCTCGATCTTCTGCCGTCGAACCAGAATTCAACGTTTTTCCTCTTTTACCCTTGGACTGACCAAGTCATGGGGATTGCATAGTTTTTGCGCAATGAGGTCGTTTCCGGTTTTCACTCATGCCTGTGAAGTTGATATTTTGTTCCCTTTTTTGCCCCTGGTAGCAATACCAGAGCTGGGTTCGCATTATTTTTGCGCCTCAGTATCATTTTGGTTTTTCCTGGGCCTGGGACTTTTAAGTTGAGCTGAGATGTCTTCTCCCGTCATTACCTTGATAGATTTGAAATGTTGCTTTTAGATGCTTGCCTGTCAATCTGCCTGTACTCTTAGTCTCTGAGGGATCTGAGAGGACTTAAGAAAGGAAGAAACGTAGGCTTAGGGGTCGAAGTTTTGGGAACACCCTCTCTGCTTTTGATCTTTGGTTGCTCGAGCACCTCTGTTGAGCTTTTGCTTTTTTTTTTGTTGAGATTTTGGGATTTGCCCTTTTTTTTCTTTTGATTTTCTTTTCTTTTGAGCTTTGATTTTTCTTTCACTCTTTACTTTTTTGAAGAGGCTAATGTGCTCAATTGATTGATTTGACCGCACCTGATTTTCAAGCTACCTACGTACCCTTTTTAGGATCAGGTCATGTCATAGTTCGGGCTCTCAGGCTTACAATAAAACTTTTGATAGGAGTGTCCTGATAAATGTGTTTCAAGAAAGAAAGGCTATTAGGCTCGAAGGGCTAATTAGTGGATTTTGTTGATATGAACTTGATCGGGTATACGAGTAGGGAGAAATGGTATGCCAAACATGGCCTCCTTTCATTTCCTATAGCGATTGAGAGTACAAACAGTTTCTTGACAGGATCTTAAGTGTGGCATCTTTTGACTTGATCTGCATTGATTGGCTCTTGGAGGTCTTCATTCTCCATACGACTGCGTTGATGAATACTCTTGGGAAATCTGTTTCCAACCGTATAGGTCTTCAACAATGGACTGATCTTGCCCCTCGGTGTGATGCTTCAATGAAAATAGGGTTCTTCGTCAATTTCTTCGATGAGTGCTTCGTATATTGTTTTGCCCTTGTCTTGTGTACTACCTCAGTATGGATGATGAATGCTCTGTGCATTTTCCTCTGTGCGAATGATTTGTAATTTTGAATCTTGACACTGGTCTGATAGGCCTTCTTGAAGAAATCTCAGATTTACCCTTTACCCTTAGTGTAGCAAGGTTCCAATTTTTGCATACTTAGGGTCATTATTGAATTTCCCTCTTTCTTGCCTTGGCTCTGTGAGGTTGAAGGTTTTCTTTGGAAATTCCTCTACCTGCTTATTGACATATGTTGCCCTTGGGCATTCTTGGAATTGAGTGGTTTAATCATGATTCAGGCAAGCCCTTTTAAAACCAGCAAGCTTAGTTAGCACGAGAAAAGAAAACAATTTTTTTTTCTTTTAGGTAGCCTCAGGTTACTAGAGTTTCTAAGAAGTGCTAGATCATCATGGGCCAAATTTAGGCGTAAACAAAATGGGATTTCTTTCAAAAAAGCTTACTTTATTGAATATGAGAAGTGAACACAACATGTTAGACTACAAAAGACAGATTTTACCTGGACCGAACTATGGGCCACTAGCTGATACTTACAAGACTTGACAAAAAAATAAAAAGATAGACTTTGGTCGACTTGATCTCTGCAGACCCTTCAAAAGTGTTATTTCTCTGGCTCTCTGGCCCAAGATGCTTCATTCCCAGTGGCTATCAAAACGGCACAGGCATGGCCGGTTGGATGGGTTGGGCAGGTTGGATGTGATTGGCTTGGTTATTATGTAGTGGCATGGGGGTATCAAGGATATTGGTGTTGTCGGGAGCGAACTCAATCTTGCTCTGCTCAAGCATATCTTGGATTTTATGTTGCAATGCTCGGTAATTGTCGGTTAAGTGACCTGGGCCTTGATGGAAGTCACAATGCTGATCCATACGAAAATAGTGCAGTACTGGGTTAGGTATAGGGATTGGCTCTGGGTGCTCAACTAGCTTCCTTATGATGAACAGAAGGAGCAGACTAAATGAATAGGGGAGATGGGTAAACTGCCTGGTTGGCTTGCGCTACTGCCTTTGGGCCTGGGCTTGAGATGGATGTTGAACTTGCTGACCAAAGGCTTATGGTGTTGGTGCCCCAAGATTAGGAACTTGGACTAATGCTACAGGTGTCACCATTTGGACATCTATTTCTCTCTTCTTGGGATCACGTTTTCCTCCGGATCTATTGTTGTTACTGTTTTCAGCTTGTGATGACTCTTGGTATAATGTGGAATGTATAGACCCAGACCGGATGGATGCTTCAATATGGGCCCCGCTTCGGGCTACTATGGCAAAATCTGAAGTCTGAACTGCGGCGAGTAAGGTAGAGTAAGGCTTCTTTAGAGTTTTAAGAAATGTATCTATCAGCTCATCATCGGGTAAGGAAACTCTCATTCTAGCGGCCATCTCCCTCCCTCGGGCTGCATACTTGATGAATGACTCATCAAATTTTTTGAACATGAGCTCAAGGTCCCCCTTCTGTGGTAGGAGCTCCATATTGAAAGAGTAATGCTCAACGAATGCAGTTGTTAGGTCCTTCCATGTCTTGATCCTTTCCAAATCCAGCGATATAAACCATTTCAAAGCTAGACTGGTCAAACTCTTCTGGAAGCATTGGACTAGTAGTGCAGGGTTGCCACCGTCGCCAAGCATGTCTCCATAGTAGAGCCTGAGGTGAGTACGAGGACATCCCTTACCATCATATTTCTCGAAGGCTGGAACTTTGAACTTTTCAGACACTGCTGCCCCAGTATATAATGTCAAATCTAAGAAATCATTCCCCTGGATTTTTTTCCATTCTGCATCTGCTTGAGCTACTCTTGGACTCTTTCCATTCGCTCTTGTTGCTTTTTATGAACAGTGTTATCTCTGGGGTGACCAAGTTTGGTAGATCTGTAAACGACGGGGCTTGGTTTACTGCATCAGCAGGTTGGTCATACTGGCTAAAGTCTGGGTCATCAGTCAGTTGAGGATTAGGGGATGATCTTGTAGGTTGTTCAACAGATGAAGGTCCTGGTTGAAGAATGGGACGGTTAGATGCCTGTGCCATGGTAAGACTCTTCAGTGATTCAAAGATTGCAGTGATTGAGCCTTTGATTTCATGAAGTTTGCATGCATTATCCAAAGCTTGCATGGTGGACATGTCAGCTGGTGCTTCTTCGTGCTCCATCTCTGAGAGTGCTAGTGGTAAATCTTCGGGGTACTCTTTCTCTTTCTCTGCTTGTGCAAGGGCAAGTGCTTTAGTCATAGAACGAGTAACTCTCCAACTCATGAATGTACTACAATTGGAGATGAAATGAATGAGGTAGATGATGACAAGACTTGACTTATATGATGAGGATGATGTTTAATAGAATGCGGATGATGATATGAACAAGATGAATTGAATCATTTTTTAACTTGAACCTTATGAATTGAATGAATTAAATTGAATACCTTATAAATTTTGAATTGAATTGAAAATAATCATTTATGAAATGAATTAAAATGATTGGGTTATGATACTAGATAAGGGTGATTCAATTCAACGTGTGTGACTCAACAAGATGTATGGATAGGGATCCATTTCACTGATCTGGGTTGTTAGGATCTAAAGCCCGTTGGGTTAAGATCAAAATAAATCAATGGGTTATGATTTATTTAGAGTCTAGGTTTTTAGACCTCACACGATGTTGGTTAAATGGATTAGGGTTAGACCTATATAGCAATCAAGGCTCATACAAAGCTCCAAAAAGGTTGGGTATAGGGATACAACTATCCCTATACCTGAACAAAGATACAGGAGCGGCTTAAACCAAGAACAAAATAGGGATAAGGTTATCCCTCCTGACGGGTGGTTCTTGGTTTATGCCTAAACAGAGATTCTTCGTCTACATGCTTATGCTTGGGTATGCAGGGTTTTGACTATAAGGTTGAGGAGCACTTGACCGTGTATGCGACTCCCCGGTAAAGAACATACCTGAAAAGGGATGATCGGTACAAGTGGGAAAGACCAGTCGTATTTACCAGAGATAACCATCTCTCGGTCTACCACCAGTACTTTCCATAAATCTTTGGGCTCTAACCTCGGTATAACCATCCCTTGATTGTAAGCTTACCGGATCCAAACTAGATAGGTGAATGGTGATTTTTATTCTATTATGCAATGAATATGAATGCAATCAAAATCAAGCAATGAATAAAATGGAACCATAGGCATGTTGTTAAGTTTTGCAAACAAATGTCCGAGGTTTTGATAATAATGACAGAAACATTTACAGCATATAGATGAATTTGAAAGCTTCTAATGTGGTTTCCAACGTTTGATTCAAACTCAGGTTTTAGCTTGAACACTGGTCTACGAAACCAGAGTCCTCAGCAGAGTCGCCAGCTGTGAGTTCCGAAATTTAAACCCCCATTCCTGATCAGGATTAAACCCAAGGAGGAATAGCAATAAATTGCAATTAAGTTGAGAGTCACCACCTTTCTAATTCTGAGAGAAATAGGTCCCCGAAATGTTTGGATAAGACATGGTTTGAAAGTCAGAGGTTAGGGTAAAGAATTCAGTTGAGTTAGGGGAAGGTGTTAGGCACCCCTAAACTCCCATTCAAAGATGGTTACCTATTCCCTAAGTTTGAATCAAAATGGGGAAACCATAAGAGAAGCTTTAAATTGGATTTATATGCTAAGCAGATATGATAATAATAGTAATATACATGTAATGAAATGGACAAGATAGAAACGGAATAGGAATTCTATCCTAGGGAGTTGAACTCGATCAGGGTTGCCTACGTATCCACTGTTAGTGGAATCAAGCCACACGTAGTTCCGGAGGGGATTGATAAAATGGTTTGATGGTTTGATTTGATTTGATTGTTTACGCTCATATTTGAGGAGCGTAAGGCCTTTTAAGCTTATGCTAAGGAGCGATGGGGCAGTTTTAAGCTCGTGTCGGGGAGCCCTGGATGGGTACCTGAACAGGGTTTAATAGGGATCTAGCTAGAGTTTAGCTATTGTTTAACTGGGGTTAATCTAGGATTTACCTAGAGGTTTAACTAGGGATTCGTGTAGAGATTCGACTAAGTGAGGCTAGTTTCGAACCGGAATTTGGGCAGTGGTTCGACTAGTTTTGAACCAGGATTCGGACAAAGGTTCGACTAGGCGAGGCTAGTTTGAACAGAAGTTCGGGTAAGGGTTCGACAGGATAGGTTAAGTTTAAACTGAAGTTCGGGCAGAAGTTTGACAGGGTAGGTTAAGTTTGAATTGAAGTTCGGGTAGAGGTTCGACAGGGTAGTTGCAAGCAGTCTAAGCAATTAAAAAGCTAATTAAACTACTAAAAGACAAAGCAAAAGTCAGCATTTCGAAGAAAAGTTACCTTCTGAAAAATCTGAAAAGATTTTTGAAAATAGGCCCCGAGAATCAACCCTTCGCAATTGACTTTCTCGGGAATCCGGGCGCTATGAAGAACTTTGAAATCGGAATAGGAGAGAGAAGGAGATGGAATTGGTGAATTTTAATGGAAGGGATGAGGGATATTTATAGTGTTTCAGAATAGTGTCCGCGCTATTTTAAATGGCACGATTTAATATATTTTAATGAATAGTAAAGCGGTGTGAACAGTGGGGCAGCAACGCGGATAACACTAAATCCGCGCCATTTTAAAAGGCGAGATTTACTATATTTTATTATTAGCAAATAAAAATATTAAAAATGAAGTTTACTGTGCAAGTGGGGCTCACATGGTCCCGTGCCTTTTAAAAAGCTGAGATTGCCCCAAGGGGCTTGTTTGGCCCTTCAAAAAACTGATTTTTTGGGTTTTTTGGTTTATACTCCTATTTACCGAAAAACCATTTTTGTCGTTTCAAGCCCATTTTGAGCTCGAAAATAGCCGAAATTGAACCAAAATTTTTTTCAAATTATTTTGGATAAAATTATAACGTTTGAGCACTTTTTAGGGGTATTTTGGTCATTTTACACCATAGGGCATTTTTATCATTTTTTCGCTTTAAGCCCGATTTGATCCCAAAATAACTGAAATTGAACTGATAAAATCCCGAAAAATATTTTAGATGAAATATGAGTTTTTTAGAACCTTTTAGGGGTATTTTGGTTATTTTTTACTCCAGGGACATTTTGATCATTTTTTTTACCTCAGGGGCATTTCTGAAAATCGAAGCACGGGGAAAGAGGGTTTTAAAAGAGAGGTTTTGAAAGGGTTTTTAAAGGTATGAAAAGTGGCTAAAGGGGTGCAAAATTGGGGTGCTTACACCACTCAAAAGGAGTGGGGGGTTTGGTGGACCCCTACCAGTTTATTAAAATATGAAAATTAGCCGGGGGGACATAAACCTTACCCCTACAAGAGAAGAAAAAATGGGCGGGGGGGGGGGGGGCCAAAAACCTTACCCCTACAAAAGAAAAAACGAAAAATAAAAGAAATTAGGGCGACATAAAACCTTACCCCGACAAAAAAAGAAAATAAAAAGGAACTGGGGGGGACATAAAACCTTACCCCTAAACAACCAACCCCACAATCTAATTCTTTTGCTGTCGAAAATTCCCTAAACCCCTTTTGTCCAACAGACACAAAACCTTACCTCGACAAAAAAAGAAAATAAAAAGGAACTTGGGGGGACCCCTAAACAACCAACCCCACAATCTAATTCTTTTGCTGTCGAAAATTCCCTAAACCCCTTTTGTCCAATAGAATCAACACTTTTATTTGATCTGGAACACTACTGGAAGAAAAAATGCGATTAGAGCCCATAAGATCACAACCAATATTAGCTAAACCATCAGCCATTGAATTCGCTTCTCGATAAACATGTTTAAGAGAGAAACTATTATGCAAAAAAAATTTTATCTTCTTGTCCAAATATCAATTCTTCCAAGAATAAGAAATTTTTCCATTCCACCTCTCAATAAGAATTTTAGAATCAGATTCAATGTCAACATTGTAGATACCCAGGGAGTTGCACAAATTAAGACCATCTAGAAGAGCCAGAGCTTCCGCTGAGTTATTGCTTTCAATACCATAACAGGAATAAAAACAAGCAACAAAGACACCATTATGGTCTCTGATAATTCCTCTTCCACTAGCAATTCCAGGGTTCCCCCTAGAAGCCCCATCAACATTTAATTTCATTCTACCCCTAGGAGGAAAAATTCACTTGACAAAAAGTGGGCGATTAGGAGAGGGAGTAGGAAGTCTAATACCACGAATTGTAATGCCCCAAAATACCCCCTAGGAGGTAGGATACCTTGGCAACGTGACTTATACTTAAAACTAACCTGCTAGGAGTATACAAGGCATACCAAATGGTGGTCCGGAAAATTTCTTTAATATAACTATACTTCCGAGTGTTAACATAAACCAACGACTTAATAAAATTTACAGTAAGCACAAAAGGGTCCAATGCTTGAGTTACCAACTCAAGCCTACATGAAAATCCCCAAAAGAAAAGACCCAAAATACATGTCTCTCTCTCTCTCTACCCAACCATAAGGCCACATATCTAACCCCTAATATCTGGGTGACAACAGAACAATCTCCTACTCTCCTTGAGCCACCTCTATCCAAGGAACTGGAGTCCATATATCATATAGTGTACCTGCCGACATAAAAGTACAGCTGAGTATGGAATACTCAATGAGTACAAGCTACTAGCTAACAATAGTAATAATGAACAATTAACATATGCAAGTGACAGAATAGTACAGTTCATAATCATTTTAAACAACATCGTACATAACTATTTATCGAAGCACAATTCTAATGAAAACCAACCATATATATAAATCATGTGAGTCCTTATGAGTTTTTCCTTTCCGTATTTCTTATGAGCCAGAGGTTAGTACCTGCACAACCCTAGGCTACCAACCTCCTTGATAGTACACCACTTTTGAATCCTTTCTTATGAGTCAGGGGTTAGCACCCGCACAAAACTGAGCTACCAACCCCCTTGACATATCCAATACCTTTCTTATGAGCCAGAGGCTAGCACCCTTAACCGGGGCTACCAACCTCCTTGACAGTTTCATATCTTTTTCTTATGAGCCAGAGGCTACCACCCTTAACCGGGGCTACCAACCTCCTTGATAGTTCCATATCCTTTTATTATGAGCCAGAGGCTAGCACCCTTAACCGGAGCCACCAACCTCCTTGACATTCCTTTTTCACTTTCATATACGCTTGTGCTTAGTGCATTGTGAGCATTGTCTCGGCATGAAGATACTTTGAACAATACCATATACCATTTCTATAGGCATGAGAGATCTTAAGTAGAACATATATAAAAATTTATTCAATTTACTAATTTATCCCTAAACATGTGAGATTAGAAGGAATATATGTTGCATTTGGTTAAAACCACCAATTTAGGGAAAACCTTAATCATAATTTCATAATCTTAAGTTCAATGTTCATAGAAGCATTTGCCAAGCACGTAATATTCAACATTTTCCTAAGCATTTACTTCATGATTTCTTTGTCAAACATTTTGTCAAACACCTCGCATTCAACATTTCTGTAAACCTTAATTTCCTATTTCCTTAGTCTTAAGTTCTCAAGTCCATACATGCATTTCTTCAACCACATTGAGTATGGTCATTATCTGTACATTGCCCTTCCATCGTTTTCAATCACACAACCATCATCACAAATCATATGGCATCCAATTGCCTTAATACTCATGCAATTCCACAAGAAGGGGATATGTAAAAGATAAATCTATAACATTCTTTAGGAAACCTAGGTTATTACTAAGGTAACTAGTAGGGTGTACTAACCTTGGATAGGGGAAGAAACCCTTGAAAATGTCGAGGAAGAACGCTACCGAGCTTGGAGAACGTGCTCCTCACGTGCTTGAGCCGTGGATTGAGAAATCCAAGCTTTTGGGATGCTCTAGGGTTTCTAAACCCTTGATCTTTCTCCACTTGATGCCCTAGTTGAAAACCCCTTTTTTCCTCTCTCACTTTCTCTCAAAATATTGCAAAGGGTGTTTATGAACACCCTTGGCTCGAGCCAACCCTTAAAATAGGGTGGAGTGGCCAAAAGACCAAAAAACCCTTAATGAAATTTCTGGAAAATGCGAAGGACCGATAGATGACCGATCTATTGGTAGTGGACTGATCGATCGGTGCTTATGACCGATCTACCGGTAGTGGACCGAGCAATCGGTAGTGACCGACACTCTGCAAAAACGCACTTCGGTATTTCGGCCATAACTTTTGACTCCCTTATCGAATTTTGACGATTCAACTTGCGTTGGATTCGAATTTCAGAGAGGAACAACTTTGATGTTTTCTCATGATTCAAATTTTGAGTTTTAATTGATCAAAAATGGCTCTAAAGATGACTGACATGCAAATGGGTTTCATCAACCCATTTTTGCAATAGATCCGTTTTCGGAACTCGGACGTTTGACTTAACCCTGACTCAAAATCAAGGAAAGTGATCAACATGAACCTTGAAGAGGGTTCTAATACCTTTAAAAAATTTCAATAATCACTCGACTCCGAGTAATGATGACTAAACTAGAGCCCTTTAAATTTGAGGCAAATGCCAAAACATACCTTTTCAACACCTAGAGCACTTCGAGTGTTTTCACAGTCTTTTCCCTTGTGTCCAGCACCCTACGCACACCTCATAATTGTTCTCCATAGGTTTTTAACCCACCTCAATGATCATTAAATTCACACTGACATGCATAAGAGGCTGGGGCCTCTTTATGCCTCATGCGCTAGCACTATTCACCTACAACCCATTTAAACACTTAGGGTATTTTATACCCTTGATTTTACCCACTTAAAGTATCTTTACACTCTCTTTTTAAGACTCAAACCATGTACCTAAAACCCTCACTTCACTAATCATAATATCAAGAACACAATGGGAGGCCTTAGGCCTTTACACACACACCATGTAGGGGCACTATTCACATGAATAGTGAACTCAAATTCTAGGGCTCTACATCCTCCCCCCTTATAAAAATATCGTCCTTGAAATTTGGATGATGCACAATTGAGCGGGGATACTTTCCCACGCAAGTTTGAACTCTGTCACCAAGTTATACTATGGACATACAATTCCTTCATCAACCAACACAAGACTAGGCACTTGCTTCTTGGCAAGCCCTTAGGTTTTTTTTTTTTTTTCATGTTACTAACCACCCACGAAAAGTAAGAAAATTTCCATAACATAATATAGTATGTTTATACACGTAGGCAACATATTGAAACAAAACATTACATCATCCTTACAAAACAAAATTTCTATCTAAGCACTTCACCCTACATTTATGGTGCTTGAGCATCCAACCCTGGCATGACAACTTCTATCCTAGCTCGCCTAGAGAGGTGACTGTGAGAGCTACTGAGGCTTGCTTCCCCGAGGTTGAGCCGAAGGCAGATGGTGAGGACAACTTCTGATCAAGTGGCCTCGATCACCACAATGAAAACACCCACCAGAAATTCTCCTACATTCTCCGGCCAAATGTCTCCTCCCACAAGGGTACAAATCTCATAAGATTAGGTGGAGGGCGCGTATTCCATGGCCTGAGATGGTGCAGGGCGAGGTGCCTGAGTGGTAGCCAGGTGTGAAGCCGGTGAAGCAACAATTGAGGAGCCTGTGGTGCAGAAGGAGGACCTTGTACCTGTGTATGTCCAGAGGTCTGGTATTGAGCCGTTCTATCCCTCTCCTCTAGCTCCCTACACCATGCTTCTGCAATCAATGGGTCCATGCTACCGTAGAATATCGGAGGCCTCATCCTCCAAAATGCTTTAATCCCTGCCTGTGCTCTGTTTGGAGGAGTAGGGACTAGTGCTGTAGTAGGCGAAGGAGTGGCAGGTTGCCTACCTGCGAGCATAGCTAAGGTCTCAGCTATCAACCCCACGACGTGTGTAAGGTCAGGTTGCTCATCCCCTGCTGAAGCGTTCCTCCATTTCCTCCAGTATGGTAACCACAACCCCAATTGCCATGTCTCATGATCCAATCTTGAGAACGATAGCAAAGCAAGAGCCTAATCTTGGAAACTAACTTTACTTCGACCCTAACATCCACAATCACAAATGTTTATGGGTACATAATAATACATGGCTGCATACAATAAAGTAATATAGGCATACCAATAATGTTTCCTAGCGTACAACTCCAAGTTTGGTTTTGACTAATACTAACCTGTTAGTCTACACTTGAGGGCAATAACATAACCTATATAAGCGTATTGTATATACCCAAGTACACACATACTAGTATAGTCATACAATTGGTTTTCCTAGCGAAGCTAAGTTCTCAAGCTTGTTTTAAGGTATTTTACCGATTACGAGGTAGACAATAGTGGAAGAGTCAGAACGCCAATCAATCAGGGCATCTTCTCTCTTGAAATGGAGATTGACATGAGAAGGTATTTGGAAGTGGGTTTTGTATTGGGCTAGGTTTTCCTTTTGGAATTTTTGGAGTTGGGAAGTCTCGGCTATGTAGGCATAGTACGGTGCACTAGCAGAGCAGCTGACTTTGTCAGCACTGTCACCTCTAACCTCAGACATAATGTAAATGAGAGGAAGGAAGAACTGGGAAATCAAGAAGCAGAGAGATGAAGACCAATAGAGAAGGAGAAAGACGAACTAGAGGAAAGCAACAGAAGGTGAAGAGCAAAGAAGAAGGAAATAAGATCTTACCGAATTCTTGGCTATGTAAAGGGCTGGAAGAGCAGACGAAAGCTTGAAGTCTTCGGCGGAGGGACAAGTTTGGCAGAGTAACAGTATGCAAAAGTTCAAGTGAAAAAGAAGAAGCATTGTTCCTTCGTATATATAGGCAAATCAAGAGTGTCAAGGACGAGAATAGCCTCTATCGTTGTCGTACACGTGTGAAGGGGCAGCGTCAAGATAGACATTTGCATAAATTCGAATCGGCGTGTAAGACAAAACTTCATGCAGGACGAAGTGAGCCTTCACCTCCATCGTACACATAAGCAATGCCATGGGCACGATGGTCTTTTGGGTGAACAGAGTAATCGTCGGAGGAAACAGAACGTCTCGAGCTTCTCAAAAGGCAATGATGACAGCCTTCCATGCATTAATGAGGTATGGCGGTTTTACAAACGTGATACAGCTGGCACGACGCTACACATTCGCGTATAGTACACTTGACGTTTTGGTGTCTGCGGGGAGTCAGGTATTCCACTTTGTGCGTCGTTGAATTTATGACACATTGAAATACGTTGAAGGTATCATAAAGAGGCAAATTGTAATGGATAAAATTTGTAAAAATGATTAAGTGTTGGAGAACGAGCTAATTTTTGTAGTTATGTCAACAAATGGGAGACACGTATTCAAATAGAGAACGAATCCATTCTATTCAGGACAATGGACACGTTGTCTTCATGACAACGTATTTGTTTTTCAGAGGATGAACATCACCGACCTCTTTGGACAATGGTTATTATATCCATGTTTCCATAAACAATGAGCCCAAGCTTTAGTCAACAATGAGATTGACTCATAGGATGAAATAATCAGGAGGTGATCACTCTACTCTAGTGTTAGGTGAAAAGCACTGTCTTAGCATTTAATGCATTTAATGCTAGTCATCTCAACCGGGTTTCGACTCCAGACCGACCTTACGAATAGGAGGCTCACACATGTGAAACGTAAGACTCAAGATCTGTTTGACATATTTGGTAATGAGTGTAAAACAAGTGGCATGGTCATCCATGGCCATCTATGGGCATACAGAGCTAATCCTATAAATACCTCCACAGACTCAGTGTATAAGGATCACGAAATTTCATATTACTCATTCTTATTGCTTCAGCTTTCTTACTGTTCATCATCTTCTTCAAATACTGACTTTGGCATTGGATTGTATTACAGGGTGCACACCCTTTTGTCCTTTACCTCATCAGTAGTTAGAAATTTTGCTATCTTCCTTCTACCAGTAAACCAACCTTCGAAGCAATTGTTGATGCGGGGCTTCCCCAGAAAATTCCCGCACACATTTCATCAAACACCTAATGTTCAACATTTCCTTAAGTCTTTTAACTCATATTTTCATCTTTCACATTTCATCAAACATCTTGTATGCGTTTATTATGTGTACATTGCCCTTCCCCATTTCCATCACACAACAAATCCACATCTACTTGGCATCCAATCGCCTCAACCATCCATCCATTCCACACATCCATTACCATTTACTTTAGTCTCAATCTTTTTAAGGAACATGGTAGATTTCAAGGAAGAAGGAAATAGACAAGATCAATCCACAACTATTTCAAGGAAATCTAGGTTATTACTAAAGCCAACTAGAAGGATGTACTAACCTTGAGGATTAACTCTCAACTTGAAGAAAACCCCTTGATTAAGAATCCAAGCTTTGAAAAAAGGATCCAAGCTTTGAAGAAAGGTCACCCAAGCTCCCTTAGTCAAAAGCCCTAGCTTTTCCCTTTCTCCCTTTTCCAACTCTCTCGAATTATGTTTTGAGGGTTTATGAAACCCCCACCCATGAATTTTGGGAATATATAGAGTAACGGGAGGTCAAAGGACCTTCCTACCCTTAATGAAATGATGAAAATGGCCTAACTGGGCAATTTCTCGGGGTCCCAGTCGGCCGGCTAGGTGGGGCGGTCAAACAGCCAGGCCAAAACCCCTATTGTAAGGCCATTTTTGGTGACATTCAGTCGACCGGCCATGACGGGCGGTCGACTGGAATTCACCAGCAACCCCTGTTTTTTCCAGTTCGATGTTTTGACAATAACTGTTGACTCACTTATCGGATTTAGGCAATTCAACTTGTGTTGGACTCATCATTCAAAGGGGAACAATTTTGTCTCTAATGAGAAAATTCAAATTCAAAGTTCTTAATGACCTAAATGAGCTCTAAAGCTAACTGGTCTGGAATGAATTTCAGCAGCCCAGATTTTTCAGTAGACCCGATTTTGGAAATCCGATGTTTAACCTTTCTTTGACTAAAAATATGGAAAATAATAAACATGAACCTCGAAGAGGGTTTCCATACCTTTCTAATGATTCAAGAATCATTTGATTCTGATTAACGGTGACAAAATTAGAGCTCCTTAAAGTCAAGGTTATGATTAGGCATCTTTCTTTTTCAAACTTAGAACTTGTCCCAATTATGTTTTCACTCCTATAATCAAAAGGAAAACCCCTCTCAAGATATTAACACATTTATAATACTTAAAAACACTTATATTAAAAATAAAAACCCCTATTTCATTTCAAACATAAACCCATAATTACATCAAGGCTTTAGGCCCTTGGAAAACACTATTCATAACACTATTCACCATGCCATGCCATCAAAATCCAGGGTTCTACATTCAGTGTTGGAGTATATAGAGCCTTAGTGGCCAACATTGCAGTTAGGCTAGCCATCTTAGACATGAAAAAAGACTTGCAGTGGAATGATGAAGAATTGCATGCTTCTATGAACAAGTCGATTAACAATGGTTTTGAGGACTTCTGCTGGAGAAATGGTACGGTCTCCTTCAAAGACAGACTTTGTGTTCTGACAAATAAAGCCATTTTTGGCATTTTTGGTGACAGTTGGTCGACCGGCCTTGAGGGGCGGTCAACCGGAATTCACCAGCAACCCCCTATTTTTTCTGCTTGATGTTTTGACCATAACTTTTGACTCACTTATTGGATTTAGACAATTCAACTTGCGTTGGACTCTTCATTCGAAGGGAAATAATTTTTTCTCTAATGAACACATCTAGATTCGAAGTTCTTAATTACCAAAATGGGCTCTAAAGCTGACTAGTCTAGAATGAATTTCAGCAGCCCAGATTTTCCAGCAGACCCGATTTCAGAAATCCGATGTTTAACCTTTCCTTAACTAAAAATAGGGAAAAATGATAAACATGAATCTCGAAGAGGGTTTCCATACCTTTCTAATGGTTCAAGAATCATTAGATTCGGATTAACGTTGACAAAACTAGAACTCCTTAAAGTCGAGGTTATGATTAGGCATCTCTCTTTTTCAAACTTAGAACTTGTCCCAATTATGTTTTCACTCCTATAGTCAAAAGGAAAACCCCTCTCAAGATATTAACACATTTATAATACTTAAAAACACTTATATTAAAATAAAAAACCCCTATTTCATTTCAAACATAAACCCATAATTACTTCAAGGCTTTAGGCCTTGGAAAACACTATTCACAACACTATTCATCGTGTCATGCCATCAAGATCCGGAGTTCTACACCCTCCCCCCTTTACAGAAATTTCGTCCTCGAAATTAGTACGATATATAGGGATAATAAGGAACAAAATTTACATGAAAACATCCGTTATACAAACAAATGAGGGTACTTTTCCCTCACTTCTGCTTTGCGTTCCCATGTGGCCTCTTTTTTAGAGTGATGTTGCCAACAAACGAGAACCAAGGAAATAACCTTGTTATGGAAAAATTTTGTAACGGCTAGTTTGCAACGGACCTAAAAGCATTTAATGCTTCCCCAACGGCACTATTGGAAAAAATACTATAAAAGGAGTTCATTTATGAACAGATAATAACTCTTGATCACAAAAATAACTCCTATTAATCACTCATTCATTGCTATTGATTTTCACTCACTCTCACACTTTGAAAATCCCCAAAAATTTCCCTTGAGCTCATTCAACTTCTACTTTCTTTGAGAGACTTTATTAGAGTTTGTATTTCACTCTTATCCAGCTCATTTAAGGAGCTTTTATTTCTGATTTTCAATCCAAAAATCATTTATTGAAGATTAGTGAAGAATATTGGATTCGTGCACTGAAGCTGTTGCTTCAGTTATATCAAGAGAGGATTGTGCTCTTGAGAGAGTTCAGCTCGGCCTAAAGGAGAGTTTGTAAGGTAATATCTCGACCTGTAAGACAGATTGTAAGGGTTTGGACTCCACCTATGAAGGAGCTTGTACGATTAAGGAATCGTGTTGAATCCTTTAGCTAGAAGCTGAGTCGGGGAGTAGGCAGGTTTGTTCAACCTTGTGAACAAATCTTGAGTTTGCACTCTCCTTATCTCTTCTCTCTTTCTTTTAATATTCTATAGTTTAGCTTGTTGTATATTTAATTTTATTCCGCTCTTTGAAACTTGTTGTTCATAAGTTTAAAATCTGCCATTGACCATATTCACCCCCCCTTTAGGGTCATTACCTGGCCAATAGAACTGCGGTGAGTAAGGTAGAGTAAGGTTGCTTCAAAGTTTTAAGAAATGTGTCTATCAGCTTGTCATCGGGTAGGGAAACTCTCATTCTCGCGTCCATCTCCCTCAATCGGGCTGCATACTCGATGAATAACCCATCAGCTTTTTTGAACATGAGCTCGAGGTCCCCCTTCTGTGGCAAGAGCTCCATATTGACAGAGTAATGTTCAACGAATGCAGTTGTTAGGTCATTCCATGTCTTGAACCTTTCCAAATCCAGTGATGTGAAGCATCTCAAAGCCGGACCGGTCCAACTCTTCTGGAAGCATTGGACTAGTAGTGTAGGGATACCACCGTGGCCAAGCATGTCTCCGTAGTAGAGCCTAAGGTGAGTAGGAGGACATCCCTTACCATCATATTTATTGAAGATTGGTACTTTGAACTTTTCAGACACTGCTGCCCCGATATAGAATGTCAAATCTGAGAAATCATTCCCTTGGACTGTTTTCCTCTTCTGCATCTACTTGAGCTGCTCTTGGACTCTTTCCATTTGCTCTTGTTGCTTTTTTATGAACAGTGTTATCTCGGGGGTGAGCGAGTTTGGTTGATCTATAAACAGTGGGGCTTGGTTTACTTCATCAGCAGGTTAGTCATACTGGCCAAAGTTTAGGTCATCAGTGGGTTGAGGATTAGGGGTGATCTTGTAGGTTGTTCAACAGATGAAGGTCCTGATTGAAGAATGCGACAGTTAGATGCCTGTGCCATGGTAAGACACTTCAGTAATTCAAAGATTGCAGTGATTAAGTCTTTGATTTCATGAATTTCGTGTGCATTATCCAAAGCTTGCATGGTGGACATGTCAGCTGGTGCTTCTTCGTGCTCCATCTTTGAGAGTGCTAGTGGTAAATCTTCAGGGTATTCTTTCTCTTGTTCTGCTTGTGTAAGGGCAAGTGCTTTAGTCATAGAACGAGTAAATCTCCAACTCATGAATGTACTATAATTGGAGATGAAATGAATGAGGTAGATGATGATAGGACTTAACTTATATGATGACGATGACATTCAATAGAATACGGATGATGATATGAACAAGACGAATTGAATTCTTTTTGAACTTGAACCTTATGAATTAAATGAATTGAATTGAATCCATTTCACTTATCTAGGTTGTAGGGATCCAGAACCCATTGGATTATGATCAAAATAAATCAATGGGTTATGATTTATTTGGAGTCTAGGCTCTTAGACCTTACAAGATGTTGGCTGAATGGATTAAGGTTAGACCTATCTAGCAATCAATGCTCATACAAAGCTCCGAAAAGGTTGGGTATAGGGATATAATTATCACTATACCTGAACAAAGATGCAGGAACGGCTTAAACCAAGAACAAAATAGGGATAAGGTTATCCCTCCTGACGGGTAGTTCTTGGTTTATGCCCAAACAGAGATTCTTTGCCTACATGCTTATGCTTGACCATATATGCAACTCCTCGGTATAGAACATACCTGAAAAGAGACAATTGGTGCAAGTGGAAAAGACCAGTCACGTTTACCGGAGATAACCATCTCTCGGTCTATAACCAGTACTTTGCAAAAATCTTTGGGCTCCAGCATCGGGTATAACCATCCCTCGATTGTAAGCTTACCGAATCCAAACTAGATAGGTGAAGGATTTTACTCTATTATGCAATGAATATGAATGCAATCAAAATCAAGCAATGAATAAAAATGGAACCCTAGGCATGTTGCTAAGTTCGCAAACAAATGTTCGATGTTCAAATAAAAAATAAATAAGTTAGCATATAGATGAAATTGAAAGCTTCTGATTTGGTTTCAAATGTTTGATTCAAACTTAGATCCGGCTTGAATGTCCCCAGTAGAGTCGCCAGTTGTGAGTACCGGAATTTTGACGCTCATTCCCGATCAGGATTGAACCGGAGAAGGAATAACGATAAATTACAATTGGGTTGAGAGTCGCCACCTCTCTAATTCTGAGGGAAATAGGTCTCTGAAATGTTTGGATAAGGCATGGTCTGAAAGTCATAGGTTAGGGTAAGGGATTCAGTTAAGTTAGGAGAAGGTGTTATGCACTCCTAAACTCCCATCCGAAGATGGTTACCTACTCCCTAAGTCTGAATTAAAACAAGAAAACCATAAGAGAAGCTTTAAATTTGATTTATATGCTAAGTAGATATGATAATAATAGTAATATACATGTAATGAGATGGACAGGATAGAAACGGAATAGGAATTCTATCCTAGGGGAGCTGAACTCGATCAGGGTTGGCTACGTATCCATTGTTAGTGGAATCAAGCCACATGTAGTTCCGGAGGTTAATTGATGGTTTGATTTGATTTGATTGATGGTTTGATTGAAAGATTCGATGGTTTTTGCTGATTTGGGAGCAAACTGGCTTTTTAAGCTCGTGCCAGGGAACCTCGGGATGGATACCTGAACAGGGTTTCACTGGGGTTTATCTAGGGTTTGGTTGAGGTCAACCCAGGGTTTTGCTAGGGTTTACATAGGTTTTGAACTGGATTTCAGGCAAAGGTTCGACTAGGATGGCTAGATTTGAATCGGAATTTGGGCAGAGGTTCGATTAGGCAAGGCTAATTTTGAACCGAGATTTGGACAGAGGTTGGACTAAGGCAGGCTAGGTTTGAACCAGAGTTTAGGCAGAGGTTCGACTAGGCAATGCTATATTTGAACTGAGGTTCGGCCAGGGGTTCGACCAGACAGGTTAAGTTTGAACCGAAGTTCGGGCAGAAGTTCGACATGGTATGTTGCAAGCAGTCTAAGCAGTTAAAAAAGTAATTAAAAAGCTAATTAAACAACTAAAAGACAAAGCAAAAGTCAGCATTTTGGAGAAAAGTTACCTTCTGGGAAATCTGAAAAGATTTTTGGAAAGGGGTCCCGAGAATCGACCCTTTGTAATCGACTTTATCGGGAATCCGAGCGTTAAGAAGAACTTTGAAATCGGAAACGGAGAGAGAATGAGAAGGAATTGGTGAATTTTGAACGAAGGGAGCAGGGGTATGTATAGTGTTTCGGAATACTACCTGCGTCGTTTTAAAGGGCGAGATTTAATATATTTTAATGAATAGTAAACGGTATGACACTAAATCCGCGTCGTTTTAAAAGGTGAGATTTAATATATTTTATTTTATTCCTTTGAAATCATAATTGAATATTAATTCCAAGGGTAAATCTATCATAGGATTGGGTAAATAAGGATAGTTCAACTATTAGTTCTATCTGGTGATTTAAAATGGTCATGGTCACCAATCTCAGTTAGAGTTGAGTAAGCAAAGATGTTATGTGTTGCATATGCACTCTGACTGATTCTTTAGATGGTATTTGTTCCTATTTAAAGGTTCTGATATTATACCATATGGTTCCCCCTAGTTATAAAAATTATTGACATGGAGAGGACTACCTGTGAGTTTGTGTGATAGCTACTAGTGAATGCAAACAGTGAGTAATGGCTACCTAGACAAACAGTAGGTATCTATATGGATTGCTAGTGTGAAAGCCCCCACTGTCATTAGAAAGAGCTACCTTCTCACTTGTGTGAAAGTCACCAATGTGCTAAAAAACTATATATGTGTACTCCAAAAAGAATTTTCACAATGAGTACAATTTGACTGAAAAAGAAATGAAATAAATTTGTTAGTCAAATTTGGGGTAAAAATTGCTCATCATATAAGTATGGATGTTTATTGGTTTTAAAACTAGTTTTTGAAAATTTAAGAGTCCCATTTGAGCTATAATGTCAAAATCTAGCTTAAGGGAGGAAACCAATTCAAAGAGTCAAGTAATGAATTTTGATTTCACACTAACATTACTTCTAATTGTTTCTTGACTCTGATTGTGAATTTGATGCAAATACCATAATTAATCACCTATGAAAATCAATTATTGTTTACATAATCCTTATTTATGACTGTACTTGATATATCAATTCTTGGGTGATTATTCTTTATGATTTTAATGAAATCAATTATTGCAAATTTTTTGGTGAATTGGTTATTTTGAGGTGAAAATGAGTTTTTACTGTACCATTGGTTGAGGGGGAGAAATAGTTTTAAAAGTAAAATTTTTGAAAATTTTTTTTAGACCACCGATCGCTCGGTGTTAAAGACCGATCGATCGGTCTTTCGTGAACAGGGTAATAAAACCCTCATTTCTATTTTTTCTGTTCACTTCTTCTCCAAACTCCAGAGCGATCTCTCGGTTACCTCTACTCCAAATCTTTCCTACGGTTATTCCATTCGACTCTAAGGGTTTCCCAAGCATCAAAAAGGTAAGCGTTGTGCGTTTTCTTGCGTATAGGTTGAATTTCTCATCTAGGGCATCGACTGTTCATCTATGGCTTTCATTTTATCCTTAATCCTTCTAGCCTATCTCATGTCTGGCGTTCCCAAACGCCGAAGGTTGGTCCTCAACAATCAAGAGGACCCTCCTGAAGATGAGCAAAATCAAGAGCCCTTTTCCTTCACTCCAATAGGACATGGGATTTCAATAGGGGATCGACCAATCCGTAGAATGGTTGATTCTACTACTGAAAATCACCAAAAGTCTTTGGCAGATAAAACCCGGAAACAAAAGGGAAAAGCTAGTTCATCTTCAAATGTTCTATTGGGTCCCTTCATTAGCCCTAGTGCTGCTCAGCTTTATAGTGAGTATTTTAGTAAAAAGGGTGTTATGGTTGAAAGGAGCATTAGAATTTCAGATTTTGGTGATTATTACCTTTCTAAGCTCATTATCGATCGTAACTGGGAATGTCTTCTCAATTTATCCGGTCCTGCTCCTATTCAGTTAGTCCAGGAATTTTACTCAAATTTCTTTGAAATCAATTTCAAAACCTGGTCTTTTAAATCTCGATCTTTAGAACAATCAGTTTTGATAAATCCAAATGTCATTGCTAAATTTCTTGGTTGTCCTCGAGTTCCAGATACCTATTATCCTTATAAATACAAGAAAGATGAGGATAAAGAATCTATGAACAATGTAGTCACATTTCTTTGTGGTGCTCCTACACTTTGGGTTGGTTCCTTAATAGAAGTAACAAAACTCACTAGGGATGCCAGACTTGTAAACCAAGTAATGAGTGCCAATATCCACCCAAAGGTTCATACTGCAGACCTTAGGGAAGATAGAGCTCGATTTTTATTCAGTCTTCTTCGTGGACATGATATTGACCTTGCAGCACACATAATTGATTTGATGATTCAAGCCCATCAAACTCAAACTGTGGTTGGAGCTCTTCCGTTTGGATCCCTGATTACTAAACTCCTTGGTTCTCAAGGGATTATTGCTCCTCCTGGAGTTCCTACCCGTAATCCGAGAGGTCCAATCAACAAAAACACCATCGCTCAGAGTTTCTCTCATGCTTCAGTTCAAGATTTTGAGGAGGAAGCTGATTTTGGTACAAGATCCTCTCATCCACCTCCGGCCACGATTGATGATCTAGCCAGAATGATGAGAGAGATGCAGATGGATCTCTCAACGCATATTTCATCCCACCAGGAGTTCACCACAGAGATCCGTGGAAGACTTGGATCACTCGATGCAGCAGTGCTGGGCGTACAGAGAGATGTTGGTGATTTTCGAGCTTATTATGAGTCACAGCTCACTTCTGATGATGAGCAGGAGTGATAGTTAGATTGATGTACTAGGATAGATACTCCTTATGGTTCATGTGTACATTTTGGAGTTTACCTTAGTCCTAGTATTAGTTTGAGACTTAGATGTATTTTGACTTGGTTATGGATGTATGAATTTGGATGGTTTATTCTCATTCTCTTATATCTCATCTCCTTTGATGTTTATGCATTAATTTTATTGTTTATAGTCCGCCTTTGGCATTTCGAGCCAAAAAGGGGGAGAGTGCATGATATGCATATGGATATAATATTGTGGATGATGATTTTGTGATTTTGTGGATGATGTTATGGATACATGATTAACCTGTTGATGTTATACATGTTTTACTTCTTTCCATATTTTATTTCCCATGCTTCACAGGTTTTTGATTAGCATGTGCAGGCAAACAGGTTCTAAATTTGGTGAATCATGACAAGTTAAAATGTCAAATGTCATGTAATTATTTTTGAGTCATGTAAAGGTCAATTTTCCATTTTTGAATCATTTGGGAAAATTTGAACCTAGTATATGAGTTAGTCCTGTTTTGTCCCGGAATTGCCAAAGGGGGAGATTGTAAATCCCTAAGTAGGTGTTGGCAAATTCCGTGATCATTAGATAGGTCATGTGAATCGAGTCGTGTTCAACTTGTCATAAGAGAAGAGCTAAAGCATAAAGAAGATTGAAGAAAGTGAAGAAAAAGCTCCTACTCTGGATCTAGACAGGTAATGGACTTAGAGACCCCTACCTAGGTTGGATTTGACTTAGATAACTCTAAACATACCAAGGAGGATAGTTTTAAACCTAACAAAGTTGTTTGATCTTAGTTGAATCAAATAAACATGAAAAGAAATATGGTTTGAAAAAATTCTGTCTCAACCGATCGCTCGGTGTTGAGACCGATAGATCGGTGGCCTACCGAGCGATCGGTGGTTATCGACTGGACAAAAAATTTGTATGGGGTA
Organism: Tetracentron sinense; assembly: GCA_015143295.1. Lineage (NCBI taxonomy): Eukaryota > Viridiplantae > Streptophyta > Magnoliopsida > Trochodendrales > Trochodendraceae > Tetracentron > Tetracentron sinense. Next base: position 20,606,547 of record CM026556.1, on the reverse strand, counting down.
TTTTTCCAGAGAGATGATTTTCAACTGATCAATCGGTTATGAGCACCGATCGATCCGTTTTGGACCGAGCGATCGGTAATGTGCACCGCTCGATCGGTCCCCGAAAAAAGAATTTTTATTTTTCTGGATTCTTTTTTTAAACCCTATATAAACAACTTTTTGGAGACCTAATTCGTATCTTTGTTTATTTTTGAAAGAGTAGAGGTCTGAGAAACTCCTCTAGGGTTTTTCCTCTGGTTCTTTTAGATCTTTGTTGATCCCTCCTCTTTCTTTGATCCTAGAGAATGCAAGTATAGATCTAAACCTTTGATCTTGCATTGTGTGATCTCAGATCTATATGAGATCCCTCTAGGGTTTGAAACTTCCTAAATTGATTCACAACCCTACACCTTGTGTGTGTGTCCGGTGTTTGATCCGGAGCCTTCGTGGAAGGAGATCGATCGTGTGTGATCGTGGTTTTGAAGTAGCTTGAGAAGATTTGGTCGGTGTGGAACCGAAGCTGCTACGGCGGAGATCGAACCTGCTGGTTCGTGGAAATCAAGAGTAAGAGTCTATACCTAGGAACGTCATTTCTGTTTTGGTAAGGTCTTATCTTGTACTTGAAATCTTTTCATAGTGAAGTTTGTTGCTGGACGAGGTCACGTGGTTTTTTCCCGTTAGGGTTTTCCACGTAAAAATCTTCTGTGTTTGATTTGTGTGGATTGTCTGAGTGAATTGTTCATTGATTTCTAAACATATTAATTGAAAAATTAAAATTGGTTAGAAATTATTAGATAGACCTATTCACCCCCCCTCTAGGTCTTAGAGATCATTGATCTGGATAAATTTCAGCAATGAATAAAAATGGAACCCTAGGCATATTTCTAAGGTCACAAACAAATGCTCGATGTTCAAATAACAAATAAATGAGTTAGCATATAGATGAAATTGAAAGCTTCTGATGTGGTTTCAAATGTTTGATTCAAACTTAGATTCGGCTTGAATGTCCCCAGCAGAGTCGTCAGTTGTGAGTTCCAAAATTTTAACGCTCATTCCCGATCAGGATTGAACCCGAGGAGGAATAGCGATAAATTACAATTGGGTTGAGAGTCGCCACCTATCTAATTTTGAGGGAAATAGGTCCCTGAAATGTTTGGAAAAGGCATGGTCTGAAAGTCAGAGGTCAGGGTTAGGGATTTAGTTGAGTTAAGGGAAGGTGTTAGACACTCCAAAACTCCCATCCGAAGATAGTTACCTACTCCCTATGTTTGAATTAAAATGGGGAAACCATAAGATAAGCTTTAAATTTGATTTATATGCTATGCAGATATGATAATAACAGTAAGATACATGTAATGAGATGGACAGGATAGAAACAGAATAGGAATTCTATCCTAGGGAAGCTAAACCTGATCAGGGTTGCCTACGTATCCACTATTAGTGGAATCAAGCCACACGTAGTTCCGGAGGTTGATTGATGGTTTGATTGAATGATTCGATGGTATTTGCTAATTTGAAAGCAAAATGGCCTTTTAAGCTCGTGCCAGGGAACCTCAGGTGGGTACCTAAACAGGGTTTAACTGGGGTTTAGCTAGGGTTTGGTTGAGGTCAAGCCAGGGTTTAGCTAGGGTTAACCTAGGGTCGACTAGGATGGCTAGGTTTTAACCGGAATTTGAGCAGAGGTTCGACTAGGCAAGGCTAATTTTGAACCGGGATTCAGACAGAGGTTGGACTAGGGAAGGCTAGGTTTGAATCGGAGTACTGGCAAAGGTTCGACTAGGCAAGGCTATATTTGAATTGAGGTTCGGCCAGGGGTTCGACATGACAAGTTAAGTTTGAACCGAAGTTCGGGTAGATGTTCGACATGGTATGTTGCAAGCAGTCTTAGTTAAAAAAGTAATTAAAAAGCTAATTAAACTACTAAAAGACAAAGCAAAAGTCAGCATTTTGGAGAAAATGTACCTTCTGGGAAATCTGAAAAGATTTCTAAAAAGGGGTCTCGAGAATCAACCCTTCGTAATCGACTTTCTCGGGAATCCGGGCACTAAGAATAACTTTGAAATCGGAAAAGGGGAGAATGAGAAGGAATTGGTGAATTTTAAAGGAAGCGAGGTGGGGTATTTATAGTATTTCGGAATAGTGCCCGTGCCATTTTAAAGGGTGAGATTTAATATATTTTAATGAATAGTATAGAAGTATGAACAGTGGGGCGGCAAAGCGGAAAACACTAAATCCGCGCCGTTTTAAAAGGCGAGATTTAATATATTTTATTATGAACAAATAATAAAAATAAAAATGAAGTTTGCAGCGCAGATGGGACCCACATGGGTCCGTGCCGTTTAAAAGGATGAGATTGCCTTTAGGGCCTTGTTTCGCCCTTCAAAAAATTGATTTTTTGGGTTTTTTTGGTTTATGCTCCTATTTGTTGAAAATTTGTTTTTATCGTTTTAAGCCTTTTTTAAGCTCAGAAATAGCAAAAATTGAACCAAAAAATTTGTAAAATTATTTCAGATGAAATCATAACTTTTGAGCACTTGTTCAGGGGTATTTTGTCATTTTACATCATAGGGGTATTTTGGTCATTTTTTCACTTTAAGCCTGATTTGATCCCAAGAACTACCGAAATTAAACTGATAAAATTCAAAAAAATATTTTGGACAAAATTTGAGTTTTTCATAACTTTTTTGGGTTATTTTGGTCATTTTGCATTCTAGGGGCATTTTGGTCATTTTCTTACCTCATGGGCATTTCTGAAAATCGAAGCACGGGGACGAGAGTTTTTAATGGTGTGAAAAGAGACTAAAGGGATGCAAAATTAGGGTGCTTACATGGAGATATCAACAACAACTGAGAAAGGCCTAGAATAAAAAGGTACGGAGGAGGGTTCTTCAAGTCGAGGATCTCGTCCTCTGAAAAGCCTTCCAGAATACGTGAAAAATCAACAGCAAAAATCTAGGACCTAATTGGGAAGGACCATACATCGTGGACCGTCGTATGCTATCTTAAAGATTTACAAGGTAATGTAATCCAAAAATCGTGGAACATTATGAATTTGAGGTAATTTTTTCAATAAAATTATGAGTTACACAGTGAATTCATTCACATGTGTTCTTTCTTGGAGTTATTCATGAGTTAGTAAACAAGTGTTTAATGCAAGTGTCTAGTGAACTATCTTGAATGCATTACAACATCAAATGGTTTCTCATCTGAACAAGGTAATCACCACGGGACACATATGGCTTATCCAAAGGAATTGCCATCTGAGCAAACCAGAGGCTTTTAATAATGGAATGTCCTCTGAGCATGGTGTCCCACCACGAGTCACCATACGTTCTCCATATAAAATATCATTTTTTCAGATTGCATTCACGATACGTTACACTACAAAGCCTCTGTGCTCTTTAACTTAGTGTGTTAGCATCTTATTATCAATTACTTCAGGTGCTTTATCAAGTGTTCATGCATTCTTGGCACTTTTACGTTCTCAATGCCTTGGATTTAGAAAGATGATTGATTTATTATCTTGTGTTTTTGTATGGACAATTCACGTTCTATATGCCTTGTGAAAATTCAAAGTGCTTTATCACAACATATGGAAAACAAGACATTGTGCAAAAAGGGAGCCTTCATTAATTAAATTCCATGATGGGAGCGTTACACAAATGGGAAAAGCAGAAGAAGAAGTAAAGAGTACAACGAAATGGAAAAAAGAGAAAAGCTAAACAACGGGTTTATTGTTGAGTAATGGAGCAGCATTTGACTGGACTATGGCCTCAGCAGCGGTAGCAGGAGTAGGCTCGGCAGAAGCAAGAGGATTTACAGGAAGATCAGGCAGATTGGGAGCTGGGTAATCAAACTGAGGAGGTTGCTCCACTCCCTACACCTCGTTTTCGTCATCGAGGTCAACGAAGTCCAGACCAACAGCCTCAGATCAGTCGTCTAGCTTCTCGGAGTTCGTTCAGCAGTTCTCTCTCCATTTCAACTTGGTCTTTAGCAAGCAGCCAGTCCATCTCCTTCTGGAAGTGGCTTTGAAGAGTCTCCATTAAGGCTTCTGCTGCGGCCTTTGACTCCTCGAGCTACTTTGCCAAGACTTCCTTTTCAGCCTCAGATGCCTCGAGCTACCTAGATAGAGTGTGTGAAAATTCATCCAACTCGCTGAGCCGAAAGACAACATTATCGGCCTCTTCGCTTGCTTTCTTTTTGGCTTTCGCAGATTGCCAAGCAGCTTCACGGGCAGTTTCCCGTTAACTCTTATATGAATCAGCCCTTTTTGTGGTATCCTTCACTTCATCTTGAGCTTGGTGCAACTCGCTGATAAGTGCCATCTTCTCATCCGTTGCCTTTTTGACTACAGTAGTGGCCAGCTCCTTCCAGTAGGCAGCCGCCTCGTGAAGACCGTCCTAGCTCTCAAACATCTCGAAGAACACGATGTTCATCAGATAAAAAGAATGGACAAAATCAGTATGAGGAAGTTTGAATTGAGAAGTAGAAGTATGCAAGGCATAAATGAAATTTACCATTGCGAGAGCCTAGATGCCAGTTTGGTTTAGCACCGTCTTATTCATATTCTTCGTTGCAGCAATGTCAGTGAGGAGCCCCATGGTCCAACGTATGCTAACAGCCACGAAGCCATTGTCCACTACTAAGTCTTTCATTGTCAGTAGGCAAGTCCTAGATGGGAAGATAAGGTACCAGGTGCGGGGATCCTCCGGCGTCACCAAATCCCTTGGCACAGTAGCAAGGGCAGCAGTGGAGGGGCGGTGGTAGGGGTAGCCTCTCTAACCAAAGGTTGGCTAGCAACCAATAGTCTAGTAGGTTCCTTGATCTCCACAAGTTCGGAGGTCGGAGCCATGACCCCCTTGCCACGTTCTTTGCGTAGTCTTTCGTGTTCTTCCTTTTTCCTCTTCTTGGCCTTCGCCAGCACTTCTGCTCCGTCTTTAACCAAAAGGTCTGCTACGGTGGCGTCCCTCTTCTTTGTTTTTGGTGATTTGCCAGCAGGAGCAGCAGCAAGACCCGTTGTGGGGGCCATTGTGGCAGTATGTTCCTTAGAGCTCGTGGTGCTCTGGCCAGTAAAGGAAGTTGGCTTGTCATGTCTTCTTCAATGTCTTCATCTAAATAATCAGCCGCAACAACAACGGGACAGAGGATGGACTGGCTTGTCCTTTGTCAACAGGAGGAGTTGGATTTCGCACGCTGACTATGCCCCAGTCTCGCTTCTTCGGCTTCTTCCACCTAACGTATTCCCCTCCCCTTTCCTTGCTAATATTCGTTAGGACACACTCCTCGACACTGGTGAGGTCTTTGAAGTGTCTCATCTTCGGGCCTGCATAAGGAAAAGGAGTATCAGTAACAACGAAGTTTGACAATGGAAGAGAAAGACAACAGAGATAGTTACCTAGACCTTTTTGAAAGACGCTGGGACAGGTGGTGAAGTGGACTCTGATCTCCAAGCCCCAGAGACAATGAATGGCGTCGCCTTCCAATTCCTATCAATATCAGCCAAGCCCGAGATGAAGTCGGGAACCTTTGCCTTTTGATTCCAAGAGAAATATTTCTCGATTTTGCCCTTCTCCCTTGGCACTTGACTGCGTGATGGAATTGGAAGAGATGCCTTGCTTCTATGACGTACCCATCCTTGATGAACTTAACCACCAAGGACATGTACTTATAGAAGCTCAGATGCATTTGACCTAGAACGAGCTGGAGAGCGGAGAGAACGGATTCCACTATGGGGTCCAAGGGAAGTTGGAGTCTAGCCTCGAGCTGGGCGAGGTAGACAATAGTGGAAGAGTCAAAATGCCAATCAATCAGGGCATCTTCTCTCTTGAAATGGAGATTGACACGAGAAGGTATTTGGAAGTGGGTTTTGTATTGGGCTAGGTTTTCCTTTTGGAATTTTTGGTGTTGGGAAGTCTCGGCTATGTAGGCATAGTACGGTGCACTACCAGAGCAGCTGACTTCGTCTGCATTGTCACCTCTAACCTCAGACATAATGTAAATGAGAGGAAGGAAGAACTGGGAAATCAAAAAGCAGAGAGACGAAGACCAATAGAGAAGGAGAAAGACGAACCAGAGGAAAGCAATAGAAGGTGAAGAGCAAAGAAGAAGGAAATAAGATCTTACTGAATTCTTGTCTCTGTAAAGGGCTAGAAGAGCAGATGAAAGCTTGAAGTCTTCGACTGAGGGACAAGTTTGGTAGAGTAACAGTATGCAAAAGTTCAAGTGAAAAAGAAGAAGCATTGTTCCTTCGTATATATAGGCAAATCAAGAGTGTCAAGGACGAGAATAGCCACTATTGTTGTCATACACGTGTGAAGGGGCAGGGTCAAGATAGATATTTGCATAAATTCGAATCTGCATGTTAGACAAAACTTCATGCAGGATGAAGTGAGCCTTCATCTCCATCGTACATATAAGCAATGTCATGGGCACGATCGTCTTTTGGGTGAACAGAGTAATCGTCGTAGGAAACAGAACATCTCGAGCTTCTCAAAAGGCAATGATGACAGCCTTCCATGCATTACTGTGGTATGACGGTTTTACAAACGTGATACAGCTAGCACAACGCTACACATTCGCGTATAGTACACTCGACGTTTCGTGTCTGTAGGGAGTCAAGTATTCCACTTTGTGCGTCGTTGAATTTATGACACATTGAACTACGTTCAAGGTATCATAAAGAGGCAAATTGTAATGGATAAAATTTGTAAAAATCATTAAGTGTTGGAGAATGAGCTAATTTTCATAGTTATGTCAACAAATGGGAGACATGTATTCAAATAGAGAACGAATCCATTCTATTCAGGACAATGGACACGTTGTCTTCATGACAACGTATTCGTTATTCAGAGGACGAACGTCACCGACCTCTTTGGACAATGGTTATTATATCCGTGTTTCCATAAACAATGAGCCCAAGCTTTAGTCAACAACGAGACTGACTCGCAGGATGAAATAATCAGGAGGTGATCATTCTACTCCGGTATTAGGTGAAAAGCACTTTCTTAGCATTTAACGCATTTAATGCTAGTCATCTCAACCAGGTTTCGACTCTAGACCGACCTTACGAATAGTAGGCTCACACATGTGACACGTAAGACTCAAGATCTGTTTGACATATTTGGTAAGGAGTGTAAAACAAGTGGCATGGTCATCCATGGCCATCTATGGGCATACAGAGCTAAACCTATAAATACCTTCACAGATTCATATTTTCATCATTCAAATTTCATCAAACATCTTGTGTGCGTTTATTATGTGTACATTGCCCTTCCCCATTTCCATCACACAACAAATCCACATCTACTTGGCATCCAATCGCCTCAACCATCCATCCATTCTACACATCCATTACCATTTACTTTAGTCTCAATCTTTTTAAGGAACATGGTAGATTTCAAGGAAGAAGGAAATAGACAAGATCAATCCACAACTATTTCAAGGAAATCTAGGTTATTACTAAAGCCAACTAGAAGGATGTACTAACCTTGAGGATTAACTCTTAACTTGAAGAAACCCCTTGATTAAGAATCCAAGCTTTGAAAAAAGGATCCAAGCTTTGAAGAAAGATCACCCAAGCTCCCTTAGTCAAAAGCCCTAGCTTTTCCCTTTCTCCCTTTTCCAACTCTCTCGAATTATGTTATGAGGGTTTATGGAAACCCCCACCCATGAATTTGGGGAATATATAGAGTAAGGGGAGGTCAAAGGACCTTCCTACCCTTAATGAAATGGTGAAAATGGCCCAACTGGGCAATTTCTCGGGGTCCCAGTCGGCCGGCTAGGTGGGGCAGTCAAACAGCCAGGCCAAAACCCCTATTGTAAGCCCATTTTTGGTGACATTCAGTCGATTGGCCATGAGGGGGGGTCGACCGGATTCACCAGTAACCGCTGTTTTTTCCCGCTCGATGTTTTAACCATAACTATTGACTCACTTATCGGATTTAGACAATTCAACTTGTGTTGGACTCATCATTCAAAGGGGAACAATTTTGTCTATAATGAGAACATCCAGATTCGGAGTTCTTAATTACCTAAATGAGCTCTAAAGCTAACTGGTTAGGAATGAATTTCAGCAGCCTAGATTTTTCAGCAGACCCGATTTTGGAAATCGGATGTTTAACCTTTCTTCAACTAAAACTATGGAAAAATGATAAACATGAACCTCGAAGAGGGTTTCCATACCTTTCTAATGATTCAAGAATCATTTGATTCTGATTAACGGTGACAAAACGGGAGCTCCTTAAAGTCGAGGTTATGATTAGGCATCTTTCTTTTTCAAACTTAGAACTTGTCCCAATTATGTTTTCACTCCTATAATCAAAAGGAAAATCCCTCTCAAGACATTAACACATTTATAATACTCAAAAAAACTTATATTAAAAATACAAACCCCTATTTCATTTCAAACATAAACCAATAAGTACATGAAGGCTTTAGGCCTTGGAAAACACTATTCCCAATACAATTTACCATGCCATGCCATCAAAATCCAGGGTTCTACATTCAATGTTGGAGCATATAGAGCCTTAGTGGCTAACATTGCAGTTAGGCCAGCCATCTTAGACATGAAAAAAGACTTACAGTGGAGTGATGAAGAACTGCATGCTTCTATGAACAAGTCGATTAACAACGGTTTTGAGGACTTTTGCTGGAGAAATAGTACGGTCTCCTTTAAAGACAGACTTTGTGTTCCGACAAATAAAGCCATTTTTGGCATTTTTGTTGACAGTTGGTCGACCGGCCTTGAGGGGCGGTCAACCGGAATTTACCTGCAACCTCCTGTTTTTTCCCGCCTGATTTTTTGACCATAACTTTTGACTCACTTATCGGATTTAGGGAATTCAACTTGCGTTGGACTCATCATTCAAAGGAAAACAATTTTGTTTAAATGAGCACATCCAGATTCTGAGTTCTTAATTACCAAAATGGGCTCTAAAGCTGATTAGTCTAGAATGAATTTCAGTAGCCCAGATTTTCCAGCAGACCCAATTTCAGAAATCCGATGTTTAACCTTTCTTTAATTAAAAATATGGAAAAATGATAAACATGAATCTCGAAGAGGGTTTCCATACCTTTCTAATGGTTCAAGAATCATTTGATTCTGATTAACAGTGACAAAACTAGAGCTCCTTAAAGTCGAGGTTATGATTAGGCATCTCTCTTTTTCAAACTTAGAACTTGTCCCAATTATGTGTTCACTCCTATAGTCAAAAGGAAAATCCCTCTCAAGATATTAACACATTTATAATACTTAAAAACACTAATATTAAAAATAAAAACCCCTATTTCATTTCAAACATAAACCCATAATTACTTCAAGGCTGTAGGCCTTGGAAAACACTATTCACAACACTATTCATCGTGTCATGCCATCAAGATCCGGGGTTCTACACCCTCCCCCCCTTACAGAAATTTCTTCCTCGAAATTAGTACGATATATAGGGATAATAAGGAACAAAATTTATATGAAAACATCCGTTATACAAACAAATTAGGGTACTTTTCCCTCACTGCTGCTTCGCGCTCCCATATGGCCTCTTCTCTAGCGTGATGTTGCCATCAAACGAGAACCAAGGAAATAACCTTGTTATGGAAAATTTGATCTTTGCGATCAACAATCTGAACCAGCTCTTCCACTAATGTGAGATCCTCCCAGATTTCCAATGGATCAAGATCTATAACTTGGGAAGAATCCGGAAGATACTTTCAAAGCATGGACACATGAAACACATTATGGACTGCCACCATGTGAGTAGGTAGAGTGACCCGGTAAGAGACCTCACCAAATCTGGTGATGATTTCGAATGGACACACATACCTAGGGCTAAGCTTTCCCCTCTTGCCGAACCTAATAATTCCCTTGCTAGGAGAAATCTTTACAAAGACTTGATCTCCAACCTGAAATTCCAAGTCTTTGCAGCGAGTATCTGCATAACTCTTTTGCCTATCTTGTGATGTCTTCAACCTTTCTCTGATAATCTTGACCCTGCCTACAGTCTGTTCAATCAACTCAGGGTCCAATATCTTTCTCTCTCCAACTTCATCCCAGTATAGAGGAGATCTGCAACTTCTCCCATACAATGCCTCAAAAGGTGCCATCTAGATGCTCGCCTGATAGCTGTTGTTATAGGCGAGCTCAACCAATGGCAAATGATCTTCCCAACTACCCTTGAAATCTAGCATGCATGCTCGGAGCATATCCTCTATCACTTGATTCACCCTCTCGGTTTGACCGTCAGTCTGCAGATAAAAGGTCGTGCTAAAGTCCAAATGGGAACCCATAGCACTCTGAAAACTCTTCCAGAACCTGGAAGTGAATCTAGGATCCCGATCTGAGACAATGCTCACTAGCACTCCATGCAACCGAACCACTTCATTGATGTACAATGTAACTAACTGGTTCGAGTTGAAAGTAGTCTGATAAAGCAAGAAATGGGCGAACTTCGTCAATTTTTCAACCACGACCCAGATTGCATCGGATTTCTTCGCTCTCCATGGCAACCCCACAATGAAGTCTATAGAAATGTTCTCTCATTTCCACTCGGGAATAGGGAGGGGCTATAAAAGACCTGCTAGCCTCATATGCTCGGCCTTAACCTACTGGCACACCAAGCACCGAGACACATACTCTGCCACTTCCCTTTTTATGTTCTGCCACCAAAAGTGCCCCTTGAGGTTCCTATACATCTTTGTACCCCTAGGATGCACTATATACTTGGACCGGTGAGCTTCGTCCAAGATTTCTTGTCTAAGCTCCTCATCGGCTGGAACACATATTCTTCCCTTGAACGTGATAATCCCATCACCCTTTAAGGCAAAATTCTCGCTACCACTGCTAGTCGACTTGTCTCGATAAACATGCAACTCAGCATCTGGTCCTTGTAACTCTCGGATCCTGACCAATATGTAAGGCCTAATGGTGACATTAGCCATTACCGGCTCAAAGGTAGGAAGACTAAAACTGATCTCATGGTTAGATGCATCCTCCAACAACTTCCACTCTTGCACCATCATGTAAGCCAAAAGTCCAGTAGTCTTTTTGCTAAGAGCATCTACCACCACATTTGCCTTACCTGGATGGTATTGAATGGAGCATTCGTAATCTTTTAAGAATTCCATCCATTGTCATTGCCTCAAATTCAACTCCTTTTGGGAAAACAAATACTTCATACTTTTGTGGTCTGTGAACATGTCAACCTGTTCCCTATAAAGACAATGCCGCCAAATCTTTAATACAACAACAACTGCGGCAAGCTCTAAGTCGTGTGTAGGGTAGTTCTTTTCAAGATCTTCAATTGTCTTGAAGCATAAGCAATTACATTCTTACGTTGCATCAGAATACATCCTAACCTAACGTGTGACGCATCACTATATACTGTAAAACCACCACTCCCAAATGGCAATGTGAGGACGGGAACCGTAGTGAGCCACTTCTTCATCTCCATGAAGCTATTCTCGCACTTATCGCTCCAAACAAACTTAGCATTTTTTTGCGTAAGATATGTGAGTGGTACTGCTAAACTGGATGGAGAATCCCTCTACAAATCTACAATAGTAGCCTACCAAACCGAGGAAGCTACGTATCTCGGTAACACTCTTGGGTCTCTCCCAACTCATCACTGCCTCTATCTTCGCCGGATCAATTGAGATGCCCTCGGCTGACACCACGTGGCCCAATAATGCCACTTTCTCTAGTCAAAATTCACACTTACTCAACTTGGCATACAATCTATACCATGAAGAGTTTTAAGTGCAATGCGAAGGTCTCGATTATGATCTTCCCTTGTCTGAGAGTGGACCAAAATATCGTCAACAAATACAATGACACACCGATTGAGATAAGGTCTGAAAACCCGGTTCATCAAATCTATGAATGTCGCCAATGCATTCGTCAAACCAAAAGGCATGACAAGGAACTTGTAGTGCCTATACCGAGTCCTGAAAGCAGTCTTTGGAACATTTTCGACCTTGATCTTCAACTGATGATACCCTAATCTAAGATCAATTTTTGAGAAAAATCTTGCTCCCTTTAGTTGGTTAAACAAGTCATTTATCCGTGGCAAGGGATAACGATTCTTGATCATGACCTTGTTCAATTGTCTGTAATCAATACACATTCTCATCGACCCATCCTTCTTCTTCATAAAGAGTACCAGAGCTCTCCATGGTGACACACTTGGTCGAATGAAACCAAGTTGTTACAACTCTTCAATTTGCTCTTTCAATTCCTTAAGCTCTATTGGGGCCATCCTATATGGTGCCCTTGAAATCGGAGTTGTGCCAGGAGCAAGCTCAATTGCAAACTCGATTTCCCGATCTGCAGGCAATCCAGGCAACTCCTTAGGAAATACATCCAAGAACTCACTCACAACCGGAATGGTTGAGGAGTCTTGTGCCTCTAGGTTCGCTAAGCTTAAAGCTGTGAAGCGAGCCATATCTCTTCCTCGTAACCCTCAAAAGTGAAATGGCTTAACTCCTTTTGGCATGAAATTCGCCACCTTCTCAAAGCATGCCACATGTCCATGGTGAGTCGATAGCCAATCTATTCCGAAAATGACATCAAAGTCTAAATCTTGGAAATCTAGGATGATGAGGTCGGTCAACAACTCATTCTTCCCCACTTGAACCACACAATTCTTGTAGATTTGGTCCGCATCAACTAACTTGCGAAGCGGAGTCGAAATGGATAACTCACACTCTAACCGACTAGACTCGGATGAAAAACCTTTGTAAAACTAGGTGAGGCAAAAGAATAAGTGGATCATGTGTCGATCAGCACTCCAGCTAGGCATTCATTCACTAATAAGGCGCTTGTGAAATTAATTAATTCACATCAATAGATTTCAAGCAAGGACATACATAGTGTATAAGTAGCATGTTACAACTTAATTTAATCCAAATTAATGGACATAAAATCAAGAGTAAAAATAATATACTTGCAAGTGCACAAGTGACACAGTTGATGTATCTGGTGAGCACATGGTCGAATCCATAGGGATTGACTATTGTGCAACAAGAATTAAGGAAACGAAATCTAGAGAAAAAAGATTTAAAATCAGTTTTCCACTCAATGAGAATGGAGCAAAAATCACTGTTACTGTAAAGCAATGAAAAAGAGGTCTAAGGTTTCAGGAAAATCCACCTATCCCTCCTTATGCTTAGATTTGGATGAAAACACATCTAGAAATAAATAATAATTTAATCTAGATGGAAAATTATACGATAAAACCACTGACCATTAAATTCAATTGAATAATTAGAGAAATAAAAAATCACTTTGTATCCAACTCACAGGGGATCCAAGCATTCCATATATCATTCGATCATATGAAATCAAAGAACATATAGAGAGGAACAATTAACCAAACTAAGAAAATTATTCAATTAAAATAAATAATCAAACCATCCATATCATCCACATAAATTGGAAAAAGGTTTCAAATCCCTAACCTTAGAAGGGTGTTTAGCCAACCATGTTTGGAGTTGTCATCCTCCTTAATGGTTTTCCAAACACTACAATAAAATAACTCCAAAAAAAACTAAAAGAAGAAGAGAAAAAAGAGAATGAGAAAAGATCAGAGAGAGCCCCAAAAGTCTCTCACTTTAGGTTTATATAGACTAAAGGGAAGAAGAGAAGGGAAAGAAAAACAAAAGAGAAACTTCTAATTCCAAAATTCCAACCAAAATTGCACTTCCCTCCTCTTGATGACATGTTTTGACCCCTTACACGTCCGCATTAGGGGATCGTTGTGAAATACAATTTTGTTCCCCTTTAAGTCTTCTTTCCAGAACATCAAATCTTGCCTTAATCCAAATTTTGAGTCAAAAGTTATGTCCAAATTAGTAAGTACTGTCCAGATTAGGCGGGAATCCGGGAAATCCTCCTTCTTTGTTTGAGATTGGTTGCTAAATAATAGCATTCCTCTAGCCATCCACGAAATTTCTTACCTTTCTTGTAGATTTAGTTGACCTCCATTAAACTCCTTACTTGAATTCCAAAATCCACCCAAAATAAAGAGTTCTTGTGACCAAAATAGGCTTTCTCCTTTTTTCTGAAATAGAAACATCAATATAGCACACTTCTTCTTTCTAATTCAAGAGAATTCCACCCTTTTTATGCCAAAATCATATTAATCCATATCTTCCTAAGATTCTCCAGCCATGTTGTAGAATCTTTCTATACTTGGTCTTGGGCTTTGCTCTTGGGCTTTGACTCTTTGACTTGAGACTTGGCTACTTGGACTTTTGGCTTGGGCTTTGCACTTTGGGCTCTAACTCCTTTAGATCTTTGAGTTGAACATGGGCTATTTGAAACTTTGGACTTCTTGAATCCCGAGAGTAATCTGGGGTTAGGATTCCTACAAAAAATAAATACACGTAATAAGTCTCTCTTAAAAATATTTTGCATGCGGCCTTCCAAGACATGTATAAATACATGCAAATGTATCATGAAAATTAAGAGAAAGAGGACAACGCAATGGTGAGGAGAAAATACACCACTTTACGTGTAAAAATGAAGATATAAACCAAAGAAGTATGATAATGCTTATTTAAATGAGGAAAATTAAGCAAAATTAAGCACTTATCAACACCCCCCAACCAGCATTTTGCTAGTCCTCGAGCAAAAAGAATGTGAAGCAATATCAAAGTATCATCATTTCAATTCCATGAGACAAACAGCAAACTTTCATCATGCAGAATAACCAAGAAATTTTGAAAGAATCTCAGTTCATCTCTCAGTAGCATCACCCTGTGGTGACAATGATTTCAACTTAGATTGAAGAGGTAGAATATAATCAATCAATTAATCAGGATGATAACTATAAAGCATGACCGACAATCCTCCTTTTCAAAACAAATTTATCTTTTCAAAATAATTGAAGAAGAACAAAAATTACTCATAATAAACTTCTTCATGTGGCACATTCTAATCAAGACATCAAATTTCGAATTATTAGGGCACTGGTTTTCATTATATTTCAGCCATATATTCCAGTATTCTAAATAAAGTCCAAATCATTAAGTCACCATTTAGAAAATTTTGAGTGCATGTGCAATCTGACAAATATCCAAAGTATCGATTTCCTTAAGCAGAGTCAACTTTTTAATCACCACAGAATGGTCGGGTTAGCCTAAGGATCTGATTCAAAACTAAGCTAATCTGTCCAGGATCACGAAAGTTGTGGATATTCACCTTAATACCTCATGGGCTTTATCTGTGATATTCCAGTTTATTCGCTTTTTTACAATGACGGCTTTCACCCAACTTGTTTAAACAAGGTCATAGCAAATCAAACTGATATTTCAACATTGAGAGCACATTTTCAAATGTCCATATCCTTTTTCTTTCTTTCTTTCTCTCTTTTTTTTTTTTTTTTTTTTCAAAGACCTGACAAGAGGTAGCCCTTTTCAAAGTACCTGGTCTAATTCACTGGTTTCTTTCCATGACTTCATCATAACCCAGTTCTGTTTTTTTTCTTACCAGCAAACCAAGTGAACAAGATAGTCATAGTTCATCAAACTTGGTTTCTCCCTACATTCCAGACAATTATCCAGTCAATAACTACCAAATTCAACCTAGCTCCAGATATTGAGTTAGATGTGTAGTGAAAGTTTAAAAATTCAGCAATTTATAATATTCACTAACTGAGAATTAGTAATAAAGACTTTTCATTGTAAACAGCTGGAATTGAGCTTCTTAAAAATTTTCACTGTGTGCCTTTATAATCCAAAATTCAATAGCTCACTAGATGGAAGGGAAAGAAGAAATAGAAAGTAGCCAAGACAGAAACACAGTTTTTTTTTTTTTTTTTTTTTTTTAAAGGAGGAATGCAATGGTCTACTATTAGTAGAGATTATCCCAACAATAAAGCACAAATCTACACCTCCCAACCTAAATCGAACATTGTCCTCAATGTTTCAAATAGAGATTTATATGAAATATAACATTGAGAGATCAAAAAGAGATAGAGGGTATGAAACATCATAGGGATATGAACTAATCAATCAAACTAAAAGAGAAAATAAAGCAAGTAAAAAAACAAAAATGCATAGTATACACAGAAGTTCATCTCAGGTGAGAGAAAAGATCAATCAGGATAAACAGGATCTTCTAGAGTTGTGGACTCATCATCTGGTGTGAAATTCTCCAAAAAAGGTTTCAATCATTGACCATTGACTTTAAAAATATTACCGTTTTGAGGATTCTCAATCTCGACAGTTCCATAAGGGTAAACAGTTTTCACAATGAAAGGGCCGGTCCAACGAGATCGAAGCTTACCAGGAAATAGATGCAAACGAGAATTATACAAAAGAACTATTTGAGAAGGCTCAAATGATTTTCGAAGAATATGTTTATCATGAAAAACCTTCATTCTCTCTTTGTAAATTTTGGCACTCTCGTAAGCATCATTTCGGATTTCGTCCAACTCATCCAGTTGGAGTTTGCGAAGCGAGCCTGCATTCTCCAAATCAAAATTGAGTGTCTTTATCGCCCAGTAAGCCTTGTGTTCCAATTCAACAGGCAAGTGACAAGCTCTTCCAAAGACAATTCGATATGGAGACATTCCAATCGGGGTTTTGAAAGCTGTTCGGTAAGCCCATAGTGCATCGGTTAGTCGTAATGACCAATCCTTACGATCTGGATTTACCGTTTTTTGTAAAATATTTTTAATCTCTCGATTGGATATCTCCACTTGTCCACTTGTTTGTGGGTGATAAGGGGTAGAAACTTTATGGGTTATCCCATATTTTTTCATCAAGGCATCAAAAGGCCGATTACAAAAGTGTGTACCCCCATCACTGATAATGGCTCGAGGTGTTCCAAACCTTGATAAAACATTTTCTTTTAAAAATCGCAAGACCGTTTTGTGGTCATTGGTTTTGCTTGGAACAGCCTCGATCCATTTTGACACATAATCAATGGCTACTAAGATATAAAGATACCCAAAAGAAGGAGAGAATGGTCCTATGAAATCGATGCCCCAACAGTCAAAGACTTCAATAATCAAAATTGGGTTGAGAGGCATCATATTCCGACGGGAGATTCCTCCTAATTTTTGGCAGCGCTCACATGCTTTGCAAAACTCATGAGTGTCCTTAAAAAGAGTGGGCCAATAAAAACCACATTGCAGAATTTTTGCGGTAGTCTTTTTGGCTGAAAAATGACCACCACATGCTTCAGAGTGACAAAAGGAGATGACATTCATGTGTTCAGAATCAGGCACACATCTCCGAATAATTTGATCAGAACAATATTTAAACAAATAAGGATCATCCCAGAAAAATCTACGTACCTCGGTCAAAAATTTCTTTTTATCTTGTTGTTTCCAATGAATAGGAAGGTTACCTGTAACAAGATAGTTCGCAATATCTGCAAACCAAGGTAATTGGGAGACAGCAAAAAGTTGCTCATCGGGAAACGTGTCTTTGATCGGCATTGTCTCCAAGGAATCAGAGAGCACAAGACGGGATAAATGATCAGCCACTACATTTTCTACTCCTTTTTTATCTTTAATTTCTAAGTCAAATTCCTGGAGTAGGAGGATCCACCTAGGGGGTCTTGGTTTAGCATCCTTCTTAGAAAGAAGGTACTTTAAAGCTGCATGGTCAGTGAATATAACAATTCGAGATCCAATCAAGTAAGATCGGAACTTGTCAAGTGCAAAGACTACGGCTAGGAGTTCTTTTTCGGTAGTAGAATAGTTCATCTGAGCACTGTTCAAGGTCCTACTTGCATAGTAAATGACACAAGGCTTCTTATCCTTGCGTTGCCCTAGCACGGCCCCAACCGCATAATCACTAGCATCACACATGATTTCAAACGGTAAACTCCAATCAGGTGGTTGCATTATAGGAGCAGAAGTCAACATGCCTTTCAGCTTTGCAAAAGCTTCCTGGCATGCCTTAGTCCACTCGAAGGAGTTTTCCTTTGATAGAAGGTTACACAATGGTCTAGATATTGCACTAAAGTCTTTAATAAACCTTCTGTAAAATCCTGCATGACCTAGAAAAGATCTAATGTCCTTAATGGTCTTTGGGGTAGGCAAATTGGCTATCAGATCAATTTTGGCTCTATCCACTTCGATTCCTCGGGAGGAGACAATGTGGCCAAGCACGATCCCTTTAGAGACCATAAAATGACACTTCTCCCAATTCAGAATGAGGTTTTTCTCCTCACATCTAACCAAAACATTCTTTAAATGAAACAGACAATCATCAAAAGAATCACCAAACACAGAAAAATCATCCATAAACACTTCAAGAAAACGCTCTACCATATCGCTAAATATACTCAACATGCATCTTTGGAATGTGGCAGGAGCATTACACAACCCAAATGGCATCCTTCGATAAGCAAAAGTGCCGAATGGACATGTAAAAGTGGTCTTTTCTTGATCCTCAGGTGCAATTTCTATCTGATTATAACCGGAGTACCCATCTAGGAAACAATAAAATTTATGACCAGCTACTCTTTCTAAAATTTGGTCCATGAAGGGCAATGGGAAATGGTCTTTCCTAGTCACAGAGTTCAACTTCCTATAGTCAATGCACACTCGCCAACCAGTTGTGACTCTAGTTGGGATTAATTCATCATTAGCATTCTTGACTACAGTTATACCGGATTTCTTAGGTACCACTTGGGTAGGACTTACCCACTGACTATCAGAAATAGGGTATATGATCCCTACATCCAAAAGTTTTAGGACTTCCGCTCTAACCACATCTTTCATGTTGGGATTCAGCCTGTGCTGCATCTCTCTAGAGGGTTTAGCATTATCCTCCAAATATATCCTATGGGTACAAATTAAGGGACTGATTCCCTTAATATCAGCTATGGTCCACCCTATTGCACCTTTGTGTTCTCTAAGAACATCAATTAATTTTTCTTCCTGAGTCTCATTCAATTGTGAGGAGATGACCACTGGGAATGTCTCTGCTTGTCCCAAAAATGCATATTTGAGATCAGCTGGCAAAGGTTTCAACTCAAGCTTTGGTGTTTGGATACTTGAAGGGAGGGGCAGGGTATCGCGAGGTGGCAATTCCTCAAAACGTGATCTCCACTTGTTAGTATCCAACACCGGAACAGATTCCAACAAAGAGTTTACAGAATTAATGTCCTCATCAAAATCATTAAAATGTGTCAAACAAGCTTCTAGAGGATCAGAAAAAGAAGATTGAAAAAATTGGTTTTGCACAAGAGTTTCAATCAAGTTTACTCCATGCACATCATCATCATCATCCCCCGGTTGTTTGCAGATATTAAAAATATTTAATTCCAAAGTCATGTTGCCAAACGAGAGTTTCATGACACCATTCCTGCAATTGATCAAAGCATTGGAGGTTGCAAGAAATGGGCGGCCTAAAATAACAGGAATTTGAGTGCATGCATTCAACACAGGTTGTGTGTCCAAGACAATAAAATCAACAGGAAAGTAAAATTTGTCTACTTGGACCAACACATCCTCAACTACCCCTCTCGGTATTTTCACTGAACGGTCAGCAAGTTGGAGTGTTACCTTAGTGGGCTTTAGCTCACCAAGACCCAACTGCTCATACACCGAGTAGGGTAAGAGGTTAACACTAGCCCCAAGGTCAAGCAAAGCTTGCTCTATCCTGAAGTTCCCAATAATACAAGAAATTGTTGGGCATCCTGGATCTTTGTATTTGGGTGGGGTATTATGTTGAATGATTGCACTCACTTGTTCTGTTAAGAAAGCTTTCTTTTGTACATTAAGTCTACGCTTGACTGTACATAAATCTTTTAAGAATTTGGCATATGATGGAATTTGTTTGATAGCGTCTAACAAGGGGATGTTGATCTTTACCTGTTTGAAGATTTCTAATATATCAGCATTATGGACTAACTTTTGAGGAGGTTGTAACCTTTGGGGAAAAGGAGCAGGTATCGGACATTGCAAAACCATATCAGATTTGGACTTAACAAGTTCATCATCACTCTTTGATTTTAAAGATTCCTTAGGTTTGTGAACCTTCTTTGGAATATCTTTATCAATTATTTTTCCATTTCGTAGAGTGGTGATGGACTTGATATGTTCCTCTTGGGAATCTGAAGAATTTAAATTACTTACCTCAAATTGACCTCTAGGATTTGGTTGAGGTTGAGCAGGAAATTTGCCCTTTTCTTGAAAGCTCAACGAAGAGGTCAACTCTTTGACAGAATTCTTCAGATCATTGATAGCTTGCATTGTCTGATTATTAATGTTTGTTTGACCTTGCATGAATTGTTGCAACGTCTCTTCAAGGGTCTTCTTATGTGGAGGCACATAAGGAGTATGAGTGGAAGGCCCCTGAGGAGAGTTGTTTGCAGTAGGACCATTTTTCCAACTAAAGTTGGGATGGTTCCTCCAACCAGGATTGTAAGTTTCCGAGTAGGGAGAAGAAAAAGGCCTTTTATAGGTGTTCATGACATTTGCTTGATCATGTAACACCTCTTGAAAAGCTGGGATTGTTGGACAATCCTGAGTTCGGTGTACATTAGTCTCGCATATGCCACAAACATCTTCCACTTTTTCAGTGGCCTAATTGAGTTTACTTTCATAAGTTCCATGGCTTCTACTTTTCTGGTCAAACTGGCTATTTTGGCATTCACATCATTATTCTCTTCTTTCAGGAGGTACATACCTCCCTTAGTCATGGCATTAGGCTTGGTTTTATCAGACCTATCAGATCTATCAGTGTTATCCCAAGATTGGGCATTTTCAGCTAATTGGTCAAAATAATCCCAAGCCTCTTCGGGATCTTTATTTAAAAACTCACCATTGCACATCATCTCTACGAACTGATGCATTTGAGAAGTTAAACCTTCATAGAAAAAACTAACAGTACGCCATGTCTCGTAGCCATGATGGGGGCAAGTCAACAATAATTCCTTGAAACGTTCCCAACATTGGAAAAAAGTTTCATTCTCCTTTTGGGAGAAATTCATGATGTTCCTCCTGAGAGTATTAGTCTTATGGGTAGGGAAGAATTTTTTTAGAAACTCCCTGGTCAGTTCTTGCCATGTGCCAATGGACCTTGGCTTTAGAGAATTTAGCCAATTTTTGGCCTTCTCTTTTAAAGAGAAAGGGAACAATTTTAACCTAACCACATCATCACTAACATTTTGATTGTGCAAGGTTGCACAAACCTCATCAAATTCTTTCAAGTGTAGGTAAGGACTTTCTGAATCTAAGCCATGGAACTTAGGAAGTAATTGAATCACTCCCGGTTTTAAGTCAAAAGTATTTGCATTAGTGGGAAAAACCATACAAGACGGAGAACTCATCCTTGTTGGTTGCAAATATTCACGCAAGGTCAGCATTGGTGGATTATTATGAACTCCATTATCCCCCTGATCACTTTCATTGTCAGTCATAGTGTCTGATGAATAAGAATGATCAGAATCTTCAAACAAGTTATTAGACAAGTCTTCAATCTCAAAGTCTGTTCTCCTCAAGCGGCTTGTGTGATCTCGTTGCCACGTGATCATACAAATGAGAGAACTTAAAGGGAAAGTCGGGGATTCAAACAAGAATGCATGCACCTCCTATAAGTCTTCTATACGAACAAGCTAGCTAAAGGGGGCGACAGACGAGGCACGTATACAGAGTATACGCCGAGCTTCCCCACTAGGTTGTAAGTTGACAGTAGATGCAAGATAAGTAGGAGAATAATGAGAGTGAAGGAGTGAGTTTACCAGAAGTGAAGAAATTCCTGAACTTAGGCAAAGCAATGTTTGTTTCCAAGTAGGCAAGCAATAGATGTACCTGTTTAAAACAAGCAATATCAATCCGCTTAATTACCTACCGTGGGAGGGAGCACGGAATTCCAACCTTCCACCTATGTGATATAATCCCTTCAAGCAAGTTAATTGATTTCCTACCATGGGAGGGTGCACGGAATTCCAACCTTCCACTAAAAAAAATAAAAAAAATCAGACTCCTTTTTTTTTTCAATCAAGTTAAAAAGCAAAAAAATAGAAGTTAGAAGTTAAGAGTTAGAAGTTAGAAGCAAGAAGGTAAAAGTTAGCAGTTAGCAGTTAGAAGTTAGGAGCAAGAAAGTAAAAGTTAGATGTCAGGTGCAGAAAGTAAAAGTTAAGAGTTAGAATTAGAGGGAATGGGGAATGGGAGAATTTCATAACCCGTGTTCTCGTCACACGTTGCAATCCCCGGCAACGGCGCCAAAAACTTGTTACAACTTAATTTAATCCAAATTAATGGACATAAAATCAAGAGTAAAAATAATATACTTGCAAGTGCACAAGTGACACAGTTGATGTATCTGGTGAGCACAGGGTCGAATCCACAGGGATTGACTATTGTGCAACAAGAATTAAGGAAACGAAATCTAGAGAAAAAAGAGATTTAAAATCAGTTTTCCACTCAATGAGAATGGAGCAAAAATCACTGTTACTGTAAAGCAATGAAAAAGAGGTCTAAGGTTTCAGGAAAATCCACCTATCCCTCCTTATGCTTAGATTTGGATGAAAACACATCTAGAAATAAATAATAATTTAATCTAGATGGAAAATTATACGATAAAACCACTGACCATTAAATTCAATTGAATAATTAGAGAAATAAAAAATCACTTTGTATCCAACTCACAGGGGATCCAAGCATTCCATATATCATTCGATCATATGAAATCAAAGAACATATAGAGAGGAACAATTAACCAAACTAAGAAAATTATTCAATTAAAATAAATAATCAAACCATCCACATCATCCACATAAATTGGAAAAAATTTCCCTAACCTTAGAAGGGTGTTTAGCCAACCATGTTTGGAGTTGTTATCCTCCTTAATGGTTTTCCAAACACTACAATAAAATAACTCCAAAAAAAACTAAAAGAAGAAGAGAGAAAATAGAATGAGAAAAGATCAGAGAGAGCCCCAAAAGTCTCTCACTTTAGGTTTATATAGACTAAAGGGAAGAAGAGAAGGGAAAGAAAAACAAAAGAGAAACTTCTAATTCCAAAATTCCAACCAAAATTGCACTTCCCTCCTCTTGATGACATGTTTTGACCCCTTAAACGTCCGAATTAGGTGATCTTTATGAAATACAATTTTGTTTCCCTTTACGTCTTCTTTTCAAAACATCAAACCTTGCCTTAATCCGAATTTTGAGTCAAAAGTTATATCCAAATTAGTAAGTACTGTCCAGATTAGGCGGGAATCCGGGAAATCCTCCTTCTTTGTTTGAGATTGGTTGCTAAATAATAGCATTCCTCTAGCCATCCACGAAATTTCTTGCCTTTCTTGTAGATTTAGTTGAACTCCATTAAACTCCTTACTTGAATTCCAAAATTCACCCAAAATAAAGAGTTCTTGTGACCAAAATAGGCTTTCTCCTTTTTTCTGAAATAGAAACATCAATATAGCACACTTCTTCTTTCTAATTCAAGAGAATTCCACCATTTTTATGCCAAAATCATATTAATCCATATCTTCCTAAGATTCTCCAGCCATGTTGTAGAATCTTTCTATACTTGGTCTTGGGCTTTGCTCTTGGGCTTTGACTCTTTGACTTGAGACTTGGCTTCTTGGACTTTTGGCTTGGGCTTTGCACTTTGGGCTCTAACTCCTTTAGATCTTTGAGTTGAACATGGGCTATTTGAAACTTTGGACTTCTTGAATCCCGAGAGTAATCTGGGGTTAGGATTCCTACAAAAAATAAATACACGTAATAAGTCTCTCTTAAAAATATTTTGCATGCGGCCTTCCAAGACATGTATAAATACATGCAAATGTATCATGAAAATTAAGAGAAAGAGGACAACGCAATGGTGAGGAGAAATACACCACTTTACGTGTAAAAATGAAGATATAAACCAAAGAAGTATGATAATGCTTATTTAAATGAGGATAATTAAGCAAAATTAAGCACTTATCATAGCATATTGTACACACAACCATCATATCATATAATAGTAGGTATTCACAACTTACAAAATTTAGCATCCTAGCATACCTTACACGACATCATCAGATGCACGTGCGTCTCTTTCTGACAAGGCAAAAACTCGACCTTGATTTGCTTGGCGAGGCGACCGTGTAGATGGTGAGGGCCTCGACGCCTGTGACGAGCTTTGCTGAGAGGACTACTTGATAGGGGGCCTACTCCCTTGACACTGAGGTGGCATCTGAGGGCAAGGACAATCTCTGATGATGTGGCCCTGGTCATCACAATGAAAGCATCCCCCCGAGATCTTCCTACACTCTCCAGCCAAATGTCTCCTACCATAATAAGTACAAATCTCATAAGAGAATGAGGAGGGCGCATATCCCGTGGCCTGAGATAGTGCAGGGCGAGGTGCCTAAGTAGTAGCCGGGCGTGAAGCCTGTGGGGCAAACAAACGAGGAGCCTGTGGCACTGAATACAACCTCTGTGACTGTGTTGGCCCTAAAGGCTGGTAGGAAGTAATCCTGGCTCTCTTCTCTACTGAGCCACTAGACTGGCCTCTCTCCATTCCCCTTCTTTTGAAGAATCCTTCGGAATTAGACTCAGTAAGTTGGGCTTTGTCCACTACCTCGGCATATGTCTCATGCCTAAAGATCGAGACTCTATCCTTGATGTATGCCTTCAACCCTCTCTCAAACTTCCAGGCTTTCATAGCCTCAGTAGCTATCATGTGAGGAGCGAATCTAGATAGCTATGAGAACTTAGCCTCGTATGCGGCCACAGACATGTTATCTTGCTCCAAGGTGATAAACTCAACCTCCTTTTTCTTCATTCCCATAGGGAAGTATATCTTGTAGAAAACATCCAAGAATTCTCCCCAAGTCCAATCTTGACCCTGTCGGGTCAAATCTTGAGTCTTTACCATGGACCTCCATCAATGGTCAACCTCACCTTCGAGCATAAAGGTAGCCTAGGTGACCTCTCCGCCTTAGTAGGCAACAAGACTGAAAAGAGCTTTTCAAGCTGCTTGATCCATGCTTCTGCCACTAGTGGATCAATGCTCCCACAAAATATAGGAGGCCTCATCCTCCTAAAAGCCTCTATCCCTGCTTGTGCTCTATTTGGAGGAGCAGCTATAAGTGCGGCAATAGGAGAAGTAGCAGGTTGCTTAGCCCGCTAGCATAGTCAATGTCTCGGCTATAGACGTAAAAGCTTGAGCAAAGTCGGGTTGTTTATCACCCAATGGAGCATCACCTTCATTTCCCCTTGTATTGTATCCGCGACCCCAAGTACCGCGTCTCATGATTAAATCCTGAGAACAATAGTACCACATGAGTCTAACTTGGACACACATTCTATAATCATTTCCACAATCACTTAATATTTATTATGTATGCAACAACACACCAAGGTATAGATAACAAAATGATAGGCATACAATTTGTATTTCTAGCATATGACACTAAGTTCGGTCGGTTTCCAACCGGTTATGGACTAAGACGAAGTGGTTAGTCTATACTTGGAATACGAATCCTTCCTAAAACCTAATGCCTTGTTTAAATCATGGTATCAAGTACTAAATGACCCTAGGGAATCTAATCCCTAGAGCTCTGATACCACTTCTGTAATGCCCCAAAATCCCCCTTAGGAGTTAAGGGAGACTTTAGGTGTGACTA
Organism: Tetracentron sinense; assembly: GCA_015143295.1. Taxonomy (NCBI): domain Eukaryota; kingdom Viridiplantae; phylum Streptophyta; class Magnoliopsida; order Trochodendrales; family Trochodendraceae; genus Tetracentron; species Tetracentron sinense. The sequence continues at coordinate 20,580,987 of CM026556.1, read as the reverse complement.
TACATGACTTGGCAACAATGCTGTATACTGAACAAGGCAAACATTATATAATGAAGACATGATACAGAGTGCGAAAGCTAAAACAATGCGGAAGTGAAAACCTACTTTTTCCTTTTCTATACGTAGTATGTATTCCAAGTTCATATACAAAAACGTAATAAGTAGAGGTTGACATGCGAACCTATCAAAATACAAAATCATAAATCGTCTCTCTCTCTCAATACTCATTCGGGTAAGGCCAGCTATCTAAGTCTCTGGCCTCCACTTGAGGCTCCACCATAGGGTCCTCCTCACCGTAATCCTCCTCGATCCAAGGACCAGGAGCACATATGTTGAACCGTGTACCTGCCGACATCAATATGTACGACTGAGTATGGAATACTCAGCGAGTACAAACCACTAGCTGGCAATAGTAATAAAAAAATGAAAAGCACAATTTCAACTCAATTAAACATGATGATCATGACATGCGTGAGAATACATGCGAAAACTCCAAATAAAACCCATGTTCATAAATCATACTTATTCTTGAAGATAGCTTTTCGTGCCAACTTGTTTGTCGTGTTTAAATACTCATACTTGTCTTGTGAGAATCATACATGTCTTGTCTTTCTTGTCATGTTTAGAATCACAATTGCCTTGTCATGCTTGTCTTGACTTGCCTTGTCATTCTTATCTTGTGAGCTGGGTATGTAAATACCTTTCAACGAAATATAGAAAGTAACTTGTGAGTCGGGAACGTAAGTACCCTTCAGCGAAATAGAAAAGGTACACCAACATCCTTGACCGGCCCTTTGTCCGGCATTATCATGATTGTCTTTTTTTCTTATGAGCCAGATATGACATATCCTAGGATATGCCCTATCCTTGACAGGCCCAAAGTTAGGCTTTATCCGTCTTGCTTGTTTTTTTGTGAGCCAGATATGACATATCCTAGGATATGCCCTATCCTTGACCGACCCGAAGTTCGGCTTTATCATTCATTTTGTGAATCACATGTCTTGTTCTTGCTTGTTTTCCCCATGTACATATATTAAAAAAAACTCGATTCATGTGTGCTTGTGTGTAGCAATAGGTGGCAATCATGATAACATGAACAATTAAAGAACATCATTTGCCATTTCCAACTTCTATAGACATAAGAAAATTTGAGAAAACACATAAAGCATATTAGCACACTTTACAAATTGGGGAAAACCCCTAAATCAGGGTCCATAATCTTGAGTTTAATTTTCAGACATGCATTTCGTCAAACACCTAATGTTCAACATTTCCTTAAGTCTTTTAACTCATATTTTCATCATTCACATTTCATCAAACATCTTGTGTGTGTTTATTATGTGTACATTGCCCTTCCCCATTTCCATCACACAACAAATCCACATCTACTTGGCATCCAATCGCCTCAACCATCCATCCATTCCACACTTCCATTACCATTTACTTTAGTCTCAATCTTTTTAAGGAACATGGTAGATTTCAGGGAAGAAGGAAATAGACAAGATCAATCCACAACTATTTCAAGGAAATCTAGGTTATTACTAAAGCCAACTAGAAGGATGTACTAACCTTGAGGATTAACTCTTAACTTGAAGAAAACCCCTTGATTAAGAATCCAAGATTTGAAAAAAGGATCCAAGCTTTGAAGAAAGATCACCCAAGCTCCCTTAGTCAAAAGCCCTAGCTTTTCCCTTTCTCCCTTCTCCAACTCTCTCGAATTATTTTTTGAGGGTTTATGAAACCCCCACCCATGAATTTGGGGAATATATAGAGTAAGGGGAGGTCAAAGGACCTTCCTACCCTTAATGAAATGGTGAAAATGGCCCAACTGGGCAATTTCTCGGGGTCCCAGTCGGCCAGCTAGGTGGGGCAGTCAAACAGCCAGGCTAAAACCCCTATTGTAAGCCCATTTTTGGTGACATTCAGTCGACCGGCCATGAGGGGCGGTCGACCGGAATTCACCAGCAACCCCTGTTTTTTCCTGCTCGATGTTTTGACCATAACTGTTCTGTAGAGCCCCGGACCTTTTCACAGTTAATGCATGACACTTTCGTTGTCATTTTGCCTTTAAAGAGGTATAATAAATAAATAAGGAAGAAATTAGAGATTTCGAAATGTCAGAAATGTTCCTTTTCGAAGTACGAGCCCAACGCAAGTTGAATCGTCAAAATCGGATGAACGAGTCAAAAGATATGGCCAAAACAGTCTGAACCTGTAGGCAAAACGTAGTTCGGAAGGCACTAAGGACGTGCTCTGACATCGTACTCTGATAACGTAGCACAGACAACGTACTCTTAACGTATACGTTGTGCATCCGTTGTACAGCTCACAACGGGTACGTTGTACAGCTCACAACGGGTACGTTGTACAGCACAACGGGCACGTTGTACATAAGACAACGGACTACGAGCTCAGCACTATGCAAGACACAACGTGACAACGGGTTCGGCACCCTTCACAACGGACAACGTGTTTGGTAATATTCACAGCACAACGAGTTGGCACTATTCAACGCACAACGAGTTGGCGCTATTCACAGCACAACGAGTTGGCACTATTCACAGCACAACGAGTTGGCACTGTTCACAGCACAACGAGTTGGCACTATTCACAGCACAACGAGTTGGCACTATGACCAGCACAACGAGTTAGCACTGTTCACAGCACAACGTGTTCAGCACTGTCCACAGATCAACGTGTTCGACATTCGTGTTTTTATAGAAATTCCAGTAAGGGTATTATGGTCTTTTGGTCGGTTCACTCTTACCTTAAGAGTTTAACCCGAGCCTTTAGGGCATCAATCGACACTTAGAGAGTTTGAGAGAATAGGAGAAAGGGGAGAAGGCGATTCCAACCTAGGGTTTCCATTTTGGAGAGAAATCAAAGGGTTTTGAAACCCTAGATCACTTCTAGTCCGGTTTTCTTCAAGATCTCGGCTCAAGCTCGTTCGAAGCTCGTGTTCCAAGCTAGGGCAGCAACTCACAGTCGTTTGGAAGAGGGGTTTCTTCCTCATTTCTTCAAGGTCGGTACTTCTTGCTACCCTCCTAGTTATAGCTTCTCTTTTCCTTTATTTCTTCGTATTTTTCCTTCACTTATATATGGGTTATGAGATTGGAGGTATGAATGGTGAATGGAGGTGGATGTTGGCGAATGGATGCCGTGTGGATGATGTGATGAATGAATGGGAAAGGGCATTGTACTAATAATGAACATTCAAGTGTGATGTGAGCATAACCCTCCTAGAAAAGCATGATTTAAGTTTAAATGATTAATGAATAATGAACACACCATGTTTGATGAAATGTCAAGGTGAATACAGTGAGTTGGAAATTTGGAAATGCATGCCTAATAAATTATGGATATTGCTAGGGCCTATGACAGTGTGTTTTCTTGCTTTCCCTAAATGATGTGAATGTTACATTGCTCAATCATTGACGTTATATGTGTTGTGAAATTACCCAAATGTCATGTTTAAATTTAAATGCAAGTATGTAGACGTTTCCCACGAGCACGGCATGCATGACATGATTTATCGAGGTTTTCAAGAACATGGTTAGAGGTGGGACATATCCTACGATATGTTTTACCTCGCTTTTTCACAAGAAAACAAGAACAAACATTCTACGAGAGGTCTCCCCTCACTCACAAGTGCATATCATGAAGAAGGGCCTCCCTTCCCTCGCATGTACATACATATCATGAAGAAGGGTCTCCCTTCCCTCTCAAGTGCATTGCATAAAGAAGGGTCTCCCTTCCCTCTCAAGGCATCTCACAAGCGCATCTCACAAGTATATCTTACAAGTGTATCTCACAAGTTACATGATCACAAGCAAGCACGCATGACATGCATGACATGACACGACATACAAGAATCAAGCAAGATAGACAAGATGAGTTTTCAAGCACGAAAATGGTACTTTAAGTCAACTCAAGTGCACGATGGTTTCAAGTGGTTTTATCGGTTTTCTACGAAATACAAGCATGATTATAAATTGCTTTACTTCCTTGTATGATATGAATTGTTTCCGTCTAACATAAATGTATTGCTCCTGAATTATGTATTGCCATTTTTATACTATAATTGTTGGTTAGTATTTAGTACCCGCTGAGTATTCCATGCTCAGCCGTACTTCTTATGTCGGCAGGTTCTGAGGGAGCTGCTGCTCCATTTGATGTTTGTGCTCCTGGTCCATGGGTGGAAGAGGAGTACGTCGAGGAGCCTTTGGAGGAACCTCCCGTAGAGGGTTATCAGTAGGTGGTGTTAGATTCTGAGTGGATTAGTTGTGGGTGAGATGAGAGATATACCTTCATGTATCTTGGCGGGTTTGTCCGCACTTTCTTTTGGATTCCTTTTGTGTAAACTTGGATTCGTATATACATAGAGGTTTGTTTAGACTTCCGTTGTGTTATGTTAGACTATGTTTCCGCTGTCATCCTCTATTGTATATGCTCTGTGGGTTTTTGCAAGTTGGTTTGTCAAGCAAGTCATGATTAGTCGTCCAAAGTTCACTCTAACTCCTAGGGTGGGTTTTGGGTCGCGACAGAAGTGGTATCAGAGCTTAGGCTTTAGGTCTCTAGGGTCACTTAGAATCTTATACCACGGCTTGACAAGAGCATATGTCAGGAAACAAGTTGGGAAGAAAGTAAGTCGGAAGAGAGTCTTGATCCAAGTGTAAGACTAAACTTTAGTCTTAGTCTAAAATGGTTGCTTTAACCAAGTACGGGTCCTAGGTACGCTAGAACACTAAAGTATAAGTATAATGTGATGAATACTCTTATGACTTGATGTGATGTGTATTAGTATTATACAACTAATACAAATTGAATTATTGTGAAAAGGTATTGAAATAAACTGTGGTTTCAAGTTAGACTCATGTGGTGTTATTATTCTCAGGACTTTAGTCATGAGACGGAACACACGGGGTCGTGGACCACATACCAGAGCTTCCTCTTCTTCACGGGTGAGGATGAGCAGCTGGACCTCTCTCAGGTCTTAGGCTCTATTGCTGAGACACTCGCCATACTGGCAGCTCGGCAGGCTATACCATCATCGGCGGCACCTACTCCACCACCCGCAGCTCCAGTACATCGTACCGCTGGAGTTGAGGCATTCAGGAGATTGAGGCCTCCACCATTCTATGGAAGTGTGGACCCTCTTGCTGCGGAGGCATGGATCCTCCAGATGGAGAAGATCTTTGCGGTCCTCTTGCCTACAGAGGAGGAGAGAGTAGCATGGGCAGCTTTCATGCTAGAGAGCGAAGCCCACCATTGGTGGTTGTCCGCACTGAGGATGCGAGATTTGACCATGCAGGGTCAACCTTGGACTTGGGAGGAGTTCAAGGACACTTTTTATAAGAAGTACTTTCCGATCGGAGCACGGGAAAGGAAAGAGAGAGAATTCATCAACCTTTAGCAAGGTTCGATGTCAGTAGCACAATATGAAGCTAAGTTCTCGGAGCTCTCTAGATTTGCGCCTCACATGGTGGCTACCGAGGCAATGAAGGCAAGAAGGTTTGAGCAAGGGCTCAAGGATGTTATTATGGAGAAGGTTTCCGTTTTCAGGCATGCTACCTACCCTGAAGTGGTAGACAAGGCCTTGTTGGTTGAGACCAACTCTGAGGCGGTGTCCAAGAAGAGGGAATTGATGAGAGGCCAATCCAGTAGTTCAACACCTCTAGAGAGGCGGGCTCGTACCGGCCCTTATCAGTATGCATGGCCAGCACCACCGATGAGGCCATCTTATGCGCCTCCAGCTCCACGGCAGTATGTGCCTCAAGCACCGCGACCTCAGGCTCTTCCGGCCCCACGGCCTATTACACCTCAGATGGTGAGGTATGCTCCACCTCCGGCCCCTCCGACCTATACACACGAGGTCTGCACTTCATGCGGCCGAAGGCACTCGGCAGGAGATTGCCGAAGGGCATCGGGTGGATGTTTTCATTGTGGTCGCCAGGGCCATATGATCAGGGATTGCCCCAGTCGGCATTTACCAGGCCAGTCTCAGGGGATTAGTCCACCAGCGCGCCCAGGAGGATCATATCAGGCGTCATCTCAGACTACCCGGTCTACACCTCAGTCTCGCCAGGCGAACCAGGGGCGTGTATTTGCTTTGACAGAGGGTGATGCACTTGCATCCGATGATGTGGTGCAAGGTACGCGTTTGGAGTTATTTTCTTTATTCGGGATTGTTATGTTATGCTATATTCTTTGTGTACGTACTTGGCATGTTATATATGTATATATACCTACATGTATACACTGTTGATGCATGGATTAACTCCGCTAGTTAAAATTTCAGGAACCCTACTAGTCAATGAGTATTTGGCTTGAGTGTTGATTGATACCGGGTCTACTCATTCATTTGTCTTGCCGAGTTTTTCAGAAGGCTTTTCTGTAGAGCCAAGTCAGCTAGAACCGGAGTTAGCAATTTCGACTCCTCTCGGCAAAACAGTATTGGCAGATAAAGTGTATAGAAATAGTGTGGTCCAAGTTGGAAGCCACGAGTTGGCGGTTGATCTCATCGTCCTTGGATTCCAAGACTTTGATGTCATATTGGGAATGGATTGGTTAGCAGCACATCATGGGCATGTAGCTTGCTTTGAGAAGATGGTACTCTTCAAGCCGGTAGAAGGAAAACCATTTCACTTTCAGGGGTTGAAAGGTAGAGATATTGCTCGTTTTGCGGCGTTGAGCTTAGCTAAACCCGAGGCAAAGGACTCATCGACTATTCCAGTTGTGAGTGAATTCCTGGATGTGTTTCCAGAGGAGTTGCCAGGATTACCTCCAGATAGGGAGATTGAGTTTGTGATCGAGCTTGCACCAGGCACAGCTCCTGTTTTCAGAGCTCCGTATAGAATGGCCCCTATTGAACTCAAAGAGTTAAAGACCCAGTTGGAAGAATTACAAGGTCTTGGTTTCATTCGACCAAGTGTCTCACCGTGGGGTGCCCCGGTGTTGTTTGTTAAGAAGAAAGATGGCTCGATGCGGATGTGCGTCAATTACAGTCAATTGAACAAAGTCACTATAAAGAATAGGTATCCCTTGCCTAGGATTGATGACTTGTTCGATCAGTTGAAGGGAGCGAGATTTTTCTCGAAGATAGACCTTCGATCGGGTTATCACCAGTTGAAGATTAAGGTGGAAGATGTTCCCAAAACTGCTTTCAGGACTCAGTATGGACACTACGAGTTCTTGGTGATGCCTTTTGGACTCACGAACGCGCCGGCAGCCTTTATAGATTTGATGAACCGGGTGTTCTAGCCATATCTTGATAGGTGTGTGATTGTATTTGTTGATGACATTTTGGTCTATTCCCAGACACGGGAAGATCACACACGCGACCTATGCCTTGCTTTGGAAATGCTAAGAGAGCACAAGCTATACGCTAAACTCAGTAAGTGTGAGTTTTGGTTGGAAGAGGTGGCATTTCTAGGCCACGTTGTTTCTGTGGAAGGCATCTTGGTTGATCCAAAGAAGATAGATGCACTCATGAGTTGGGCAAGGCCCAAGAGTGTCACAGAGATACGTAGTTTCCTTGGATTGGCAGGCTACTACAAGAGATTTGTAGAGGGCTTCTCTAGCCTTGCGGCACCGCTCACTTACCTGACAAGGAAGAACGCCAAGTTTGTATGGAGTGATAAGTGCGAGATCAGTTTCACGGAACTGAAGAAGAGGCTTACTACAGCCCCTGTCCTTACTGTGCCATCCGGACCTTATGGGTATGAGGTGTATTGTGATGCCTCGCACGTTGGACTTGGGTGCGTACTCATGCAGCACAAGAAAGTCATTGCCTATGCATCAAGGCAGTTGAAGGAGCATGAGAAGAATTATCTCACGCACGACTTGGAGCTTGCGGCGGTCGTGTTTGCACTTAAGATTTGGCGTCATTACCTTTATGGGGTGGAGTTCTATGTGTTCACTAATCACAAGAGTCTCAAGTATCTCTTTTCCCAAAAGGAGCTGAATCTAAGGCAACGGCGTTGGATGAAATTTTTGAAAGACTATGATTGTACCATTCAATACCACCCGGGTAAAGCAAATCTAGTGGCTGATGCTTTGAGTAGAAGACCTCAAGGGTTGTTAGCACACATGTTGGTTCAAGAATGGAAGCTACTAGAAGATTTGGCAAATCTGGACATCAGTGTGAATAACTCTGTCCATGGTCCTACCTTAGCAAATGTTACGGTTCGGCCGTACATTATAGATTTGATCCAAGAATATCAAGCCATGGATACGGAATTGTTGGCTTATCGGGACAAGGAAGTTGCTAAGGGAAGTGAGGACTTCTCTCTCACTAGTCGGGGTGCTATCACATTCAAGGGAAGGCTGTGCGTCCCAGCCAATGCAGATCTTCGAAGAGAGATTTTGGATGAAGCACATCGTTCGAAGTACACAGTGCATCCAGGGGGTACAAAGATGTAGCGGAACCTCAAGAGTCACTTTTGGTGGCGGAATATGAAGAGGGATGTTGAGGAGTATGTAGCACGATGCTTAGTGTGCCAACAGGTGAAGGCAGAGCACATGTGGCCGGCTGGTCTATTGTATTCTCTTCCTATTCCCGAGTGGAAATGGGAGAACATATCCATGGATTTCATAGTTGGCTTGCCAAAAACGGCAAGGGGCTCAGATGCGATATGGGTAGTAGTGGATCGTTTGACGAAGTCCGCTCACTTCTTACCTTACCGAACTACTTTCAACTCTAGTCAGTTAGCCGCTTTGTACATCAAGGAAGTGGTGAGGTTGCACGGAGTGCCCGTTAGTATTGTGTCAGATCGGGATCCAAGATTCACATCACGATTCTGGAAAAGCTTCCAGGAGGCTATGGGTTCCCGACTTGATTTCAGCACCGCTTTTCATCCACAGACGGATGGACAAACCGAGAGAGTGAACCAAGTCATTGAAGACATGCTTCGGGCTTGTATGTTGGATTTCAGAGGCAGTTGGGAAGAGCACTTGCCTTTGGTTGAATTCGCCTATAATAACAGCTATCAGGCAAGTATCCAAATGGCACCATTTGAGGCCTTGTATGGGCGAAGTTGTAGGTCTCCTCTCTATTGGGATGAGGTAGGAGAAAGGAAATTACTTGGTCCAGAATTGATTGAGCAAACTGCAAACTCAGTTAAGATCATTCGGGATCGATTGAAAGCCGCTCAAGATCGCCAGAAAAGTTATGCGGACACGCGCCGTAGGGACTTGGAATTTCAAGTAGGGGATCAAGTTTTTGTGAAAGTATCTCCTAGCAAAGGGATCATGAGATTTGGAAAGCGAGTCAAGCTCAGTCCTCGGTATGTTGGGCCTTTTGAGATTATCACACGAGTTGGTGAGGTTGCTTACAGGGTAGCTCTCCCACCTCACATGGCCGCAGTTCACAACGTCTTCCATGTGTCTATGCTTCGGAAGTACATTGCGGATCCTTCGCATGTCATAGACTTGGAACCGTTGGAAATTCGAGAGGACCTCACCTTGATTGAAAAGTCGGTTCAGATTTTGGATCGAAGAGATCAGGTGCTTCGCAACAAGACAATCCCTTTGGTTCTTGTGCAATGGCAACACCATGCTCGGGAAGAAGCTACATGGGAGCGTGAAGCCGAAGTCAAAGCAAAGTACCCAGATTTGATTGAATGAGTGTTTGTATATGACTGGTAATTTTCTTTTTTTGGTTTGCAATGCAAGTAGAGTCTGAATTTCGAGGACGAAATTTTTGTAAGGGGGGGAGGATGTAGAGCCCCGGACCTTTTCACAGTTAATGCATGACACTTTCGTTGTCATTTTGCCTTTAAAGAGGTATAATAAATAAATAAGGAAGAAATTAGAGATTTCGAAATGTTAGAAATGTTCCTTTTCGAAGTATGAGCCCAACGCAAGTTGAATCGTCAAAATCGGACGAACGAGTCAAAAGATATGGCCAAAAAATCTGAACCTGTAGGCAAAACGTAGCTCGGAAGGCACTAAGGACGTGCTCTGACGTCGTACTCTGATAACGTAGCACAGACAACGTACTCTTAACGTATACGTTGTGCATCCGTTGTACAGCTCACAACTGGTACGTTGTACAGCTCACAACGGGTACGTTGTACAGCACAACGGGCACGTTGTACATAAAACAACGGACTACGAGCTCAGCACTATGCACGACACAACGTGACAACGGGTTCGGCACCCTTCACAACGGACAATGTGTTTGGTACTATTCACAGCACAACGAGTTGGCACTATTCAACGCACAACGAGTTGGCGCTATTCACAGCACAACGAGTTGGCACTATTCACACCACAATGAGTTGGCACTGTTCACACCACAACGAGTTGGCACTATTCACAGCACAACGAGTTGGCACTATTCACAGCACAACGAGTTGGCACTATGACCAACACAACGAGTTTAGCACTGTCCACAGATCAACGTGTTCAGCATTCGTGTTTTTACAGAAATTTCAGTAAGGGTATTATGGTCTTTTAGTCGGTTCACTCTTTCCTTAAGAGTTTAACCCGAGCCTTTAGGGCATCATTCGACACTTAGAGAGTTTGAGAGAATAGGAGAAAGGGGAGAAGGCGATTCCAACCTAGGGTTTCCATTTTGGAGAGAAATCAAAGGGTTTTGAAACCCTAGATTACTTCCAATCCGGTTTTCTTCAAGATCTCGGCTCAAGCTCGTTCGAAGCTCGTGTTCCAAGCTAGGGCAGCAACTCACAGTCGTTTGGAAGAGGGGTTTCTTCCTCATTTCTTCAAGGTCGGTACTTCTTGCTACCCTCCTAGTTATAGCTTCTCTTTTCCTTTATTTCTTCGTATTTTTCCTTCACTTATATATGGGTTATGAGATTGGAGGTATGAATGGTGAATGGTGAATGGAGGTGGATGTTGGCGAATGGATGCCGTGTGGATGATGTGATGAATGAATGGGAAAGGGCATTGTACTAATAATGAACATACAAGTGTGATGTGACCATAACCCTCCTAGAAAAGCATGATTTAGGTTTAAATGATTAATTAATAATGAACACACCATGTTTGATGAAATGTCAAGGTGAATACAGTGAGTTGGAAATTTGGAAATGCATGCCTAATAAATTATGGATATTGCTAGGGCCTATGACAGTGTGTTTTCTTGCTTTCCATAAATGATGTGAATGTTACATTGCTCAATCATTGACGTTATATGTGTTGTGAAATTACCCAAATGTCATGTTTAAATTTAAATGCAAGTATGTAGACGTTTCCCACGAGCACGGCATGCATGACATGATTTATCGAGGTTTTCAAGAACATGGTTAGAGGTGGGACATATCCTACGATATGTTTTACCTCGCTTTTCACAAGAAAACAAGAACAAACATTCCACGAGGGGTCTCCCCTCACTCACAAGTGCATATCATGAAGAAGGGTCTCCCTTCCCTCGCAAGTACATACATATCATGAAGAAGGGTCTCCCTACCCTCTCAAGTGCATTGCATAAAGAAGGGTCTCCCTTCCCTCTCAAGGCATCTCACAAGCGCATCTCACAAGTACATCTTCCAAGTGTATCTCACAAGTTACATGATCACAAGCAAGCACGCATGACATGCATGACATGACACGACATACAAGAATCAAGCAAGATAGACAAGATGAGTTTTCAAGCACGAAAATGGTACTTTAAGTCAACTCAAGTGCACGAATGGTTTCAAGAGGTTTTATCGGTTTTCTACGAAATACAAGCATGATTATAAATTGCTTTACTTCCTTTTATGATATGAATTTTTTCCGTCTAACATATATGTATTGCTCCTGAATTATGTATTACCATTTTTATACTATAATTGTTGGTTAGTATTTAGTACCCGCTGAGTATTCCATGCTCAGCCGTACTTCTTATGTCGGCAGGTTCTGAGGGAGCTGCTGCTCCATTTGATGTTTGTGCTCCTGGTCCATGGGTGGAAGAGGAGTACGTCGAGGAGCCTTTGGAGGAACCTCCCGTAGAGGGTTATCAGTAGGTGGTGTTAGATTCTGAGTGGATTAGCTGTGGGTGAGATGAGAGATATACCTTCATGTATCTTGGCGGGTCTGTCCGCACTTTCTTTTGGATTCCTTTTGTGTAAACTTGGATTCGTATATACATAGAGGTTTGTTTAGACTTCCGCTGTGTTATGTTAGATTATGTTTCCGCTGTCATCGTCTATTGTATATGCTCTGTGGGTTTTTGCAGGTTGGTTTGTCAAGCAAGTCATGATTAGTCGTCCAAAGTTCACTCTAACTCCTAGGGTGGGTTTTGGGTCGCGACATGTTCACTCACTTATCGGATTTAGGCAATTCAACTTGTGTTGGACTCATCATTCAAAGGGGAATAATTTTGTCTCTAATGAGAACATCCAGATTTGGACTTCTTAATTACCTAAATGAGCTCTAAAGCTAACTGGTCTGGAATGAATTTCAGTAGCTCAGATTTTTCAGCAGACCCGATTTTGGAAATTCGATGCTTAACCTTTCTTCAACTAAAAATATGGAAAAATGATAAACATGAACCTCGAAGAGGGTTTCCATACCTTTCTAATGATTCAAGAATCATTTGATTCTAATTAACGGTGACAAAACTAGAGCTCCTTAAAGTCGAGGTTATGATTAGGCATCTTTCTTTTTCAAACTTAGAACTTGTCCCAATTATGTTTTCACTCCTATAATCAAAAGGAAAACCCCTCTCAAGATATTAACACATTTATAATACTTAAAAACACTTATATTAAAAATAAAAACCCCTATTTCATTTCAAACATAAACCCATAATTACATCAAGGCTTTAGGCATTGGTAAACACTATTCACAACACTATTCACCGTGCCATGCCATCAAAATCCAGGGTTCTACACTCAGTGTTGGAGTATATAGAGCCTTAGTGGCCAGCATTGTAGTTAGGCCAGCCATCTTAGACATGAAAAAAGACTTGTAGTGGAATGATGAAGAACTGCATGCTTCTATGAACAAGTCGATTAACAACGGTTTTGAGGACTTCTGCTGGAGAAATGGTACGGTCTCCTTCAAAGAAAGACTTTGTGTTCCGACAAATAAAGAATTGAGAAGAGAGATTCTAGATGAAGCACACAAATCTAAGTACACTGTCAATCCGGGAGACACCAAGATGTACCAGAACCTCAAAAACTACTTCTATGGAAGGAATGTAAAAAGAGATATGGCTACCTATGTGTCCAATTATTTGGTTTTGCATTATGTCAAAGCCGAGCATTGAAGACCAGTCGGGCTTCTCCAATCCCTTCCGATTCCAGAGTGAAAGTGGGAGAACATCTCTATGGATTTCATTGTGGGTTTGCCAAGGTCGGCTAAGAACTTTGATGTTATATGGGTTATGGTGGACCGTTTGACCAAGTCAACTCATTTCCTCTTTTATCGAACTACAATGCAAACCAACTTGTAAGTTTGTACATCAAGGAGGTAGTCCATATGCATGGAGTACCAGTCAGTATTCTGTCTGATCGAGACCCGAGGATCACTTCAAGGTTTTGAAAGAGTTTTCAGCATGCCATAGGTTCTCACCTAGATTTTAGCACGACTTTTCATCCACAGACAGATGGGCAGACTGAGAGGGTGAACCAAATTATTGAAGACATGCTTCAGGCCTGTATGCTTGATTTTCAGTGTATTTGGGACGAACACTTACCATTTATTGAGTTCACCTATACAAAATCTACCAGGTGAGTATTCAAATGGCACCGTTTGAGGCACTTTAAGGAAGAAGTTGTCTTGCTGGACTAACTGTGGATCAGGGAAAGATTGAAAATGGTCCAAACTAGACAGAAGAGCTATGCCGATATTCGTAGGAGGGATCTTGAGTTCCAAGTGGGAGATTTTGTGTAGAACCCCGAAACTTTTCGTACATGTCTTGGTATGAGTGCCAAGGCATGTAGCCTATGTAGTCTCAAATTCATCAAATGGAAATTTGGAACTGTGAGAAAATTGTGTCAAGAATGCTATGATTAATTTAATGAATTACTTAAGCACGTATTCAAGCTTTAAAGAGACCCTAGTCATGTTTAGGAAAGGTCAAAAGAGAACTAGGATCAGTTTAAGTAGTGAAATGGGTGAGAAAATGGGCTTAGGATCAAGTTTGCAGAGCAACCGATCGCTCGGTCCATTCAGCGATCGATCGGTCCAAAACCGATCGATCGGTAGCTATCGACTGGTTGAAAATTTTGTATGGGGAAATTTTTCAGAGAGTTGATTTTTGGTCGAGAGCTCGATCAACACACCGATCGCTCGGTAGGCAACCGATCGATCGGTCATAAACACCGATCACTCGGTCTTCATGTTTTTGCAAAAATTTCATTAAGGGTTTTTTCGTCTTGTGGGCATTTCACTCCTTCTTCTTAAGGGTTGCCAGAGCCTTTAGGGCTCATTCTCAACACTTAGGACATTTGAGAGCTAAGGAGAGGAGAGAAAGGGTTTTCCTAACCTAGGGTTTGATTTTTGAGAAGAAATCAAAGGGTCTAAGAACCCTAGATCACCTCAAGCTTGGATTGCTTCAAGATTCCGGTTCAAGCACGCGAGGAGTAGTTTCTCCAAGCTAGGACAGCGACTCACGGACGTGTTGGGAGGGAATTATTTCCCTCATTTGTCAAGGTCGGTACCTTTTGCTACCCTCCTAGTTATAGTTCTTTATTTTCTTCCCTTATTCCTATCATCCTTTATTTTTTTCCTTCATTTATCAATGTGCTATGAGTTGGACGTCTAAATGGTGTGAATGGAGAGGGGTTGGGGATGGATGCCCGTGTGAAATGATGTGATTAATGAAATGGGGAGGGCATTGTATCAATAATGAACACACATGTATGATGAGAGTATAACCCACCTAGAAAAGTATGATTTAGGTTTCAATAAATAATAGACACACCCTATGCTTGATGAAATGCCAAGGTGAATAAAACGATGGATAAATGGAAAAGAAAATGCATGCTGAATTACTTATGAACTTGTTAGGGTTTATGATAGTGTGAGTTCTTGTTTTCCTTAAAATGTCATAAATGCTTATTGTTTAAATTGCGATATGCTATATATATTGTGAAATCCCCAAATGTCATATTTAAATTCCAATGCAAGTATGCACACGGTTCCACGAGCACGGCATGCATGATATGTTTTATCGTGTTTTTCCAAGAACAAGAATTGAGGTGGGACATATCTTCCGATATGTTTTACCTCGCTTTTCATAAGAAAACAGGAACAAACATTCCACGAGGGGACTCCCCTCACTCACAAGTGCATTACATAAAGAAGGGTCTCCCGTCCCTCTCAAGTGCATCTCATCAAGAAGGGTCTCCCTTCTCTCTCAAGTGCCTCTCATCAAAAAGGGTCTCCCTTCCTCTCAAGTGCATCTCACAAGGACATCTCACAAGTGTATCTCACAAGTCACAAGATCACAAGCAAGCACGCATGACACGCTCGACAAGATCAAGCAAGACAAACAAGACAAGCTTCCGAGTACGAAAAAGATATTTCAAGTCAAGTCAAGTGCATGATGATTTCAAGAGGTTTTATCGGCTTTCTACGAAATGCAAACATGATTATAAATTGCTTTACTTCCTTGTATGATTTGACTTGTTCCCATTTTACATATATGAATTGCTCCTGCTTTATATATTGTCATTTTTATGCTATGACTGTTGGTTAGTATTTGGTACTCGCTGAGTATTCCATGCTCAGCCGTACTTCTTATGTCGGCAGGTGATAGCGGAGCGGCTACTCCATTTGATGTCTGTGCTCCGAGCCCTTGGGTGGAGGAGGAGTACGTTGAGGAGCCTGTGGAGGAACCTCCGGTAGAGGGCTACTATTAGGTGGTGGTAGATTCTGAGTGGATAGCTGTGGGTGAGCTTGAGAGTTAGATTTATGTATTTTGGCGGGGCATGTCCGCACTTTCTTTTGTGTATCTTTTTGTATAACTTGGATCACTTGTATATACATAGAGGTTTGGTTAAGTCTTCCGCTGTGCTATGGTTAAGTATGTTTCCGCTGTTTATATCCTCTTTGTATATGCTCTGTGGGTTTTTCCAGGAGGGTTTGTCTAGCGAGTCATGTAAGTCATGATTAGTCGTCCAAAGTTCACTCTAACTCCTAGGGTGGGTTTGGGCGAGGCCCAAGAGTGTCACAGAGATATGCAGTTTCCTTGGGTTGGCAGGCTACTACAGGAGATTTGTAGAGAGTTTCTCCAGCCTTGCGGCATCGCACACTTATTTGACAAGGAAGAATTCAAAATTTGTATGGAGTGATAAGTATGAGATCAGTTTCACGGAACTCAAGAAGAGGCTTACCACGGCCCCCGTCCTTACAATGCCATCCGGACATGGTGGTTATGAGGTGTACAGTGATGTCTCGCATCTTGGACTTGGGTGTGTACTCATGCAGCACAAGAAAGTCATTGCCTATGCATCAAGGCAATTGAAGGAGCATGAAAAGAATTATCCCACGCACGACTTGGAGCTTGCGGCAGTCGTGTTTGCACTCAAGATTTGGCGCTATTACCTTTACGGGGTAGAGTTCTATGTGTTCACGGATCACAAGAGTCTCAAGTATCTCTTTTCCCAAAAGGAGCTGAATCTAAGGCAACGGCGTTGGATGAAGTTTTTGATAGACTATGACTGCACCATCCAATACCACCCGGGCAAAGCAAACATTGTAGCAGATGCCTTGAGTAGAAGACCTCCGGGGTTATTAGCACATATGTTGGTGCAAGAATGGAGATTATTGGAGGATTTGGCAAATCTAGACATTAGTGTGAATGATACAGTTCGCGGTCCTGTTTTGGCAATGTCACGGTTTGGCCGTACATTATAGATTTGATCCAAGAATACCAAGCCACGGATGCTGAATTGTTGGCTTACCAGGACAAGGAAGTTGCCAAGGGTAGTGAAGACTTTTCTCTCACTAGTCGAGGTGCTATTACATTTAAAGGAAGGCTGTGTGTTCCAGCCAATGCGGATCTTCGATGAGAGATCATGGATGAAGCACATCGTTTGAAGTATATTGTGCATCCTGGGGGTACGAAGATGTACCGGAACCTCAGGAGTCACTTTTGGTGGCAGAATATGAAGAGGGATGTTGCGAAATACGTGGCACAGGGCTTGGTGTGCGAACAGGTGAAAGCAGAGCATATGCGGCCCGCTGGCCTATTACAGTTTCTTCCTATTCCCGAGTAGAAATGGGAGAACATCTCCATGGACTTCATAGTTGGCTTGCCAAAGACGGCAAGGGGCTCAGATGCGATATGGGTAGTAGTGGATCGTTTGACAAAGTCCACTCATTTCCTACCCTACCGAACTACTTTCAACTCTAGCCAGTTGGCCGCGCTATACATCAAGGAAGTGGTTAGGCTACATGGGGTGCCAGTCAGTATTGTCTCAGATCAGGATCCGAGATTCACATCAAGATTCTGGAAGAGTTTTCAGAAAGCTATGGGTTCCCGACTTGATTTCAGCACCGCCTTTCATCCACAAATGGATGGACAAACCGAGAGAGTGAACCAAGTTATCGAAGACATGCTTCGGTCTTGTATGCTGGATTTCAAAGGCAGTTGGGAAGAACACTTGCCTTTGGTTGAATTCGCCTCCAATAACAGCTACCAGGCGAGCATCCAAATGGCACCATTTGAGGCCTTATATGGGCGAAGCTGCAGGTCTCCTCTCTACTGGGATGAGGTAGGAGAAAGAAAAGTACATGGTCCGGAGTTGATTGAGCAAACTGCAAGTATAGTTAAGATCATCCGGGATCGGTTGAAAGCCGCTCAAGATCGTCAAAAGAGCTACGCGGACACGTGCCGAAGGGACTTGGAATTCCAGGTTGGGGATCGAGTCTTTGTGAAAGTATCTCCTAGCAAAGGGATTATGAGATTTGGCAAAAGAGGCAAGTTTAGTCCTCGCTACGTTGGACCGTTTGAGATTATCACGCGGGTTGGTGAAGTTGCTTAACGAGTAGCTCTTCCACCTCACATGGCCTCGGTTCACAATGTTTTCCATGTGTCTATGCTTTGGAAGTACATTGCGGATCCTTCGCATGTCATAGACTTAGAACCATTGGAAATTCGAGAGGATCTCACTTTAGTAGAGAACCCGGTTCATATATTCGATCGGAGAGATCAAGTCCTTCGCAACAAAACTATTCCATTAGTTCTTGTACAATGGCAGCATCATGCTCGAGAAGAAGCTACATGGGAGCGTGAGGCCGAAGTCAAAGCGAAGTACCCAGAATTGTTTGAATGAGTTTTAATGGGTTTTGTATGTGACTTCTAAATTTTTTTTGTTTTGTAATGCATGTAATCATCCAAATTTCGAGGATGAAATTTTTGTAAGGGGGGAGGATGTAGAGCCCCGGAACTTTTCGTACATGTCTTGGTATGAGTACCAAGGCATGTAGCCTATGTAGTCTCAAATTCATGAAATGGAAATTTGGAACTGTGAGAAAATTGTGTCAAGAATGCTATGAATAATTTAATGAATTATTTAAGCACATATACAAGCTTTAAAGAGACCCTAGTCATGTTTAGGAAAGGTCAAAAGAGAACTATGATCAGTTTAAGTAGTGAAATGGGTGAGAAAATGGGCTTAGGATCAAGTTTGCAGGCCAACCGATCGCTCGGTCCATTCAGCGATCGATCGGTTGAAAATTTTGTATGGGGAAATTTTCCAGGGAGTTGATTTTTGGTCGAGAGCTCGGTCAACACACCGATCACTCGGTAGGCAACCGATCGATCGGTCATAAACACCGATCGCTCGGTCTTCATGTTTTTGCAGAAATTTCATTAAGGGTGTTTTCATCTTTTGGGCGTTTCACTCCTTCCTCTTAAGGGTTGCCCAAGCCTTTAGGGCTCATTCTCAACACTTAGGACATTTGAGAGCTAAGGAGAGGAGAGAAAGGGTTTTCCTAACCTAGGGTTTGATTTTTGAGAAGAAATCAAAGGGTTTAAGAACCCTAGATCACCTCAAGCTTGGATTGCTTCAAGATTCCGGTTGAAGCACGCGAGGAGTAGTTTCTCCAAGCTAGGACAGCGACTCACGGACGTGTTGGGAGGGAATTCTTTCCCTCATTTGTCAAGGTCGGTACCTTTTGCTACCCTCCTAGTTATAGTTCTTTATTTTCTTCCCTTATTCCTATCATCCTTTATTTTTTTCCTTCATCCATCTATGTGCTATGAATTGGACGTCTAAACGGTGTGAATGGAGAGGGGTTGGTGATTGGATGTCGTGTGAAATGATGTGATGAATGAAATGGGGAGGGCATTGTATCCATAATGAACACACATGTATGATGAGAGTATTACCCACCTAGAAAAGTATGATTTAGGTTTCAATAAATAATGGACACACCCTATGCTTGATGAAATGCCAAGGTGAATAAAATGAAGGATAAATGGAAAAGAAAATGCATGTTTAATTACTTATGAACTTGTTAGGGTTTATGATAGTGTGAGTTCTTGTTTTCCTTAAAATGTCATGAATGCTTATTGTTTAAATTGCAACATGCTATATATATAGTGAAATCCCCAAATGTCATATTTAAATTCTAATGCAAGTATGCACTCGGTTCCACGAGCACGGCATGCATGATATGTTTTATCGTGTTTTTCCAAGAACAAGAATTGAGGTGGGACATATCTTACGATATGTTTTACCTCGCTTTTCATAAGAAAACAAGAACAAACATTCTACGAGGGGACTCCCCTCACTCACAAGTGCATTGCATAAAGAAGGGTCTCCTTTCCCTCTCAAGTGCATCTCATCAAGAAGGGTCTCCCTTTCCTCTCAAGTGCCTCTCATCAAAAAGGGTCTCCCTTCCCTCTCAAGTGCATCTCACAAGGACATCTCACAAGTGTATCTCACAAGTCACAAGATCACAAGCAAGCACGCATGGCATGGCATGGCATGGCATGACACGCATGACACGCTCGACAAGATCAAGCAAGACAAATATGACAAGCTTCCAAGTACGAAAAAGATATTTCAAGTCAAGTCAAGTGCATGATGATTTCAAGAGGTTTTATCAGCTTTCTACGAAATACAAGCATGATTATAAATTGCTTTACTTCCTTGTATGATATGACTTGTTCCCGTTTTACATATATGAATTGCTCCTGCTTTATGTATTGTCATTTTTATGCTATGACTGTTGGTTAGTATTTGGTACCTGCTTAGTATTCCATGCTCAGCCGTACTTCTTATGTCGGCAGGTGATAGCGGAGCGGCTACTCCATTTGATGTCTGTGCTCCGAGCCCTTGGGTGGAGGAGGAGTACGCTGAGGAGCCTGTGGAGGAACCTCCGGTAGAGGGCTATTATTAGGTGGTGGTAGATTTTGAGTGGATAGCTGTGGGTGAGCTTGAGAGTTAGATTTATGTATTTTGGCGGGCATGTCCGCACTTTCTTTTGTGTATCTTTTTGTATAACTTGGATCACTTGTATATACATAGAGGTTTGGTTAAGTCTTCCGCTGTGCTATGGTTAAGTATGTTTCCGCTGTTTATATCCTCTTTGTATATGCTCTGTGGGTTTTTCCAGGAGGGTTTGTCTAGCGAGTCATGTAAGTCATGATTAGTCGTCCAAAGTTCACTCTAACTCTTAGGGTGGGTTTTGGGTCGCGACATTTTGTATTTTTCAAGATCTCACCTACAAAGGGGGTGATGAGGTTTGGCAAACGGGGCAAGTTGAGCCAAAGGTATATGGGACCTTTTGAGATCACCACCCTGGTCGGGGAAGTTGCTTACCGAATTATTTTTACTCTTCACATTGCAAATGTGCATAATGTCTTCCACGTTTCTATGCTAAGGAAGTACATCCCGGATCCTTCACACGTCATTGACTTGGAACCACTGGAAATTCGGAAAGATTGGACTCAAGTTGAGCAACCGGGGCAAATTTTGGATTGGAAGGAACAAGTCTTTCACACAAAGACCATTCCTTTGGTTCTTTTGCGTTGGCAACATCATTTGATAGAGCCCATGTGGGAGTGGGAAGATGAAGTTCGAGCAAAATATCCCCACCTATTTACCTAAGGTATGAAATTTTGGGGGAAAAATTATTTTAAGGAGGGAGGATGTAGAGACCCGAAGTTATTTTCCCGATTATTAGCTTATTTAATCGGGGTATATTTGTCCATGATATGTTAATAGGTGTGTTTAATAATAACTAAAGCGTATGGGGTGTTTAAAATGCCTAAACGGATGAAAATGGGAAAACAGAGCTGTGATCGATTGCAAGGTAACTTACGATCGATCGCCCTAGGTCATAAATTTGGGTAGTCTTCTATTATGAGTACAATTGATCGCACCTATATAGGCGATCGACTGCACTGTATAGCCGATCGATCGCAGATCATGCACAAGATTTTTAAAAAGAGTTATGGAAATTGGGGTTTTTAACCCCTAGACTATAAATAGGGCAATGTAAATATGACTTCTTCACTATCAATACCATGAATCATTGATATATCCTAGGTTTTTTTAAAGTTGGTGTTGAAGTAAAGATTAGTTTGAGCATGATTTATTGTAGAAATATTTCTTATATCCATGTTTTATCATGATTTTTATGTGAAATGATAAATGTTGGATGGTTTAATGTGAAGGAAGCGAATGATTTGGTATTGTATTAATAAGCAAAGAGGATGAGATGCATGTTTGGGTTTTGAATGGAGAATGGGTTATGTTGTGGAGCTTTGGATGAATGGATTTGTGGTTTTTGTGTGAAATGTTGGGTTTGGTATGCAAATGATGATTTAAGATCTTATATGCTCTATGTTATAACATTTAAAATGATGTGTTGAATACTAGAATTGTTAAGAACTTCATATTGAGATAACATGATTATACTTGTTCAATTGATGAAATTATGGATTTACATATCTCGATAAATAATGTATGATGTTGGCCTTGTATTTAGTGATCTAAATTCGGGTAAGTAAACCTTTGGATTTAAACCTTGTGAGTCTTAGTCTTCTATCATGATAGAATGGGACATATGATGGATCACCAAAAGTGCCAAGGTCGGAAATCTAAAATGTTACTTAATCGTTGAGTGTATCACCCCTCACTCACTTTTATGATAGTTGTACAAGCATGATAAGAGTACAAACATAAATAATCGAAAATAAGCAAAGTGTAAGTGAAATTGTATGTTAATTTTCCTTGCCCGAGTTCCACCAGTCTAAGATCAAGGGATATGTGTATGAAAAAAAATTAATCACAAGTAATTCTGGAAGCATTAAAGTAAAGTGTTATGGGATGGTACTTGGTTTGTCTATAATAATCTCTTTCACCTATATAGTGAAGAATTATTTTAAACTAATAATAATGATTATGCATGCAATGATGCTCACATGAAAATAGAAAAAGAACAATGACTCATGAAAGAAAAGAAAGCAAAGTAAGATACGAAAGGAAATGAATAAAAAAAGAAAAAAAGAATGATGAAATAATTATGATGCTTCTGCACTCTGAGTTATGTACATTTGTATATTTTTCAAATACCATGATGAACCTGCTCCTATGAATAATGTTATGAAATGTTATTATGAACCTACTCATATGAATAATGTTATAAAATACTATTATGAACATGTTCATACTATTGATTGTGTATCCATGATGATTATGCTATGTTAATATTCTGATATTGCTAGTTAGGATTTCATATTCATCGACCTGCTTGTACTCAACAGATATGTTTTCATGTCAATAGGTTTAGGTTCCGAGACCACAAAAGAGCCTTGGGTGCAAGAAGTATATGACATAGAGGAAGAAGGTGACATTCGTGAGGAGGGAACATGAGACTTGGACAACTTTCCTTACTATTAGGTTGTTAGACTTTCTCTTGGTTTAAAAGTTGTAATAGGGTGTTGATACAGGGTTTCATTTTGATGATTCTTAGATTACTTCCATTTTGAGAATTATGTTTTAGAGGATTATGACATTATGAACTCGGTTGTTAGTTAGATTGTCATAGTAGTTCAATTGATATAAAAAAATTTGGAAGAAAATTTTCAAGTTCCTTTTAGTATTGCCTTGCATGCTTACAGGTTAATTTGGGACAAATAGTGTAATGGGCCTAAAGTCCCATTTTAGTCTAGATGGGATTTTGGGACGTTACAAATTTTCTACTTCGTCATTGGTCTACCAGTAATATTTTTTTAAAACTTTGTCGTGTTGTTCTTTCAGTTACATTATTGGTTCCAATAAGGGAAGATGGTCGATGTGGTTGGCAACTAGGGGTATATATATTTTTTAAATATGATGACATTTCTTTTCTTTTTCTACTTTTCATGGCCTACACACTAGCCTGGGTGATAGGTCTAGATAACTCCGACATGACTCATTGACAGGCCTAGAGATTACAATGTGCAAAAGTTCTCAAATGCCTTAGAGATTACAATAAGCAAAAGTTCTCTCTCCCTCCACACCCTCCTAGAGACTCATCCACAACTCATATGCTCAACAATATTATAAGCTACATGCTAGGCCTACTTGTAGTCTTACTTCCAATCCCTAACTAATGCGATAAAGAACCATAAAAATCTATGATCATAAACAAATAAAAAACATTGACCTCACAAATTTGTTTTTTTTTTTTTTTTTAATTCTCAATTTTGACCATTTGTTACTCCAACTACCCAAGCAATTTCTCAAATCAATAAACAACCTTTCAAGTTCCAACAATGCATTCAACCATTAATTGGATAGTTCCACTAAAATATTGTTACATACAAATCAACCTTTGACCCACAAAAAAATCACTTATTTTTTCTAGAAAAATTGCAAAGATAAGCTTTCTTTGCAATCTTACTCCTGACACAAGTACAAAGATGTGGAACATACTTCTTTATTTCAATTAGTTATTAGCCGGTCATATGTTCCTTTCTTGTTTGCTTATTAATCCTAATCTTTTCTCTGAACCATAATGCACAAGTGGGAATATAATTGTCATTCTTTTATTCTATGGAAAGATAATTTAAAATTTTGTTGAGGAATTCCAGCTAAAATTGAAAAAAATCAAGACCTACAACAACAATTCATAGTCTAGTCACGGTCCATGTGTTTCATACTAATTAATTTAAAGCAAGCATTTAGCTATAGCTCCAAATTCTTTTACAAAGCTATTAAAAAAAATTATTGTACCCAAAAAAATTATTATTATTTTTCTAATTTCCACTTTTAAGAAAGTATCACATAACATATTTAAATTTTAAATATAATATAATTGGAAAATGCCTACATCACTCTTAAATTCTTTGAACAATATCAAGAATTGGATTTAAAGAACAAATCCTTTTGCAGTAAGAGTGTAGCACCCCAGAACTTTTTGTACCTAATTAATAGTGTTCTCATAGTCAATTTGACCTTTCACGTAGTCCAACAAATAAATAAAGAAGAATCAGACAATTCTAAATTGCCAGAAATGTTCCCCTTCGAAAGATGAATCCAACGCAAGTTAAATCGTCAAAATCTGGCAAACGAGTAAAAAGTTATGGCTAAAATGCCGAAGTGGGAAAAATAAGAGAAAACAGCAAAATGGGCAAAAACACAGGGAACCGGTCGACCGATGCCCATTACCGGTCGACTGAACATCGCACTTTTTGTATGAGTTATTTTTCCAGAGAGGTCATTTTTGACCGGTCGACCGATCATACCGAAATTGCCCAATTCGGTCTTTTAACCTGGATCATTAAGGGTAAAATGATCTTTGACCTCCCCTTTTTCCTATATATACCCAATTTCGGGATTGAGGGTTTCCAAAACCCTCAAACTTGTATTTTTGAAGATTGAGAGAGGAGGAAGGGTTAGGCTTTTTCTCAAGTGGGCTTTGGATTGTAAGGATCTTTCCCCGATTTCCAGTTTGGAGCATTTTCTTCAAAGAGGGATCATCTATATTGAGTTGGGAGCGCAATCAAGGGTTTTCTTCCAAATCAAGGAGTAATCCTCAAGGTTAGTACACCCTACTAACTCCCTTAGCAATAACCTAGGTTTCTATATTGAAAATGATGAATCTTGATCTTGTATTCTTATTTTCTTTGAAATGTACCACCTTCCCTAACTATAAATAAGACAAATAAAAGGTGTGAATGTATGTTTGGTTTGGCGATTGGATGCCATATGGGTGATGAATGTGTGTCAGAAAAATGGTGGATGGGCATTTCAAGCATAATGAATAAACTTTATTTGGTTTGATGAAATGTATGCACTAAGAAATCAAAATGAAATGACTATGAATGTGTTGCATGTCATGTGTTCGATAAAATACCTAAACGAGAATCTAATGGATTTAATGAAAAAAATGAAAGTAGGTTTTATGTGATTTTCCCAAAAGATGATAAGTTAATCAAATGATCCATATGTTGTCTAAATTCTCACATGATTTTATTAAGAATGAAAATGTTATACATCTTCCCTTTGTTGCACATGCTATCATGATTATTACACATTGCCTCACACACACATGCATGCATTAACTGAGATTTTCCTAAAGTATAAAGTATACGAAACAACAAGAACAAGAATGTGATTCACGATACGAATGATAAAGTCCAACATTGGGCCGATCAAGGGTAGGGCATATTGCAAGATATGTCATACCTGGCTCATAAGAAAACAAGTATGATTGATAAAGCCAAACATTGGGCCGGTCAAGGGTAGGGCATATCGCAAGATATGTCATACCTGGCTCACAAGAAAACAAGATGAGGAGGTTGGTGTACCCTTTTCTATATATATCTATTTCGCTGAAGGAAATTTACATTCCCGGCTCACAAGTCGCTTCAATGGTACTAACCTCTGGCTCACAAGTATACAAGCAAGTCAAGTCAAGAACATGAAAAAAACAAGCAAGACAAGACAAACATGTGTGATTCTTACGAACAAGACCAAGACAAGAAATAAGTTTTCAAACATGACAAGCAAGTTTTGAAAGAAACAAGAAAAACTAATTTCAAGAGTAAGACATGATTTATAAAGTACGAGTTTTACTGGAGTTTCGCATTCATTCAAGCATGTCAAGACTATCATATTGCTTTACTTCCAATGCTATTGTCATATGCTGCTATTATCTGTTTTAAAATTGATGAAATGAACTATATCTTGTTGCCTTGTGTGATTGTTATTGCTATGGTTAGCTAGTAACTTGTACTCGCTAAGTATTCCATACTCAGCAGTACTTTTATGTCGGCAGGTACCGAGGAAGCCCTCAACCCTGAGCCTTGGGTTGAGGAAGAGTATGTTGAGGAGAGAGAGCCTCCTATCCTGATGCAGTCGCAGGAGGATAGAGATCACGACGTGTGGCCATATTTAGATTACAGTTGAGCATAGTGGGCTCAATAGTTCTTTTCGTATTTTGATATTTTGATAGGTGAGCATGTCTACCTTTGACTTGATATGTTTTGTATATATTCACTTGGAATACAAACCACCTTATATAGAAAAGTAAAATTTTGGTTTACGCTTCCACATTCATGATATAGCTTCCGCACTCTGATTCATGTTATATTATAGTATGTTTACCTTGTTCATTATAGGGTGGTTTAATAGGTAAGAATAGTCACCTCTAAAGTATCCCTTAACTCCTAGGGGATATTTTGGGGCGCGACAGAAGTGGTATCAGAGCTCTAGGCATTAGAGTCCTTAGGGTCACTTAATACTCGATACCATGATTGAACAAGGCAATAGGTGTTATGAAAGAGTCTTATTCCAAGTATAGACTAACAAGTTAGTCTTAGTCAAAACCAGTTAAGTTCAACCAAACTTAGAGTCCTACGCTAGGAACACGGATTGTATGTTATGACATTGTTATGTAAATCATGTGTGCATTGTTCTATGCTTAGTGAATACGTTTTGAGCAAATGGTGAAATCGTTACTAAATGTGTATCCAAGTTAGACACATGTGTATTGTCATTCTCAAGATCTAATCATAAGACGCAATGTACGGGTTGACGGATACAACATAAGGAGCAATGGAAGTGATGCTCCATCGGGTGATGATAAACCCCACCTTGCCCAAGCTTTTGGTTCAATAGCCGAGACCTTGGCTATGTTGGCCCCAAGGCAACCTACTCCTCCTTTGGTTGGCACACTTGTAACTACTCCTCCCAATCGAGCACAAGTCAGAATAGAGGCCTTTCGGAGGATGTGGCCTCCAACATTTTGTGGGAGTATTGACCCGCTAGTTGCCGAAGGATGGATCTGGTAACTTGAAAGGATTGTCTCTGTGTTGACGCCTACTAAAGCAGAAAGGGTCACTTGGGCCGCCTTTATGCTTGAAGGCGAGGCCGATCATTGGTGGAGGTCCGCACTTAGGACCCGAGATCTGACCCGACAGGGTCAAGAGTGGACATGGGGTGAATTTTTGGACGTTTTTTACAAGAAGTACTTTCCTGTCAGGATGAAGGAGAATAAAGAGGTCAAATTCATTACCTTGGAGCAAGCTAATATGTCAATAGCCGCCTATGAGGCTAAGTTTTCGGAGCTACCAAGATTTGCTCCTCACATGATAGCTACCGAGCCGATGAAAGCCCAGAAATTCGGGAGGGGGTTGAAGGCCTACCTCAAGGATCGAGTTTCGATGTTCCGACATGAGACATATACCGAGGTAGTGGACAAGGCACTTTTGGCAGAGTTGAATTTTGAGGAATTCTTCAAGAGATGGGGAATGAAGAAAGGCCAGTCTAGTAGTTCAAAGGAGAAGAAAGCTAGGACTATGTCATACCAGTCCGCAGGGCCAGCTCAGTCATAGAGGATGTACTCTGCACCTCAGTCTCTTCACCCTTTTGCTCCACCAACTTTTCACCCGGCTACTATTTGGGGCCCTCGCCCCGCAATGACTCATGCTACTAGTTATGCACCTTCCACCTATTCTTATGACATCTGCACTCTTTGTGGAAGGAGGCATTTGGCCGGGGAGTGTCGAAAGGCTACCAGAAGTTGTTTTCATTGGGGTGACCAAGGCCACATTATCAGAGATTGCCCCCGACATCATCTACCCGCTCAGTCTCAAGGGAGTAGGCCCCCTGTTAGGCAGGCATCTCAGCAGAGCTCGTCTCAGGCATCGAGGCCCTCACCATCTACTCGGCATCGGATGATGTCGTGCAAGGTATGAGAAAATGCTAAAGTTCTACATTGAAAATGCTTACGATGATATGATGTTTGTTAGTATCCAATAGGTTACCCACGTATGATGTTTGTATGCTTGAAATCTATTTGATGTTAGTTATTTAATCACACAAGAACCTTATTAGTGAACGAGTGTCTCGCCTGAGTGTTGATCGATACAGGATCCACTCACTCTTTTGTGTCACCCAGTTTTGCAAAGGGCCTTTCAACTGAGTCTACTCCGTTGGAGCGAGAGTTAACTATTGCGACTCTACTTAGCAAGTCAATGGATACGGACCGAATATACAAGGATAATGTGGTTCAAGTGGGGGAGAATGAACTATTAACCGACCTGATCATTCTGGATTTTCAACAATTGGACTTCGATGTCATCCTTGGAATGGATTGGTTATCGACTCACCATGGCCATGTTGCTTGCTTTGAAAAGATGGTGAGCTTCGAGCCAAAAGGGGTTAAGCCATTTCACTTTAGAGGACTGAGAGAAAGGGACATTGCCCGCCTCGCAGCTTTGAGCATAGCAAACCCAGAGGCACCAAACTCCTCAGCCATTCCAGTTGTGAGTGAGTTCTTAGATGTGTTTCCGGAAGAACTTCCCGGATTGCCTTCTGATAGAGATCGAGGTCACTATAGAACTTACTCCGAGCACTGCTCCAATTTCAAGGGCACCGTATAGAATGGCCACAATAGAGCTTGAGGAACTGAAAAAGCAAATCGAGGAGTTACAACAACTTTGTTTTATACGACCAAGTGTGTCGCCATGGGGAGCTCCGGTTCTATTTGTGAAGAAGAATGACGGGTCAATGAGAATATGTATCAACTACAGACAGTTGAATAAAATCACTATCAAGAATCATTATCCGTTGCCAAGGATAATTGACTTGTTTGATCAATTGAAGGGAACTAGATATTTCTGTAAGATTGACCTTAGAACAGGTTATCACCAGTTGAAAATCAAGGAGGGAGATATTTAGAAGAAGGCTTTCAGGACTCGGTATGGGCACTACGAGTTCCTCATTATGCCTTTTGGTTTGACGAATGCACCGGCAGCATTCATGGATTTGATGAACCGGGTGTTTAGACCTTATCTCGATATATGTGTCGTGGTGTTTGTGGATGACGTTTTGGTGTACTCCCCGACATGGGAGAATCGTGATCGAGACTTTCGCCTTACTCTAGAGTCGCTTCAAGAACACAGGTTATATGCCAAGCTAAGTAAGGACGAATTTTGGTTGGAGAAGGTATCATTCTTGGGTCATGTAGTATCAGCTGAAGGCATTTCAAGAGATCCAGCCAAGGTAGAGGCGGTATTGAATTGGGAAAGACCCAGAAGCATCACCGAGATTCAGAGTTTCCTCGGGTTTCCAGGCTACTACCGGAGATTTGTGGAGGGATTCTCCAGTTTGGCTGCACCTCTCACTTAATTGACGAGGAAAAATGTCAAGTTCAGTTGGACCGACAGATGCGAAGCGAGCTTCTAGGAGTTGAAGAAATGCCTTACTAAGGCCCCTGTACTTACAGTACCATCTGGGAGCAGTGGTTTTGTTATTTACAGTGATGCCTCCCATGTGGGATTGGGATGTGTGCTCATACAACACGGTAAGGTCATTGCATATGCCTCAAGGTAATTGAAAGATCATGAGAAGAACTACCCTGCACACGACTTAAAGCTTGCCGCGGTTGTGTTTGCCTTAAAAATATGGTGACATTATCTCTATGGGGAACAGTTCGAGGTATTCACAGACCATAAAAGCCTTAAGTATTTGTTTTCCCAGAAAGAGCTGAATCTGAGGCAAAGAAGATGGGTAGAGTTTTTGAAAGACTATGAGTGCTCCATCCAATACCACCTGGGTAAAGCAAATGTGGTGGCAGATGCATTGAGTAGGAAGTCACATGGACTTGTTGCATACATGATGGTTCGAGAATGGAAGTTGTTGGAGGATGCCTCCAAACTCGATATTAGCTTCAGTCCTCCTATTCATGGGCCAATGATGGAAAATGTCATGGTGAAACCATGCGTTATTGATCAGATCCGGGAGGAGTTGCAAATTGTGGTTGCTGAGTAGATTTCCTTCCGTGACAAGGCAGTTAGGAAAGGGAATGATGACTTCACTTCGAAGGGAGATGGAACTATCACATTCAAGGGGAGACCATGTATCCCCGCCAATAAAGAGCAAAAAAGGGAAATTTTGGATGAAGCCCACAGGTCCTAATATACCCTATACTCTGGAGGAACAAAGATGTATCAAAATCTCAAGAAGTTATTACAGTGGCGGAACATGAAGAGAGTAGTAGCTGAGTATGTATCCCAGTGCTTGGTGTGCCAGCACGTCAAAGCCGAACACAGGAGATCGGCAGGACTTTTACAGTCCCTCCCTATTCTAGAGTGGAAATGGGAACACATCTCCATGGATTTTATTGTGGGGTTACCGAGGATGGTAAGAAACTCCGATGTTATTTGGGTTGTGGTTGACAGGCTAACTAAGTCCACCCATTTCTTGCCATACCGAACTACCTTCAATTCAAATCAGTTAGCGGCACTGTACATCAAGAAAATCGTTCGGTTGCACGGGGTACCATTGAGCATTGTGTCGGATAGAGATCCTTGATTCACTTCCAAGTTCTGGAAGAGCTTCCAGAGTACAATCGGTTCCCATTTGGACTTTAGCACCGCCTTTCATCCACAGAGGGATGGGCAAACAGAACGGGTGAACCAAATCATCGACGACATGCTCCAGGCATGTATGCTAGACTTCAAGGGAAGTTTGGAAGACCACTTGCCTTTCGTAAAGTTCGCTTATAATAACAGCTACCAGGTAAGCATACAGATGATGCCTTTTGACGCTTTGTACGGAAGGAGGTGTAGATCCCCTTTGTATTGGGATGAAGTTGGGGAAAGGAAGGTGTTAGGCCCCGAGTTGATTGAACAAAACATAGACAGGGTCAAGATTATCAGGGAAAGGTTGAAGGCTACACAGGATCGACAGAAGGGCTCTAGCCACAACTGAAGGAGAGATCTTGAATTTCAAGTTGGTGACTTGGTTTTAGTCAAGATTTCACCAACCAAGGGTGTTATGAGGTTCGGGAAGAGAGGAAAGCTCAGTCCAAGATATGTGGATCTGTTCGAGATCATCATTAGAGTTGGTGAGTTGGCTTACCATGTTGCCTTGTCCACTCATATGACAACAGTCCATAATGTGTTCCATGTTTCTATGCTTTGAAAAATATATCCCGGACCCATCCCATGTCATTGAACTTGATCCAGTAGAAATTCGGGAGGATCTTACACTAATTGAGCAACCAGTGCAATTCTTAGACAAGCGAGATCAAGTCTTGCGCAACTAGACCATCCCCTTGGTCTAGGTAAGATGGTAACACCATTCAATAGAGGAAGCTACATATTAACGAGAGGCCGAAGTGAGAGAAAAGTATCCTCAATTGTTTGTTTAGGACCTTGAATTCCTTTGTATTTTGTTGTGATTTTGTACATGTATATATCGTCTAAATTTGGAGGACGAAATCTTTTGTAAGCGGGGGAGAATGTAGCACCCCAGAACTTTTCGTACCTAGTGAATAGTGTTCTCATAGCCAATTTGACCTTTCACATAGTCCAACTAAAAAAAAAGAAGAATCGGATGATTCTAAACTACCAAAACTGTTCCCCTTCGAAAGACGAATCCAACGCAAGTTGAATTGTCAAAATCCGGTGAACGAGTAAAAAGTTATGGCCAAAATGCCGAAGTGGAAAAAATTATAGAAAACAGCAAAATGGGTAAAAACACAGGGAACCGATTGACCAAATTTCCTACCGGTCGACTGATGCCCATTACCGGTCGACCGAACATCGTACTTTTTGTATGAGTTATTTTTCCAGAGAGGTCATTTTTGACTGGTCGACCGGTCATTCCGAAATTGCCCAATTCGGTCTTTTAAGCCGAATCATTAAGGGTAAAATGGACTTTGACCTCCCCTTTTTCCTATATATACCCAATTTCGGGGTTGAGGGTTTCCAAAACCCTCAAACTTGTATTTTTGAAGATTGAGAGAGGAGGAAGGGTTAGGCTTTTGCTCAAGTGGGCTTTGGATTGCAAGGATCTTTCCCCCATTTCAAGTTTGGAGCATTTTCTTCAAAGAGGGATCATCTATATTGAGTTGGGAGCTCAATCAAGGGTTTTCTTCCAAATCAAGGAGTAATCCTCAAGGTTAGTACACCCTACTAACTCCCTTAGCAATAACCTAGGTTTCTCTATTGAAAATGATTATTCTTGATCTTGTGTTCTTATTTTCTTTGAAATATACCATCTTTCCAAACTATAAATAAGACAAATAAAAGGTGTGAATGTATGTTTGCTTATGCGATTGGATGCCGTATGGGTGATAAATGTGTGTTGGAAAAATGGTGGATGGGCATTTCAAGCATAATGAATACACTTTATGTGGTTTGATGAAATGTATGCACTAAGAAATCAAAATGAAATGACTATGAATGTGTTGCATGCCACGTGTTTGATAAAATACCTAAACGAGAATCTAATGGATTTAATGAAGAAAATGAAAGTAGGCTTAGGCTTTATGTGATTTTCCCAAAAGATGATAAGTTGATCAAATGCCCCATATGTTTTCTAAATTCTCACATGATTTTACTACGAATGAAAATGTTATACATCTTCCCTTTGTTGCACATGCTATCATGATTATTACACATTGCCTCACACACACATGCATGTATTAACCGAGATTTTCCTAAAGTATAAAGTATACGAAACAACAAGAACATGAAAATAATTCACGATATGAATGATAAAGTCAAACATCGGGCTGGTCAAGGGTAGGGCATATCACAAGATATGTCATACCTGGCTCATAAGAAATCAAGCATGATTAATAAAGCCAGACATCGGGGCCGGTCAAGGGTAGGGTATATCGTAAGATATGTCATACCTGACTCACAAGAAAACAAGACAAGGAGGTTGGTGTATGTCACGACTCAAAACCCACCCTAGGAGTTAGAGTGAATCTTGGACGACTCATCATGACTTACATAACTTGCTTGAGAAACCAACCTAGAAAAATACCTGGAGCATATACAATAGAGGACAATAAAAGCGGGAACATAACTACATGGCACAGCGGAAGACTAACCAAACCTCTAGTTATATATATACATGTGATCCAAGTTTATACAAAAAGGGAAAACAAAAGAAAGTGCGGACAGACCCGCCATAATACATGGACATACTCTCTCAAGCTCACCCACGGATCACTCAGAATCTACCACCTAGTAGTACTCGACTACATGAGGTTCCTCCGTAGGTTCCTCAACATACTCCTCTTCTACCCATGGGCCAGGAGCACAGATGTCGAAAGGAACAGCAGCCCCCTCAGTACCTACCAACATAAACGTACGGTTGAGCATGGAATACTCAGCGTGTACCAAATGCTAACCAACAGCCACATCATAACAAAAACGATATTTAAAGCAAGAAGCAATTCATATAATGATAGGAAAGTAAACAGTTTATATTCATGCTTGCATCACATAAAAGCCGATAAAACTCTTGAAATCATCGTGCACTTTACTTGACTTAAATACCCTTTCGTGCGTGAAAAACTTGTAATGTCTGTCTTGCTTGATCTTGTCGAGCGTGTTATGTCATGCGTGCTTACTTGGAATTTAACATGCTCATGTAACTTGTGAGATGCGCTTAAGAGATGCAATGGGAGGGAAGGGAGACCCTTCTTTCGATGATATGCACTTGTGAGTAAGGGGAGACCCCTCATGGAAGGGAGGGAAGTGTAAACTCTCTCTGATGCAATGCTTGTTCTTGTCCTCTTGTCAAAAACGAGGCAAAACATATCGTAAGATATGTCCCACCTCTAAACCTTATTCTTGAAAACGCCGGTAAACCATGTTATGCTTGCCGTGCTCGTGGAATCATGTACATGCTTTTATTTGGAATTAAATATGACATTTAGGATTTCAACAATATATAGAATATCAAAATATTAAACAAGTAAATATTCATGTCATTTAAAGAAAGCAATTAATCACACTATCATAAACCCTAGCAATTTCTTACACTTTTAAACATGCATTTCTTGATTTACAACTCATTTTCTTCACCTTGACATTTTATCGAACATGTGGTGTGTACATTATTCATTAAAGCTTACACCATGCTTTTCTAGGTGGGTTTATGTTCACAACATACAAGTGTATTCATTACTGGTACAATACCCTTCCCCATTTCATTCATCACAATACATGCACACGGCATCCATCACCCATCATCCTCCATTCATTCATCCCATAGCATTCATGTGTTTAGATAGTAGAGAAAGATCATAAAAAGGAAGAAAAGAAAGAAGAATGTGAACTAGGAGGGTAGCATATGGTACCGACCTTGAAGAAGGGAAGAAATCCCCTTGGTGCGTGTGTGAGGTTGTTGCTGAGCTTGGAAGACGTGTTCCTCACTTGCTTTGTCTTGGATTTGAAGAATCCAAGCCTTTGGAATGATCTTGGGTAGCCACACCCTTAATTTCTTCTCAAGTTTAAAACCCTAGGTTAGAAAACCTTCTCTGCTTCTCACTCTCTCTCAAATGCACGTTTGAGGGTTTATGAAATCCTCAACCCACGAACTTAGGTTTATATAGAAAAAGGTATGGTCAAACACCATCATACCCTTAATGATCTGCTTAAAAAGATGAAACCAATCAAATTCGTAAAGGAGCGGTCGATCAGTCATGATGAGCGGTCGATCGGTCCAAAAGACCCTCTCTGGAAAATAACCCCATACAAAATTAGTGCAATAGTGGTCGACTGGTGGTTAGAGCGGTTGATCGGTAATCTTAGCGGTCGAGCGGTAGGCTACCGGTCGATCGGTCCTGGGAGCGATCGACCGGTTGGTCTATGTTTTGTCCATTTTGCTGATTTTCCTCATTTTTCCTACTTCGATATTTAGGCCATAACTTTTGACTCGTTTGTCGGATTTTTACGATTCAACTTGCATTGGATTCATCTTTCGAAGATGAACATTTTTGGAAATTTAGAATTTCTAATTTCTATTTTATTTATGGACCAAATTTTCCTCAAAGTTGACAGATCTAAAAATGGAATTAAGCAAACCGGATTTTTAACATATCCGACTTAGGAATCTCATTTCATAGATATGGGAAGTAATCAACCCATAAAGCCTTGGCATACGTTCCAAGACATTTACAAAAAGTTCCAAGGCTCTACAATTTACCCTTTTCTATATATATCTATTTTGCTGAAGGGAATTTACATTCCCAGCTCACAAGTCGCTTCAAGGGCACTAACCTCTAGCTAACAAGTATACAAGCAAGTCAAGTCAAGAACATGTCAAGAACATGACAAGAACAAGCAAGACAAGACAAGCATGCGTGATTCTTACGAAGAAGACCAAGACAAGAAATAAGTTTTCAAACATGACAAGCAAGTTTTGAAAGAAACATGAAAAGCTATTTTCTAGAGTAACACATGATTTTTAAAGTATGAGTTTTACCGGAGTTTCAAATTCATTTGAGCATGTCAAGATTATCATATTGCTTTACTTCCAATGCTATTGTCAGATGCTGCTATTATTTGTTTTAAAATTGATGAAATGAACTATATCTTGTTGCCTTGTGTGATTGTTATTGCTATGGTTAGCCAGTAGCTTGTACTCGTTGAGTATTCCATACTCAACCGTACTTTTATGTCGGCAGGTACCGAGGAAGCCCTCAACCCTGAGCCTTAGGTTGGGGAAGAGTTTGTTGAGGAGAGAGAGCCTCCTATCCTGATGCAATAGTAGGAGGATAGAGATTGCAACGTGTGGCCATATTTAGATTACTGTTGAGCATAGTGGGCTCAATAGTTCTTTTTGTATTTTGATATTTTGATAGGTGGGCATGTCCACCTTTGACTCGATATGTTTTGTATATATTCACTTGGAATACAAACCACCATATATAGAAAAGAAAATTTTTGGTTTACGCTTCCACATTCATGATATAGCTTCCACACTCTGATTCACGTTATATTATGGTATGTTTACCTCGTTCATTACAGGGTGGTTTAACAGGTAAGAATAGTCACCTCTAAAGTATCCCTTAACTCCTAGGGGGTATTTTGGGGCACGACAGAAGTGGTATCAGAGCTCTAGGCATTAGAGTCCCTAGGGTCACTTAATACTCGATACCATGATTGAACAAGGCAATAGGTGTTATGAAAGAGTCGTATTCCAAGTATAGACTAACAAGTTAGTCTTAGTTAAAACCGGTTAAGGTTCAACCAAACTTGGAGTCCTACGCTAGGAATACGGATTTTATGCTATGACATTGTTATGTAAATCATGTGTGCATTATTCTATGCTTAGTGAATACGTTTTGAGCATGTAGAATCCCGAACTTTTTGTACCTAATGAATAGCACTCTCATAGCCAATTGGCCTTCAACTTAGTCCAACTAATAAATGAAGAAGATATTGAAAATTCTAAAATGTTAGAAATGTTCATTTTTGAAAGACGAGTCCAACGCAAGTTGAATCATCAAAATCTGACAAACGAGACAAAAGTTATTGCCAAAACACTGAAGTAGGAAAAATGAGTGAAATCAGCAAAATGGGCAAAACACAGACCAACTGGTCGATCGCTCCGAGGATTGATCGACCGGTAGCCTACCGATCGACCGCTAAGAATGACCGATCGTCCGCTTGCCTTCCGGTTGACCACTCTACCCACCGGTCGAATACTATCGCACTAATTTTGTATGGGAAAATTTTCTAGAGAGGGTCTTTTGGACCCATCGACCGCTCCTCATGACCGGTCGACCACTCCTTCACGAACTTACCTGGTTTGGTCTTTTTAAGCAGATCATTAAGGGTATGATGGTCTTTAACCATCCCCTTTTTTATATAAGCCCAAGTTCATGGGTTGAGGGTTTCATAAACCCTCAAGCTTGCATTTTGAGAGAGAGTGAGGAGAGGAGAAAGGGTTTTTAACCTAGGGTTTCAACTTGAGAAGAAATCAAAGGTTTAAGAACCCTAGATCATTCCAAAGGCTTGGATTCTTCAAATCCAAGGCAAAGCAAGTGAGGAGCACGTTCTCCAAGCTCGACAGCAAATACATGCACGTTTTGGAGGGTTTTCTTCTTTTAAGGTTGGTACCCTACGCTACCCTCCTAGTCATTTTTTTTCCTCTTCCCTTTTTCTTATTCTTGTTTTTCCTAACTCATGAACACAATATGAGATGGATGGTTGTGTGGATGTGTAAGGGCGATGGATGCCGTGTGTATGTTTTATGATGAACGAAATGGGAAGGGCATTGTACCTGTAGCACCCCAGACTTTTTCATCTTTAATGAATACCACCTTCGTAGCTAATTGGCCGTTTTTATAGTCTAATTAATAAATAAGGGAGAAATCGGAAATTCCGAAACGTCAGAAATGTGCGTTTTCGAAAGACGAACCCAACGCAAGTTGAATCGTCGAAATCCGACGAGAGAGTCAAAAGATATGGTCAAAACAGTCCAGACATATAGAGAACCGATCGCTCGGTTCAATCAGCGATCGATCGGTTCATAACCGATCGATCGGTAGCTATCGCGCGGTCAGAAATTTTGTATGGGGAAATTTTCCAGAGAGTGAGTTTTTGACCGGTCGATCGGTCATAAACACCGATCGCTCGGTAGGCAACCGATCGATCGGTCATAACCACCGATCGCTCGGTCTTCGCGTTTTTGCAGAAATTTCAGTAAGGGCTTTATCGTCTTTTGGGGGTTAAACCCTTTCTCCTTAAGGCTTGCCCGAGCCTTTAGGGCTTGATTCACAACACTTAAGGGATTTTGAGAGATAGAGAGAGAGGAGAAGGGGAATTGCAACTAGGGTTTTCCATTGGAGAAGAAATCAAAGGGGTGAAGACCCTAGATCGTCCCCAAACACGTTTTCTTCAAGATTTCAACTCAAGCTCGTGTGGGGTTCCCTTCTCAAGCTAGGGCAGCACTCTCTACGGTATTTTCAAGAGGGTTTCCTACCCAAGCAAGTATAGTTTGAGTAAGGGCTTTCTTCTTCCAAGTTGGAGTTTAAATCAAGGTCTACACCAAGATCAAGCTCCGATTCAAGGTTAGTACACCCTACTAACTTACCCTAGCAATAAATCTAGGTTTTCCTTATGAAATGTGATTTATGCTATTATGTTTGCCTCCCATATGAAATGTATCATCTCCAATGAACCTAAATAAGATAAGAAAAAGGTATGGATGTGTGTGGGTGTTGAGGTGGCGATGGGATGCCGAGGTGTATGTTGGGTGATGTTGTGATGGAAATGGTGGATGGGTACTTTACCAATAATGAACATACCTTGATTTTTGGATGGAAAGTAGGCACTAAAAAGAAGAAGATGAACCATTAAGGAACCTTGCATGCTATGTGTTTGACAAAATGCCTAAACTAGGAATAAATGACATAAATGAAGAAAATGAAAGTAGACCTTATGCATGTGTTCTTATGAAGGATGAACTATTCAAATGTCACGTAGATTACTCAAATTCCTATATGGTTATACTGTGGATTGAATTGCTATACACTACTCTTCATGTCACATTGTCATCATGATATTACAAGTGTTACACACACCACACATGCATGCATGAAACCAGGTTTTTCCAAGATTGTATTTGTATATGAAATGAAACAAGAACATGACAAGGAGGTTGGTAGCCCAAGTGAAGGGTGCTAGCCTCTGGCTCACAAGAGAAACGGAACAAGAACATGACAAGGAGGTTGGTAGCCCAAGGAAGGGTGCTAGCCTCTGGCTCACAAGAGAAATGAATCAAGAACATGACAAGGAGGTTGGTAGCCCAAGGAAGGGTGCTAGCCTCTGGCTCACAAGAGAAATGGAACAAGAACATGACAAGGAGGTTGGTAGCCCAAGGAAGGGTGCTAGCCTCTGGCTCACAAGAGAAATGAATCAAGAACATGACAAGGAGGTTGGTAGCCCAAGGAAGGGTGCTAGCCTCTGGCTCACAAGAGAAACGGAACAAGAACATGACAAGGAGGTTGGTAGCCCAAGGAAGGGTGCTAGCCTCTGGCTCACAAGAGAAACGGAACAAGAACATGACAAGGAGGTTGGTAGCCCAAGGAAGGGTGCTAGCCTCTGGCTCACAAGTATACAAGTCAAGAACAAGTCAAGACATGAAATACAAGACAAGACACGATACACATACATGATTTGACCGAGATACGAAAAGGGTTTCCGAGACATGAGTTTTACCGAGGTTTTTGCATTCATATACGCATGTCAAGATATGGCTATGTATCTTATGCTTTCACTATTGCTTTAAATTAATATCTTGTATTGCTCACTGTTGTTATACTTTCGCTATTGTTATGGTTAGCTAGTAGTTTGTACTCGCTGAGTATTCCATGCTCAGCCGTACTTTTATGTCGGCAGGTACTGTGGATGTCCTCGACCCCGAGCCTTGGGTCGAGGAGGAGTATGTAGAGGAGAGGGAGCCACCTATCCCATGGCAGTCTCAGGAGGATGGGGACTTGGATGTGTGGCCATACCTCGACTACTGTTGAGAGGAGAGGGTTAGAGAGTTCCTTTTTGTATTTTGATAGGTGGGCATGTCCACCTTTACTTTGATTGTATTTAGTATATGTTAACTTGGAATACTATATGGAGTAATAGAAGAAAAGAAAAAGTTGGCTTATGCTTCCGCACTTATGTTTAGTTTCCGCGCTCTGATTATCATTGTATTATATTATGTTTAGCCTCTTGTATTACAGGATGGTTTGACAGGTACACGTAGTCACCTCTAAAGTATCCCTTAACTCCTAGGGGGTATTTTGGGGCGTGACAGAATAATGAACATACATGTATGTTGTGAATATTATTCCACCTAGAAAAGCCTGATGCAGGCTTTAACCATAGTATACACACCAAGTGTTTGATGAAATGCCAAGGTGAAGAATTAGTTCTAGAAATGCATGTATAAATTGATTCGTCTTTATATAACGGCATGAATAAAATTATGAGTTGAATTGAATGTTATCTCATGTATTATTGAAATCCAAATGTCACGTTTAATTCCAAGCCAAAGCATGTACACGACTTCACGAGCACGGCATGCATGACATGGTTTATCGGTGTTTTTCCAAGACAAAGGTTTTATTTTCGATTCAAGAATACCACAACAAAGCCAAATGTAAGGGTTGGTAATTAGAGGTGGGACATATCTTACGATATGTTTTGCCTCACTTTTGACAAGAACAAGTGCATCTCATTGAAAGAGGGGTCTCCCCTCCCTCGCAAGTGCATCTCATTGAAAGAGGGGTCTCCCCTCCCTCGCAACTGTATCCCATTGAAAGAGGGGTCTCCCTTCCCTCACAAGTGCATCTCACAAGTTATATGAGCATGTTTAATTTGCAAGCAAGCAAGCATGAGTACAAAAAGAACATGACATGACATGCATAACATCACAAGACAAGCATGACCGGACAAAACAAACAAGACAGAACATGACATGACAAGTTTTCAAACATGAAAAGAGTATTTCAAGCCAAGTCAAGTACACAATGATTTCAAGAGTTTTTCCAGCTTTGATGTGATGCAAGCATGATATACAATTGCTTACTTTTCTTTCAATGATATGAACTGCTTCCTGCTTTATTTATATTATTATTATGTTATGACTATTGGTTAGTATCTGGTACCCGCTGAGTATTCCATGCTCAGCCTTACATCTCATGTCGGCAAGTGATGGTGGAGCAGCTGCTCCTTTCAACATCTGTGCTCTTGGCCCATGGGTGGAGGAGTATGTTGAGGGACCTGTGGAGGAGCCTCCTATAGATGGTTACTATTAGGTGGTAGATTCTAGGTGAGTGTGGGTAAGCATGTGAGACTTATACCCATGTATTTTTGGCAGGCATGTCCGCACTTTCTTTATTTTGTTTTCTCTTTTGTACAAACTTGGATCACATGTATATACATAGAGGTTTTTGTTAGACTTCTGTTGTGCCATGTTAGTTATGCTTTCGCTATTTTGTCCTTTATCGTATACTCGGTGTGTTTTGCAGGATGGTTGTCAAGCATGTCATGTAAGTCATGATAAGTCGTCCAAGATTCACTCTAACTCCTAGTTTAGGTTTTGGGTCGCGATAGAAGTGGTATCAGAGCCTAGGCTTTAGGTGTTATAAGGTCACTTAGAATCTGGTACCACGGCTTGATAGGAGCATATATCAAGAAGCAAGTTAGAAAGGAAGTAAGTCAGAAGCGAGTCATGTTCCAAGTGCAAGACTAAACTATAGTCTTAGTCTAAAATGGTTGCTTCAACCAACTATGGGTCTTAGTGAAGATAGAACACTAAAGTATAATATTATAAATACTCTAATAACTTGATGTTATGAATATGATAGTACTATACTATTATCAATTGCTTTATTATGAAAATTGGCTCAATGCGATAAATTGTTGTTCCAAGTTAGACTCATGTGGTGCTATTGTTCTCAGGACTTTAGTCATGAGGCGGGGCACATGGGGTCGTGGGCCACACACTAGAGCTTCCTCTTCTTCTAGGGATGAGGATGAGCAGCCAGACCTCTCTCAGGTCTTAGGCTCTATTGCTGAGACACTAGCCATACTGGTAGCTCGGCAGACTATTTCATCATCGGCAGCACCTACTCCACCACCTGTAGCTCTGGTACATCGAACAGCTGGGGTTGAGGCATTTCAGAGGATGAGGCCTCAATTATTCCATGGGAGTGTGGACCCTCTTACTGTAGAGGCTTAGATCCTCCAGCTGGAGAAGATCTTCGTAGTCCTCTCGTCCACCTAGGAAGATAAAGTGGCATGGGCTATTTTCATGCTAGAGGGTGAGGCCCACCACTGGTGGTTGTCCGCCTTGAGGACTCAGGATTTGACCAGGCAAGGTCAACCATTGACTTGGGACGAGTTCAAGGATTCCTTCTACAAGAAGTACTTCCTAGTTGGAGCTCGGGAAAAGAAGGAGAGGGAGTTCATCAATCTCGAGCAGGGTTCAATGACTGTGGCCACATATGAGGCCAAGTTTTGATAACTCTCGAGATTTATGCCTCACATGATAGCCACCGAGGCAATGAAGGCGAGGGGGTTTGAGCAAGGGCTCAAAGACATCATTATGGAGAGAGTCTCAGCCTTCAGGCACGCCACTTATCCAGAAGTGGTGGACAAGGCCTTGTTGATCGAGGCCAACTCAGAGGCCATATCTAAAAAGAGGGATTTAGCGAGAGGCCAATCCAGTAGTCCAGCACCTCCAGAGAGGTGGGCCCAGACTGGCCCTTATCAGTACACTTGGCCAGCACCACCTCAGTATGCCTGGCCAGCACCACCACAGAGGCCATCTTATACTCCTCTAGCTCCATGACCGTACAGGCCTCAGGCACCACGACCTTAGGCTCTTCTAGCCTTATGGCCCATTGCACCTTAGGCAGCGAGGTATGCCCTACCTCCAGCCCCTCCGACCTACACATATAAGGTCTGCATGTCTTACGGCTGAAGGCACCCAGTAGGAGATTACCAGAAGGCATCGGGTGGATATTTTCACTGTGGTCG
Source organism: Tetracentron sinense (assembly GCA_015143295.1). Classification (NCBI taxonomy): domain Eukaryota; kingdom Viridiplantae; phylum Streptophyta; class Magnoliopsida; order Trochodendrales; family Trochodendraceae; genus Tetracentron; species Tetracentron sinense. The sequence goes on along the minus strand of CM026556.1, from coordinate 20,538,287 downwards.
CTAGGGCCATATGATTAGGGATTGCCCCAATCGGCACTTACCAGGCCAGTCTCAGGGGATTAGGCCCCCAGTCCGCCTAACGGGATCATACCAGGTGTCCTCCCAACCTGCATGGTCTGTACCTCCGCCACGATAGGTGAACCAAGGGCGAGTATTTGCCTTGACAGAGGGAGATGCACTTGCATCGGATGATGTGGTGCAAGGTACGCGTTTGGAGTTATTCATTTATCCATTGTTGTCTTATTATGCCTTATTCCTTGTGTACGTATATGGCATGTTACCTATCTATCTATCTATACATACGTTGTTGATGCATGTATTAACTTAGATAGTTATAATTTCAGGAAATTTATTAGTCAATGAATGTTTGGCTCATGTGTTGATCGACCCCAGGTCTACTCATTCATTTGTCTCGGTGAGTTTTTTCCAAGGCTTTTCTATAGAGCCTAGTCAACTGGAACTAGAGTTATTCGTTTCGACTCCTTTCGGCAAGACAGTGGTAGCAGATAGCATTTTCAAAGGCAGTCCAGTCCAAGTTGGAAGCCGCGAGTTGGCAGCCGATCTCATCGTCCTTGGATTTTAGGATTTTGACATCATCTTGGGAATGGATTAGTTAGCAGTTCACCATGGTCAGGTGGCATGCTTTGACAAGATGGTGCTCTTTAAGCCAGTGGAAGGAAAGCCATTTCATTTTCAGGGGTTAAGAAGTAAGGATATTGCCCGCTTTGCGGCGTTGAGCCTAGCGAACCCCGAGGAAAGGACACTTCGACTATCCCAGTCGTGAGTGAATTCCTGGATGTATTCCTAGAGGAGTTGCCAGGGTTGCCCCCAGACAGGGAGATCAAGTTTATGATTGAGCTTGCACCAGACACAGCTCCCATCTCTCGGGCTCCGTACAGGATAGCCCCGATTAAACTCAAGGAGTTGAAGACTCAATTGGAAGAGATGCAAGACCTTGGTTTCATTTGACCAAGTGTCTCACCGTGGGGTGCCCCGGTGCTATTTGTTAAGAAGAAGGATGGCTCGATGCAGATGTGCATCGATTACAGGTAGTTGAACAAGGTCACAATAAAGAATAGGTATCCATTGCCTAGGATTGATGACTTATTCGATCAGTTAAAGGGAGCAAAATTTTTCTCTAAAATTGATCTTCGGTCTGGATACCATCAGTTGAAGATCAAGGCGGAAGATGTTTCCAAAACTGCCTTCAGGACTCGATTTGGGCATCACGAGTTCTTGATGATGCCTTTTGGTCTCACGAACGCGCCGGCAGCTTTTATGGATTTGATGAACCAGGTGTTCCGACCATATCTGAATCGATGCGTGATAGTGTTTTTCGATGACGTCCTGGTCTATTCCCAGACACAGGAAGATCACACGTGAGACCTTCGCCTTGCTTTAGAAATACTGAGGGCGCACAAACTGTATGCCAAACTAAGCAAGTGTGAATTTTGGTTGGAGGAAGTGGCATTCCTAGGCCACGTCGTTTATGTAGGAGGCATCTCGGTAGATCCGAAGAAGATAGTGGCAGTCATGAATTGGGCGAGGCCCAAGAGTGTCACTGAGATACGTAGTTTCCTTGGGTTGGCAGGCTACTACAGGAGATTTGTAGAGGGATTCTCCAGCCTTGCAGTGCCACTCACTTTTCTGACCAGGAAGAATACCAAATTTATATGGAGCGATAAGTGCAAGATCAGTTTCACGGACCTAAAGAAGAGGCTTACCACAGCCCCTGTCCTTACGGTGCCATCCAGACGTGGTGGTTATGAGGTATACAGTGATGTCTCGCACGTTGGGCTTGGGTGTGTTCTCATGCAACACAAGAAGGTCATTGCCTATGCATCAAGGCAATTAAAGGAGCATGAAAAGAATTACCCCATGCATGACTTAGAGCTCGTCACAGTAGTGTTCACACTAAAGATTTGGCGACATTACCTTTATGGGGAAGAGTTCTATATGTTCACGGACCACAAGAGCCTCAAGTACCTCTTTTCCTAAAATGATCTAAATTTATGACAATGGCGTTGGATGGAATTTTTGAAAGACTACAAATGCACCATCCAATACCACCCGGGCAAAGAAAATGTAGTGGCCAACGCTTTGAGTAGAAGACCTCCGGGGTTGTTGGCTCACATGTTGGTGCGGGAATGGAAGCTATTGGAAGATTGGTAAATCTGGAAATTAGTGTCAATGCTTCCGTCCGCAGTCTAGTGATGGCAAATATTACGGTTCGGTCGTACATCATTGATCGGATCCAAGAGTTAGAGGCCTCAGATGCTAACTTGTTGGCTTTTCGGGACAAGGAAGTGGCCAAGGGCAGTGAAGACTTCTCTCTGACTAGCCAAGGTGCTATCACATTCAGGGGAAGACTGTGTTTCCCTGCTGATGTAGAGTTGAGGTGGGAGTTTATGGATGAAGCTCACCGTTCGAAGTATACAGTGCATCCTGGGGGTACAAAGATGTACCGAAACCTCAAACGGCATTTTTGGTGGTGAAATATGAAGAGGGATGTTGCAGAGTATGTGGCACAGTGTTTGGTGTACCAACAGGTGAAAGCAGAGCACATGCGACCGGTAAGTCTATTACAGTCCCTCCCAATTCCCGAGTAGAAATGATAGCACATTTCTATGGACTTCATAGTTGGCTTGCCACATACAGCAAGGAACTCTGATGCAATATAGGTTGTGGTAGACCGTTTGACGAAGTTTGCACATTTCTTGCCTTACCGAACCACTTTTAACTCGAACCAATTTGCTGCGTTGTATATCAAAGAAACAGTACAGTCCCTCCCGATTCCCGACTTGATTTCAGCACCGCCTTTCATCGAAAAACGGATGGGTAGACCGAGAGGGTGAACCAGCTCATCGAAGACATGCTTCGGGTATGTATGTTAGACTTTAAGGGCAACTGGGAAGAGCACTTGCCTTTGGTTGAATTCACCTATAACAATAGCTACCAGGAAAGCATCCAAATGGCACCATTTGAAGCCTTGTATGGGCGAAGCTGTAGGTCTCCTCTCTACTAGGATGAAGTAAGGGAGAGAACAGTGTTGGGTCCTGAGTTGATTGAGCAAACTACGAACAAAGTTAAGATCATCTAGGATCGGTTAAAAGCCGCTCAAGATCGTCAAAAGAGCTATGCTGACACTCGCAGTAGGGACTTGGAATTTCAAGTTGGGGATCAAGTCTTCGTGAAGGTATCTCCTAGCAAGGGGATTATGAGATTTGGCAAAAGAGGCAAGCTTAGTCCTCAGTATGTTGGGCCCTTTGAGATTATCACGCGAGTTGGAGAAGTTGTTTAGCGGGTAGATCTTCCACTTCACATGGCCGCTGTTCACAACGTTTTCCATGTGTCTATGCTACGGAAATACATTCCAGACCCTTCGCATGTCATAGAGTTTGAACCGTTGGAAATCCAAGAGGATCTCACTTTGGTTGAAAATTCTGTTCAGATATTGGATCAGAGAGATCAAGTGCTTCACAATAAGACTATCCCATTGGTTCTCGTGCAATGGCAACATCATGCTCGAGACGAGGCAACACGAGACCTTGGCTATGTTGGCCGCAAGGCAACCTACTCCTCCTCCGACCGGCACACTTGTAACTACTCCTCCCAATCGAGCACAAGCCGAAACAGAGGCTTTTCAGAGAATGAGGCCTCCAACATTTTGTGGGAGTATTGATGTCGCGACCCAAAACCCACCCTAGGAGTTAGAGTGAACTTTGGACGACTAATCATGGCTTACATGACTTGTTTGACAAACCAACCTGCAAAAACCCACAGAGCATATACAATAGAGGATGACAGCGGAAACATAACTATAAAACACAGCGGAAGTCTAACAACCTCTAAGTATATACACATGGTCCAAGTCTAATACAAAGAAATCAAAACAAAGAAAGTGCGGACATGCCCGCCAAAATACATGGATATAATCACTCATGCTCACCCACAGCTAATCCACTCAGAATCTAACACCACCTACTGATAACCCTCTATGGGAGGTTCCTCCAAAGGCTCCTCGACGTACTCCTCTTCCACCGATGGATAAGGAGCACAAACATCAAATGGAGCAGCAGCTCCCTCAGAACCTGCCGACATAAGAAGTACGGCTGAGCATGGAATACTCAGCGGGTACCAAATACTAACCAATAGTCATAGCATAAAAATGGCAATACATAAATTAGGAGCAATTCATATATGTTAGACGGAAACAATTCATATCATACTAGGAAGTAAAGCAATTTATAATCATGCTTGTATTTCGTAGAAAGCCGATAAAACCTCTTGAAAACATCGTGCACTTGACTTGGCTTGAAATATCTTTTCGTACTTGAAAGCTTGTCGTGTTTGTCTTACTTGATCTTGTCGAGCGTGTCGTACGTGTCATGTCATGCATGTCATGCGTGCTTGCTTGTGATCATGTAACTTGTGAGATACACTTGTGAGATATCCTTGTGAGATGCGCTTGAGAGATGCCTTGAGAGGGAAGGGAGACCCTTCTTTATGCAATGCACTTGCGAGGGAAGGGAGACCCTTCTTCATGATATGTATGTACTTGCGAGGGAAGGGAGGCCCTTCTTCATGAAATGCACTTGTGAGTGAGGGGAGACCCCTCGTGGAATGTTGGTTCTTGTTTTCTTGTGAAAAGCGAGGTAAAACATATTGTAGGATATGTCCCACCTCTAACCATGTTCTTGAAAACCTCGATAAATCATGTCATGCATGCCGTGCTCGTGAGAACCGTGTACATACTTGCATTTAAATTTAAATATGACATTTGGGTAATTTCATAACACATATAACATCAATGATTGAGCAATGTAATATTCATATCATTTAGGGAAAGCAAGAAAACACACTATCATAGGCCCTAGCAATATTCATAATTTATTAGGCATGCATTTCCTAATTTACAACTCATTTTATTCACCTTGGCATTTCATCAAACATGGTGTGTTCATTATTCATTATTCATTTAAACCTAAATCATGCTTTTCTAGGTGAGTTTACTCACATCATAAAGGTGTGTTTATTATGGATATAATGCCCTCCCCATTTTAATCATCAGAACACAACCTTTGGCATCCAATCGGCCATTCCATCTCCATTCACCATTCACAACCATCCATCTCATAGCACATTTGTAATTGAAAGAAAATCAAAAGAAATAAAGGGAAAAGAGGAACTATAACTAGGAGGGTAGTAAGAAGTACCGACCTTGAAGAAATGAGGAAGAAACCCCTTCCAAAAACGACCGTGAGGTGCTGCCCTAGCTTGGGGAACGCTCTCCACGAGTGCTTCAGCCGTGATCTTGGAGAAAAACCAGACTTGAAGTGATCTAGGGTCTCAAAACCCCTTTGATTCTTCACCAAAAGCAAAACCCTAGCTTAGGAAACCCTTTCTCCTCTCTTCTAATCCCCCAAATCCTCTAAGTGTTGAGAATGAGCCCTAAAGGCTCGGGTTAAACTCTTAAGGTAAGAGTGAACCGACCAAAAGACCATAATACCCTTACTGAAATTTCTGCAAAAACACGAGTGCCGAACACGTTGAGCTGTGAATAGTGCTAAACACGTTGTGCTGTGAATAGTGCCGAACACGTTGTGCTGTGAATAGTGCCGAACACGTTGTGCTGTGAAGGGTGCCGAACCCGTTGTGCTGTGAATAGTGCCAAACACGTTGTGCTGTGAATAGTGTCGAACCCATTGTGCTGTGAATAGTGCCGAACACGTTGTGCTGTGAATAGTGCCAAACACGTTGTGCTGTGAATAGTGCCGAACACGTTGTGCTGTGAATAGTGCCGAACACGTTGTGCTGTGAATAGTGCCAAACACGTTGTGCTGTGAATAGTGCCGAACACGTTGTGCTGTGAATAGTGCCGAACACGTTGTGCTGTGAATAGTGCCGAACACGTTGTGCTGTGAATAATGCCGAACACGTTGTGCTGTGAATAGTGATGAACACGTTGTGCCGTGAATAGTGCCGAACACGTTGTGCTGTGAATAGTGCCGAACACGTTGTGCTGTGAATAGTGTTAAACACGTTGTGCTGTGAATAGTGTCGAGCACGTTGTGCTGTGAAGGGTGCCGAACCCGTTGTCAAGTTGTGTTGTGCATAGTGCTGAGCTCGTTGTCCGTTGTCTTATGTACAACGTACACGTTGTTTGCTGTACAACGTACACGTTGTCTGCTGCACGACGTATCCGTTGTCTGTTACACAACGGATGCACAAAGTACACGTTATCAGAGCTAGAGCTACGTCCTTAGTGCCTTCCGAGCTACGTCCTTAGTGCCTTCCGAGCTACGATTGCCTGCAGGTCCAGACTGTTTTGGCCATATCTTTTGACTCGTTCGTCCGATTTTGACGATTCAACTTGCGTTGGGTTCGTACTTCGAAAAGGAACATTTCTGACGTTTTGGAATTTCCAATTTCTTCCTTATTTATTAATTATACCTCTTTAAAGGCAAAATGGCAACGAAAGTGTCATGCATTAAATGTGAAAAAGTCCGGGGCTCTACAATTGACCCTCTAGTTGCAGAAGGATGGATCTAGCAACTTGAAAAGATCTTGTCTGGGTTGACGTCAACTGAAGGGAAAAGGTACACTTGGGCCACCTTTATGCTTGAAGGCGAGGCCCATCATTGGTGGAGGTCCGCACTTAGGGCCCGAGATTTGACCACACAGGGTCAAGAGTGGACATGGGGTAAATTTTTGGACGTTTTTTACAAGAAGGTCTTTCCTGTCGGGATGAAGGAGAAGAAAGAGGTCGAATTTATTACCTTGGAGCAAGGTAATATATCAGTAGCTGCCTATGAGGCTAAGTTTTCGGAGTTATTAAGATTTGCTCCTCACATGATAGCTACCGAGGCGATGAAAGCCCAAAAATTCGAGAGGGGATTGAAGGCCTACCTCAAGGATTGAGTTTTGATGTTCCGGCATGAGACATATGCCGAGGTAGGGGACGAGGCACTTTTAGCAGAGTCAAATTCTAAGGAATTCATCAAGAGAATGTTAATGGAGAAAGGCCAGTCTAGTAGTTCAGGGGAGAAGAGAGCTAGGACTATGTTATACCAATCCGCAGGGTCGGCTTAGTCATAGAGGATGTACTCTATACCTCAGTCTCTTTGCACTTTTTCTCCACCGAATTTTCATCCGGCTACTATTCAGGGCCCTCGCCCTGCAGTGACTCAGGCTACGGGTTATGCACCTTTCACCTATTCTTATGACATCTGCACCCTTTATGGAAGGAGGCATTTGGCCGGCGAGTGTCGAAAGGCTACTGGAAGTTATTTTCATTGTGGTGACCAAGGCCACATTATCAAAGATTGCCCCCAACGTCATCTACCCGCTCAGTCTCAAGGGAGTAGGCCCCCTGTTAGGCAAGCATCTTAGCAGAGATCGTCTTAGGCATCGAGGCCCTCACCATCTACTCGGCCGCGTCGTCAAGAAACTCAAGGGCGAGTCTTTACCTTGTCAGAAAGGGACGCACATGCATTGGATGATGTTGTGCAAGGTACGCGAAATGCTAAATTCTACTTTAAAAATGTTTACTATGATGTTATGTTTGTTAGTATCCAATAGGTTACCCACGTATGATGTATGTATGCTTGAAATCTATTGATGTTAGTTATTTAATCGCACAAGCGCCTTATTAGTGAATGAGTGTCTCGCCCAAGTGTTGATCGATACAAGATTCACTCACTCTTTTGTGTCACCCAGTTTTGCAAAGGGCGTTTCAACTGAGTCTACTCCGTTGGAGCGAGAGTTAACCATTGCAACTCCACTTGGCAAGTCAGTGGATATGGACCGAATATACAAGGATACTACGGTTCAAGTGGGGGAGAATGAACTATTAACCAACCTGATCAATTTGGATTTTCAAGACTTGGACTTCGATGTCATCCTTGGAATGGATTGGTTATCGACTCACCACGGCCATGTTGCTTGCTTTGAAAAGATGGTGAACATCAAGCCGAAAGGGGCTAAGCCATTTCACTTTAGAGGACTGAGAGAAAGGGACATTGCCCACCTCGTAACTTTGAGTATAGCAAACCTAGAGGCACCAAACTCCTAAGCCATTCCGATTGTGAGTGAGTTCTTGGATGTGTTTCCGGAAGAACTTCTCGGATTGCCTCCTAATAGAGAGATCGAGTTCGCTATAGAACTTACTCTGGGCACTGCTCCAATTTCAAGGGCACCGTATCTAATGGCCCCAATAGAGCTTGAGGAATTGAAAAGGCAAATCGAGGAGTTACAAAAACTTGGTTTTATACAACCAAGTGTGTCGCCATGGGGAGCTCCGGTTCTATTTGCGAAGAAGAAGGATGGGTTGATGAGAATATGTATCGACTACAGATAGTTGAATAAAGTCACTATCAAGAATCATTATTCTTTCCCAAGGATAGACGACTTGTTCGATCAACTGAAAGGAGCTAGATATTTCTCCAAGATTGACCGTAGAATGGGTTATCACCAGTTGAAGATCAAAGAGGGAGATATTCAGAAGACGGCTTTCAGGACTCGGTATGGGCACTATGAGTTCCTCGTTATGCCTTTTGGTTTGACGAATGCACTGGCATTGTTCATGGATTTGATGAACCGGGTGTTCAGACCTTATCTCGATAGATGTGTCAGGGTGTTTGTGGACGACATTTTGGTGTAATCCCAATATGGGAGGATCATGATCGAGACCTTCGCCTTACTCTAGAGACGCTTCGAGAGCATAGGTTATATGGCAAGCTAAGTAAGTACAAATTTTAGTTGGAGAACGTAGCATTCTTGGGTCATGTAGTATCAGCCGAAGGCATTTCAATAGATCCAGCCAAGGTAGAGGCAGCATTGAATTGGGAAAGACCCAGAAGCATCACCGAGATTCAGAATTTCCTTGGGTTGGCCGACTACTAATGGAGATTTGTGGAGGGATTCTCCAGTTTAGCTGCACCTCACTTACTTGACAAGGAAAAATGCCAAGTTCAATTAGAGCGACAGATGTGAAGCTGGCTTCCAGGAGTTGAAGAAAAGCCTTACTACGGCCCCCATACTTACAGTACCATCCAGGAGCGATGTTTTTATCGTTTACAGTAATGCCTTCCACGTGGGATTGGGATGTGTGCTCATGCAGCATGGCAAGGTCATTACCTATGCCTCAAGGCAATTGAAAGATCATGAGAAGAACTACCTTACACAGGACTTAGAGCTTGCCGAGGTTGTGTTTGTCTTGAAAATTTGGCAACATTATCTCTATGGGGAACAATTCGAGGTATTCACAGACCATAAAAGCCTTAAGTATTTGTTTTCCCAGAAAGAGCTGAATCTGAGGCAAATAAGATGGGTAGAGTTTTTGAAAGACTATGACTGCTCCATCCAATGCCATCGGGTAAAGCAAATGTGGTGGCGGATGCATTGAGTAGGAAGTCATATGGACTTGTTGCATACATGATGGTCCGAGAATGGAAGTTGTTGGAGGATGCCTCCAACCTTGATATGGGCCAATGATGAAAAATGTCACGGTGAAACCATGCATTATTGATTGGACCCGGGAGTTACAAGTAGTGGATGCTGAGTTGATTTACTTCTATGACAAGGCGGTTAGCAAAGGAAATGATGACTTCACTACGAAGGGAGATGGAACTATCACATTCAAGGGGAGAACATGTATCCCCACCAATGAAGAGCTAAAAAGGGAAATTTTGGATGAAGCCCACAGTTCCAAATATACCGTACACCCTGGAGGAATAAAGAAGTATCGAAATCTCAAGAAGTTATTCTGGTGGCGAAAAGCAGTATCTGAGTATGTATCTCGGTGCTTGGTGTGCCAGCAAGTCAAAGCCGAACACAGGAAATCGGCAGGACTTTTACAGTCCCTCCCTATTCCCAAATTGAAATGGGAACACATCTCCATGGATTTCAATGTGGTGTTACCGAGGATGGTAAGAAACTCCAATGCTATTTGGGTTGTGGTTGACAGGCTAACTAAGTCCGCTTATTTCTTGCCATGCCGAACAACCTTCAATTCAAATCAGTTAGTGGCACTATACATCAAGGAAATCGTTCGGTTGCACGGGGTGCCAGTGAGCATTGTGTAAGATAGAGATCCTTGATTCACTTCCAGGTTCTAGAAGAGCTTCCAGAGTGCAATCAGTTCCCATTTGGACTTTAGCACTGCCTTCCATCCATAGATGGATGGGCAAACAGAACGGGTGAACCCAATCATCGAGGACATGCTCTGAGCTTATATGCTAGACTTCAAGGGAAGTTGGGAAGACCACTTGCCTTTGGTAGAGTTCACTTATAATAACCGCTACCAGGCAAGCATACAGATGGCGCCTTTTTAGAATTTGTACGAAAGTTGTTGTAGATCCCCTTTGTATTGGGATGATGTTGGGGAAAGGAAGGTGTTAGGCCCCGATTGATTGAACAGACTGCAGATAGGGTCAAGATTATCAGGGAAAGGTTGAAGGCTGCATAGGATCGACAGAAGAGCTATGCCGACAACCGAAGGAGAGATCTTGATTTCAAGTTAGCGATTTGGTTTTTGTCAAGATTTCACCAACCAAGGATGTTATGAGGTTCAGGAAGCAAGGAAAGCTCAATCCAAGATATACGGGTCCGTTTGAGATCATCACTAGGATTGGTGAGGTGGCTTACCATGTTGCCTTGCCCGCTCATATGGCAACGATCCATAATGTGTTCCATGTTTCTCTGCTTCGTAAATATATCCCGGACCCATCCCATGTCATTGAACTTGATCCGGTAGAAATCCGGGAGGATCTCACACTAATTGAGCAACCAGTGCAAATCTTAGACAAGCGAGATCAAGTCTTGTGCCACAAGACCATCCCCTTGGTCTGGGTAAGATGTCAACACCATTCAACAGAGGAAGCTACATGGGAACGAGAGGCCGAAGTGAGAGAAAAGTATCCTCAATTGTTTGTTTAGGACCTTAATATTCCTTTGTATTTTGTTGTGATTTTGTACAAGTACGTATCATCCAAATTTCGAAGATGAAATTTTTTGTAAGGGGGGAATAATGTAGCACCCCGGAACATTTCGTACCTAATGAATAGTATTCTCATAGCCAATTTGACCTTTCACGTAGTCCACCTAATAAATAAAGAAGAATCAGACGATTCTAAAATGCCAGAAATGCTCCCCTTCGAAAGACGAATCCAACATAAGTTGAATCATCAAAATCCGACGAACGAGTAAAAAGTTATGGCCAAAATGCCGAAGTGGGAAAAATGAGAGAAAACAGCAAAATGGGCAAAAACACAGGCAACCGTGTAGGGGGATCCAGATAAAAATTTATGTGAAAATTGGATCCCCTAGATCTTAACACCATAGAAAGCATCAAAATTATCTAAGAGTTTTAGTCATATCACCTCGGTGAATGCTTTTCACCAGTGAAGCTTAATCCACTCGAACCGTCAGAACTCTTTGAAAAGATTTCTCTAAAAAAAATACTAGAAGCTCGATCCTTGTTCTTCGCTATCCCCACAAAGCTTTAAAATCTCATTTGGAATTATATAAGCAAGAGGAAGAAGATAAAGTAATGGAATAGAACTTCTATCACCAAAAATACTAAGGTTCAAAACCCTAAATCTGAAAAACCCAACTTTCGACCACCTAGTAGCTCACGAAAATACCTAGGGGTATCCCCTAGGGCTCATGGTTTGGAGAGAGAGAGGAGAGTAGAGGAAAAATTCTGGACGAAAGTGCTTAATGGTCTAGGGTGTTAGGGTATATATAGACTACGATCCTATCCTAATCCTACTCTAACTTGATCTTATGTTGTAGGATTTATTAATTAACAATAACTCTTATTATTAATTAAATAAACACCTACTTAATCTATAACTACTTTAGTTATAGTAATCCTACTAATCAAAGTGTCCCTATTAAAAGAGGATTCCTTAATTAAAAGGGATAAGTTAACATCCTAACTCAAAGAAGGAAATCAAGTCAAACTAGGAGACCAACACCAAAGGGGGGCGTGAGCTTGTATTTCTTATGTGAGCACCTCCACAAATTGCTCTAGGACATTCTTACCTTGGCTTATCCAATGTTATCCCATTGACCCTAAACAGGAATTACATCGGAATTGCAAGTAACGTGAGATATCCATGTTGCAATTGAATCCCAGTGTATGAACATTAACCATTACAGATCCCGCCACATGAACTTTTAAATTTGATTTATCCTTCCAAATACATTATCCCTAATGGGCTTTCGAGATTGACATACTATCTAACCCATAGCCCATTACAAATCATCCGGGTTTCCAAGACTTATGATTAAGCCATGAGAAACAATTTCTCATGAAAAACATTTTGAAAAAATCCTTTTATAAGTATAATACTTTTTAATAAAAGTATATTTCAAAACTTATTTTGTTTTCAAAATCACCTGCGCATGATTTGAACTTAATCAAGTGTCTTACCCGGAACTTGGATAATCTCTCAAATTAATGAGCATGGATTTCTTGTTTGAAATTCATCATGACTCGAACAACTTTCTGACTATCCAACTGTCACTGTATTGTATTCCCTAAGTTTGAAAATACTTTGGTGGAATCAAAACAGTCAGATCAATGCTCAATCATAGATGAACTCATCAGATCTAAGGATCATTGAAACCATTCAATGTGAATGAGAGACCAACTATCTGATAGCATGTTTATGCAAGAGGTCTCTCATTGAATGCAATCAGTCAGTGTACATTTAAGCACCCATATGCTGATGTGTAGTCTCCACTAAAATAGTTCGAGATAGAACTATATCTCAACTATTGAGAACATCTTAGCATTCTGGCGGCCATATAAGTAAAGTGCCCAGCTTCACCCACAGTTGTGACTATATAAGTTATAAGGAACCGGAAAGTTATATCTACCTGTGATAATCTAATCACATAACTTTCCTACAATATATCCTAAGGACCTTTATCGATATCTCATATCGTATAGATCATCTCATGATCATGGTCAATTACCCATAATAAATACACAATAGATTAAAAAGAAGCATTTATTAATCAAATTAATAAGGTTCTAACATCTAAATGACTTTTTTGGGCATCATGTCTAACAATCTCCCACTTGCCCTAAAAGTCACTGTGCCATAGATTTCAATCTTATACTATCTAGGTATGTTACAAATACTTTATCTGATAAAGCCTTGGTCATCGTGTCTGCAACATTAATTTGAGACCTAATCTTTGTAACCACTACATCTTGCTTCTATCTTTCAATAATCTCATTAATGAGAAGATATTTCCTCTATGTGAAAAGTAAGCACATAATCCCTAATCCTTTTCAGGTACTTCATGATATGCTTCACTGCAGTCCAATTATCTCATACTTGGATGGCTTTGGAACCGACTAACAACTCCCACTGCATGACAGATATCCAATCTAGTACATAACATGACATACATGAGGCTCCCAACTGCTGAAGCATAAGGGCACCTCTTCATCTGCTCGATCTCATCAGCTAATGTAGGGGCCATCTTTTTAGATGAAGTGATACCATGTCTAAAAGAAATGAGTGTAGTCTTACAATCACTCATACTGTACCTAGAAAAAATCTTGGCTATGTAGGAAGTTTAACTTAATCCCAACATTCGGCATTTCCTATCTCTTAGAATCTTTATATTCAAAATGTTCCTCATAACTTACCTTGTGAATGTGATGAGCTAAATGCTAAAGTCAAGGACTTAACCAATACTATCCTCACATTCACAAATGGTCAAAAGAACCTAGAAAGACTTTTAGGACAGCAAAGATGTGTTTTTAACAAGGCTGGACTTGGTTATAATACTTTTTTAAAACAAAAAGATTATCAACACTTCTTTACAAAATTAAGTAGTCACCAAACTCCACCATCTACCTCATTTTATAATGGTAAAATAATTAGAAAATTTTGGGTTCCAAAAGGAACATCTTCTATTTCAAAAACTAACCATAAAGGACCAAGAATGATATGGGTTCCCAAGGGAACTAATCCTCTCAAACCAAAACCCAGATCACATTGGGTGCCATCCAAAACTGTTTGGGTATCTGGGAGAAAGTATCTTGGAGTTACTTGAATTGGATGTGTAGGTATGCTTCAAATCAAGAACTTCCAAGACAACATGGTTCTTGGACAATGGATGCTCAAGACATATGACCGGGAACAAGGAACTATTTGCATCAATCACTCCAAAGGATGGCGGTCATGTGACATTTGGAGACAATGCTAAAGGGAAGATCATCGGCATAGGTAACATTGGTAAGAATAAATCTGTTTTTATTGAAAATGTACTACTTGTTGATGGTCTCAAACATAATTTCATCAGTATTAGCCAACTCTGTGAAAAGGGATTGAATGTCTCATTTAAATCAAATATTTGCATGATTAGGATAAAGATAATCTAAATACTTTGTTCGTAACACATAGGAATGAGAATGTTTATACCTTAGAGTTTGATGAACTAAAATCTCAAAACATGATATGCTTTTCTGCTGTAGATGAAGCAAGTTGGCTATGGTATAGGAGACTAGGACATGCTAGTATGGATCTTTTGTCTAAACTCTCTAAAAATGAATTAGTTAAAGGAATACCTAAAATTAAATTTATCAAAGATAAAATCTGTGATGCTTGTCAACTTGGAAAACAAATAAAATCTTTATTTCAACCCAAGAAAATGATTTCTACCACTAGGCCTTTAGAACTTTTGCATATGGATCTTTTTGGTCCAAATGAAGTAGCTAGCCTAGCTGGAAAAACGTATGCTTTTGTTATAGTCGATGATTTTTCAAGATACTCATGGGTACTAATTCTTTTTCATAAAAATGAAACACTTTCTCTATTTAAAAAGTTTTGTAAGAGAGTTCAAAATGAAAAAGGTTATTCTATTAACAACATAAGAAGTGATAGAGGAGGAGAATTTAAAAATAAAGAACTTGAATCATTTTGTGATGAAAATGGTTTTAATCATAATTTCTCAGCACCTAGAACTCCACAACAAAATGGGGTAGTAGAAAGAAAGAATAGATCTCTTCAAGAAATGGCTAGAATAATGCTTAATGAAAATAAGTTACCAAATTATTTTTGGACTGAAGCCATTAACACTTCATGCTATGTAATTAATAGAGTTGTTATAAGAATCAAACTAAATAAAACTCTCTATGAGCTTTGGAATGGAAGAATCCCTAATATAAGTTATTTTAAGGTGTTTGGATGTAAATGTTTCATACTTAATGATAAACAACATCTTAAGAAATTTGATGCTAAATCTGTGGAAGGAATTTTCTTAGGATACTCTACTAATAGCAAAGTTTATAGAGTGTTTAATAAGAAATCATTAATTGTTGAAGAGTCAATTCATGTAGTTTTTGATGAATCGAATCCATTTAACAAAATCAATACTGATATGGATGATGAAATTGATAATCTTACAAAATAAATATCTAATTTAGAAATCAACAAAGAAAATAAAGATGATCAAGAAAAAGAAAAATCAAGTAACAAATCCATTGAAATAGATAATGATGAAGAAATTGAAAATGAAGAATCCTATCAACTACCTAAAGCTTGGAAATTAATAAAAGATCACCCTAAGGATCTAATACTTGGTAATATGGAACAAGGGGTTAGAACAAGAAAAAATCTAATGAACCTTGCCTTTCTAAGTCAAATTGAACCTAAAAATGCCTTAGAAGCTATTGAAGATGAATCGTGGGGCATTGATATGCAAGAAGAATTAAATCAATTTGATAGAAATCAAGTTTGGGATCTAGTACCTAGACCAAATGACAAATCTATTATTGGAACAAAATGGATCTTCAGAAATAAAAAGAATGAAAATGGGAATGTAGTTAAAAATAAAGCAAGATTAGTAGCTTAAGGTTACAACCAAGAATAGGGGATAGACTATAATGAAACATTTGCCCCGGTTGCTAGACTAGAAGCTATAAGAATGTTACTTGCATTTGCTAGTCATAAAGCGTTTAAACTATATACAAACGGATGTAAAAAGTACATTTCTAAATGGGTATATCAATAAAGAAGTTTATGTAAATCAACCATCCTGCTTCGAAAATCATAAATTTCCTAATCATGTATTTAAGCTAACTAAAGCCTTATATGGATTAAAGCAAGCTCCAAGAGCTTGGTATGATAGGCTAAGTAGCTTTTTAATTGAAAATGGATTCACAAGAGGTAAAATTGACACAACTTTATTCATAATGACCAAAAATGATGATATACTAATAATCCAATTCTATGTAGATGATATCATATTTGGATCAACAAATGAATCTCTTTGTGAAATGTTTGCTAAAACTATGCAAAAAGAATTTGATATGAGCATGATGGGTGAATTAACGTTCTTCTTAGGACTCGAAATTAAACAAACCAAACAATGAACAATTGTTAATCAAAATAAATTTACTAAAGAACTACTTAAAAAGTTTGGAATGGAATATACTAAAATAATGGATACTCCTATGAGTCCATCAACCAAACCTTATAAGGATGAAAAAGGAAAAAATATTGCTGAAAAACTCTATAGAGGCATGATTGGAAGCCTTTTGTATCTCACTGCAAGTAGACCTAACATTATGTTCAGTGTTTGCATTTGTGCAAGATTCCAATCCTATCTAAAAGAATCTCACTTAACTGCTGTAAAAAGAATTTTTAGATACTTACTTGGAACAATTGATTTAGGCTTATGGTATTCAAAAGACACAAAATTAGATCTAATAAGCTATTCAGATGCAGACTTTGCTGGATGCAAAGTAGATCGAAAAAGCACTAGTGGAACTTGTCACTTTTTAAGATATTCTCTTGTTTCATGGTTCAGTAATAAACAAAATTCAGTGGCCCTATCCATAGCTGAGGCTGAGTATATGGCAGCTGGACTTTGTTGTGCTCATACTCTCTACATGAAACAACAACTAGAAGATTTTAAACTTATCTATACTAAAATTCCTATTAAGTGTGATAATACAAGTGCAATTTGCATGACTAAGAATCCCATTCAACACTCAAGAACTAAACACAGAAATAAAATATCATTTTATTAGAGATCATATGCAAAATGGAAATGTTATCTTGGAATTTATCGATACAATTAATCAGCTTGCTGATATTTTTACCAAACCTCTACAATCTGATAGGTTTAGTGCTTTGAGAAGAGAATTGAGAATGACTAGTCTGAATGATCTAACTTAATCAAGATCAAAACTAATCAAAAATTGAAATCTTTGATTTGATATGCCTATAACTTGATTGATTGTTTAATAGATTAATTTAAATACATCATGATGATTTTAGATGTCTTGATGAATCTTTGACTTGAAAGAAAATAAGTGAAAATTTTAAGGGAAATCAATTCTTCATATTCAGGACTGAATTCGGTGACAAATTCAATCTAGAATGTGATTTCGGCGACGAATCTTTGGGAAATATAGAAAACAGAATGTTTTCTGTACCCATCTCGACGACGAACCTGGATGAGTCATCCATTTCGTCAACGAAGTCAATCTGAAATTAAAATCTTTAGGGCTCCTAACTCAATTTCGGCGACGAATGCACGGGCGAAACCCATTTCGACAACGAATTGAGTCGTGAATACAAATAGTAACCCCCAAATCCGATTATTTTTAAACCTAATCTTTCCCTCCAAAGTTCCTATTCCATTGCTCGTGCATCCTTCCTTCTTTCAAAACCTAGCAAATCTTTCCAAATCTCTCAGAAAATGCCTCCTAGAATGAAGAATGCATCAGTGGAGCCACCAAAGAAGAAACCTCAAGTTCAACTCCAGTCCCGGTAAAGTTCAAGGAAACAAAGTTTGAGAAATTATTCAAAGAAAAATTCCTATCTCATTCCCCTCTGTACGGTAAAGTTGTTAATTTCATTAGTTTTGATGCCTATGGGCTCGAACCCATAAAAACTTTTTTTTCTATTCTAAAATGGGATAAATTTCTTGAATCAAACGAACCTATGTTTCCTCAGTTAGTCAAACTCTTTTACACTCACTTCCATTTCAATCAATCCGAATCACTCATTACCTCGTTTGTCTTAGGTAAAAACATTTCTTTTCATTTAAATCAATTGCACTTAATTTTAAAAATTCCTCAGTGTATCCTTCAAACTTTTGTGAATAGTCAGTGGACCAGTCATGAAGGATTTGATGTGGTTGAAGCACTGAAAATGATGTGCAAAAACCAAGATTTCACCACTCCTTTTCAACCTAAGGTTAAAGATCTTACCTTCACTGCTAGACTCATTCACCACATAATCACCTATAACCTAGTTCCTAGGGCTGGTGGTAGGGAGTCTCTCACCTACTTCGATGTATTCCTTATGTGGTGCATCCTAACCACCACACCCATTAATCTCTCCTACATCATTGTCCATTGTATGGATGATGCATTCAAGAGAAAATCAGGGTGTCTGCCTTTTGGTCAGGCTCTAACTAAAATCTTTAAACACTTCAATGTTCCCTTAGCATCTCAAACAGATATTGTCACCCCTGATGATTCCTCCATTTATAGCAAAGCAACCATTTAAAGAATGGGCTATATTTGGAATGACTCCCAGAAGGTTTGGACTCTCAAACCCTCTGCTTCTCAGTCTTCCTCCTTTCCTTCTAGTACACCAGCACTTATCCCTACTTCCAATATGCCTACTTTTGCTCCCTCTTCATCTATCCCTACCTCTTCAGCTGCACCAACAGCAGAACATCAGGTTGAGCAACAGCCGGTACCAGCAGAGGATATTGTAGATGAGCTTCAGGGTGAGCAGCACCCCAGAGATGAGTTGCCTGACTGGTCTGATTTTGTGGATGCTGGAGAGATTCCAAAGAGTTCTCATAGACAGGTGTCCCCTCACTTTGAGGACCCTGGTCAGTTCTATGAGGTGCCCAGCAAGCCAGCAGCCTCAGATGAGCAGCTAAGTATTATGGCAGGGTAGATTTTCTCCATGTCCTCCAGCTTGGAGAATTTGCAGCTAGAAATAAGGTTGAGCCAATAGTCAATTCAAGAGGAGATGAGAGCATCCTTGCCCTCCTTCATGGCTGAGACAAGGGAAAGTCTTACTGCCATTCAGATCGAATCAAGGGAAAATCTTCAGAATCTCCATTCCTCTACTCTCTTCCATTTTGCAGCTCTTGAGTCTGAGATGAGCAAAATCCCCAAAGCAGTCCAGTCCTCTCTAGCCACGGTTCATAATGATCTTAGAGAGTGTGCAGATGCCACCTACTGTCTTAGGGACAGTTAACATGGATGCCTCAGTCACCAAAGATAGAGTTGACTCTGTGTCTTCCTTTCTTCATAGATTGGGGGCAGAACAATCCAAAGAAAGTATCCAAATGGAGAAGGTCACTAAGTCAATCCAAGGAGTAGTAGAATCCTCAGCTCTTCAGTTGAAGACTCAAAGCAAGCTTCTTTTGGACATGGCAGAGCATGATTCCATACCTGCCTCAAGTACTTTGTGGTCAACTGATGAGTTGAAGAAAATGAATAATTTTCTAGTTAGTCTGGCTAGTGGAGCCACTCCTTCTCAGCCTCCCTCACAAGCTCCTTCTTCTTCCAAAGGCAAGAGACCAATGAAGGTAACCCCTTCCAAAAGGGGTCAAGCTACAGATTCCCCTATCATCTCTCTTCCTTCTGACTCAGATACCAAGCTCAGACTCCCATGATGACTCCGATCCAACTGAGCAATCAGAAGATGTCCTCACAAAGGTTGCAGACCTCATCAAAAAGCAGAAAGCAGACGGGCTATAACTATTTTTCAAATTTTTTTTGATATTGACATAGGGGGAGAAAGATGAAATGCAATGAAAATTTGATGATTGATAAATGAAATGACATTTGAATTATGACATTGAAATGACATTTGAATTATTTGAATTTGATTTTTTTTGCATCTTTGGTAGTACACACATATAATATGTCTTATGCTTATGGAATTCTTTTCTTGTCTTGATCCAATATGTTGTGAATAGAAATTAAAATTGAAACTTATCTTTGTGGAACTTTTCTTGGTACTTAACCAGGGTGATATATCCTTTAACTCGCCATAAATATGCATCTAAATTACAACTATTAGTATTGTTTTACAAATGCATATGTTCAGGGGGAGCTTACCACAAAGTCTTTATGAAAAACATGTTGAGAGGGGGAGCTTAACCCCATTCATTATATCGTTATGTCATCATCAAAAAGGAGGAGATTGTTAGCCTCAGGGTTACAACCATGGGTACCCCTAATAATTTTGATAATAACATAATAATAAAATGAAATATTTTGTACTAATAAACTTGTTTAAGTGCGTGAATATTTTAGATTACACAAGTTGATAGCACTCTAATCATGAAAAATGATAGAAATTACCCAAGAGGAAGTTCAACTCATTGTATACAAAATGAAGATTCAAGATAAGACCATAGTCCAAGTTGGATCCATTGAAGACATAAGGCTAACTCACAAGACCCAAGTCAAGCCAAGTTCATCTCTCAACAATCTTAAATGTATTTATTTTTATTTTTTTTAGAGTTCATAGGACTTATGTAAAAATTCCTCAAAAGAATGGTAAAGTTGAAAAGCTCAAGTATTATAGATTGACCATAGGAGCCTAGGACACCTTTTGGAAATTATTCTCAGGCCCTCAGGATCATATAATCATGATAAAAGTATAGCTAATTGACCTAGGAAATCAATCACATCCCTTTGGTCTGATCTAAGACTAAATTCAGAATTTTTACTCTGAATTCGTCGACGAATTCTCTAGGTAGATTGAATTCGGCGACGAAGTCATGATAGAAGTTTTCAACTTCAGTTCTTTTTCTTGATTTCGGCGACGAAACTTTGGTTGGTTTACAATTCGGAGACGAAGTCATTATAGGATTTTTTAGAATCCAATTCTGTCTTTTGAATTCGGCGACGAACTCAAGTGGGAACTCCACTTCGTCGACGAAATCATGTCTGAAATAGAAAAAAATTTGTAACGGCTAGTTTGCAACGGACCTAAAAGCATTTAATGCTACCCCAACGGCACTATTGGATAAAATGCTATAAAAGGAGTTCATTTATGAACAAATAATAACTCTTGAATACAACAATAACTTCTATTGATCTCTCATTCATTGCTATTGATTTTCACTCACTCTCACACTTAGAAAATCCTCAAAAGTTTCTCTTGAGCTCATTCAAGTCTACTTTCTTTGAAAGACTTTATTAGAGTTTGTATTTCACTCTTATCCAGCTCATTCAAGGAGCTTTCAATTCGGATCTTCAATACAAAACTCATTTATTGAGATTAGTCAAGAATCCAGGATTCTTGCATTGAAGCTGTTGCTTCAGCTATATCAAGAGAGGGTTGTACTCTTGAAATGTTTCAGCTCGGCCTAAAGGAGAGCTTGAAAGGTGATATCTCGACCTGTAAAGAGAGATTGTAAGGGTTTGGACTCCACCTGTGAAGGAGGCTGTACGATTAAGGAATCATGGTGAATCCTCTAGTTGGAAGCTGAGGTGGGGAGTAGGTTGGTTTGCTGAACCTCGTAAACAAATCTTGAGTTTGCACTCTTCTTGTCTCTTCTCTCTCTTTTAATATTCTTTAGTTCAGTTTGTTGCACATTTTACTTTATTCCGCACTTTTGAATTTGTAGTTCAAGTTCTAAATCTGCCATAGACCCTATTCACCCCCCGTTTAGGGTCATTACCTGGCCAACAGTAATCCTGTTTTTAGGCATATCATCACGTCACCTTGAATAGGCAGATAGAAACTACCTTCTCCAATTTCACTGATCTCATCTTGTGAATTCTGGAGTATTCGATCTACTATCTGATCTATAAAGGATGTTATACTCAAGCTTTGACGTTATTGTATAATATCTCTTATTCATGTGCTCACCTACCATGAACCTAATAAACACCTAATGAAAGTTCACGCTTTGACGTTATTGCTCCCACTATTTGCTTATTCAGTTTTCACCATGTTTCCTCATAGGTGAGAAGGATTGGGCCCGACTTTGCCTGTCAGCTTACTCACACTCCCCACTATAGGATCACATAGTGTATGGTAGAAGATCATAATACTTAGGGACTTATCCCCAGTCTTATATACACATGATATATCAAGGGCAATTATTTCAACAGAATAATTAAACATATAAACAAATATCATCTCATGATAAAATAAACAACTATCATCTCATGATAATAAAAACAATAATATACGAGATTAATCGTTATGGGTCAATAAATTAAAATGCATGGATACAAGAGAATGAGATAAGAATAAAGGTAGCTCGTAAACTCCTTCACGATCCCTTTTTTTATCATCTTATCGAGATCACATTACAGCATCCTCCTTAACTGCATCGCCACCAATGCATTAAACAGAATTTAAATGGTATTAGGGAAACCAGTATTCCATTTGCCCTTTCCAGGGAAACCGAATGAATCTGCCCTTTACAGATTGCCAAAACCTACTACATATTATCCTCTAATATGAATGCATGAATGATAAATAATTTATCATAAATATGACCCATAACTATAATCTTATATAAAATAGATGCTACATGGTGATGGAGTACTTTTTCTTATTTTTAAAAGAATTTAAAAAATTGAAAACAATTATCTAATCGTTCGATTAAAAATCTATATCTTATATAGATGAAACCCCGGAAAAATATAACAATTATATTTTCCATAAAAAAATTTCATAAAATTATTTTTAAAATATAAGATAGAATTTTCTTAAAATCTCTACAAAATTTTATTTCTTTCCCGAATGCAAGATCCTTTCTCGAATGCAAGATCCTTTCATATAGATTGGTTCTACTATTATCCAGGATTAAAATAAAAAATAAGAGAATCGAAAATCCTAAATATGATCACATCATAAATTAGGGTTTTATAATTTTTTGAATAAAATCTATTTACGGGAAAAATCATCTATTAATTATTTTAAACAATTAATAAATATATATTAAATGATCAAATCATTTAAAAGGAACTTCAAAATAAATTCTTTATTTCGAATTTAATTATATCACATATAATACTAGTTTTTAAAATTTATTTAATTATCAAATCTTATTCAATAATATAATAAATATTTATTTATTCATCTCATGAACAAATAAAATAATAAAAACTACAAGCAATATTAAATAGATCTAAATTAATTCATCTTACGAATGAAATCATCCATTTAATTACCTTATCAAAATTTTTAAAAAAATACTCGTAACCATGAGCTCTGATACCACTTGTAGGGGGATCCAGATAAAAATTTATGCAGAAACTGGATCCCCTAGATCTTAACACTATAGAAAGCATCAAAATTATCTAAGAGTTTTAGTCATATCACCTCAGTGAATGCTTTTCACCGGTGAAGCTTAATCCACTTGAACCGTCAGAACTCTTTGTAGAGATGTCTCCGAAAAAAATACTAGAAGCTCGATCCTTGTTCTTCGCTATCCCCACGAAGCTTTAGAATCTCCTTTGGAATTATATAAGCAAGAGGAAGAAGATATAGTAATGGTATAGACCTTCTATCACCAAAAACACTAAGGTTTAAAACCCTAAATTTGCAAAACCCAACTTTCGACCACCTAGTACCTCACGAAAATCCCTAGGGGTATCCCCTAGTGCTCATGGTTTGGAGAGAGAGAGGAGAGGAGAGAAAAATTTTTGGAGAAAAGTGCTTAATGGTCTAGGGCGTTGGGGTACATATAGACTACGTTCTTATCCTAATGCTACTCTAACTTGATCTTATCTAGTAGGATTTATTAATTAACAATAACTCTTATTATTAATTAAATAAACTCGTACTTAATCTATAACTACTTTAGTTATAGTAATCCTACTAATTAAAGAGTCTCAATTATAAGAGGATTCCTTAATTAAAAGGGATAAGTCAACCTCCTAACTCAAAGAAGGAAACCTAGTCACACTAGGAGACCAACAGCAAAGGGGGGCGTGAGCTTCTATACGGCGTGGACTTTGGGGAGTTAAAACTCCCTTTTGTAAGCTAATTAAAATTCTATCTTAATCCTTAATGCAATCCAAACATTGGATTTAAATTCCATAATTAAAGGAATTATATTTCAACAATTATTCAATTAAACAAATCCTAATCCAATTAGGATTCCTCAAGTGGGCGCCCCACCCTAGGGTTTAAACCCATGGGCTTTGGCCCATATTAAAGGTCCATTTTAATGGGTTTATGGATATGGGTCAAACCCATTTCTGCTTTAATTATGTTAATTAAATAATTGCTAAAATAATCCATATGTTTAAATTAACAATTAATTTAAACAATAGATTAACTTTTAATCTATTTAATTAAATGATTAATTTTTAATCACTTAAAATAATTGATTAACTTTTAATCAATTATTGAGCTTGTATTTCGTATGTGAGCACCTCCACAGATTGCTCTAGGACATTCTTACCCTGGCTTATCCAATGTTATCCCATTGACACTAAACGGGAATTACATCGGAATTGCAAGTGACGTGAAATATCCATGTCGCAATTGAATCCCAGTGTATGAACATTAACCATTACGGATCCCACCACATGAACTTTTAAATTTGATTTATCCTTCCAAATACATTATCCCTAATGGGCCTTCGAGATTGACAAACTATCTATGTAGAGCCCCAGACTTTTTCATGCTTAAAACGTGACACTTTCGTTGTCATTTTACCTTTTTAAGAGGTATAATTAATAAATGAGGAAGAATTTGGAAATTTCAAAATTTCAGAATTGTTCCTCTTCGAAGTACGAACACAACGCAAGTTGAATCGTCAAAATCGGATGAACGAGTCAAAAGATATGGCCAAAACAGTCTGAACCTGTAGGAAATCGTAGCTCGGAAGGCACTAAGGACGTGCTCTGACGTCGTACTCTGATAACGTATACGTTGTGCCTCCGTTGTGCATAAGACAACAGACAACGGGTACGTCGTGCAGCTCACCACGGGTACGTTGTACAGCACCACGGGCACGCTGTGCAGAAGACAATAGACAACGGGTACGTCGTGCAGCTCACCACGGGTACGTGTACAGCACCACGGGCACGCTGTACATAAGACAACAGACAACGTGTTCAGCACTGTCCACAATGAACAACGTGTTTGGCATTGTTCACAACGGACTACGGGCTCAGCACTATGCACGACACAACGTGACAACTGGTTCGACACCCTTGACTACGGACAACGAGTCAGTACTGTCCACAGCACCACGAGGTGGCACTGTTCACAGCACCACTAGTTGGCACTGTTCACCTCACAACGAGTGGGCACTGTTCACCGCACAACGAGTGGGCACTGTTCACCGCACAACGAGTGGGTACTATTCACCGTACAACGAGTGGGCACTATTCACAGCACTATTGGCAGAAATCCCAGTAAGGGTATTACAGTCTTTTGGTCAGTTCACTCTTACCTTAAGAGTTTAACCCGAGCCTTTAGGGCATCATTCGACACTTAGAGAGTTTGAGAGAATAGAAGAAAGAGGAGAAGGCGATTCCAACCTAGGGTTTCCATTTTGGAGAGAAATCAAAGGGTTTTGAAACCCTAGATCAACCTCAAGCCCGTTTTCTTCAAGATTTCGGTTCAGGCATTGTGGAGCTCGCGATCCAAGCTAGGGCAGCAACTCACAGTCATTTGGAAAGAGGGTTTCTTCCTCATTTCTTCAAGGTCGGTACTTTTTACTACCCTCCTAGTTATAGTTCTTCTTTCCCCTCCATTTCCCTTTATTTTCTTTCATTATGCATGTGCTATGAGATGAATGGTGGTGAATGGTTGGGAATGGGTGTTAATGGAGGATGGAGATGGAATGGGCGACTGGATGCCAATGGTGGTGTGTGATGAACAAATGGGGAAGGGCATTGTTCCAATAATGAACATACATGTATGATTTGAGAAAAACCATCTAGAAAAAGCATGTTGTAGGGTAAGTCCATAATGAACACACCATGTTTGATGAAATGCCAAGGTGAATACAGTGAGTTGTAAATTAGGAAATGCATGCCTAATAAATTCTGAATATTGCTAGGGCCTATGATAGTGTGTTTCCTGCTTTCCCTAAATGCTATAAATATTGAATTGCTCAATCTTTGATGCTATATGTGTTGTGAAATTACCCAAATGTCATCTTTAAATTGGAATGCAAGTATGTACACGGTTCCCACGAGCACGGCATGCATGGCACGATTTATCGAGGTTTTCAAGAACATGGTTAGAGGTGGGACATATCCTAAGATATGTTTTACCTCGCTTTTCACAAGAAGACAAGAACCAACATTCCACGAGGGGTCTCCCCTCACTCACAAGTGCATATCATGAAGAAGGGTCTCCCTTCCCTCGCAAGTACATACATATCATAAAGAAGGGTCTCCCTTCCCTCACAAGTGCATTGCATAAAGAAGGGTCTCCCTTCCCTCTCAAGGCATCTCACAAGGACATCTCACAAGGATATCTCACAAGTTACATGATCACAAGCAAGCACGCATGACATGCATGACATGACACGACATACAAGAATCAAGCAAGATAGACATGACAAGTTTTCAAGCACGAAAAGATATTTCAAGTCAAGTTAAGTGCACGATGTTTCAAGAGGATTTATCAGTTTTCTACGAATTACAAGTATGATTATAAACTGCTTTATTTCCTTGTATGATGTGAATTGTTTCTGTTTGACATATATGAACTGCTCCTGATTATGTATTGCTATTTCTATGCTATAATTGTTGGTTAGTATTTAGTACCCGCTGAGTATTCCATGCTCAGCCGTACTTCTTATGTCGGCAGGTTCTGAGGGAGCTGCTGCTCCATTTGATGTTTGTGCTCCTGGTCCATGGGTGGAAGAGGAGTACGCCGAGGAGCCTTTGGAGGAACCTCCCGTAGAGGGTTATCAGTAGGTGGTGATTAGATTCTGAGTGGATTAGCTGTGGGTGAGATGAGAGTTAGATTCATGTATTTTGGCGGGCATGTCCGCACTTTCTTTTGGAGACTTTTTGTATAAACTTGGATTTGCGTATGTATATACATAGAGGTTGGGTAGTCTTCCGCTGTGCTATGTTAGAGTATGTTTCCGCTGTTTATATCCTCTATTGTATATGCTCTGTGGGTTTTGCAGTTTAGTTGTCAAGCAAGTCATGATTAGTCGTCCAAAGTTCACTCTAACTCCTAGGGTGGGTTTTGGGTCGCGACAATCTAACCCATAGCCCATTGCAAATCATCCGGGTTTCCAAGACTTATGATTAAGCCATGAGAAACAATTTCTCATAAAAAAGATTTTGAGAAAATCATTTTATAAGTATAATACTTTTTAATAAAAGTATATTTCAAAACTTATTTTGTTTTCAAAATCTCCTACGCAGGATTTGAACTTAATCAATTGTCTTACCCGGAACTTGGATAATCTCTCAAATTAATGAGCATGGATTTCTTGTTTGAAATTCATCATGACTCGAACAACTTTTTGACTATCCAACTGTCACTGTATTGTATTCCCTAAGTTAGAAAATACGTTGGTACAATCAAAACAGTCAGATCACTGCTCAATCTGTCACGCCCCAAAATACCCCCTAGGAGTTTAGGGATATTTTAGATGTGACACTTCGTACCTGCCAAACCATCCTGTAATGCACAAGATAAACACAGTACTAAACAATGAAAATCAGAGCGCGGAAGCTAAACATAATTTACGGAAGCGAAAACTAAATTTTTCTTTTCTTTATAATGATCCAAAATGTAGTATTCCAAGTTAACATAAATACAAAACACGCCTAAGTCTAAGGTGGATAGGCCCACCTATCAAAATATCAAAATACATAAGACCCAACACTTTCTCAATCAATAGTCACCCCCGTGGGGCCACTGGTCTAAGTCTCTCGCCTCCGCCTGAGGCTCGACTACTAGATCCTCATACGGTTCTTCCTCCCCGTAGTCCTCCTCAATCCAAGGACCCTGATCACATATGTCAAGAGGGGCTCACGCACCTGCCAACATGAAAGTACGACTGAGCATGGAATACTCAGCGAGTACAAGCTACTAGCTAGCCATAACAATAATAACACACGTAATAGTCATACCATGCAAAGCAGTAATAGAAGCATCACGAACTAAACAGTATTTGACATGGTATAATACAATCATTTAAAAGTGTATGCATGAATGCAAAAACACCGATAAAACCCAAGCTTGAAACCCATGTCCTGTCTTGATATGCCTTGTAGAAATCATGTATGCGTGCATGCATGAATGCATGATCATCATCTTGTAAACTTTCATCTTGTAACTTGTGAGCCAGAGGCTAGCACCCGAATCTCCCTGGGCTGCCAACCTCCTTGATATGCAATGCACTTGTGAGACAGAGGTTAGTACCTGAATGTCCCTGGGCTACCAACCTCCTTGATATGCAATGTTTGGTTTTCTTGTGAGCCAGAGGCTAGTACCCAAATCTCCCTGGGCTACTAACCTCCTTGACAATAGGTGATTTTTATTACTTGTTTAGTTTTCTTGTGAGCCAGAGGCTAGTACCCGAATTTTCCCTGGGCTACCAACCTCCTTGACAATAGGTGTTTTA
This sequence comes from Tetracentron sinense, assembly GCA_015143295.1. NCBI lineage: Eukaryota > Viridiplantae > Streptophyta > Magnoliopsida > Trochodendrales > Trochodendraceae > Tetracentron > Tetracentron sinense. The sequence continues at coordinate 20,509,691 of CM026556.1, read as the reverse complement.
GGGGTTTTCTTGTGAGCCAGAGGTTAGCACCCGAATCTCCCTGGGCTACCAACCTCCTTGACAATAGGTGATTTAGGGGTTATCTTGTGAGCCAGAGGCTAGTACCCGAATTCTCCCTAGGCTACCAACCTCTTTGACATGCAATATTTTCTTATTGTTTATTATATGCACATGCTCTTGAAATCTCGATTCATGCTATCATGCGTGCTCATGTGCGTGCCAATAATAACAATCGTGGGAATGCGCTTAACAAAAGAGATATGCTATTACAATTCAATTCATAATATTATCATAGGTAACTTAAGTAATTCACATGACATTGGATCAATTCATCGTCTATAAGAACATATGCATAAAACCTATTTCCATTTTCTTCTTCTAAGTCGTTTATTCATAGTTTAGGCATTTTGTCAAACACAACACATGCAATGTTTCTTAATAATTCATCTTATTCTTTTTAGCGCATATTTTCCATCCAATCATCAAGGTAAGTTCATTATTGGTAAAATACCCATCCACCATTTCCATCACACACATCACACAACATACATCTCGGCATCCAATCGCCACATCCAACATTCCATCCACACATCCACACCTTTTCCATTATCTTGTTTATATTTAATGGGGGATAACACATTTCATAAGGAGGAAAACATAATATAAAGAATCACATTTTTATATAGAAAACCTAGATTTTTGCTAGGGTAAGTTAGTAGGGTGTACTAACCTTAAATCAAGGCTTGATCTTGGTTGTAAACCTTGATTGGAGCTTCCACTTGAAAAGAGGAACCCTTTGCTTGAAGGAGACATGTGTTGGGGAAGAAACCCCTTTCAAAAACGTGAGTGAGTACTGCCCTAGCTTGGAGAATGCACCCCACCCGAGCTTGAGCCTTGAACTTGAAGCAATCCAAGTTGAGGATGATCTAGGGTTCTTAAACCCCCTTTGATTTCTCCTCAAAAACAAAACCCTAGGTTAGAGTCTCTTCTCCTCTCTCAAACTCTCAAAATATCATAAGTATGGTAAATGAATCCCTAAGGCTCGTGCAAGCCTTAAGAAGAAAGGGTTTAACCCCCAAAAGATGGAAAAGCGCTTAATGAAATTTCTGCAAAAACGCGAAGACCGAGCGATCGGTGGTTATGACCGATCGATCGGTTGCCTACCGAGCGATCGGTTGATTGACCGAGATCTCGGTCAAACATCAACTCTCTGGAAAATTTCCCCATACAAATTTTTCGACCAGTCGATAGCCTCCGATCGATCGATTTTGGACCGATCGATCGCTCCGTGGACCGAGCGATCAGTGCTCTGCTGGTCCCGACTGTTTTGGCCATATCTTTTGACTCGTTCGTCCGATTTCGACGATTCAACTTGCGTTGGATTCGTCTCTCGAAAACGCACATTTCTGAAATTTCAGAATTTCCAATTTCTCCCCTATATATTAATTAGACTACGCGGAAGGCCATTCAACTACGAAATACTTATTCATTTAAAGATGAAAAAGTCTGGGGTGCTACATTCTCCCCCCCTTACAAAATTTCGTCCCCAAAATTTGGACGATACATACATGCACAAAATCAAAAAAAAATTATAAGCCATATGCACAAGTCTATTCAAACAACTCGGGATACTTTGCTTTGACTTCGGCTTCATGCTCCCACATGGCTTCTTCTCGTGCATGATGTTGCCATTGCACGAGGACTAGCGGAATAGTCTTGTTGTGAAGCACTTGATCTCTCCTATCCAAAATATGAACCAGCTTCTCAACTAAAGTGAGGTCCTCTCGGATCTCTATCGGATCAAGCTCGATGACATGAGAAGGATCCGGGATGTACTTCCGGAGCATAGAGACATGGAATACATTATGGACCGCCGCCATGTGAGCGGGCAAAGCAACACGGTAAGCCACCTCGCCAACTCGAGTAATGATCTCGAACGGACCCACATATCTCGGGCTAAGCTTGCCTCTCTTCCCGAATCGTATAACACCCTTGGTTGGTGAAATCCTTACAAATACAAAATCACCGACTCGGAATTCAAGATCCCTCCTTCGATTGTCGGCATAGCTTTTCTGCCTATCTTGGGCGGTCTTTAACCTCTCCCGGATAAGCTTGACCCTATCTGCGGTTCGTTCAATCAACTCGAGGCCCAAAATCTTTCTTTCTCCAACTTCATCCCAATACAAAGGGGATCTACAACTTCTTCCGTACAAGGCTTCAAAAGGTGCCATTTGTATGCTTGCTTGATAACTGTTATTATAGGCGAATTCCACCAAAGGTAGGTGATCCTCCCAACTTCCTTTAAAATCCAACATAAAAGCTCGGAGCATGTCTTCTATCACTTGATTCACCCTCTCTGTTTGCCCATCAGTCTGTGGGTGGAAAGCCATGCTAAAGTCTAGTCGGGAACCCATAGCATCCTGAAAGCTTTTCCAAAACCTGGAAGTGAATCGAGGGTCTCTATCCGACACAATGCTCACTGGCACCCCATGCAACCTTACTATCTCTTTGATGTATAGTTCCGCTAACTGATTGGAGTTGAATGTAGTCCGGTACGATAAGAAATGAGCGGACTTCGTGAGTCTATCAACAACTACCCATATAGCATCAGTCTTCCTAACCGTCTTCGGCAACCCCACGATGAAGTCCATAGAGATATGTTCCCATTTCCACTCGGGAATAGGGAGAGACTGCAAAAGACCCGCCGGTCTCAAATGCTCCGCTTTCACCTGTTGGCACACCAAACACCGTGCCACATACTCCGCAACCTCCCTCTTCATGTTTCGCCACCAAAAGTGACTCTTGAGGTTCCGGTACATCTTCGTACCCCCAGGATGCACTGTGTACTTTGAACGGTGAGCTTCATCCATGATCTCTCTCCGAAGGTCTGCATTGGCTGGGACACAAAGTCTTCCCTTGAATGTAATAGCACCCCGGCTAGTGAGAGAGAAGTCCGTGCTACCCTTGGCAACTTCCTTGTCCCGAAAAGCCAACAAGTCAGCATCCGTGGCTTGATACTCTTGGATCAAATCTATAAGGTACGGTCGAACCGTAACATTTGCCAAAATGGGACTGAGGACGGAGTCATTCACACTGATGTCCAAATTTGCCAAATCTTCTAACAATCTCCATTCTCGCACTAACATGTGAGCCAACAACCCCGGTGGTTTCCTACTCAAGGCGTCTGCCACCACGTTTGCTTTTCCCGGGTGATATTGGATAGTGCACTCATAGTCTTTTAAGAACTCAATCCAACGTCGTTGTCGTAAGTTTAACTCTTTTTGGGAAAAGAGATACTTGAGGCTATTATGGTCCGTGTACACATAGAACTCCACCCTGTACAGATAATGTCACCAAATTTTGAGTGCAAACACGACCGCCGCAAGCTCCAAGTCGTGAGTGGGGTAGTTCTTTTCATGCTCTTTCAACTGCCTTGATGCATAGGCAATGACTTTCTTGTGTTGCATTAGGACACACCCGAGTCCAACATGCGAGGCATCACTATACACCTCATAACCAAAAGGTCCTAAAGGCACAGTAAGGACGGGGGCCGTAGTAAGCCGCTTCTTCAGTTCCGTGAAACTGATTTCGCACTTCTCACTCCATACAAACTTGGCATTCTTCCTCGTCAGGTAAGTGAGGGGTGTAGCCAAACTGGAGAATCCCTCCACAAATCTCCGGTAGTAGCCTACCAATCCGAGGAAACTACGTATCTCCGTGACGCTCTTGGGCCTCTCCCAACTCATGACTGCCTCAACCTTGGCTGGATCTACAGAAATGCCCTCGGCCGACACCACGTGTCTAAGAAATGCGACCTTCTCTAACCGGAACTCGCACTTACTCAATTTGGCATATAGCCTATGCTCTCTCAACATCTCCAGAGCAAGGCGGAGGTCTTATGCGTGATCTTCCCGTGTCTGGGAATACACCAAAATGTCATCAATGAATACAATCACGCATCGATCCAAGTAAGATCGGAACACCCGGTTCATCAAATCCATGAATGCCGCCGGTGCATTCGTCAGCCCAAAAGGCATGACAAGGAACTCGTAATGCCCATATTGAGTCCTGAAAGCCGTCTTCGGAACATCTTCCGCCTTGATCCTTAATTGATGATACCCCGATCTAAGATCAATTTTGGAGAAGAATCTCGCTCCCTTCAGTTGGTCGAACAAGTCATCGATCCTTGGCAAGGGATAACGATTCTTGATAGTTACCTTGTTCAACTGACGGTAGTCTATACACATTCTCATCAACCCGTCTTTCTTCTTTACAAAAAGGACCGGAGCTCCCCACGGTGACACACTTGGTTGGATGAAACCAAGTTGTTGTAACTCCTCAATTTGCTTCTTCAATTCTTCAAGCTCTATTGGGGCCATTCTATATGGGGCTCTTGAAATCGGAGCGGTGCCCGGAGTAAGCTCTATAGCGAACTCAATCTCCCGATTCGGAGGTAACCCGGGAAGTTCCTCCAGAAACACGTCCAAGAACTCACTCACGACCGGAATGGCCAAGGAGTTTTGTGCTTCTGGGTTTGCTATACTCAAGGCTGCGAGGCGAGCAATGTCCCTCTCTCTTAATCCTCGGAAGTGAAAAGGCTTACCCCCTTCCGGCTTGAAATTCACCATCTTTTCAAAACACGCAACATGCCCGTGATGGTTTGACAACCAATCCATCCCTAAGATGACATCAAAATCTAAGTCTTGAAAATCTAGGACGATGAGATCGGCTAACAGTTCATTCTCCCCCACTTGAACCACACTATCCCTGAATATCTTGTCCGTATCAACTGACTTGCCGAGTGGAGTTGCAATGGTCAACTCCTGCTTTAACGGAGTTGCCTCAGTCAAAAATCCCTTCGCGAAACTAGGTGACACAAAGGAGTGAGTGGATCCTGTGTCGATCAACACTCGGGCGAGACACTCGTTCACTAATAAAGCGCTTGTGCGATTAAGTAGCTACTATTAGTAGATTTCAAACAACAACAAGCATCATACATAGGTAACCCTTAGTATAAATAATCACATAATAAACCATAAAAATTTTACACAACTTAGACTATAGAATTTTTTGCGTACCTTGCACGACATCGTCGGATGCACGTGCGTCTCTCTCCGATAGGGCGAAGACTCGGCCCTGGGTGGCTGGGCGAGGAGGCCGGGTAGACTGTGAAGCCCTCGGAGCTTGAGAAGAGCTAGGCTGAGATGTTTGCCTAATCGGGGGCCTGCTCCCCGAAGACTGAGCTGGCAATTGACGTCGGGGACAATCTCTAACCATGTGACCATGGTCACCACAATGGAAGCAACTTCCTGAAACCCTCCGGCATTCTCCTGCTGGATGCCTCCTTCCACAAAAAGTGCAGGCCTCATGTGAATAGAGGGAAGGAGCATATCCCGTAACCTGAGTAACTGCGGGGCGAGGAGCATATGAGGTAGCCGGGCGAAAAGCCGGTGGAGCAAAAGAGCGAGGGGCCTGTGGTGCCGAATACATCCTCTGTGACTGAGCCGGCCCTGTGGACTGATACAAGCTAGTCCTTGCTCTTTTCTCCCCTGAACTACTTGCTTGTCCTTTCTCCATTCCTCTTCTCTTAAAGAACTCTTCGGAATTCACCTCGGCCAACAATGCCTTGTCCACAACTTCTGAACATGTCTCATGTCGGAACATTGAGACACGATCCTTGAGGTAGGCCTTCAACCCCCTCTCGAATTTCTGGGCCTTCATAGCCTCGGTAGCTATCATGTGTGGAGCAAATCGAGATAGCTCTGAAAATTTGGCTTCATAAGCCGCTACGGACATATTACCTTGCTCCAAGGTAATAAATTCCACTTCCATCTTCTCTCTCATTCCGACCGGAAAGTATTTCTTGTTGAAAGCTTCCAAGAATTCCTCCCAAGTCCAATCTTGACCTTGCCGGGTCAACTCTCGGGTCCGAAGTGCGGATTTCCACCAATGGTCGGCCTCGCCTTCAAGCATAAAGGCGGCCCAAGTGACCCTTTCCACTTCCGTAGGTGCCAAAACCGAGAATATCTTCTCGAGTTGCCGAATCCAACCCTCGGCGACAAGTGGATCAATGCTTCCACAAAAATTTGGAGGCCTCATCCTCCGAAAAGCTTCTATCCCGGCTTGGGCTCGGTTAGGAGGAGCTGGTATAAGTGCCGTATTAGGCGGAGTGGCCGGTTGCCTTGCCGCCAACATAGCCAAAGTCTCGGCTATGGATGGGAATGCTTGGGCAAAGTCGGGTTGATCATCACCTGATGGAGCATCACCTCCATTACCCCTCGTGTTGTACCCGCGACCCTGGGTATTGCGTCTCATGATTTCTCCTCAGAACGACAATACAACATGAGTCTAACTTGGATACGCATTTAGTACAAATTTCGCAATTCACTCAATACATATTCATCAAGCATATTTAATAAGTACAACACAAATAATGTACACATGGTATATAACACAATAGCATAACATACAATCCGTGTTCCTAGCGTAGGACTCTATGTTCGGTTGAAGTTCAACCCATTTTGACTAAGACTAACTTGTTAGTCTAAACTTGGAATACAACTCTCTAAGGTGATTCTAATACCTTGTTCAATCATCCAAGTGACCCTAGGGACTCTAATGCCTAGAGCTCTGATACCACCCCTGTCACGCCCCAAAATACCCCCTAGGAGTTTAGGGATATTTTAGATGTGACACTTCGTACCTGCCAAACCATCCTGTAATGCACAAGATAAACACAGTACTAAACAATGAAAATCAGAGCGCGGAAGCTAAACATAATTTACGGAAGCGAAAACTAAATTTTTCTTTTCTTTATAATGATCCAAAATGTAGTATTCCAAGTTAACATAAATACAAAACACGCCTAAGTCTAAGGTTGACCGGCCCACCTATCAAAATACATAAGACCCAACACTTTCTCGATCAATAGTCACCCCCGTGGGGCCACTGGTCTAAGTCTCTCGCCTCCCCCTGAGGCTCGACTACTAGATCCTCATACGGTTCTTCCTCCCGGTAGTCCTCCTCTATCCAAGGACCCTGATCACATATGTCAAGAGGGGCTCGCGCACCTGCCGACATGAAAGTACGGCTGAGCATGGAATACTCAGCGAGTACAAGCTACTAGCTAGCCATAACAATAATAACACACGTAATAGTCATACCATGCAAAGCAGTAATAGAAGCATCACGAACTAAACAGTATTTGACATGGTATAATACAATCATTTAAAAGTGTGTGCATGAATGCAAAAAACACTGATAAAACCCAAGCTTAAAACCCATGTCCTGTCTCGATATGCCTCGTAGAAATCATGTATGCGTGCATGCATGAATGCATGATCATCATCTTGTAAACTTTCATCTTGTAACTTGTGAGCCAGAGGCTAGCACCCGAATCTCCCTGGGCTGCCAACCTCCTTGATATGCAATGCACTTATGAGCCAGAGGTGTAGAGCCCCGGACCTTTTCACATTAATGCATGACACTTTCGTTGCTATTTTGCTTTTAAAGAGGTATAATTAATAAATAAAGAAGAAATTGGAAATTTTGAAATGTCAGAAATGTTCATTTTTGAAGTATGAACCCAACGCAAGTTGAATCGTCAAAATCAGACGAACGAGTCAAAAGATATGGCCAAAACAGTCTGGACCTGCAGGTAATCATAGCTCGGTTAGGCACTAAGGACGTAGCTCGGTTATGCACTAAGGACGTAGCTCTGACAACGTGCTCTGATAAGGCACAGGCAACGCATAAACAACGTATACATTGTGCATCTGTTGTGCAATAGACAACGGGTACGTTGTACAGCAACAACGGGCACGTTGTACAGCAACAACGGGCACGTTGTACATAATACGACGGTCATTCACAACGGACAACGTGTTCGGCACTATTCACAACGGACAACGTGTTCAACACTATTCACGGACAACTTGTTCGGCACTATTCACAATGGACAACGTGTTCAACACTATTCACAGCACAACGTGTTCAGCACTGTTCACAACACAACGTGTTCGGTACTGTTCACAGCACAACGTGTTCAGCACTGTTCACAGCACAACGTGTTCAACACTATTCACAGCACAACGTGTTCAGCACTGTTCACAACACAACGTGTTCAGTACTGTTCACAGCACAACGTGTTCAGCACTGTTCACAGCACAATGTGTTTGGCACTGTTCACAGCACAACGTGTTCAGCACTGTTCACGGCTCAACGTGCTCGGTCCTCGCGTTTTGCAGAATTTTCAGTAAGGGTATTAGGGTCTTTTGGTCGGTTCACTCTTACCTTAAGAGTTTAACCCGAGCCTTTAGGGCATCATTCAACACTAAGAGAGTTTGAGAGAATAGGAGAAAGGGAAGAAGGCAATTCCAACCTAGGGTTTGTCTTTGGAAGAGAAATCAAAGGGGACCCTAGATCACTTCAAGCTCGGCTCTTCTCCAAGATCTCGGCTCAAGCACTCGTGGAGAGCGTTCTCCAAGCTAGGGCAGCAACTCACGGTCGTTTTTGGGAAGGGGATTTCTTCCTCACTTGATCAAGGTCGGTACTTCTTGCTACCCTCCTAGTTATAGTTCCTTTTTTCCCTTATTTCTTTTGATTTTCTTTTATTTCCACTTGTGCTATGAGATGGATGGTTATGAATGGTGAATGGAGGTGGAAGTTGGCGAATGGATGCCGTGTGGATGTTGTGATGAATGAATGGGAAAGGGCATTGTACTAATAATGAACATACAAGTGTGATGTGAGTAAACTCACCTAGAAAAGCATGATTTAGGTTTAAAGGAATAATGAATAATGAACACACCATGTTTGATGAAATGCCAAGGTGAATAAAATGAGTTGTAAATTAGGAATTGCATGCCTAATAAATACTGAATATTGCTAGGGCCTATGATAGTGTGTTTTCTTGCTTTCTCCTAAATGATATGAATAATACATTGCTCAATCATTGATGTTATATGTGTTGTGAAATTACCCAAATGTCATGTTTAAATTTAAATGCAAGTATGTACACGGTTCCCACGAGCACGGCATGCATGACACGATTTATCGAGGTTTTCAAGAAACATGGTTAGAGGTGGGACATATCCTACGATATGTTTTACCTCGGTTTTCACAAGAAGACAAGAACCAACATTCCACGAGGGGTCTCCCCTCACTCACAAGTGCATATCATGAAGAAGGGCCTCCCTTCCCTCGCAAGTACATACGTATCATGAAGAAGGGCCTCCCTTCCCTCGCAAGTGCATTGCATAAAGAAGGGTCTCCCTTCCCTCTCAAGGCATCTCTCAAGCGCATCTCACAAGGATATCTCACAAGTGTATCTCACAAGTTACATGATCACAAGCAAGCACGCATGGCATGCATGACATGACATGACATACAAGAATCAAGCAAGATAGACAAGACGAGTTCTCAAGCACGAACATGGTACCTTAAGTCAAGTCAGGTGCACGATGTTTTTTTATCGGCTTTCTACGAAATACAAGCATGATTATAAATTGCTTTACTTCCTTGTATGATATGAATTGCTTTCTTCTAACATATATGAATTGCTCCTGATTTATGTATTGCCATTTTTATGCTATAATTGTTGGTTAGTATCCAGTACCCGCTGAGTATTCCATGCTCAGCCGTACTTCTTATGTCGGCAGGTTCTGAGGGAGTTGCTGTTCCATTTGATGTTTGTGCTCCTGGTCCATGGGTAGAGGAGGAGTACGTCGAGGAGCCTTTGGAGGAACCTCCAGCAGAGGGTTACCATTAGGTGGTTGTAGATTCTGAGTGAATAGCTATGGGTGAGATGAGAGATATACCTTCATGTATTTTGGCGGGTCTATCCGCACTTTCTTTTGATCACTTTTTGTATAAACTTGGAATTGCGTATGTATATACATAGAGGTTCGGTAGACTTCCGCTGTGCTATGTTAGAGTATGTTTCCGCTGTTTATATCCTCTATTGTATATGCTCGGTGGGTTTTTGCAGGTTGATTTGTCAAGCAAGTCATGTAAGCCATGATTAGTCGTCCAAAGTTCACTCTAACTCCTAGGGTGGGTTTTGGGTCGCGACAGAAGTGGTATCAAAGCTTAGGCTTTAGGTCTCTAGGGTCACTTAGAATCTTATACCACGGCTTGACAAGAGCATATGTCAGGAAACAAGTTAAGGAAGAAAGTAAGTCGAAAGAGAGTCTGATTCCAAGTTTAAGACTAAACTTTAGTCTTAGTCTAAAATGGTTGCTTTAACCAAGTACGGGTCCTAGGTACGCTAGAACACTAAAGTATAAGTATAAGGTGATGAGTACTCTAATGACTTGATGTGATGTGTATTAGTATTATACAACTAATACAAATTGAATTATTGTGAAATGGAAATACGATAAATTGTGGTTTCAAGTTAGACTCATGTTGTGCTATTGTTCTCAGGACTTTAGTCATGTGGCAGGGCACAAGGGGTCGTGGACCACATACCAGAGCTTCTTCGTCTTCACGAGATGAGGATGAGCAGCCGGACCTCTCTCAGGTCTTAGGCTCTATCGCTGAGACACTCGCCATACTGGCGGCTCGGCAAGCTATACCATCGTCGGCGGCACCTACTCCACTGCCCGCAGCTCCAGTACATCATACAGCTGGAGTTGAGGCTTTCAGGAGATTGAGGCCTCCATCCTTCCATGGGAGTATGGACCCTCTTGCTGCGAAGGTATGGATCCTCCAGATGGAGAAGATTTTTGCGGTCCTCTCACCTACACAGGAGGATAGAGTAGCATGGGCAGTTTTCATGCTAGAAGGTGAAGCCCACCATTGGTGGTTGTCCGCATTGAGGACGCGAGATTTGACCATGCAGGGTCAACCTTGGACTTGGGAGGAGTTCAAGGATACTTTTTACAAGAATTATTTTCCGATTGGAGCACGGGAAAAGAAAAAGAGAGAATTCATCAACCTTGAGCAAGGTTCGATGTCAGTAGCACAATACGAGGCCAAGTTTTCGGAGCTATCACGCTTCGCGACACATATGATTGCCACCGAGGCAATGAAGGCGAGGAGGTTTGAGCAAGGACTCAAGGATGTCAACATGGAGAAAGTATCGGTCTTTAGGCACGCCACTTACGCTGAAGTGGTGGATAAAGCCTTGTTGGTTGAGACCAACTCTGAGGCGGTGTCCAAGAAGCGGGAATTGACTAGAGGCCAATCCAGCAGTTCAGCACCTCTAGAGAGGCGGGCTCGTACCGGCCCTTATCAGTATGCGTGGCCAGCACCACCGATGAGGCCATCTTATGCGCCTCCAGCTCCACGGCAGTATGTGCCTCAGGCACCGCTACCTAAGGCTCTTCCGGCCCCTCCGACCTTTACACACGAGGTCTGCACTTCGTGCGGCCGAAGGCACCCGGCAGGAGATTGTCGAAGAGCATCGGGTGGATGTTTTCATTGTGGTCGCCAGGGCCATATGATCAGGGATTGCCCCAGTCGGCATTTACCAGGCCACTCTCAGGGGATTAGGCCACCAGCACGCCCAGCAGGATCATATCAGGCGTCATCTCAGACTACCCGGTCTACGCCTCAGTCTCGCCAGGCGAACCAGGGGCGAGTTTTTGCCTTGACAGAGGGTGATGCACTTGCATCCGATGATGTGGTGCAAGGTACACGTTTGGAGTTATCTCGGCATGTTCTATATGTATATATACCTACACGTATACGCTGTTGATGCATGGATTAACTCCGCTAGTTAAAATTTCAGGAACCCTACTAGTCAATGAGTATTTGGCTCGAGTGTTGATTGATACCTGGTCTACTCATTCGTTTGTCTCGCCGAGTTTTTCAGAAGGCTTTTCTGTGGAGCCTAGTCAGCTAAAACCGGAGTTAGCCATTTCGACTCCGCTCGGCAAAACAGTATTGGCAGATAAAATGTATAGAAATTGTTTGGTCCAAGTTGGAAGCCACGAGTTGGCGGTTGATCTCATCGTCCTTGGATTCCAAGACTTTGATGTTATATTGGGAATGGACTGGTTAGCAGCGCATCATGGGCATGTAGCTTGCTTTGAGAAGATGGTACTCTTCAAGCCGGTGGAAGGAAAACCATTTCACTTTCGGGGGTTGAAAGGTAGAGATATCGCCCGTTTTGCGGCGTTGAGCTTAGCTAACCCTGAGGCAAAGGACTCATCGACTATTCCGGTTGTGAGTGAGTTCCTGGATGTATTTCCAGAGGAGTTGCCAGGATTACCTCCAGATAGGGAGATTGAGTTTGTAATCGAGCTTGCACCAGGCACAGCTCCTGTTTTCAGGGCTCCGTATAGAATGGCCCCTATTGAACTCAAAGAGTTAAAGACCCAATTGGAAGAATTACAAGGTCTTGGTTTCATTCGACCAAGTGTCTCACCGTGGGGTGCCCCGGTGTTGTTTGTTAAGAAGAAAGATGGCTCGATGCGGATATGCGTCGATTACAGGCAATTGAACAAAGTCACTATAAAGAATAGGTATCCCTTGCCTAGGATTGATGACTTGTTCGATCAGTTGAAGGGAGCGAGATTTTTCTCGAAGATAGACCTTTGATCGGGTTATCACCAGTTGAGAATTAAGGTGGAAGATGTTCCCAAAACTGCTTTTAGGACTCTGTATGGACACTACGAGTTCTTGGTGATGCCTTTTGGACTCACGAACGCGCCGGCAGCCTTTATGGATTTGATGAACCGGGTGTTCCGGCCATATCTTGATAGGTGCGTGATTGTATTTGTTGACGACATTTTGGTCTATTCCCAGACACGGGAAGATCACTCACGCGACCTATGCCTTGCTTTGGAAATGCTAAGAGAGCACAAGCTATACGCCAAACTTAGCAAGTGTGAGTTTTGGTTGGAAGAAGTGGCATTCCTAGGCCACGTTGTATCAGCGGAAGGCATTTCGGTGGATCCAAAGAAGATAGAGGCAGTCATGAGTTGGGCGAGGCCCAAGAGTGTCACGGAGATACGCAGCTTTCTTGGGTTGGCAGGCTACTACAGGAGATTCGTAGAGGGTTTCTCTAGCCTTGCAGCACCGCTCACTTACCTGACAAGGAAGAACGCCAAGTTTGTATGGAGTGATAAGTGCGAGATCAGTTTCACGGAACTGAAGAAGAGGCTTACTACAGCCCCTGTCCTTACTGTGCCATCTGGACCTTATGGGTATGAGGTGTATAGTGATGCCTCACACGTTGGACTTGGGTGTGTACTCATGCAGCACAAGAAAGTCATTGCCTACGCATCGAGGCAATTGAAGGAGCATGAGAAGAATTACCCCACGCATGACTTAGAGCTTGCCGCAGTCGTGTTTGCACTCAAGATTTGGCGACACTACCTTTATGGGGTAGAATTCTATGTGTTCACGGATCACAAGAACCTCAAGTATCTCTTTTCCCAAAAAGAGTTAAATCTAAGGCAAAGGCGTTGGATGAAATTTCTGAAGGACTATGATTGTACCATTCAATACCACCCGGGTAAAGCAAATGTAGTGGTTGATGCTTTGAGTAGAAGACCTCAGGGGTTGTTAGCACACATGTTGGTTCAAGAATGGAAGCTACTAGAAGATTTGGCAAATCTGGACATCAGTGTGAATAACTCTGTTCGTAGTCCTATCTTGGCAAATGTCACGGTTCGGCCATACATTATAGATTTGATCCAAGAATACCAAGCCACGGATGCTGAGTTGTTGGCTTATCGGGACAAGGAAGTTGCTAAGGGTAGTGAGGACTTCTCTCTCACTAGTCGGGGTGCTATCACATTCAAGGGAAGGCTGTGCGTCCCAGCCAATGCAGATCTTCGAAGAGAGATTTTGGATGAAGCACACCGTTTGAAGTACACAGTGCATCCAGGGGGTACAAAGATGTACCGGAACCTCAAGAGTCACTTTTGGTGGCGGAATATGAAGAGGGAGGTTGCGGAATATGTAGCACGGTGCTTGGTGTGTCAACAGGTAAAAGCAGAACACATGCGGCCCGCAGGTCTATTACAGTCCCTTCCGATTCCCGAGTGGAAATGGGAGAACATATCCATGGATTTCATAGTTGGCTTGCCAAAGACGGCAAGGGGCTCAGATGCGATTTGGGTAGTAGAGGATCGTTTGACAAAGTCCGCTCATTTCCTACCTTACCGAACTACTTTCAACTCTAGTCAGTTAGCCGCTTTGTACGTCAAGGAAGTGGTGAGGTTGCACGGAGTGCCCGTTAGTATTGTGTCAGATCGGGACCCAAGATTCACATCACGATTCTGGAAAAGCTTCCAGGAGGCTATGGGTTCCCGACTTGATTTCAGCACCGCTTTTCATCCACAGACGGATGGACAAACCGAGAGAGTGAACAAAGGCATTGAAGACATGCTTCGGGCTTGTATGTTGGATTTCAGAGGCAGTTGGGAAGAGCACTTGCCTTTGGTTGAATTCGCCTATAATAACAGCTATCAGGCAACTATCCAAATGGCACCATTTGAGGCCTTGTATGGGCAAAGTTGTAGGTCTCCTCTCTATTGGGATGGGGTAGGAGAAAGGAATGTACTTGGTCCGAAGTTGATTGAGCAAACTGCAAACACAGTTAAGATCATTCGGGATCGATTGAAAGCCGCTCAAGATCGCCAGAAAAGTTATGCGGACACGCGCCGTAGGGACTTGGAATTTCAAATAGGGGATCAGGTTTTTGTGAAAGTATCTCCTAGAAAAGGGATCATGAGATTTGGAAAGCGAGGCAAGCTCAGTCCTCGGTATGTTGGGCCTTTTGAGATTATCACACGAGTTGGTGAGGTTGCTTACAGGGTAGCTCTCCCACCTCACATGGTCGCAGTTCACAACGTCTTCCATGTGTCTATACTTCGGAAGTACATTGCGGACCCTTCGCATGTCATAGACTTGGAACCGTTGGAGATTCGAGAGGACCTCACCTTGATTGAAAAGCTGGTTCAGATTTTGGATCGAAGAGATCAGGTGCTTCGCAACAAGACAATCCCTTTGGTTCTTGTGCAATGGCAACACCATGCTCAGGAAGAAGCTACATGGGAGCGTGAAGCCGAAGTCAAAGCAAAGTACCCAGAATTAATTGAATGAGTTTCTGTATAAGTTTGTATATGACTTGTAATTTTCTTTTGGTTTGTAATGCAAGTAGTGTCTAAATTTCGAGGATGAAATTTTTGTAAGGGGGGGAGGATGTAGAGCTCCGGACCTTTTCACATTAATGCATGGCACTTTCGTTGCTATTTTGCCTTTAAAGAGGTATAATTAATAAATAAGGAAGAAATTGGAAATTCTGAAACGTATGTTCCTTTTCGAAGTACGAACCCAACGCAAGTTGAATCGTCAAAATCGGACGAACGAGTCAAAAGATATGGCCAAAACAGTCTGGACCTGCAGGTAATCATAGCTCGGTTAGGCACTAAGGACGTAGCTCGGTTATGCACTAAAGACGTAGCTCTGACAACGTGCTCTAATAAGGCACAGGCAACGCATAAACAACGTATACGTTGTGCATCCGTTGTACAACAGACAACGGGTACGTTGTACAGCAACAACGGGCACGTTGTACATAATACGACGGTCATTTACAACGGACAACGTGTTCGGCACTATTCACAACGGACAACGTGTTCGGCACTATTCACAACGGACAACGTGTTCAACACTATTCACGGACAACGTGTTCGACACTATTCACAACGGACAACGTGTTCAACACTATTCACAGCACAACGTGTTCAGCACTGTTCACAACACAACGTGTTCGGTACTGTTCACAGCACAACGTGTTCAGCATTGTTCACAGCACAACGTGTTCAACACTATTCACAGCACAACGTGTTCAGCACTGTTCACAACACAACGTGTTTGGTACTGTTCATAGCACAACGTGTTCAGCACTGTTCACAGCACAACGTGTTTGGCACTGTTCACAGCACAACGTGTTCAGCACTGTTCACGGCTCAACGTGCTCGGTCCTCGCGTTTTGCAGAATTTTCAGTAAGGGCAATAGGTTCTTTTGGTCGGTTCACTCTTACCTTAAGAGTTTAACCCGAGCCTTTAGGGCATCATTCAACACTTAGAGAGTTTGAGACAATAGGAGAAAGGAAAGAAGGCGATTCCAACCTAGGGTTTGTCTTTGGAAGAGAAATCAAAGGGGTTTGAGACCCTAGATCACTTCAAGCTCGGCTCTTCTCCAAGATCTCGGCTCAAGCACTCGTGGAGAGCGTTCTCCAAGCTAGGGCAGCAACTCACGGTCGTTTTTGGGAAGGGGATTTCTTCCTCACTTGATCAAGGTCGGTACTTCTTGCTACCCTCCTAGTTATAGTTCCTCTTTTCCCTTATTTCTTTTGATTTTCTTTTATTTCCACTTGTGCTATGAGATGGATGGTTATGAATGGTGAATGGAGGTGGAAGTTAGCGAATGGATGCCGTGTGGATGTTGTGATGAATGAATGGGAAAGGGCATTGTACTAATAATGAACATACAAGTGTGATGTGAGTAAACTCACCTAGAGAAGCATGATTTAGGTTTAAAGGAATAATGAATAATGAACACACCATGTTTGATGAAATGCCAAGGTGAATAAAATGAGTTGTAAATTAGGAATTGCATGCCTAATAAATACTGAATATTGCTAGGGCCTATGATAGTGTGTTTTCTTGCTTTCCCCTAAATGATATGAATAATACATTGCTCAATCATTGATGTTATATGTGTTGTGAAATTACCCAAATGTCATGTTTAAATTTAAATGCAAGTATGTCCACGGTTCCCACGAGCACGGCATGCATGACACGATTTATCAAGGTTTTCAAGAAACATGGTTAGAGGTGGGACATATCCTACGATATGTTTTACCTCGGTTTTCACAAGAAGACAAGAACCAACATTCCACGAGGGGTCTCCCCTCACTCACAAGTGCATATCATGAAGAAGGGCCTCCCTTCCCTCGCAAGTACATACGTATCATGAAGAAGGGCCTCCCTTCCCTCGCAAGTGCATTGCATAAAGAAGGGTCTCCCTTCCCTCTCAAGGCATCTCTCAAGCGCATCTCACAAGGATATCTCACAAGTGTATCTCACAAGTTACATGATCACAAGCAAGCACGCATGGCATGCATGACATGACACGACATACAAGAATCAAGCAAGATAGACAAGATGAGTTCTCAAGCACGAATATGGTACCTTAAGTCAAGTCAGGTGCACGATGTTTTCATGAGGTTTTATCGGCTTTCTACGAAATACAAGCATGATTATAAATTGCTTTACTTCCTTGTATGATATGAATTGCTTTAACATATATGAATTGCTCCTGATTTGTGTATTGCCATTTTTATGCTATAATTGTTGGTTAGTATCCAGTACCCACTGAGTATTCCATGCTCAGCCGTACTTCTTATGTCGGCAGGTTCTGAGGGAGCTGCTGCTCCATTTGATGTTTGTGCTCCTGGTCCATGGGTAGAGGAGGAGTACGTCGAGGAGCCTTTAGAGAAACCTCCAGTAGAGGGTTACCATTAGGTGGTTGTAGATTCTGAGTGAATAGCTGTGGGTGAGATGAGAGATATACCTTCATGTATTTTGGTGGGTCTGTCCGCACTTTCTTTTAGTCACTTTTTGTATAAACTTGGAATTGCGTATGTATATACATAGAGGTTTGGTAGACTTCCGCTGTGCTATGTTAGAGTGTGTTTCCGCTATTTATATCCTCTATTGTTTATGCTCGGTGGGTTTTTGCAGGTTGATTTGTCAAGCAAGTCATGTAAGCCATGATTAGTCGTCCAAAGTTCACTCTAACTCCTAGGGTGGGTTTTGGGTCGCGACAAGAGGTTAGTACACGAATGTCCCTGGGCTACCAACCTCCTTGATATGCAATGTTTGGTTTTCTTGTGAGCTAGAGGCCAGCACCCGAATCTCCCTGGGCTGCCAACCTCCTTGATATGCAATGCACTTGTGAGCCAGAGGTTAGTACCTGAATGTCCCTGGGCTACCAACCTCCTTGATATGCAATGTTTGGTTTTCTTGTGAGCCAGAGGCTAGTACCCGAATCTCCCTGGGCTACCAACCTCCTTGACAATAGGTGATTTTTATTACTTGTTTAGTTTTCTTGTGAGCCAGAGGCTAGTACCTAAATTTTCCCTGGGCTACCAACCTCCTTGACAATAGGTGTTTTAGGGGTTTTCTTGTGAGCCAGAGGTTAGCACCCGAATCTCCCTGGGCTACCAACCTCCTTGACAATAGGTGATTTAGGGGTTATCTTGTGAGCCAGAGGCTAGTACCCGAATTCTCCCTGGGCTACCAACCTCCTTGACATGCAATATTTTCTTGTTGTTTATTATATGCACATGCTCTTGAAATCTCGGTTCATGCTATCATGCGTGCTCATGTGCGTGCCAATAATAACAATCGTGGGAATGCGCTTAACAAAAGAGATATGGCATTACAATTCAATTCATAATATTAGCATAGGTAACTTAAGTAATTCACATGACATTGGATCAATTCATCGTCTATAAGAACACATACATAAAACCTATTTCCATTTTCTTCATCTAAGTCGTTTATTCATAGTTTAGGCATTTTGTCAAACACAACACATGCAATGTTTCTTAATAATTCATCTTGTTCTTTTTAGCGCATATTTTCCATCCAATCATCAAGGTAAGTTCATTATTGGTAAAATACTCATCCACCATTTCCATCACACACATCACACAACATACATCTCGGCATACAATCGCCACATCCAACATTCCATCCACACATCCACACCTTTTCCATTATCTTGTTTATATTTAATGGGGGATAACACATTTCATAAGGAGGAAAACATAATATAAAGAATCACATTTTTATATAGAAAACCTAGATTTTTGCTAGGGTTAGTTAGTAGGGTGTACTAACCTTAAATCAAGGCTTGATCTTGGTTGTAAACCTTAATTGGAGCTTCCACTTGAAAAGAGGAACCCTTTGCTTGAAGGAGACTTGTGTTGGGGAAGAAACTCCTTTCAAAAACGTGAGTGAGTGCTGCCCTAGCTTGGAGAATGCACCCCACCTGAGCTTGAGCCTTGAACTTGAAGCAATCCAAGTTGAGGATGATCTAGGGTTCTTAAACCCCCTTTGATTTCTCCTCAATAACAAAACCCTAGGTTAGAGTCTCTTCTCCTCTCTCAAACTCTCAAAATCTCATAAGTATGGTAAATGAATCCCTAAGGCTCGTGCAAGCCTTAAGAAGAAAGGGTTTAACCCCCAAAAGATGAAAAAGCCCTTAATGAAATTTCTGCAAAAACGCGAAGACCGAGCGATCGGTGGTTATGACCGATCGATCGGTTGCCTACCGAGCGATCGGTTGATTGACCGAGATCTCGGTCAAAAATCAACTCTCTGGAAAATTTCCCCATTCAAATTTTTTGACCAGTCGATAGCCTCCGATCGATCGGTTTTGGACCGATCGATCGCTCCGTGGACCGAGCGATCAGTGCTCTGCTGGTCCCGACTGTTTTGGCCATATCTTTTGACTCGTTCGTCCGATTTTGACGATTTAACTTGCGTTGGATTTGTCTCTCGAAAACGCACATTTCTGACATTTCAGAATTTCCAATTTCTCACCTATTTATTAATTAGACTACGCGGAAGGCCATTCAACTACGAAATACTTATTCATTTAAAGATGGAAAAGTCTGGGGTGCTACACAATCATAGATAAACTCATTAGATCTAATGATCATCGAAACCATTCAATGTGAATGAGAGACCAACTATCTGATAGTATGATTATGCAAGAGGTCTCTTATTGAATGCAATCAGTCAGTGTACATTTAAGCACCCATATGCTGATGTGTAGTCTCCACTAAAATAGTTCGAGATAAAACTACATCTCAACTATTGAGAACATCTTAGCATTCTGGCAGCCATATAAGTGAAGTTCCCCAACTTCACCCACAGCTGTGACTATATAAGGTATGAGGAAACCGGAAAGTTATATTTACTTGTAATAATCTAATTACATAACTTTCCTACATTATATCCTAAGGACCTTTATCGATATCTCATATCGTATAGATCATCTCATGATCATGGTCAATTACCCATAATGAATACACAATAGATTAAGAAGAAGCATTTATTATTCAAATTAATAAGGTTCTAACAATCTAAATGACTTTTCTGGGCATCATGTCTAACAAACCGGTCGATCAAATTTCCTACCGGTCGACCGATGCCTATTACCAGTCAACCGAACATTGCACTTTTTGTATGAGTTATTTTTCCAGAGAGGTTATTTTTGACCGGTCAACCAAAGGTCACCACCGGTCGACCGAAGGTCACCACCAGTCGACTGGTCGTGCCGAAATTGCCCAGTTCGGTCTTTTAAGCGGAATCATTAAGGGTAAAATGGTCTTTGACCTCCCCTTTTTCCTATATATACCCAATTTCAGGTTTGAGGGTTTCCAAAACCCTCAAACTTGTATTTTTGAAGATTGAGAGAAAAGAAGGAGGAGGGGTTAAGGTTTTGCTCAAGTGGGCTTGGATTACAAGGATCTTTCCCCCATTTCAAGTTAAGAGCATTTTCTTAAAAGAGGGATCATCTATATTGAGTGGGGAGCTCAATCAAGGGTTTTCTTCCAAATCAAGGAGGAATCCTCAAGGTTAGTACACCCTACTAACTCCCTTAGCAATAACCTAGGTTTCTCTACTGAAAATGATGATTCTTAATCTTGTGTTCTTATTTTCTTTAAAATGCACCATCTTCCCAAACTATAAATAAGTCCAATAAAAGGTGTGAATGTATGTTTGGTTATGCGATTGGATGCCGTATGGGTGATGAATGTGTGTTGGAAAAATGGTGGATGGGCATTTCAAGCATAATGAATACACTTTATGTGGTTTGATGAAATGTATGCACTAAGAAATCAAAATGAAATGACTCTGAATGTGTTGTATGCCATGTGTTCGATAAAATACCTAAACGAGAATGTAATGGACTTAATGAAGAAAATGAAAGTAGGCTTTATGTGATTTACCCAAAAGATGATAAGTTGAAGAAATGCTCCATATGTTGTCTAAATTCTCACATGATTTTATTAAGAATGAAAATGTAATACATCTTCCCTTTGTTGCACATGCTATCATGATTATTAGACATTGCCTCACACACACATGCACGTATTAACCGAGATTTTCCTAAAGTATAAAGTATACAAAACAACAAGAACAAGAATGTGATTCACGATATGAATGATAAAACTGGACATCGGGCCGGTCAAGGGTAGGGCATATCGCAAGATATGTCATACCTGGCTCACAAGAAAACAAGACAAGGAGGTTGGTGCACCCTTTTCTATATATATCTATTTCGCTTAAGGGAATTTACATTCTCGGCTCATAAGTCGCTTCAAGGGCACTAACCTCTGGCTCACAAGTATACAAGCAAGTCAAGTTAAGAACATATCAAGAACATAACAAGAACAAGCAAGACATGACAAGCATGCGTGATTCTTACGAAGAAGACCAAGACAAGAAATAAGTTTTCAAACATGATACGTAAGTTTTGAAAGAAACACGAAAAGCTATTTTCAAGAGTAAGACATGATTTATAAAGTACAATTTTACCGGAATTTCGCATTCATTCAAGCATGTCAAGATTATCATATGGCTTTACTTCCAATGCTATTTTCATATGCTGCTATTATTTGTTTTAAAATTGACGAATTGCACTATATCTTGTTGCCTTATGTGATTGTATCTATGGTTAGCTTATAGCTTGTACTCGTTGAGTATTCCATACTCAGCCATACTTTTATGTCGGTAGGTACCGAGGAAGCCCTCAACCCTGAGCCTTGGGTTGAGCAAGAGTATGTTGAGGGGATAGAGCCTCCTATCCCGATGCAATCACAGGAGGATAGAGATCGCGACGTGTGGCCATATTTAGATTACTGTTGAGCATAGTGGGGTCAATAGTTCTTTTCGTATTTTGATATTTTGATTGGTGGGCATGTCCACCTTTGACTTGATATGTTTTGTATATATTCACTTCGAATACAGACCACCTTATATAGAAAAAAAAAATTTGGTTTACTCTTCCGCATTCATGATATAGCTTCCACACTTTGATTTACATTATATTATGGTATGTTTACCTTGTTCATTACAGGATGATTTGATAGGTAAGAATAGTCACCTCTAAAGTATCCCTTAACTCCTCAGGGGCATTTTGGGGTGCGACAAAAGTGGTATCAAAGCTCTAGGCATTAGAGTTCCTTGGGTCACTTAATACTCGATACCATGATTGAACAAGGTAATAGGTGTTATGAAAGAGTCGTATTCCAAGTATAGACTAACAAGTTAGCCTTAGTTAAAACCAGTTAAGGTTCAACCAAACTTAGAGTCCTACGCTAGGAACACGGATTGTATGTTATGACATTGTTATGTAAACCATGTGTGCATTGTTCTATGCGTAGTGAATACATTTTGAGCAAATGGTGAAATTGTTACTAAATGCCTATCCAAGTTAGACTCATGTGTATTTTCGTTCTCAGGATCTAATCATGAGACGCAATACGCGGGGTTGCCAATACAACACAGGGGGAAATGGAAGTGATGCTCCATCGGGTGATGATCAACCCCAAATTGCCCAAGCTTTTGCTTCAATAGCCGAGACCTTGGCTATGTTGGTCGCAAGACAACCTACTCCTCCTCCGGTCGGCACACTTGTAACTACTCCTCCCAATCAAGCACAAGCTAGAATAGAGGCTTTTTGGAGGATGAGGCCTCCAACATTTTGTGAGAGTATTGACCCGGTAGTTACCGAAGGATGGATCCGGCAACTTGAAAAGATCTTCTCTGTGTTCATGCCTACTAAAGTACTTTCTGACAGGGTTAAGAGTGGACATGGGGTGAATTTTTGGACATTTTCTACAAGAAGTACTTTCCTATCGGGATGAAGGAGAAGAAAGAGATCGAATTCATTACCTTGGAGCAAGGTAATATGTCAGTAGCCGCCTATGAGGCTAAGTTTTCGGAGCTATCAAGATTTGATCCTCACATGATAGCTACCGAGGTGATGAAAGCCTGGGCAAACCCTGTAGCTACTTGTACTAAAAAATGGCCTACCTCAAGGATCGAGTTTCGATGTTCCAGCATGAGATATATGCTGAGGTAGTGGACAAGGCACTTTTAGCAGAGTCAAATTCTAAGGAATTCTTCAAGAGAAGGGGAATGGAGAAAGGCCAGTCTAGTAGTTTAGGGGAGAAGAGAGCTAGGACTATGTCATACCAGTCCACAAGGCCGGCTCAGTCATAGAGGATGTACTCTACACCTCAGTCTTTTCGCCCTTTTGCTCCACCAGCTTTTTGCCTGGCTACTATTCAGGGCCCTTGCCCCACAGTGACTCAAGCTACGGGTTATGGACCTTCCACCTATTCTTATGACATTTGCACCCATTGTGCAAGGAGGCATTTGGCCGACGAGTGTGAAAGGCTATCGGAAGTTGTTTTCATTGTGGTGACCAAAGCCACATTATCAGAGATTGCACCCGACGTCATCTACCAGCTCGGTCTCAAGGGAGTAAGCCCCCTGTTAGGCCGGCATCTCAGCAAGGCTCGTCTCAGGCATCGAGGTCCTCACTATCCACTCGGTTGCCTCGTCAAGCAACTCAAGGGCGAGTCCTTGCCTTGTCAGAAAGGGACGAACGTGCATCGGATGATGTCGTGCAAGGTACGTGAAAATGCTAAAGTTCTACATTGAAAATGCTTACTATGATGTGATGTTTGTTAGTATCCAATAGGTTACCCACGTATGATGTATGTATGCTTGAAATCTAATGATGTTAGTTATTTAATCGCATAGCCACCTTTTTAGTGAATGAGTGTCTCGCCCGAGTGCTGATCGATACAGGATCCACTCACTCTTTTGTGTCACCCAGTTTTGCGAAGGGCTTTTCAACTGAGTCTACTCCATTGGAGTGAGAGTTAACTATTGTGACTCCGCTTGGTAAGTCAGTGGATGCGAACCGAATATACAAGGATAGTGTAGTTCAAGTGGGGGAGAATGAACTATTAACCGACTTGATCATTCTGGATTTTCAAGACTTGGACTTTGATGTCATCCTTGGAATGGATTGGTTATCTACTCACCACGGCCATGTTGCTTGCTTTGAAAAGATGGTGAACTTCAAGTCGAAAGGGGTTAAGCCATTTCACTTTAGAGGACTAAGAGAAAGGGACATTGCCCGCCTCGCAACTTTGAGCATAGCAAACCCAGAGGCACCGAACTCCTCAGCCATTCCGGTTGTGAGTGAGTTCTTGGATATGTTTCCAGAAGAACTTCCCAGATTGCCTCCTAATAGAGAGATCGAGTTCGTTATAGAACTTACTCCGGGCACTGCTCCAATATCAAGGGCACCATATAGAATGGCCCCAATAGAGCTTGAGGAACTGAAAAAGAAAATTGAGGAGTTACAACAACTTGGTTTTATATGACCCAATGTGTTGCCATGGGGAGCTCCGATTCTATTTTTGAAGGAGAAGGACGGGTCAATGAGAATGTGTATCGACTACAGACTGTTGAATAAAGTCACTATCAAGAATCGTTATCCGTTGCCAATGATAGACGACTTGTTCGATCAACTGAGAGGAGCTAGATATTTCTCCAAGACTGACCTTAGAACGGGTTCTCACCAGTTGAAGATCAAGGAGGGAGATATTCAGAAGACGACTTTCAGGACTCGATATGGGCACTACGAGTTTCTAATTATGCCTTTTGATTTGATGAATGCATCGGCAGCGTTCATGGATTTGATGAACCGGGTGTTCAGTCCTTATCTTGATAGATGTGTCATGGTGTTTGTGGATGACATTTTGGTGTACTCCCCGAAACTGGAGCATCATGATTGAGACCTTCAACTTACTCTAGAGACGCTTCAAGAGCACAGGTTATATGCCAAGCTAAGTAAGTGCGAATTTTGGTTGGAGAAGGTAGCCTTCCTTGGTCATATAGTATCAGTCGAAGGCATTTCAGTAGATCCAGCCAAGGTAGAGATAGTACTGAATTGGGAAAGACCAAAAGCATCACTGAGATTCAGAGTTTCCTTGGGTTGGCCGGCTACTACCAGAGATTTGTGGAGGGATTCTCCAGTTTGGCTGCACCTCTCACTGAGGAAAAATGCGAAGTTCAGTTGGAGCGACAGATGCAAAGCGAGCTTCCAGGAGTTGAAGAAACGCCTTACTACAGACCCATGCTTAGAGTACCATCTGGGAGTGGTGGTTTTGTCGTTTACAATGATGCCTCCCACGTGGGATTGGGATGTGTGCTCATACAGTACAGTAAGGTCATTGCCTATGCCTCAAGGCAATTGAAAGATCATGAGAAGAACTACCCTACACATGACTTAGAGCTTGCCGCAGTTGTGTTTGCCTTGAAAATATGGCGACATTATCTCTATGGGGAATAGTTCGAGGTATTCACAGACCATAAAAGCCTTAAGTATTTTTTTTCCCAGAAAGAGATGAATCTAAGGTAAAGGAGATGGGTAGAGTTTTTGAAAGACTATGAGTGCTCCATCCAATACCACTCGGGTAAAGCAAATGTGGTGGCGGATGCATTGAGTAGGAAGTCACATAGACTTGTTGCATACATGATGGTTCAAGAATGGAAGTTGTTGGAGGATGCCTCCAACATCAATATTAGCTTCAGTCTTCCTACTCATGGCCTAATGATGGCAAATGTCACGGTGAAACCATGCATTATTGATCGGATCCGGGAGTTGCAACTAGTGGATGCTGAGTTGATTTCCTTTCGTGACAAGGCAATTAGCAAAGGAAATGGTGACTTCACTATGAAGGGAGATGAAACTATCAAATTCAAGGTAGGAACATGTATCCCCGCCAATGAAGAGCTAGAAAGGGGAATTTTGGATGAAGCTCACAGGTCCAAATATACCGTACAACCTGGAGGAACAAAGATGTATCGAAATCTCAAGAAGTTATTCTGGTGGTGAAACATGAAGAGAGAAGTAGCTGAGTATGTATCTCGGTGCTTGTTGTGCCAGCAAGTCAAAGCCGAACACAGGAGACCGATAGAACTTTTATAATCCCTCCCTATTCCCGAGTGGAAATGGGAACACATCTCCATTGATTTCATTATGGGGTTGCCGAGGATGGCAAGAAACTCCGATGCTATTTGGGTTGTGGTTGACAGGCTAACTAAGTCCGCCCATTTCTTGCCATACCGGACTACCTTCAATTCAAATTAGTTAGCGGTACTGTACATCAAGGAAATCGTTTGGTTGCACGGGGTTCCAATGAGCATTGTGTCGGATAGAGATCCTCGATTCACTTCTAGGTTCTGCAAGAGCATCCAAAGTGCAATGGGTTCCTATTTGGACTTTAGCATCGCTTTTCATCCACAGACGAATGGGAAAACAGAACGGGCGAACCAAATCATCGAGGACATGCTCTGAGCATGTATGCTAGACTTTAAGGGAAGTTGAGAAGACCACTTGCCTTTGGTAGAGTTCACTTATAATAACAGCTACCAGGCAAGCATACAGACGGCGCCTTTTGATGCTTTGTACGGAATGAGTTGTAGATCCCCTTTCTATTAGGATGAACTTGGGGAAAGGAAGGTGTTAGGCCTCGAGTTGATTTAACAGACCGCAGACAAGGTCAAGATTATCAGGGAAAGGTTAAAGGCTGTACAGGATCGACAGAAGAGATATGCCAACAACCGGAGGAGAGATCTTGAATTTCAAGTTGGCGACTTGGTTTTTGTCAAGATTTCACCAACCAAGGGTGTTCTGTGGTTCGGGAAGCGAGGAAAGCTCAGTCTGAGATATGTGGGTCCGTTCAAGATCATCACTAGAGTTGGTGAGGTCACTTACCGTGTTTCCTTGTCCGCTCATATGGCAACGGTCCATAATGTGTTCCATGTTTCTATGCTTCGCAAATATATCCCGGACCCATCCCATGTCATTGAACTTGATCCGGTAGAAATCCGGGAGGTTCTCACACTAATTGAGCAACCAGGGCAAATCTTAGACAGGCGAGATTAAGTCTTGCACAATAAGACCATCCCCTTGGTCTTGGTAAGATGGCAACACCATTCAATAGAGGAAGCTACATGGCAACGAGAGGCCGATGTGAGAGAAAAATATCCTCAATTGTTTGTTTAGGATCTTGACATTCCTTTGTATTTTGTTGTGATTTCGTACATGTACGTATCGTCCAAATTTCGACGACGAAATTTTTCGTAAGGGGGGGAGAATGTAGCACCCCGGAACTTTTCGTACCTAATGAATAGTGTTATCATAGCCAATTTGACCTTTCAAGTAGTCCGACTAATAAATAAAGAAGAATCAGAAGATTCTAAAATGGCAGAAATATTCCCCTTCGAAAGACGAATCCAACACAAGTTGAATAGTCAAAATCCGGCAAATGAGTAAAAAGTTATCGCCAAAATGCTAAAGTGGAAAAAATGAGAGAAAACAGCAAAATGGGCAAAATCTCAGGGAACCAATCAACCGAATTTGCTACCAGTGGACCAAACAGCTACCGGTCGATCGCTGCCCATAACCGGTCGACCGATCATCACACTTTTTGTATGAGTTATTTTTCCCGAGATGTCATTTTTGACCGGTCGACCGGTCATGCCGAAATTGCTCAGTTCGGTCTTTTAAGCCAAATCATTAAGGGTAAAATGGTCTTTGACCTCCCCTTGTACCTATATATACCCAATTTTGGGGTTAAGAGTTTCCAAAATCCTCAAACTTGTATTTTTGAAGATTGAGGAGGAAGGGTTAGGGTTTTGCTCAAGTGGGCTTTAGATTGCAAGGATCTCTCCCCCACTTCAAGTTTGGAGCATTTTCTTCAAAGAGGGAACATCTATAATGAGTTAGGAGCTCAATCAAGGGTTTTCTTCAAAATCAAGGAGTAATCCTCAAGGTTAGTACACCCTACTAACTCCCTTAGCAATAACCTAGGTTTCTCTATTGAAAATGATGATTCTTGATATTGTGTTCTTATTTTCGTTGAAATGTACCATCTTTCCTAACTATAAATCAGACAAATAAAAAGTGTGAATGTATGTTTGGTTTGGCGATTGGATGTCGTATGGGTGATGAATGTGTGTTGGAAAAATGGTGGATGGGCATTTCAAGCATAATGAATACACTTTATGTGGTTTGATGAAATGTATGCACTAAGAAATCAAAATGAAATGACTATGAATGTGTTCCATGCCATGTGCTCGATAAAATACCTAAATGAAAATCTAATGGATTTTGTAGAGACCCGAATCTTTTTCATGTTTTTAGTGCATTGCATTAAGGGTATTTTAGTCTTTATAAGGTGTCAAAGTGTGTACATTTATATCTAATTATGGTGATGTAAACTAGGCTTAATCAACTTGTAACGGATGGATGCAATAACACACCCTAAACTTTAGGAAGCTCTAGTTTTAGCACCGTTTACTGGAATTGTGTGATTCTTGAACCATTAGAAAAGTATTGGAACCCTCTTCGAGGTTCATGTTTAGTGTTTTTCCTCATTTTGAGTTTAAGTCAAGTCAATAGTGAGTTTTGTCTAATGGAATTACAGATCAGTCAATTTTGGGGACAATTTAGTCTATTAATTAAGTGGAATTTAGAAATTCTAAATAGCCAGAAATGTTCGTTTTCGAAAGACAATCCAACGCAAGTTGAATCGTCAAAATCCGACGAACGAGTAAAAAGTTATGGCCAAAACAGTAAAGGGAGTCAAAACCTGCAGGAACCGATCGCTCGGTCAGAAGTAGCGATCGATCGGTCCAAAACCGATCGATCGGTATCTATCGACTGGTCCAAAATTTTGTATGGGGAAATTTTCCAGAGAGTGTGTTTTTGACCGATCGCCCGGTCATAAACACTGATCGATCGGTAGGCAACCGATCGATCGGTCATAAACACCGATCGCTCGGACCTTCGAGTATTTTTGCTGATTTTTAGTAAGGGCTTTTTGGTCTTTTTGTTCTCAGACCTTGAGGTTATAAATAGGGGGTCCTACTCGAAATAATAAAATACTCCACCTAGTTCTAACCTAATTTGGAAAAAAGGGGGAGAAACCCTAGGGTTTTGAGAGAGGGTTTTCTTGGAGAAAGAGGAGATTGATAGGAGATTGCAAGAAAAGTTTGGGAAGCTTCTCCAAATCGTCTCGGGAGCGTTTTGAATCCAAGGGAGGGATTCCTAAGGTCGATATACTATCCTAATCAACTTTATTTTAAGGTTTCGTGAATGTTAAGATGCTAGGAACGGTAGAAATAGATGTTTGATGCATTTTCCCTAATTTTCTAAGAAACAAGCTAATTATGGATGGATATGTGGATTGGAAATGTGGGATAAATATGGATAGAATGTATGGAGGATGGGAAATGTATGGAGGATGGGATTAATTTATGGATGTGGATGAATATATGGATTGTATGGATGGAATTATGATTTGATGAATGCATGAAAAGGTAGAGAAACAATGGATTCATATTATGTGTACTCAAGGTGTTTGTGAAAATGTCTGTGAGAATAAATGCTATGATACTTTTATGAAATGGTGGTAAATGGATTATAAATGATGTTAAGAATTATGATAAGAAATATATATGTGATTGTTTGTTAAGTATACTTAATTTCTTGCATGGGAATTGATAGTCGGGAAGGTAAGAACTTAGAGGAACATCTCTCAAACCGGCAATTCTCTAACTATTTGGTATGGGACATATAGTGGAGTTTCCATGGTGGGAAATCGGAATCTAAGCAATTACCGACTCGAACGTTAATTTCGACACTTAAGCACATAAGCACGTGTATGTTAAGATAAGAGTCTCACAAGTCACACATGTGGACCACAAGCATGAGCATGGCATACGTATGACATTCTGAATAAGCATGAGCATGTCATGGTCCGTATCCTCCAAGAACGGCATGTCAACCTGATTCTTAGACATGGTCCGTATCCTCCATGAACGGCATGTCAACCACATGATTTCTAAGGCATGGTCCGTATCCGCCAAGAACGGCATGTCTCATTACTGTATGATCTGAATAAGTGCATAAGCATAAGCATAAGCATCTCACAAGCACGTGGTCTCGTAAGCATAAGTACCTTATAAGTGTATGGTTTTCTAAGTCTAAGATTCTCACAAGTACACGAGTCAAGGTGATGATATGATGTATATGCGCACACGTTCTTCCGCACTCTGATTATGTTATTATGCTATTGGATATGTTTCTGACCAAGTGCAGGTATATCATTATTGTTGGTTGGATTTTATATACACTGAGTACCTTTGTACTCAGTTGGATTTTATCTTGGCAGGTATAGAGCAGGAGTACACGGCGGAGCCGTGGGTTGAGGAGACTTACCTCGAGGAAGGAGGTGAAGGTGAGCCTTCTGAGGAGGGAGCCGGAGACTTGGGCGGCTACACCTCTTAGTTTACATTTCTTTTCATTGAGAGAGTTTTGTAATTGACTTTTAGAGGATGTTGCTCAGTAGACTTTTATGGTTGTGTATCAGACTCTTTGGATTTAGTAGTTGTAATTGTTGACTATAGACTCGTGTTATTTAGTTGGTTTGGGTTATATATATCGAAAATTTTATTACTCTCATTTTTGAAGACTTGTGTAGTAGCCTTGTATGCATGGTTTTAAGCAGGTTTAAGTGAATGTGACGATCCCAAAGTCCTATTTTAGCCTTGTGGGATTTTGGGGTCGTTACAGAGGTGGTATCAGAGCTCAAGGCATTAGGTTCCCTTGGGCTAAGTTGTCCTCTCAGTAGGAGTTATGTTTATGTCACTCCGGGTCTGATACTAGAGGATATCAATCAAAGCACAAGACATTAGAGCCCTTAAGGCTAAGGTATTAAGTATAGGGTATAGGAAGATGTCAACCTCAGGGAAGCAACATCAAGTTCAGGACTTTAAAATTGTTGAGGATTGAGTTTTGATTAAGCGTAGACTTAGGAATTTTATGTGAGTGTGTTCTAAATGGATTATTTTCTTCTTCTCAGGATTGTAAGCATGAGAAGGGGTGGAAGAAACCATAGGACTGGAGGAGGCAGTGTGACAGATGGGGATTCCCCAGATGGTGCTTCCCAAGCCAATGTGAGTCGGGCTATGGAAGCTATTGCTGCAGCCATGGAGAGGCAGGCTAAAATTATGGCTCAGCAAACTGCGCTGCTAGCTGCTGGTCAAGCTAGGCAAGAGAGGGCGGTTGATGTTCACCCACCCCGGCATAACGGAGTGGAAGCTTTTAGGAGAATGAATCCTCCAGCCTTCTATGGTAGTACGGATCCCTCAGTTGCCGAGTTATGGATCATGCAACTAGAGAAGATTTTCACTGTGTTTGAGGCTACCGATGAGCAGAGGGTGAAATGGGCCTCCTTCGTCATGGAAGGCGAGGCTGAACATTGGTGGAGGGTCGCATCTAGGCAGAGGAATGAGGTGCGAGCCGGACAAGAGTGGACTTGGGGAGAGTTCCTCGACATCTTCTATGAGAGATACTTCCCGGTGTTTGTGAGAGATCAGAAGGAGATTGAATTCTCTACCTTGGAGCAAGGGAGGATGTCAGTGGCCGAGTATGAGGCCAAGTTTGTAGAGCTCTCTAGGTTCGCTCCTCACTTGATTGCTACGGAGAGAATGAAGGCAAAGAGGTTTGAGTGAGGCTTGAAGGATTTTATTCGGGAGAAGGTTTCGATACTTCAGCTTGAGACATGTAGGGAGGTGTATCAGCGTGCTCTGATAGCTGAGAAGAATTCACAGGAATTTTTGAAGAAGAGGGAGAAGATGCAAGCAAGCAGGTTTGTCCCCCAGGACAAGAGGTCGAGGATAGCAGGTCCTATGCCCATTGCTAAGCCTACCCCGTATCAGAGGCCTACTCAGGCAGCCCCTCGAGCATCTTAGGTGGCTCCGCCTACTGCTGGTACCCAGTTGTATGATGCATGCAGCCAGTGCGGAAAGAGGCACAGAGTAGGAGAGTGTAGGGCAATTACGGGAGGCTGTTTTCATTGTGGAGATGTTTCACACCGGATCCGAGATTGCCTACTCCGCTTTCAGCAGGGGCTTCAGCCGACTCAGCCACAGGGAGTCAGGCCCCCAAGTAGGCAGTCCACACAGCAGAGGCCACCACAGGGTCCTAGACCTCAGCAGCCTCACCAGCCAGCTCAGGGTCTAGTGTTTGCTACCTCGGAGCGGGATGCACAGGCGTCCGACGACGTTGTGCAGGGTACGTTTAATTGTGCTTTAGTCAATTAAAATATTGTTCTGATGCTATGTGTGTGATATTAAATGTTATGTGGTATGATGTAAGATGCATGTATGTATTCATGATTTGAAAAATTAACTTTGTGTATTAATTCAGGCTCATTGTTGATAAATGATTTCCTCGCTCATGTTTTGATCGATACTGGTTCCACTCACTCCTTCGTCACACCTAGTTTTGCACGAGAGTTTCCGATGGAGCCAAGTCTGTTAGATCGTGAATTGTCTATCGCTACTCCTGTTGGTACTTCAGTTATTACTGATAAGGTCTATCGAGCTTGTGATATTCGAGTAGGCCAGAGAGAGATGCCAGCTGATCTGATTGTCCTTGAGTTCCAAGACTTTGACGTCATTTTAGGCATGGATTGGCTTTCCAAATACCATGGGCATGTTGACTGTTTTGGGAAGGTAGTCAACTTTAGACCAATCAGTGAGCCTTCTTTTCGTTTCCAAGGGTTGAAGAAGAAGGACTTAGCTCGTTTCACGGCATTGAGTCTTACTACCTCGGAAGCACCAGATTCCTCAAGTATTCCAGTTGTAGAGGAATTTATGGATGTATTTCCTAAAGACTTACCGGGTTTGCCACCAGATAGAGAAGTAGAGTTTGCAATTGAGTTGGCTCCGGGTACAACACCCATCTCTAAAGCGCCATATAGGATGGCTCCAGCAGAGTTGAAGAGCTTAAGGAGCAGATTGACGAACTGCTTGGTCTTGGATTTATTCGCCCAAGTGTATCACCTTGGGGAGCTCCTGTTTTGTTTGTGAAGAAGAAGGATGGTTCGATGAGGATGTGCATCAACTATCGGCAACTGAACAAGGTCACTATCAAGAACAAATATCCTTTGCCCAGGATCGACGACTTGTTTGATCAGTTGCAAGGAGCTAAGTATTTCTCCAAGATCGACTTAAGGTCAGGCTACCATCAACTGAAGATAAAGGTGGAAGATGTGCCTAAGTCTGCTTTCAGGACCAGATATGGGCATTTTGAATTCTTAGTCATGCCGTTCGGTTTGACAAATGCTCCGGCAGCATTTAATGGATCTCATGAACAGGATCTTCAAGCCGACTCTGGACCGCTTTGTGATCGTGTTTGTGGATGACATTTTAGTGTACTCCAGGACACAGAAGGAGCATGAGATGCATCTCAGGATCACCCTGAAGACACTCCATGAGCATAAGCTATATGCTAAGCTTAGCAAGTGCGAGTTTTGGCTAGAAAAAGTAGCATTTCTAGGCCATGTGGTGTCAGAAGAGGGGATTTCAGTTGACCCTGCTAAGATAGAAGCAGTGGAAGGATGGGGAAGGCCAAAGAGTGTTACGGAAGTTCGAAGTTTCTTGGGCCTAGCTGGATATTATCGAAGATTTGTAGAAGGATTTTCCAGTTTGGTAGCTCCGCTTACTCATCTAACTCGAAAGAACGCTAGATTAGAGTGGAATGAGAAATGTGAGAAGAGTTTTCTTGAGTTGAAGAAGCGTCTCACCACCGCTCCGATCTTGACTGTTCCATCGGGTAGTGAAGATTTTGTGGTGTATAGTGATGCCTCACTCGTTGGGTTAGGTTGTGTTCTTATGCAACACGGGAAGGTGATTGCCTATGCTTCTCGGCAGTTGAAAGACCACGAGAAGAACTATCCTACCCATGATTTGGAGTTAGCAGCCTTAGTTTTTGCTCTTAAGATCTGGAGACACTACTTGTACGGTGCGCAGTTTGAAGTTTTCACCGACCACAAAAGTCTAAAGTATTTATTCTCGTAGAAAGAGCTGAATTTGAGGCAGCGTCGTTGGGTGGAATTCCTCAAGGATTATGAATGATCTATCCAGTACCACCCGGGGAAAGTGAATGTAGTGGCAAATGCGCTAAGTAGGAGACCTACTGGGTTCTTGGCACACTTGATGGTCCAAGAATGGAAGTTACTAGAAGAGGTGTTTAGCCTCGATGCGGGTTTCAGTGTGGGAGCATCTGGAGCCTTGTTGGCTAACATTATGGTCAGGCCAACCTTATTGGACAGGATTAAAGATCTGCAGTGGAATGATGGAGAACTGCACGCTGCCATAAATAAGTCACTGAGCAGCGGGTTTGAGGATTTTTCTTGGAGGGATGGTGGAGTTTGTTTCAAGGGTAGACTTTGTGTTCCGGATGATGAGGATTTAAGAAGGGAGATTCTGGATGAAGCACACAAGTCTAAGTACACCGTACATCCGGGAGGTACTAAGATGTACAAAAACCTTAAGAAGTATTTCTGATGGAAAGGTATGAAGAAAGATGTGGCTACCTTTGTATCCAAGTGTTTGGTGTGTCAGCAGGTGAAGGTCGAACACAGGAGGCCGGCAGGACTTCTTCAGTCTCTTCCTATTCCCGAGTGGAAGTGGGAAAATATCTCCATGGATTTTGTTGTTAATTTGCCAAAGACGGCCAAGAACTTTGATGCCATTTGGGTTGTGGTTGACCGATTGACTAAATCAGCTCATTTTCTTCCATATCGGACCACTTTCAACTCCAATCAATTGGCTAATCTCTATATCAAGGAGATAGTTCGTTTACATGGAGTGCCAGTTAGTATTGTTTCCGATCGAGATCCGAGATTTACATCCAGATTCTGGAAGAGTTTTCAGCAGGCCATGGGTTCCTATTTGGATTTTAGTACGGCATTTCATCCGCAGACAGATGGGCAAACTAAAAGAGTGTACCAGATCATAGAGGACATGCTACGAGCTTGCATGGTAGACTTTCAGGGTAGTTGGGTTGATCACTTGCTGTTGGTTGAGTTTGCCTACAACAACAGCTATCAAGCTAGCATTCAGATGGCACCGTTTGAGGCACTTTATGGGAGGAGTTGTCGTTCACCTTTGTGTTGGGACGAAGTTGGTGAGAGGAAGCTTTTGGGTCCCGAGCTCGTTGGTCAGACTGTCGATAGAGTTCAGTTGATCAGGGAGAGGTTGAAAGCAGCTCAGAGTAGACAGAAGAGCTATGCCGACACTCGGAGGAGAGATCTTGAGTTCCAAGTCGGAGATTTTGTATTTGTAAAGATCTCACCTACGAAGGGGGTGATAAGATTTGGCAAGCGAGGCAAGCTTAGTCCGAGATATGTGGGTCCTTTTGAGATCATCACCCTGGTCGGGGAGTTGCTTATCGGGTCACCTTACCACCTCACATGGAAGGTGTGCATAATGTCTTTCACATCTCTATGTTGAGGAAGTACATTGCTGATCCTTCACATGTCATTCATTTGGAACCGTTGGAAATTCGGGAAGATTTGACTCTAGTAGAGCAACCGGCTCGAATTTTAGACCGGAAAGAGCAAGTTTTGCGTTCAAAGGTCATTCCTCTTGTGCTCTTGCAATGGGAGCATCACTCTAGAGAAGAGGCTACTTGGGAGAGAGAAGCCGAAGTCCGCGAAAAGTACCCACATTTATTCACCTAAGGTACGTAATTTCGAGGATGAAATTCTTTTAAGGGGGGGAGGATGAGAGACCCGAATCTTTTTCATGTTTTTAGTGCATTGCATTAAGGGTATTTTAGTCTTTATAAGGTGTTAAAGTGTGTACATTTATATCTAATTATGGTGATGTAAACTAGGCTTAATCAACTTGTAACGGATGGATGCAATAACACACCCTAAACTTTAGGAAGCTCTAGTTTTAGCACCGTTTACTGGAATTGTGTGATTCTTGAACCATTAGAAAGGTGTTGGAATCGTCAAAATCCGACGAACGAGTAAAAAGTTATGGCCAAAACAGTAAAGGGAGTCAAAACCTGCAGGAACCGATCGCTCGGTCAGAAGTAGCGATCGATCGGTCCAAAACCGATCGATCGGTATCTATCGACTGGTCCAAAATTTTGTATGGGGAAATTTTCCAGAGAGTGTGTTTTTGACCGATCGCCCGGTTATAAACACCGATCGCTCGGACCTTCGAGTATTTTTGCTGATTTTTAGTAAGGGCTTTTTGGTCTTTTTGTTCTCAGACCTTGAGGCTATAAATAAGGGGTCCTACTCGAAATATTAAAATACTCCACCTAGTTCTAACCTAATTTGGCAAAAAGGGGGAGAAACCCTAGGGTTTTGAGAGAGGGTTTTCTTGGAGAAAGAGGAGATTGATAGGAAATTGCAAGAAAAGTTTGGGAAGCTTCTCCAAATCGTCTCGGGAGCGTTTTGAATCCAAGGGAGGGATTCCTAAGGTCGATATACTATCCTAATCAACTTTATTTTAAGGTTTCGTGAATGTTAAGATGCTAGGAACGGTAGAAATAGATGTTTGATGCATTTTCCCTAATTTTCTAAGAAACAAGCTAATTATGGATGGATATGTGGATTGGAAATGTGGATTAAATATGGATAGAATGTATAGAGGATGGGAAATGTATGGAGGATGGGATTAATTTGTGGATGTGGATGAATATATGGATTGTATGGATGGAATTATGTTTTGATGAATGCATGAAAAGGTAGAGAAACAATGGATTCATATTATGTGTACTCAAGGTGTTTGTGAAAATGTCTGTGAGAATAAATGCTATGATACTTTTATGAAATGGTGGTAAATGGATTATAAATGATGTTAAGAATTATGATAAGAAATATATATGTGATTGTTTGTTAAGTATACTTAATTTCTTGCATGGGAATTGATAGTCGGGAAGGTAAGAACTTAGAGGAACATCTCTCAA
Organism: Tetracentron sinense; assembly: GCA_015143295.1. Classification (NCBI taxonomy): domain Eukaryota; kingdom Viridiplantae; phylum Streptophyta; class Magnoliopsida; order Trochodendrales; family Trochodendraceae; genus Tetracentron; species Tetracentron sinense. The sequence goes on along the minus strand of CM026556.1, from coordinate 20,472,775 downwards.
ACCGGGAATTCTCTAATTATTTGGTATGGGACATATAGTGGAGTTTCCATGGTGGGAAATCGGAATCTAAGCAATTACCGACTCGAACGTTAATTTCGACACTTAAGCACATAAGCACGTGTATGTTAAGATAAGAGTCTCACAAGTCACACATGTGGACCACAAGCATGAGCATGGCATACGTATGACATTCTGAATAAGCATGAGCATATCATGGTCCGTATCCTCCAAGAACGGCATGTCAACCTGATTCTTAGACATGGTCCGTATCCTCCATGAACGGCATGTCAACCACATGATTTCTAAGGCATGGTCCGTATCCGCCAAGAACGGCATGTCTCATTACTGTATGATCTGAATAAGTGCATAAGCATAAGCATAAGCATCTCACAAGCACGTGGTCTCGTAAGCATAAGTACCTCATAAGTGTATGGTTTTCTAAGTCTAAGATTCTCACAAGTACACGAGTCAAGGTGATGATATGATGTATATGCACACACGTTCTTCCGCACTCTGATTATGTTATTATGCTATTGGATATGTTTCTGACCAAGTGCAGGTATATCATTATTGTTGGTTGGATTTTATATACACTGAGTACCTTTGTACTCAGTTGGATTTTATCTTGGCAGGTATAGAGCAGGAGTACACGGCGGAGCCGTGGGTTGAGGAGACTTACCTCGAGGAAGGAGGTGAAGGTGAGCCTTCTGAGGAGGGAGCGGAGACTTGGGCGGCTACACCTCTTAATTTACATTTCTTTTCATTGAGAGAGTTTTGTAATTGACTTTTAGAGGATGTTGCTCAGTAGACTTTTATGGTTGTGTATCAGACTCTTTGGATTTAGTAGTTGTAATTGTTGACTATAGACTCGTGTTATTTAGTTGGTTTGGGTTATATATATCGAAAATTTTATTACTCTCATTTTTGAAGACTTGTGTAGTAGCCTTGTATGCATGGTTTTAAGCAGGTTTAAGTGAATGTGACGATCCCAAAGTCCTATTTTAGCCTTGTGGGATTTTGGGGTCGTTACAGATTTAATGAAGAAAATGAAAGTAGGCTTTATGCGATTTACCCAAAAGATGATAAGTTGATCAAATTCTCCATATGTTGCCTAAATTCTCACATGATTTTATTAAAAATGAAAATGTTATACATCTTCCCTTTGTTGCACATGCTATCATGATTATTACACATTGCCTCACACACACATGAATGTATTAACCGAGATTTTCCTAAAGTAAAAAAGTATACGAAACAACAAGGACAAGAATGTCATTCACGATACGAATGATAAAGCCGGACATCGGGCCGGTCAAGGGTAGGGCATATCGCAAGATATGTCATACCTGGCTCAGAAGAAAACAAGCATGATTGATAAAGCTGGGCATCGGGCCGGTCAAGGGTAGGGCATATCGTAAGATATGTCATACCTGGCTCACAAGAAAACAAGAAAACAAGACAAGGAGGTTGGTGTACCCTTTTCTATATATATCTATTTCGCTGAAGGGAATTTACATTCCCGGCTCACAAGTCGCTTCAAGGGCACTAACCCCTGGCTCACAAGTATACAAGCAAGTCAAGTCAAGTCTATGTCAAGAACATGACAAGAACAAGCAAGACAAGACAAGCATGCGTGATTCTGACGAACAAGACCAAGACAAGAAACAAGTTTTCAAACATGATAAGCAAGTTTTGAAAGAAACATGAAAAGCTATTTTCAAGAGTAAGACATGATTCTTAAAGTAAGAGTTTTACCAGAGTTTTGCATTCATCCAAGCATATCAAGATATCATATTACTTTACTTCCAATGCTATTGTCATATGCTGCTATTATTTGTTTTAAAATTGATGAAATGAACTATAACTTGTTGCATTGTGTGATTGATATTGCTATAGTTAGCTAGTGTAGAGCCCCGGACCTTTTCACATTTAATGCATGACGCTTTCGTTGCCATTTTGCCTTTAAAGAGGTATAATTAATAAATAAAGAATAAATTGGAAATTCCGAAACGTTAGAAATGTTCGTTTTCAAAGTACGAACCCAACGCAAGTTGAATCGTCGAAATCGGACGAACGAGTCAAAAGTTATGGCCAAAACAGTCGGGACCAGCAGAGCACCGATCGCTCGGTCCATGGAGCGATCGATCGGTCCAAAACCGATCGCTCGGAGGCTATCGACTGGTCGAGATTTTTGTATGGGGAAATTTTCCAGAGAGTGAAATTTTAACCGATCGCTCGGTTATGAAACCGATCGATCGGTAGGCAACCGATCGATCGGTCATTAACACCGATCGCTCGGTACTCGCGTTTTTGCAGAAAATTTAGTAAGGGTGTTTTAGTCTTTTGGGCAGTTTACTCTTACCTTAAGAGTCTTGCCCGAGCCTTTAGGGCTTATTTACAATACTTAGAAGATTGAGAGCTAAGGAGAGGAAAAGAAGACGATCCCTAACCTAGGGTTTGATTTTTGGAGGTGAAATCAAAGGGTTGTGAACCCACACTCACCTCAAGTCCATTTTCTTCAAGATCTCGGCTCAAGCTCGTGTGGGGCACTCTCCTCAAGCTAGGGCAACAACTCACGGTCGTTTTGGAAAGGGGGATTTCTTCCTCACTTGATCAAGGTCGGTACTCTTTGCTACCCTCCTAGTTATAGCTTCCCTTTTTCCTTTGTTTCTCCTTGTTTTCCTTCACATATATATGTGTTATGAGATTGGTGGTATGAATGGTGAATGGAGATGGATGTTGGCGAATGGATGCCGTGTGGATGATGTGATGAACGAATGGGAAAGGGCATTGTACTAATAACGAACATACAAGTGTGATGTGAGCATAACCCACCTAGAAAAGCATGACCTAGGTTTAAGTGAATAATGAACACACCCCATGTTTGATGAAATGCCAAGGTGAACAAAATAAATGATAAATTAAGGGAACCCACGCTTGATTGCTCTTGAAATTTGTTAGGGTTCATGATAGTGTGTTTCCTACATTTCTTAAAATGCGTAGATTATTACTCACTTAAATTGCTATATGCTATGCTTTGTGAATTACCCCAAATTGCCATATTTAATTCCAAATGCAAGTATGCACATGATCTCACGAGCATGCATGAAATGACGTGATTTACCGATGTTTTAAGTATGGGACGTAGAGGTGGGGCATATCCTAAGATATGTTTCACTTCGCTTTTGACAAGGGCAAGACAATCATGCATTACATAGGGAAAGGTCTCCCATCCCCTCGCATGACATGCATAGCATCGCATGACACGCATAGCATAGCATGGCATGACACGCATAGCATAGCATTGCATGACACGCATGGATGCTAGTTGCGACAGGCTATGAACGGCAACTAGGCATTCACATTCCGCATGGATACTAGTTGCGACGGGCTATGAACGGCAACTAGGCATTCACATTCCGCATGGATGCTAGTTGCGACGGGCTATGAACGGCAACTAGGCATACCCATCTGCATATAGGGTACTAGTTGCGACGGACTATGAATGGCAACTAGGCATGTGAACATGTTTAAATTATGAAAACGCAAGCATGACACGGTTAACAAGTTCCCAATCACGCAAGGGGTATTTCAAGTCAAGTCAAGTGCACAATGTTTTCAAGGGTTTTACAGTCTTTCTGAATGCAAGCATGAATATAAATTGCTTTACTTCCTTGTATGATATAAATTGTTCCTGTTCTATATATGCAACTTGCTTCCTACTTTATGTATGCTATCTGTATACTATGACTATTGGTTAGTATTTAGTACCCGCTGAGTATTCCATGCTCAGCCGTACTTCTTATGTCGGCAGGTTCTGAGGGAGCTGCTGCTCCATTTGATGTTTGTGCTCCTGGTCCATGGGTGGAGGAGGAGTACGTCGAGGAGCCTTTTGAGGAACCTCCCGTAGAGGGTTATCAGTAGGTGGTGTTAGATTCTGAGTGGATTAGCTGTGGGTGAGCATGAGTGATTATATCCATGTATTTTGGCGGGCATGTCCGCACTTTCTTTGTTTTGATTTCTTTGTATTAAAACTTGGACCATGTGTATATACTTAGAGGTTTGTTAGACTTCCGCTGTGTTTTATAGTGATGCTTCCGCTGTTATCTTCTATTGTATATGTTCTGTGGGTTTTGCAGGTTGGTTCGTCAAGCAAGTCCTGTAAGTCATGTTTAGGTCGTCCAAGATTCACTCTAACTCCTAGGGTGGGTTTTGGGTCGCGACAGCTAGTAGCTTGTACTCGCTGAGTATTCCATACTCAGCCATACTTTTATGTCGGTAGGTACCGAGGAAGCCCTCAATCCTAAGCCATGGGTTGAGGAAGAGTATGTTGAGGAGAGAGAGCCTCCTATCCCGATGCAGTCGCAGGAGGATAGAGATTGCAACGTGTGGCCATATTTAGATTACTGATGAGTATAGTGGGCTCAATAGTTGTTTTTGTATTTTGATATTTGAATAGGTGGGCATGTCCACCTTTGACTTGATATGTTTTGTATATATTCACTTGGAATACAGAGCACCTTATATAGAAAAGAAATTTTTGGTTTACACTTTCGCATTCATTATATAGCTTCCGCACTCTGATTCACATTATATTATGGTATGCTTACCTTGTTCATTATAGGGTGGTTTGACAAGTAAGAATAGTCACCTCTAAAGTATCCTTTAACTCCTAGGGGGTATTTTGGGGCACGACAGAACTGGTATCAGAGCTGTAAGCATTAGAGTCCTTAGGGTCACTTAATACTTGATACCATGATTGAACAAGGCAATAGGTGTTATGAAAGAGTCGTATAGACTAACAAGTTAGTCTTAGTCAAAACCGGTTAAGGTTCAATCAAACTTAGAGTCCTACGCTAGGAACACGGATTGTATGTTATGACATTGTTATGTAAACCATGTGTGCAATGTTCTATGCTTAGTGAATACGTTTTGAGCAAATGGTGAAATTGTTACTAAATGCCTATCCAAGTTAGACTCATGTGTATTTTCGTTCTCAGGATCTAATCATGAGGCGCAATACGCGGGGTTGCCAATACAACACAAGGGGAAATGGAAGTGATGCTCCATCGGGTGATGATCAACTCCAAATTACCCAAGCTTTTGCTTCAATAGCCGAGACCTTGGCTATGTTGGTCGCAAGACAACCTACTCCTCCTCCGGCCGGCACACTTGTAACTGCCCCTCCCAATCAAGCACAAGCCAGAATAAAGGCTTTTTGGAGGATGAGGCCTCCAACATTTTATGGGAGCACTGACCCACTAGTTGCCGAAGGATGGGTCCGGTAACTAGAAAAGATCTTCTCTGTATTGACGCCTACTGAAGCGGAAAGGGTCACTTGGGCCGCCTTTATGCTTGTAGGCGAGGCTGACCATTGGTGGAGGTCCACACTTATGACCTAAGATTTGACCCAACAAGGTCAAGAGTGGACATGGGATGAATTTTTGGTCGTTTTCTACAAGAAGTACTTTCCTGTAGGGATGAAGGAGAAGAAAGAGGTCGAATTCATTACCTTGGAGCAAGGTAATATGTCAGTAGCCACCTATGAGGCTAAGTTTTCAGAGCTATCAAGTTTTGCTCCTCACATGATTGCTACCAAGGTGATGAAAACCTGTAAATTCGAGAGGGGGTTGAACGCCTACCTGAAGGATCGAGTTTCGATGTTTCGGCATGAGACATATGCCGAGGTAGTGGACTGGGCAGTTTTAGCAGAGTCAAATTTTGAGGAATTCTTCAAGAGACTGGGAATGGAGAAAGGTCAGTCTAGTAGTTTAGGGGACAAAAGAGCTAGGACTATATCATACCAGTCCGTAGGGCTAGCTCAGTCACAGAGGATGTACTCTACACCTCAGTCTCTTCGCCCTTTTGCTCCACCGGCTTTTCGCCCAACTACTATTCTGGGACCTCGCCCTGCAGTGACTCAGGCTACGGGTTATGCACTTTCCACCTATTCTTATGACATCTGCACCCTTTATGGTAGGAGAAATTTGGTTGGCGAGTGTCGAAATGCTACCCGAAATTGTTTTCATTGTGGTGACCCAGGCCACATTATCAAAGATTGCCCCCAACGTCATCTACCAGCTCAGTCTCAAGGGAGTAGGCCCCTTATTAGGTAGGCATCTCAGCAGAGCTCATCTCAGGCATCGAGGCCCTCACCCTCTACTCGGCCGCCTCGTCAAGCAACTCAAGGGAGAGTCTTTGCCTTTTTAGAAAGGGACGCACGTGCATCGAATGATGTCGTGCAAGGTACGCGAAAATGCTAAAGTTCTACATTGAAAATGCTTACTATGATGTGATGTTTGTTAGTATCCAATAGGTTACCCACATATAAAGTATGTATGCTTGAAATCTTTTGATGTTAGTTATTTAATCGCACAGGCACCTTATTAGTGAACGAGTGTCTTGCCCGAGTGTTGATCGATACAGGATCCACTCACTCTTTTGTGTCACCCAGTTTTTTGAAGGGCTTTTCAATTGAGTCTACTCCGTTGGAGCAAGAGTTAACCATTACGACTCCACTTGGCAAGTCAGTGGATATAGACTGAATATACAAGGATAGTGTGGTTCAAGTGGGGGAGAATGAACTGTTAACCGACCTAATCATTCTGGATTTTCAAGACTTGGACTTCGATGTCATTCTTGGAATGGATTGGTTATCGACTCACCACAGCCATGTTGCTTTCTTTGAAAAGATGAACTTTAGGCCGAAAGGGGTTAAGCCATTTCACTTTAGAGGACTAAGAGAAAGGGACATTGCCTGCCTCGCAGCTTTGAGCATAGCAAGCCCAGAGGCACCAAACTCCTCAGCCATTCCGGTTGTGAGTGAGTTCTTGGATGTGTTTCCGGAAGAACTTCCTAGATTGCCTCCTAATAGAGAGATCGAGTTCGCAATAGAACTTACTCCGGGCACTGCTCCAATTTTAAGGGCACCATATAGAATAGCCCCAATAGAGCTTGAGGAACTGAAAAAGCAAATCGAGGAGTTATAACCACTTGGTTTTATACAACCAAGTGTGTCGCCATGGGGAACTTCGGTTCTATTTTTGAAGAAGAAGGACGGGTCGATGAGAATGTGTATCGACTACATACAGTTGAATAAAGTCACTATCAAGAATTGTTATCCGTTGTCAAGAATAGATGACTTGTTCGATCAACTGAAAGGAGCTAGATATTTCTCCAAGATTGACCTTAGAACGGGTTATCATCAATTGAAGATCAAGGAGGGAGATATCCAGATGACGGCTTTCAGGACATGGTATGGGCACTACGAGTTCCTCGTTATGCCTTTTGGTTTGACGAATGCACCAGCAACGTTTATGGATTTGATGAACGGGGTGTTCAGACCTTATCTTGATAGAAGTGCCGTGGTGTTTGTGGACAATATTTTGGTGTACTCCCAACAGGGGAGGATCATGATCGAGACCTTCGCCTTACTCTAGAGACGCTTCAAGAGCACAGGTTATATGTCAAGCTAAGTAGGTGCGAATTTTCGTTGGAGAAGGTAGTATTCTTGGGTCATGTAGTATCAGCCAAAGGCATTTCAATAGATCCAGCCAAGGTAAAGGCAGTATTAAATTAGGAAAGACCTAGAAGCGTCACCGAGATTCGGAGTTTCCTCGGGTTGGCTGGCTACTACCGGAGATTTGTGGAGGGATTCTCCAGTTTGGCTGCACCTCTCACTTACTTGACGAGGAAAAATACCAAGTTCAGATGGAGCAACAAATGTGAAGCAAGCTTCCAGGAGTTGAAGAAACGCCTTACTACGGCCCCCATACTTACAGTACCATCCGGGAGTGGTGGTTTTATCGTTTACAGTGACGCCTCCCATATGGGATTGTGATGTTTCCTCATGCAACGCGGTTGTGTTTGCCTTGAAAATATGGCGACATTATCTTTAAGGGGAACAGTTCGAGGTAGTCACAGACCATAAAAGCCTTAAGTATTTGTTTTCCCAGAAATAGCTGAATATAAGACAAAGAAGATGGGTAGAGTTTTTAAAAGACTATGAGTGCTCCATCCAATACCACTAGAGTAAAGCAAATGTGGTGGCGGATGCCTTGAGTAGGAAGTCACATGGACTTGTTGCATACATGATGGTTCAAGAATGGAAGTTGTTGGAGGATGCTTCCAACCTCGATATTAGCTTCAGTCCTCCTACTCTTGGGCTAATGATGGCAAATGTCACGGTGAAACCATGCATTATTGATCGGATCAGGGAGATGCAAATAGTGGATTCCGAGTTGATTTCCTTCCGTGACAATGCAGTTAGCAAAGGAAATGTTGACTTCACTATGAAGGGAGATGGAACTATTACATTCAAGGGGAGAACATGTATCCCCCCCAATAAAGAGCTAAAAAGGGAAATTTTGGATGAAGCCCAAAGGTCCAAATATACCGTACACCCTGGAGGAACAAAGATTTATCAAAATCTCAAGAAGTTATTCTGGTGGTAGAACATAAGGAGAGAAGTAGCTGAGTATGTATCTCGGTGCTTGGTGTGCCAGCAAGTGAAAGCCGAACATAGGAGACCGGCAAGACGTTTACAGTCCCTCCCTATTCCTAAGTGGAAATGGGAACACATCTCCATGCATTTCATTGTGGGGTTGCCGAGGATGGCAAGAAACTCCGATGCTACTTGTGTTGTGGTTGATAGGCTAACTAAGGCAGCCCATTTCTTGCCATATGGGACTACCTTCAATTCAAATCACTTAGCAGCATTGTACATCAAGGAAATCGTTCAGTTGCATAGGGTGCCAGTGAGCATTGTGTTGGATAGAGATCCTCGATTGACTTCCACATTCTGGAAGAGCTTCCAGAGTGTAATAGGTTCCCGTTTGGACTTTAGCACCGCCTTTCATCCACAGACGGATGGGCAAACAGAATGGGTGAACCAAATCATCAAGGACATGCTCCATGCATGTATGCTAGACTTCAAAGGAAGTTGGGAAGACCACTTGCCTTTGGTAGAGTTTTCTTATAATAATAACTACCAGGCAAGCATACAGATGGCGACTTTTGAGCTTTGTACGGAAGGAGTTGTAGATCCCCTTTCTATTAGGATGAAGTTGGGGAAAGGAAGGTGTTAGGCCTTGAGTTGATTGAACAGACCGCAGACAAGGTCAAGATTATCAGGGAAAGGTTAAAGGCTGTACAGGATCGACAGAAGAGCTATGCCAACAACCGGATGAGAGATCTTGAATTTCAAGTTGGCGACTTGGTTTTTGTCAAGATTTCACCAACCAAGGGTGTTCTGTGGTTCGGGAAGCGAGGAAAGCTCAGTCTAAGATATGTGGGTCCAATCAAGATCATCACTAGAGTTGGTGAGGTGGTTTACCATGTTGCCTTGCCCGCTCATATGGCCACGGTCCATAATGTGTTCCATGTTTCTATGCTCCGCAAATATATCTCGGACCCATCCCATGTCATTGAACTTGATCTGGTAAAAATTCTGGAGGATCTCATACTAATTGAGAAACCAGTGCAAATCTTAGACGGGCGAGATCAAGTCTTGCGCAACAAGACCATCCCCTTGGTCTTGGTGAGATGGCAACATCATTCAATAGAGGAAGCTACATGGGAACGACAGGCCGATGTGAGAGAAAAGTATCCTCAATTGTTTGTTTAGGACCTTGACATTCCTTTGTATTTTGTTGTGATTTTGTACATGTACATATCTTCCAAATTTCAAAGACGAAAGTTTTTGTAAGGGGGGGAGAATGTAGCACCCCGGAACTTTTCGTACCTAATGAATAGTGTTCTCATAGCCAATTTAACCTTTCACATAGTCCAACTAATAAATAAAGAAGAATCGGACGATTCTAAAATGCCAAAAATATTCCCCTTCGAAAGACGAATCCAACGCAAGTTGAATCGTCAAAATCTGACGAATGAGTAAAAAGTTATGGCCAAAATGCTGAAGTGAGAAAAATGAGAGAAAATAGTAAAATGGGCAAAAACACAAGGAACCGGTCGACCGAATTTGCTACCGGTCGACCAAATAGCCACCGGTCGGCCGAACATCGCAATTTTTGTATGAGTTATTTTTCTAGAGAGGTCATTTTTGACCGGTCGACCGTAGGTCACCGCTGGTCGACCGGTCATGCCGAAATTGCCCAGTTCGGCCTTTTAATCATTAAGGGTAAAATTATCTTTGACCTCCATTTTTCCTATATATACCCAATTTTGAGACTGAGGGTTTCCAAAACCCTCAAACTTGTATTTTTGATGATTGAGAGAGGAGGAAGGGTTAGGGTTTTGCTCAAGTGGGCTTTGGATTGCAAGGATCTTTCCCCCATTTCAAGTTAGGTGCATTTTCTTCAAAGAGGGATCATTTGTATTGAGTTGAGAGCTCAATCAAGGGTTTTCTTCCAAATCAAGGAGTAATCCTCAAGGTTAGTACACCCTACTATGTAGAACCCCGGATCTTGATGGCCATGTGCGATGAATGATATCATATACTAAATCATGTAATAATGTATTTATGGTGTATGGGTGTTTGGAATGAAATAGGCAAGAGTATAGAATACTCTTGAGTATTGACAAGGGTTATGCCTTGGCATACCCTCGACTCTAAATAGCCCTAGCGTTCACACCGCTCATCGGAATCAAGCGATTTTTAGATTTTTGGAAAGGTAATTGAACCCTCTTCGGGGTTCATGTTGATCACTTGTCTTGGTTTTGAGTTGGTGTTAGGTCAAAAGACCGATTTCTGAATTCGGGTCGGTTTAAAATCTGGATTGACGAAACCAAATTTCGGATCAGTCAGGTTTAGGGGCAAAATGGTCCAAGAAAAAGGAAGAATTGGAAGTTGTGAAAAACATGAAAGTTGTTCTCCTTCAAAAGAAAAATCAAACGCAAGTTGAATCGTCAAAATCGGACAAGCGAGTCAAAAGTTATGGCCGAGATACAAAAACGCAAAAATGCTGAAGCTTTCTGCAAAAGTTGCGATCGCTCGTAGGGACCCTACGAACGATCGTAGCGGAGCTACGAACGATCGTAGAGTTGCTACGATCGATCGTAAAGCCCCAGAAATGCTGGAAACTCTCGGGTGAAACTACGATTGATCGTAGGAAGCTACGATCGATCGTAGAAGGCTACGATCAATCATAAATCGCTACGAACGATAGTAGATATGCGATTTTACTTTCTTGGATGCGATTTTTTAGGGGTTTTTCACCCCTTACACTATAAATAGAAGACTTTAGGAGGGTTTTCGGGTTACCCTAAACCAAGGAGAGTTCCTAGAAAGAGAAGGAAAGGATCTTGAGCATTCCAAAGAGGGTTTTGCTTGAAACCAAGAAGAGCTTCAATCAAGGGTTGGATCTTCCCCAAATCAAGCTTGGATCATTCAAATCAAGTGAGGATTTCTCAAGGGGTTTCTTCAACCTAGAAATTGATCCAAAGAGGTTAGTAAACTACTATCTAGCCTTGTTATCATACAAAGATGATTCAAATAGGTGATTTTAATTCTATTATGATACAAATAGGAAGTGTGGAAATTTGGGTGAACTAGATCATGAATAAACAATCAAATAAGGTTTTACAAATTGGGGGTTTTTCAATAACAAGGATGAATATGGCTAAACTTGTAAGAAAATTGTAATACCTTTAAATGAACCATGATTTTAAGTATACTATGATGCAATGACAAACAAGGGATTTTGGGTGAACTTGATTATGTTCAAATAAGCAAATAAGGATTTAAGATTTTGGGGGTTTTCCAATAAAAGGGTGAATATGACTATAAGTGCAAGTAACTATTAATATCCTCCAAGGAATCATGATTTTAAGTGTGATATGATGAATTAGGCTTAGAAGCCATGATTGTTACGATGTGACGCAATGAATGAAATGTTCTACATTCTAGAATTGTTTAAGTATGTTATGATGCTAATATACCTTGTATGAACCATATGAGTTACTTAAGGTCTTCAAGTATACTATAATGATCATTATGCCTTGCATGAACATGTTTAATTAGTTAAAGCTTTCCACATAGATGTTATAATGCTCACAAGCACTCTACACATAATAAGTATTGCACGACCATGGTTTTTCTCATAAGCATGAATTTTCAAGAAAACATAAGAGGATTTTCAAAGGCATTCATAAGTAAGAAGCATACATGCATAAGCATAGACTAAGCCAAACTTTGGGTTGGCATTCTAAGATCGGTTACTCCACGCTCACAAGGATCAAGTCTAGATCTTGCATGAACTCCACGGATCATAAGTCTCGCAAGGCTTTTCAAGAACTCATAAGAAACTCACAAGTCTAAGATCTTGCATATGTCTCCAAGGAGAACAAGCTCACAATGATCATAAGCTCACAAGAAGCTCACAAGTACTCATAAGCTCACAAGAAGCTCATAAGCTCACAAGTACTCACAAGCTCACAAGAACTCTAAGCTCACAAGAACTCATAAGAAAACACGAGGCTCACAAGCATTCATAAGAACTCATAAGCATACATGAGAGGGTTTGTTTTCCATGAAAAGAACAAGTTTTATGAAAGGTTTTTCCCGACGGGTTTTAAGCATGGATTTTGGTGATTTGTATTCTTTTACGCACTGTATAAAATATTGTGATTATGATAGCATTGTTAGCTAGTAGATTTTGCTCGCTAAGTATTCCATGCTCAGCCGTACATGTTATGTTGACAGGTACACGGACTCCATTTGACATCTGTGATCAGGGGCCCTGGATAGAGGAGGATTATGGCGAGGAGGAGCTATATGTAGAGCCTCAGGAGGAGGCAAATGACTTAGACCACTGGCCCTTTTAGAGTGATTACATAGAGAGAGAGAGAGAGTATTATCATTTTGTATTTTGATAGGTGGGCATGTCCACCTTTACTTTTGTGATGTATGTACAAACTTGGAATACACAGCATGTATAGAAAAGAAATTTTTGGATTACGCTTCCGCACATTGGTTTAAGCTTCCGCCTTATTCATGATTATGTTTGTCATGACTTGGATGTTATTACAGGATGGTTTGGTATCGGATATGGCACATCACGAGCCAAAGTATCCCTAACTCCCAGGGGGTATTTTGGGTCGCGACAGAGGTGGTATCAGAGCTTAGGCATTAGAGTCCCTAGGGTCACTTAGTACTCGATACCACGATCAAAACAAGGCATTAGGATTGAGGAAAGAGTCGTATTCCAAGTATAGACTAATCTTTAGTCTTAGTCCATAACCGGTTGGAATCCGACCGAACTTAGTACCCTACGCTAGAACCACACATTGTATGATTATCTACTACAATGTATACCTTGATGTATTACTATCAATTACCTTATGAATTTGAAATGAGCTTGAAATTGTGATTGAGATGAAGTTGGTTTCCAAGTTAGACTCATGTTCTGCTACTGTTCTCAGGATTAACATGAGACGTGGTAGTGGACGGGGTCGCGGTTACCAAACTCGGGGCAACAGTAATGGAGGAGACCCTCCCTCGGGTGATGATCAACCCAATATATCTCAGTTGTTAAATACTATGGTGGAGACCATCACCATGCTAGCAGCCCGACAGCCCGCTGCTACTACTGCGTTGGCACACCCACCTCCTTCACATCACACCTCGGGACTCGAGGCATTCCGAAGGCTACATCCACCTACCTTTTATGGGACCACCGACCCCATGGTTGCAGAGGCGTGGATTATGCAACTGGAGAAAATATTCCGTGCTCTTCGTTGCACCGGTGAGCAAAGGGTAGATTGGGCTGCCTTCATGATGGAAGGAGAAGCCGACCATTGGTGGAGAGTGGCGTTGAGACAGAGAGACACCGCCAGGGCAGGAGAGCCGTGGACTAAGGGTGAATTCCTTGATGCCTTCTATGGGCAGTACTTTCCCAAGATTTTCAAGCAATAGAAGGAGATGGAGTTCATGTCCCTAGTGCAAGGGAATATGAGTGTGGCCGAGTATGAGGCCAAATTCGTTGAATTGTCCCGATTCGCACCACACTTGATCACGACAGAGGAGATGCGAGTCCGGAAATTTGAGAATGGGTTGAAGCCCTTCTTCAAGGATCGAGTCTCCATTCTTCAAGTGGAGTCTTGGAGAGAGATTGTGGGGAAGGCAAGGATTGCCGAAAAGAACTCAGAGGAGTTTCTTAAAAGAAGAGAGGGTGGCTTCGGGAGAGCCATGCAGAAGGGTCAGTCTAGTGGCTCAGCACCACCGGAGAAGAGGGCCAGGATTTCCCAGTACCCACCTCCTAGGCCTACACAGACACAGAGGTCTTCCTTTGCATCACCAGTGCCTCACCCGACTACTTCACAGGCACCTCGCCCCGCTTTTTCTCAGGGCACTAGATATGTACAGCCGTCACCCTCTTCATCCTTTGAGGAGTGTGACTATTGTGGTCGGAGACACCCGGCTGGAGAGTGTCGGAGAGCATCGGGAGGATGTTTCCATTGTGGCGAGCAGGGCCACATAATTAAAGATTGCCCGCGCCGACAGTCACGGGCTCAGCCTCAGGGGAGCAGGCCCCCAGTTCGGCAGACTTCTCAGCAGGGGTCTTCACAAGCTTCGGCATCTAGACCCACACGGCCCACTCAGACCACACAGCAGCCTCGCCAGGCAAACAGAGGCCGGGTCTTTGCCTTAACAAAATGGGACGCACAGGCATCAGACGATGTTGTGCAAGGTACGTGAGAATTTCTAAAGTGTTCAAGTATGAAATGATGAGTGCTTTAAGTATACGTATAATCACTTGTATGTCATGCTACCTATACTCTATGTATGTTGCTGAAAACCGCTGATATAGTTAATTACAATGCACAGGCGTATTGCTAGTGAACGAGTGTCTAGCTCGTGTGTTGATCGACACGGGATCGACATATTCTTTTGTATCGCCAAGCTTTGCCAAAGGTTTTGAGTCTAAGCCGAGTCGCCTACGTCACGAGTTAACCATTTCGACTCCGCTTGGCAAGTCAGTTGACACAGACCGAGGATATCGGAATTGTATAGTTCAAGTCGGGCAGTATGAATTGCCGATTGATCTAATCATCCTTGAGTTCCAGGACTTGGACTTCGATGTTATTCTCGGGATGGATTGGCTAGCTGCACACCACGGGCATGTGGCTTGTTTTGAGAAGATGGTGAAGTTCAAGCCAGAAGGCGTCAAGCCATTCCACTTTCATGGACTTCGGAGGAGAGATATAGCTCGTCTAGCAGCTCTAAGTCTTGCAAATCCGAAGGCACGAGACTCCTCAGCCATACCGGTTATGAGTGAGTATTTGGATGTGTTTGCCGAGGAATTACTAGGGTTACCTCCAGATAGGGAGATAGAATTTGCAATAGAGCTTGCTCCTGGAACGGCTCCAATTTCTAAGGCTCCGTACAGGATGGCCCCTATTGAACTGAAGGAATTAAAGGAGCAAATAGAAGAGTTGCAACGGCTTGGTTTCATCCAACCAAGTGTGTCACCGTGGGGAGCACCGGTACTCTTTGTGAAGAAGAAGGATGGGTCGATGAGGATGTGCATCGACTATAGACAGTTGAACAAAGTCACCATCAAGAATCGATACCCCTTGCCACGAATAGATGATTTGTTCGACCAATTGAAAGGAGCAAGGTTCTTCTCCAAGATTGATTTGCGGTCCGGCTATCATCAGTTGAAGACAAGGCCGAAGATGTGCCAAAGACTGCCTTTAGGACTCGATACGGGGCACTACGAGTTCCTAGTTATGCCTTTTGGTCTAACAAATGCACCGGCGGCGTTCATGGATTTGATGAACCAGGTATTCAAGCCTTATCTCGACAAATGTGTTATCGTCTTTGTCGATGACATCTTAGTATATTCTCCGACCAGGGAGGATCATGATCGAGATCTTCGCCTTACACTTGAGACTCTTCGAGAGCATAAACTATACGCCAAGTTGAGTAAGTGCGAATTTTGGTTGGAGAAGGTGGCGTTCCTTGGCCACGTAGTATCTGTCGAGGGTATTTCAGTAGACCCAGCAAAGATAGAAGCGGTGATGAAATGGGAGAGACCCAAAAGTGTTATCGAGATACGCAGCTTCCTCGGTTTAGCAGGATACTATAGGAGATTCGTAGAGGGATTCTCCAGCTTAGCGGCACCGCTCACGTATTTGACACGGAAAAATGCTAAGTTCACTTGGAGCGATAAGTGTGAAGCGAGCTTCACGGAGTTGAAGAAGAGGCTTACTACTGCCCCCATTCTCACAGTGCCGTCTGGGAGTGGAGGTTTCGTGGTTTACAGTGATGCCTCGAATGTTGGGCTAGGATGTGTTCTTATGCAGCACGGGAATGTCATCGCCTACGCTTCCCGGCAATTAAAAGAGCATGAAAAGAACTATCCTGCTCACGATTTGGAGTTGGCCGCGGTGGTTTTCGTATTAAAGATTTGGCGGCATTACCTTTATGGGGAAGAGTTTGATATTTTCACGGATCATAAAAGCTTAAAATACCTATTTTCCCAAAAGGAGTTGAATATGCAACAGCGCCGATGGATGGAATTCTTGAAGGACTATGAGTGTTCGATCCAGTACCATCCGGGCAAGGCTAATGTAATGGCAGATGCTTTGAGCAGGAAGTCCACTGGGCTTGTAGCACACATGATGGTGCAAGAGTGGAAGTTGTTGGAAGATGTTTCTAACCTTGATATTAGTTTCAGCCTTCCTACCTCTGGGCCAGTGATGGCTAATGTCACAGTTAGGCCTTACATATGGGCCATGATCCGAGAATTACAAGAGTTGGATGCCGAACTACTGGCCTATAGAGACAAGTCGGTTCGCGATGGCAGTAAGGATTTTGCAGTGCAAAGTGATGGGACAATCACATTCAAGGGAAGGATATGTGTTCCAGCCGATGAGAAGCTCAAATTAGAAATCTTAGATGAAGCTCACCGGTCTAAGTACATTGTGCATCCTAGCGGTACAAAGATGTATCGGAACCTCAAAGGAAATTTTTGTAACGACCCCAAAATCCCACAAGGCTAAAATAGGACTTTGGGATCGTCACATTCACTTAAACCTGCTTAAAACCATGCATACAAGGCTACTACACGAGTCTTCAAAAATGAGAGTAATAAAATTCCGATATATATAACCCAAACCAACTAAATAACACGAGTCTATAGTCAACAAATACAACTCACTCTAAAACCAAAGAGTCTGATACACAACCATAAAAGTATACTGAGCAACATCCTCTAAAAGTCAATTACAAAACTCTCTCAATGAAAAGAAATGTAAACTAAGAGGTGTAGCCGCCCAAGTCTCCGGCTCCCTCCTCAGAAGGCTCACCTTCACCTCCTTCCTCGAGGTAAGTCTCCTCAACCCACGGCTCCGCCGTGTACTCCTGCTCTATACCTGCCAAGACAAAATCCAGCTGAGTACAAAGGTACTCAATGTATATAAAATCCAATCAACAATAATAATATACCTGCACTTAGTCAGAAACATATCCAATAGCATAATAACATAATCAGAGTGCGGAAGAACGTGTGCGCATATACATCATATCATCACCTTGACTCGTGTACTTGTGAGAATCTTAGACTTGGAAGACAATACACTTATGAGTTGCTTATGCTTATGAGACCACGTGCTTGTGAGATGCTTATGCTTATGCACTTATTCAGATCATACAATGATGTGACATGCCGTTCTTGGCGGATACGGACCATGCCTATGAATCAAATGTAATTGACATGCCGTTCTTGGCGGATACGGACCATGCCATGCTTATGCTTATTCAGAATGTCATACGTATGCCATGCTCATGCTTGTGGTCCACATGTGTGACTTGTGAGACTCTTATCTTAACATACACGTGCATATGTGCTTAAGTGTCGAAATTAACATTCGAGTTGGTAATTGCTTAGATTCCGATCTCCCACCATGGAAACTCCACTATATTGTCCCATACCAAATAGTTAGAGAATTCCCGGTTTGAGAGATGTTCCTCTAAGTTCCTACCTTCCCGACTATCAATTCCCATGCAAGAAATTAAGTATACTTAAGAAACAATCACATATATATTTCTTATCATAATTCTTAACATCATTTATAATCCATTTACCACCATTTCATAAAAGTATCATAGCATTTATTCTCACAGACATTTTCACAAACACCTTGAGTACACATAATATGAATCCATTGTTTCTCTACCTTTTCATGCATTCATCAAATCATAATTCCATCCTTACAATCCATATATTCATCCACATCCACAAATTAATCCCATCCTCCATACATTTCCCATCTTCCATACATTCTATCCATATTTAATCCACATTTCCAGTGCACATATCCATCCATAATTATCTTGTTTCTTAGAAAATTAGGAAAAATGCATCAAACATCTATTTCTACCATTCCTAGCATCTCAACATTCACGAAACCTTAAAATAAAGTTGATTAGGATAGTATATCGACCTTAGGAATCCCTCCATTGGATTCAAAACGCTCCCGAGACGATTTGGAGAAGCTTCCCAAACTTTTCTTGCAATCTCCTATCAATCTCCTCTTTCTCCAAGAAAACCCTCTCTCAAAACCCTAGGGTTTCTCCCCCTTTTTGCCAAATTAGGTTAGAACTAGGTGGAGTATTTTGATATTTTGAGTAGGACCCCCTATTTGTTGCCTCAAGGTCTGAGAACAAAAAGACCAAAAAGCCCTTACTAAAAATTCTGTAAAAATCACGAAAGACCGAGCGATCGGTGGTTATGGCCGAGCGATCAGTTGCCTACCGATCGATCGGTGTTTATGACCGGGCGATCGGTCAAAAACACACTCGCTGGAAAATTTCCCCACACAAAATTTTGGACCAGTCGATAGATACCGATCGATCGGTTTTGGACCGATCGATCGCTACTTCTGACCGAGCTATCGGTTCCTGTAGGTTTTGACTCCCTTTACTGTTTTGGCCATAACTTTTTACTCGTTCGTCGGATTTTGACGATTCAACTTGCGTTGGATTCATCTTTCGAAAAAAGAACATTTCTGGCATTTTCGAATTTCTAAATTCCACTTAATTAATAGACTAAATTGTCCCCAAAGTTGACTGATCTGTAATTCCATTAGACAAAACTCACTATTGACTTGACTTAAACTCAAAATGAGGAAAAACACTAAACATGAATCTCGAAGAGGGTTCCAACACCTTTCTAATGGTTCAAGAATCACACAATTCCAGTAAACGGTGCTAAAACTAGAGCTTCCTAAAGTTTAGGGTGTGTTATTGCATCCATCCGTTACAAGTTGATTAAGCCTAGTTTACATCACCGTAATTAGATATAAATATACACTCTTTAACACCTTATAAAGACTAAAATACCCTTAATGCAATGCACTAAAAACATGAAAAAGATTCGGGTCTCTACATCCTCCCCCCCTTAAAAGAATTTCGCCCTCGAAATTACGTACCTTAGGTGAATAAATGTGGGTACTTTTCGCGGACTTCGGCTTCTCTCTCCCAAGTAGCCTCTTCTCTAGAGTGATGCTCCCATTGCAAGAGCACAAGAGGAATGACCTTTGAACGCAAAACTTGCTCTTTCCGGTCTAAAATTCGAGCCGGTTGCTCTACTAGAGTCAAATCTTCCCGAATTTCCAACGGTTCCAAATGAATGACATGTGAAGGATCAGCAATGTACTTCCTCAACATAGAGATGTGAAAGACATTATGCACACCTTCCATGTGAGGTGGTAAGGCGACCCGATAAGCAACTTCCCCGACTCGGGTGATGATCTCAAAAGGACCCACATATCTCGGACTGAGCTTGCCTCGCTTGCCAAATCTCATCACCCCCTTCGTAGGTGAGATCTTTACAAATACAAAATCTCCGACTTGGAACTCAAGATCTCTCCTCCGAGTATCGGCATAGCTCTTCTGTCTACTCTGAGCTGCTTTCAACCTCTCCCTGATCAACTGAACTCTATCCACACTCTGACCAACGAGCTCGGGACCCAAAAGCTTCCTCTCACCAACTTCATCCCAACACAAAGGTGAACGACAACTCCTCCCATAAAGTGCCTCAAACGGTGCCATCTGAATGCTAGCTTGATAGCTGTTGTTGTAGGCAAACTCAACCAACGGCAAGTGATCAACCCAACTACCCTGAAAGTCTAACATGCAAGCTCGTAGCATGTCCTCTATGATCTGGTTCACTCTTTCAGTTTGCCCATCTGTCTGCGGATGAAATGCCGTACTAAAATCCAAATGGGAACCCATGGCCTGCTGAAAACTCTTCCAGAATCTGGATGTAAATCTCGGATCTCGATCGGAAACAATACTAACTGGCACTCCATGCAAACGAACTATCTCCTTGATATAGAGATTAGCCAATTGATTGGAGTTGAAAGTGGTCCGATATGGAAGAAAATGAGCTGATTTAGTCAATCGGTCAACCACAACCCAAATGGCATCAAAGTTCTTGGCCGTCTTTGGCAAACCAACAACAAAATCCATGGAGATATTTTCCCACTTCCACTCAGGAATAGGAAGAGACTGAAGAAGTCCTGTCGGCCTCCTGTGTTCGGCCTTCACCTGCTGACACACCAAACACTTGGATACAAAGGTAGCCACATCTTTCTTCATACCTTTCCACCAGAAATACTTCTTAAGGTTCTGGTACATCTTAGTACCTCCCGGATGCACGGTGTACTTAGACTTGTGTGCTTCATCCTGAATCTCCCTTCTTAAATCCTCATCATCCGGAACACAAAGTCTACCCTTGAAACAAACTCCACCATCTCTCCAAGAGAAATCCTCAAACCCGCTGCTTAGTGACTTATTCATGGCAGCGTGCAGTTCTCCATCATTCCACTGCAGATCTTTAATCCTGTTCAATAAGGTTGGCCTGACCATAATGTTAGCCAACAAGGCTCCAGAAGCTCCCACACTGAAACCTGCATCAAGGCTAGACGCCTCTTCTAGTAACTTCCATTCTTGGACCATCAAGTGTGCCAAGAACCCAGTAGGTCTCCTACTTAGAGCATCTGCCACTACATTCGCTTTCCCCGGGTGGTACTGCATAGAACAATCATAATCCTTGAGGAATTCCACCCAACGGCGTTGCCTCAAATTCAGCTCTTTCTGCGAGAATAAAAACATTAGGCTTTTGTGGTCGGTGAAAACTTCAAACTGTGCACCGTACAAGTAGTGTCTCCAGATCTTAAGAGTAAAAACCAAGGCTGCTAACTCCAAATCATGGGTAGGATAGTTCTTCTCGTGGTCTTTCAACTGCCGAGAAGCATAGGCAATCACCTTCCCGTGTTGCATAAGAACACAACCTAACCCAACAAGTGAGGCATCACTATACACCATAAAATCTTCACTACCCGATAGAACAGTCAAGATCGGAGCGGTGGTGAGATGCTTCTTCAACTCAAGAAAACTCTTCTCACATTTCTTATTCCACTCGAATCTAGCGTTCTTTCGAGTTAGATGAGTAAGCGGAGCTGCCAAACTGGAAAATCCTTCTACAAATCTTCAATAATATCCAGCTAGGCCCAAGAAACTTCGAACTTCCGTAACACTCTTTGGCCTACCCCATCCTTCCACTGCTTCTATCTTAGCAGGGTCAACTGAAATCCCCTCTTTTGACACCACATGGCCTAGAAATGCTACCTTTTCTAGCCAAAACTCGCACTTGCTAAGCTTAGCATATAGCTTATGCTCACGGAGTGTCTTCAGGGTGATCCTGAGATGCATCTCATGCTCCTTCTGTGTCCTGGAGTACACTAAAATGTCATCCACAAACACGATCACAAAGTGGTCCAGAGTCGGCTTGAAGATCCTGTTCATGAGATCCATGAATGCTGCCGGAGCATTTGTCAAACCGAACGGCATGACTAAGAATTCAAAATGCCCATATCTGGTCCTGAAAGCAGACTTAGGCACATCTTCCACCTTTATCTTCAGTTGATGGTAGCCTAACCTTAAGTCGATCTTGGAGAAATACTTAGCTCCTTGCAACTGATCAAACAAGTCGTCGATCCTGGGCAAAGGATATTTGTTCTTGATAGTGACCTTGTTCAGTTGCCGATAGTTGATGCACATCCTCATCGAACCATCCTTCTTCTTTACAAACAAAACAGGAGCTCCCCAAGGTGATACACTTGGGCGGATAAATCCAAGACCAAGCAGTTCGTCAATCTGCTCCTTAAGCTCTTTCAACTCTGCTGGAGCCATCCTATATGGCGCTTTAGAGATGGGTGTTGTACCCGGAGCCAACTCAATTGCAAACTCTACTTCTCTATCCGGTGGCAAACCCGGTAAGTCTTTAGGAAATACATCCATAAATTCCTCTACAACTGGAATACTTGAGGAATCTGGTGCTTCCGAGGTAGTAAGACTCAATGCCGCGAAACGAGCTAAGTCCTTCTTCTTCAACCCTTGGAAACGAAAAGAAGGCTCACTGATTGGTCTAAAGTTGACTACCTTCCTAAAACAGTCAACATGCCCATGGTATTTGGAAAGCCAATCCATGCCTAAAATGACGTCAAAGTCTTGGAACTCAAGGACAATCAGATCAGCTGGCATCTCTCTCTGGCCTACTCGAATATCACAAGCTCGATAGACCTTATCAGTAATAACTGAAGTACCAACAGGAGTAGCGATAGACAATTCACGATCTAACAGACTTGGCTCCATCGGAAACTCTCGTGCAAAACTAGGTGTGAGGAAGGAGTGAGTGGAACCAGTATCGATCAAAACATGAGCGAGGAAATCATTTATCAACAATGAGCCTGAATTAATACACAAAGCTAATTTGTCAAATCATGAATACATACATGCATCTTACATCTTACCACATAACATTTAATATCACACACATAGCATCAGAAAAATATTTTAATTGACTAAAGCACAATTAAACGTACCCTGCACAACATCGTCGGACGCCTGTGCATCCCGCTTCGAGGTAGCAAACACTCGACCCTGAGCTGGCTGGTGAGGCTGTTGAGGTCTAGGACCCTGTGGTGGCCTCTGCTGTGTGGACTGCCTACCTGGGGGCCTGACTCCCTGTGGCTGAGTCAGCTGAAAGCGGAGTGGGCAATCTCGGATCCGGTGTGAAACATCTCCACAATGAAAACAGCCTCCTGTAATTGCCCTACACTCTCCTACTCTGTGTCTTTCCGCACTGGCGGCATGCATCAAACAGCTGAATGCCAGTAGTAGGCGGAGCCACCTGAGCTGCTCGTGGGGCTACCTGAGTCGGCCTCTGATAAGGGGTAGGCCTAGCAATCGGCATAGGACCCGACACCCTTGGCCTCTTGTCCTGAGGACCAAACCTACCTGCTTGCAACTTCTCCCTCTTCTTCAACAATTCCTGTGAATTCTTCTCAGCTATCAGAGCACGCCGATACACCTCCCTACATGTCTCGAGCTGAAGTATCGAAACTTTCTCCCGAATAAAATCCTTCAAACCTCGCTCAAACCTCTTTGCTTTCATTCTCTCCGTAGCAATCAAGTGAGGAGCGAACCTAGAAAGCTCTACAAACTTGGCCTCATACTCGGCCACTGACATCCTCCCTTGCTCCAAGGTAGAGAATTCAATCTCCTTCTGATCTCTCACAAACACCGGGAAGTATCTCTCGTAGAAGATGTCGAGGAACTCTCCCCATGTCCACTCTTGTCCGGCTCGCACCTCATTCCTCTGCCTAGATGCTGCTCTCCACCAATGCTCCGCTTCACCTTCCATGACGAATGAGGCCCATTTCACCCTCTGCTCATCGGTAGCCTCAAGCACGGTGAAAATCTTCTCTAGTTGCATGATCCATAACTCGGCAACTGAGGGATCCGTACTACCATAGAAGGCTGGAGGACTCATTCTCCTAAAAGCTTCCACTCCGTTGTGACGGGGTGGGTGAACATCAATCTGTCTCTCTTGCCTAGCTTGACCTGCCGCTAGTAATGCAGTTTGCTGAGCCATAATTTCAGCCTGCCTCTCCATGGCTGCTGCAATAGCTTCCATGGCCCGACCCATATTCGCCTGGGGGGTACCGTCTGTAGTATCCCCATCAGTCACACTACCTCCTCCATTCCTATTATTTCTTCCGCCTCTCCTCATATCTATAAGCCTGAGAAGAAGAAGACAACTTATTTAGGAACACCCCCACATAAAATTCCTGAGTCTACACTTAAACCAAAACTCAATCCTCAACAATTTTAAAGTCCTGAACTTGATGTTGCTTCCCTAAGGTAACATCTTCCCATATCCTATACTTAATACCTTAGCCCAAAGGACCCTAATGCCTTGAGCACTGATTGATATCCTCTGGTATCAAACCCGGAGTGACATAAACATAACTCCTACTGAGAGGACAACTTAGCCCAAGGGAACCTAATGCCTTGAGCTCTGATACCACCTCTGTAACGACCCCAAAATCCCACAAGGCTAAAATAGGACTTTGGGATCGTCACATTCACTTAAACCTGCTTAAAACCATGCATACAAGGCTACTACACGAGTCTTCAAAAATGAGAGTAATAAAATTCCGATATATATAACCCAAACCAACTAAATAACACGAGTCTATAGTCAACAAATACAACTCACTCTAAACCAAAGAGTCTGATACACAACCATAAAAGTATACTGAGCAACATCCTCTAAAAGTCAATTACAAAACTCTCTCAATGAAAAGAAATGTAAACTAAGAGGTGTAGCCGCCCAAGTCTCCGGCTCCCTCCTCAGAAGGCTCACCTTCACCTCCTTCCTCGAGGTAAGTCTCCTCAACCCACGGCTCCGCCGTGTACTCCTGCTCTATACCTGCCAAGACAAAATCCAGCTGAGTACAAAGGTACTCAATGTATATAAAATCCAATCAACAATAATAATATACCTGCACTTAGTCAGAAACATATCCAATAGCATAATAACATAATCAGAGTGCGGAAGAACGTGTGCGCATATACATCATATCATCACCTTGACTCGTGTACTTGTGAGAATCTTAGACTTGGAAGACAATACACTTATGAGTTGCTTATGCTTATGAGACCACGTGCTTGTGAGATGCTTATGCTTATGCACTTATTCAGATCATACAATGATGTGACATGCCGTTCTTGGCGGATACGGACCATGCCTATGAATCAAATGTAATTGACATGCCGTTCTTGGCGGATACGGACCATGCCATGCTTATGCTTATTCAGAATGTCATACGTATGCCATGCTCATGCTTGTGGTCCACATGTGTGACTTGTGAGACTCTTATCTTAACATACACGTGCATATGTGCTTAAGTGTCGAAATTAACATTCGAGTTGGTAATTGCTTAGATTCCGATCTCCCACCATGGAAACTCCACTATATTGTCCCATACCAAATAGTTAGAGAATTCCCGGTTTGAGAGATGTTCCTCTAAGTTCCTACCTTCCCGACTATCAATTCCCATGCAAGAAATTAAGTATACTTAAGAAACAATCACATATATATTTCTTATCATAATTCTTAACATCATTTATAATCCATTTACCACCATTTCATAAAAGTATCATAGCATTTATTCTCACAGACATTTTCACAAACACCTTGAGTACACATAATATGAATCCATTGTTTCTCTATCTTTTCATGCATTCATCAAATCATAATTCCATCCATACAATCCATTTATTCATCCACATCCACAAATTAATCTCATCCTCCATACATTCTATCCATATTTAATCCACATTTCCAATCCACATATCCATCCATAATTAGCTTGTTTCTTAGAAAATTAGGGAAAATGCATCAAACATCTATTTCTACCATTCCTAGCATCTTAACATTCACGAAACCTTAAAATAAAGTTGATTAGGATAGTATATCGACCTTAGGAATCCCTTCCTTGGATTCAAAACGCTCCCGAGACGATTTGGAGAAGCTTCCCAAACTTTTCTTGCAATCTCCTATCAATCTCCTCTTCCTCCAAGAAAACCCTCTCTCAAAACCCTAGGGTTTCTCCCCCTTTTTGCCAAATTAGGTTAAAACTAGGTGGAGTATTTTAATATTTCGAGTAGGACCCCCTATTTATAGCCTCAAGGTCTGAGAACAAAAAGACCAAAAAGCCCTTACTAAAAATTCTGTAAAAATCACGAAAGACCGAGCGATCGGTGGTTATGACCGAGCGATCGGTTGCCTACCGATCGATCGGTGTTTATGACCGGGCGATCGGTCAAAAACACACTCTCTGGAAAATTTCCCCATACAAAATTTTGGACCAGTCGATAGATACCGATCGATCGGTTTTGGACCGATCGATCGCTACTTCTGACCGAGCGATCGGTTCCTGTAGGTTTTGACTCCCTTTACTGTTTTGGCCATAACTTTTTACTCGTTCGTCGTATTTTGACGATTCAACTTGCGTTGGATTCGTCTTTCGAAAAAAGAACATTTCTGGCATTTTAGAATTTCTAAATTCCACTTAATTAATAGACTAAATTGTCCCCAAAGTTGACTGATCTGTAATTCCATTAGACAAAACTCACTATTGACTTGACTTAAACTCAAAATGAGGAAAAACACTAAACATGAACCTCAAAGAGGGTTCCAACACCTTTCTAATGGTTCAAGAATCACACAATTCCAATAAACGGTGCTAAAACTAGAGCTTCCTAAAGTTTAGGGTGTGTTATTGCATCCATCCGTTACAAGTTGATTAAGCCTAGTTTACATCACCATAATTAGATATAAATATACACACTTTAACACCTTATAAAGACTAAAATACCCTTAATGCAATGCACTAAAAACATGAAAAAGATTCGGGTCTCTACAATTTTGGTGGCGGAATATGAAGAGGGAAGTTGCCGAGTATGTGTCAAGATGCTTGGTATGCCAACAAGTGAAGGCCGAGCATATGAGGCCAGCAGGTCTTTTACAATCCCTCCCTATTCCCGAGTGGAAATGGGAGAACATCTCCATGGATTTCATCACTGGGTTGCCAAAAACGACAAAGAAATCGGATGCAATATGGGTAGTGGTTGATCGTTTGACAAAATCCGCCCATTTCTTGCCTTATCGGACTACGTTCAACTCGAACCAACTTGCAGAATTATACCTCAAAGAAGTGGTTCGGTTGCACGGGGTGCCAGTCAGTATCGTGTCAGACAGGGATCCAAGATTCACTTCCAGGTTCTGGAAAAGCTTTCAGAGCGCTATGGGTTCCCGTTTGGACTTTAGCACCGCCTTTCATCCTCAGACAGATGGACAGACCGAGAGGGTGAACCAGGTTATAGAGGACATGCTCCGAGATTGCATGTTGGACTTCAAAGGCAGTTGGGAGGATCACTTGCCATTGGTGGAATTCGCCTACAATAACAGCTATCAGGCGAGCATCCAAATGGCTCCTTTTGAGGCCTTGTATGGTCGAAGTTGTAGATCTCCCCTATACTGGGATGAAGTTGGAGAGAGAAAGATATTGGGCCCGGAATTGAATGAACAAACTACGAATAAAGTCAAGATCATCAGAGAGAGATTAAAGACGGCTCAGGACAGGCAAAAGAGCTATGCCGACACCCGTAGACGAGATCTTGAGTTCCGTATTGGCGATATGGTATTTGTGAAGGTTTCACCGACAAAGGGTGTTATGAGGTTTGGCAAAAGAGGAAAGCTCAGCCCGAGGTATGTTGGTCCATTTGAAATTATCACCCGAATTGGTGAAGTTGCATACCAGGTTGCTCTACCCACTCACATGGCGGCGGTTCACAACGTATTCCATGTATCTATGCTTCGGAAATATATTCCGGATCCTTCTCATGTGATCGACCTTGATACGCTAGAAGTCCGAGAGGATCTCACTTTGGTGGAAGAGCCAGTTCAAATTTTGGACCGTAGGGATCAAGTCTTGCGCAATAAGGTCATCCCCTTGCTTCTTGTTCGATGGCAACACCATTCACGAGAAGAAGCTACATGGGAGCGCGAAGCGGAAGTGAAGGAAAAATATCCTAATTTGTTTGAGTGATGTTTATGTAATTTTGTTCTTTATAATCTCTATGTGTCGCGACCCAAAATACCCCCTAGGAGTTAAGGGTACTTTGACTCGTGACCGCCATATCATACCTCCAGTATGATACATAAGGCACACGTGGAAACCTGTCAGAGTACCTGAATATACATAGCGGAAACGAAATACAATGCACAGCGGAAAATAAAATACTAAACATAACGGAAGCAAAATGAATACTCCTATAACTTGGCTCAAGTAAGAACCAACAAGTATACATGTGTGAGAAACCCAAAAGTGGAGTGGACAAACCCCACACTCACATAACAAAATGACACAAGTTCTAAGTCGATCGATCAACAGAAATCGAAGTCACGACTCCTATCTAAAGCACCATCGTCATGATAGTGATCCATGGAAGGCTCCGGGTCACGGTACTCTTCCTCGACCCAAGGTTCTTCGCCACACAAATCGAATGGAACCCGAGCACCTGCCGATCATAACAATATCGACTGAGCATGGAATACTCAGTGTATACAAACTAATAACAATAAAGCGGTTAGGCATGGAGCATACAAGACATGGAGAATGAAATCCGTAAATTCCTTAAAGCATGGAAACCGTGAAAACGTAAGTGAGATAATATTCGAAACCAAAACTGTAACCGTGTGAGTCAATCGATAATCATAGCCTTATGAGTTCTTGTGAGTTCATGGAGTTACTTAGAGTCATTATGATCCGTAGAGACATAGAGCATAGAGCAATACCGTAGAGCATTTCCATAGAGCATAACCTTAGAGATCTTAGAGCATTTCATTGTGATCCGTGGAGCTTGTGAGACGATCTTAGAGCATTATCATAGAGTTTCCTTGTGAGCATGGTATGATCCTTAGAGCTTGTGAAACGATCTTAGAGAAATCATAGAGTTACTTAGAATCATTCATTATTCGTCTTTTTGGTGAAAAATCCTTGTTTGTACTTTGAGAAATCCATGGAAACCATCGGTTTATGCGAGACATGCGAGCATATGCACTTAATAAGAGAAATCATCGTATTTAAGCATAGAATCCCTTAGAGGTATTTTATCAAACACTTAGAGTGCATCATAATAGTAACCTTCATCCAAGTATATAATCACACCTTTTCATACATAAATCCAATACATATAGATAGGGCATAGATAAGAAGAATCATAATTAGTAACTAGTAGGATTGCAAGATTGTAGTAGAGTGTATCTACCTTAGAGAAATCAATGAGTTTGACTCCCAATGGTTGGAACAAGCAAGAACAGTGAGTTCTTGGTTGGAAAACACCAAATGGAAAGGAAGAACTTGATCTTCCACAAGCTTGAACGATCACCAAGGTCCTCTCCTCCTTCTCCTCTTCAAATCCCTCAAAAACAATGCACAAAGGGTTTGTGAAACCCTAAGGCACGAACCCAGCCCTTTTATAGGCAAAGGGTGATGGTTAAAGTCTTAAATACCCTTAATGAAGAAAATCTGCGTATGACCGATCGATCGGTGGTATGGACCGAGCGATCGGTGGCTTACCGGTCGATCGGTGTTATGACCGAGAGATCGGTCAAAAACACACTCTCTGAAATTTTTTCCCATACAAAAAAGTTGACCGTGCGACAGCTATCGAGCGATTGGTAGTTGACCGATCGATCGCAGGTAATGACCGAGCGATCAGTCGACCCCTGTTTTGCTGAAAAACCTTGTTCACACCACTCGAATCTTCCCCAATGCACTTCCAACACTCTTTTATGCTTTTCAACACATTCCCTAAGGACATATAGACCCATTGGAACATATACGCCATAATTCCAAACACATATATTAACATAAGACTCATAAGTGTACAAAACCACACTTGCGCACTATTCACACACTATTCATTCTTAGTGAAATGAAATTTCGGGGCTCTACACTATGTATCGTTCCAATTTCGAGGACAAAATTTCTGTAAGGGGGGGAGGATGTAGAACCCCGGATCTTGATGGCCATGTGCGACGAATGATATCATATACTAAAGCATGTAAGAATGTATTTATGGTGTATGGGTGTTTGGAATGAAATAGGCAAGAGTATAGAATACTCTTGAGTATTGACAAGGGTTATGCCTTGGCATACCCTCGACTCTAAATAGCCCTAGCGTTTACACCGCTCGTCGGAATCAAGCGATTCTTTGATTTTTGGAAAGGTAATTGAACCCTCTTCGGGGTTCATGTTGATCACTTGTCTTGTTTTTGAGTTGGTGTTAGATCAAAAGATCGATTTCTGAAGTCGGGTCGGTTTAAAATCTGGATTGACGAAACCCAATTTCGGATCAGTCAGGTTTAGGGGCAAAATGGTCCAATAAAAAGGAAGAATTGGAGGTTGTGAAAAACATGAAAGTTGTTCTCCTTCGAAAGAAGAATCCAACGCAAGTTGAATAGTCAAAATTGGACAAGCGAGTCAAAGAGTTATGGCCAAGATACGAAAACGCAAAAATGCTGAAGCTTTCTGCAAAAGTTGCGATCGCTCGTAGGGACCCTACGAACGATCGTAGCGGAGCTACGAACGATCGTAGAGTTGCTACGATCGATCGTAAAGCCCCAAAAATGCTGGAAACTCTCGGGTGAAACTACGATTGATCGTAGGAAGCTACGATCGATCGTAGAAGGCTACGATCAATCGTAAATCGCTACGAACGATCGTAGATACGCGATTTTACTTTCTTGGATGCGATTTTTTAGGGGTTTTTCACCCCTTACACTATAAATAGAAGACTTTAGGAGGGTTTTTGGGTTACCCTAAACCAAGGAGAGTTCCTAAAAAGAGAAGGAAAGGATCTTGAGCATTCCAAAGAGGGTTTTGCTTGAAACCAAGAAGAGCTTCAATCAAGGGTTGGATCTTCCCCAAATCAAGTGAGGATTTCTCAAGGGGTTTCTTCAACCTAGAAATTGATCCAAAGAGGTTAGTAAACTACTATCTAGCCTTGTTATCATACAAAGATGATTCAAATAGGTGATTTTAATTCTATTATGATACAAATAGGAAGTGTGGAAATTTGGGTGAACTAGATCATGAATAAACAATCAAATAAGGTTTTACAAATTGGGGGTTTTTCAATAATAAGGATGAATATGGCTAAACTTGTAAGAAAATTGTAATACCTTTAAATGAACCATGATTTTAAGTATACTATGATGCAATGACAAACAAGGGATTTTGGGTGAACTTGATTATGTTCAAATAAGCAAATAAGGATTTAAGATTTTGGGGGTTTTCCAATAAAAGGGTGAATATGACTATAAGTGCAAGTAACTGTTAATATCCTCCAAGGAATCATGATTTTAAGTGTGATATGATGAATTAGGCTTAGAAGCCATGATTGTTATGATATGACGCAATGAATGAAATGTTCTACATTCTAGAATTGTTTAAGTATGTTATGATGCTAATATACCTTGTATGAACCATATGAGTTACTTAAGGTCTTCAAGTATACTATAATGATCATTATGCCTTGCATGAACATGTTTAATTAGTTAAAGCTTTCCATATAGATGTTATAATGCTCACAAGCACTCTACGCATGATAAGTATTGCACGACCGTGGTTTTTCTCATAAGCATGAATTTTCAAGAAAACATAAGAGGATTTTCAAAGGCATTCATAAGTAAGAAGCATACATGCATAAGCATAGACTAAGCCAAACTTTGGGTTGGCATTCTAAGATCGGTTACTCCACGCTCACAAGGATCAAGTCTAGATCTTGCATGAACTCCACGGATCATAAGTCTCGCAAGGCTTTTCAAGAACTCATAAGAAACTTACAAGTCTAAGATCTTGCATATGTCTCCAAGGAGAACAAGCTCACAAGGATCATAAGCTCACAAGAAGCTCACAAGTACTCATAAGCTCACAAGAAGCTCATAAGCTCACAAGTACTCACAAGCTCACAAGAACTCTAAGCTCACAAGAACTCATAAGAAAACACGAGGCTCACAAGCATTCATAAGAACTCATAAGCATACATGAGAGGGTTTGTTTTTCATGAAAAGAACAAGTTTTATGAAAGGTTTTTCCCGACGGGTTTTAAGCATGGATTTTGGTGATTTGTATTCTTTTACGCACTGTATAAAATATGTGATTATGATAGCATTGTTAGCTAGTAGATTTTGCTCGCTGAGTATTCCATGCTCAGCCGTACATGTTATGTCGACAGGTACACGGACTCCATTTGACATCTGTGATCAGGGGCCCTAGATAGAGGAGGATTATGGCGAGGAGGAGCCATATGTAGAGCCTCAGGAGGAGTCAAATGACTTAGACCACTGGCCCTTTTAGAGTGATTACATAGAGAGAGAGAGAGAGTATTATCATTTTGTATTTTGATAGGTGGGCATGTCCACCTTTACTTTTGTGATGTATGTACAAACTTGGAATACACAGCATGTATAGAAAAGAAATTTTTGGATTACGCTTCCGCACATTGGTTTAAGCTTCCGCCTTATTCATGATTATGTTTGTCATGACTTGGATGTTATTACAGGATGGTTTGGTATCGGATATGGCACATCACGAGCCAAAGTATCCCTAACTCCCAGGGGGTATTTTGGGTCGTGACATACTAACTCCCTTAACAATAACCTAGGTTTCTCTATTGAAAATGATGATTCTTGATCTTGTGTTCTTATTTTCTTTGAAATGTACCATATTCCCTAACTGTAAATAAGAGAAATAAAAGGTGTGAATGTATGTTTGGTTTGGCGATTGGATGCCGTATAGGTGATGAATGTGTGTTGGAAAAATGATGGATGGGCATTTCAAGCATAATGAATACACTTTATGTAGTTTGATGTAAGCCTTTAAAATCCTTTTCACAGGCTTAGGATCTATCCTCTTCAAAAGAAACCCTCTCTTGTATAAAAGAAGACCTTCTTCTCAAATGGTACAAGAATCCTCAATTCTTGACTTTAGCTTTTACAAAATTTTTGTTAGATATGAAATCCAAATTTGAGAGCTCCTAACTGAGCTAGATAAGAATGAACTACAGAGTTAATAATCACTCAAGATTGATTGGAATTGAATGCTCAAAGAATGAGGGATTGAGATTCTAGGTATTCAATGTAAAAATAACGTATTGATTGTTGGAGAGTACTGAATAATCAAAGTATGAATGAATAGTGTTAGAATCTTTTTTTAGTTCATAAATAAGCTTTATTTATAGTTGAGCAAACAATAAGGCCATTCGGAGCACAATTAATACGAACTAGTTGTTATAGACATTTCCCACATACATTCGTTGACAAGTGAGTATGGAAAAGCCCAGAGTCGTCGCCGAGTGGAAAGAGTAAGCAATTGAGACTTTCTATCATTCCACTCGTCGACGAGTCTCTTCCACTCGTCGACGAGTTCACTGAAAAATTTCAGGGAACTCATCTGTAATGAGTCCAAAGTGATGGGAAATATTCTAAGATCCATAGGCATTCATGTAAACATTATTTTAATTATTTTTAGGCCCTTTGAATGATGTCCAAATTATACTAAGTCTCCTAGGGTCTATCTAGTTAAACTTTGAGCAATCTTTTCCAATGTCTTGAGGGCTTTACAAGGTCCTAAACACTCCTAATTTGACACTAGTCTTCATTGAAATATGATCTTGTTATGGAGCTTCAGATTTGACTTGGCTTCATGAATTTTCTTGAGTCTTTGAAGCTTTTTCCCTTGAAGTGACTAGTACTTGGACTCTGACTTAGATTCCCTTGAGTAGTTGAACTCTTCAATTCTTCATATCTTGAATGATGATCTTAATATTCATTCTTTCTGAAATTGCACATTCTAAATGGAAATATTAGTACTAGTAAGATCATTCCATTATTGTGTTATCATCAAAACTATTAAGGGTACTTAGAGTTGTAACCTTGAAGCTAACAATCTCCCCCTTTTTGATGATGACACAATAATGTGAATGACTTGGGTTGAGCTCCCCCTCAAAATATATATTCCAATAAATTTTTGAGGTTAGCTCCCCCTTAACATATGCATTTCTATAAAAAGGTTTAGAGCGTAATAAGGTTCAGAGCATTTTTAAGATCATTCAAGAATCAACCAAAAGTTCAAACACATGAAAGCATTAATTTCATTTCAGACATATTTTTATAGTAAATTAGCATTGTTAATTTTGAACCAAGAGAAGTTCCAAAAAGGTGAATTTCATAAAGTTTTGTTCAAATAATTTGCATCTCATTTTCACATTCATAATAAAGATAAATTTCAGAAAGTTTTGTTCAAACAATTTGCATTTCATTTTCACATTCATAAACAAGATTCAGATTATCAATAAGGTTCAGAGCATTTAGAATATTTAGCATAACTTCGTAAACACAGGAACACTTTGCACATTCACATTATATTTCCTCCCCCTTGCTGTAACGCCCCGAAATACCCCCTAGGAGTTTAGGGATATTTTAGGTGTCACACTGCGTACCTATCAAACCATCCTGTAATGCACAAGATAAAATACAGTACTAACAACGATAATCAGAGCGCGGAAGCTATCATATATGCGGAAGCGTAAACAAATTTTCATTTCTTCTGAAGTTCCAAAATAGTATTCCAAGTTAACATAAATACATGACATGTCTAAGTCTAAGGTGGACAGGCCCACCTATCAAAATATCAAAATACACAAGACCCTCTCATACTCTCCCCTCAACAGTAGTCGAGGTATGGCCACGCATCGAGGTCTCGGTCCGCCTGAGACTGTAATGGAATAGCCGGCTCTCTCTCCTCTGTATACTCTTCCTCGACCCAAGGCTCCGGGTCGAGGGCTCCCTCAGTACCTGCCGACATGAAAGTACGGCTGAGCATGGAATACTCAGCGAGTACAAGCTACTAGCAGACCATAACAATAATAAAAACACATAATAGTGATATCATACAAGCAGTAATAGAAACATCACAAAAGAAACAATATAAGGCATGATACAATACAAGCATCCTGACGTGCGTACATGAATGCGAAAACGCCGATAAAACTCATGCTTGAAAACCCATGTCATGTCCCGGTATGCCTCGTAGAAATCACGTATGCGTGCATGCATGAATGCATGATCATCATCTTGTAAACCTCCATCTCGTAACTTGTGAGCCAGAGGCTAGCGCCCGAATCTCCCTGGGCTGCCAACCTCCTTGACATGCAATGCACTTGTGAGCCAGAGGCTAGTACCCGAATGTCCCTGGGCTACCAACCTCCTTGTTATGAAATGCACTTGTGAGCCAGAGGTTAGTACCCGAATGTCCCTGGGCTACTAACCTCCTTGTTATGAAATGCATGGTTTTCTTGTGAGCCAAAGGTAAGTACCCGAATGTCCCTGGGCTACCAACCTCCTTGACAATAGGTGATTTTTATTACTTGTTTAGTTTTCTTGTGAGCCAGAGGCTAGTACCCGAATGTCCCTGGGCTACCAACCTCCTTGACAATAGGTGTTTTAGGGGTTATCTTGTGAGCCAGAGGTTAGTACCCGAATCCTCCCTGGGCTACCAACCTCCTTGACATGCAATATTTTCTTGTTGTTTATTATATGCACATGCTCTTGAAATCACGGTTCATGCTATCATGCGTGCTCGTGTACGTGTCCATAGTGACAATCATGATAATGGGAATAACCAAGATATGACATTATAATTCAATTCATGATATGAACATAGGCAACATAAGTAGTTTGCATAACATTTGATCAATTTATCATTTATAAGAACGCATGCATAAAACCCATTTCTATATTCTTCATTGAGAT
This sequence comes from Tetracentron sinense, assembly GCA_015143295.1. Classification (NCBI taxonomy): domain Eukaryota; kingdom Viridiplantae; phylum Streptophyta; class Magnoliopsida; order Trochodendrales; family Trochodendraceae; genus Tetracentron; species Tetracentron sinense. The sequence goes on along the minus strand of CM026556.1, from coordinate 20,437,073 downwards.
CATTTATTCATAGTTTAGGTATTTTGTCAAACACTTTCATACATTATTCCTTAGTAGTTTATCTCCTTCTTTTAAATGCATATTTTCCATTCAATCACACAATGGTAAGTTTGTTATTTGTACTACGCCCATCCTCCATTTTTCAATCCACAACCCACACATCATACATCACACATTCGGCATCCAATCGCCGTATCCAACCTCCATCCAAGCATCCCTACCCTTTCTTTATCTTGTTTATATTTATTATAGATGACACATTTTGCAATGAATAAAACGTACTAACAAGAATCATATTTCATAAGGAAAAACCTAGATTTATTGCTAGGGTAAGTTAGTAGGGTGTACTAACCTTAGATCAAGGCTTGATCCTTGGTAGAAACCTTGATTGAAGCTCCAACTTGAAAGAAGAACACCTTTGCTTGAAGGAGACTTGAGTTGGGGAAGAAACCCCTTTCAAAACGTACGTGAGATGGCTGCCCTAGCTTGGAGAGTGGCTCCCACACGAGCTTGAGCCTCGATTTTGAAGCAACTTGAGTTGGGGTGAGCTATGGTTCTTAAACCCCCTTTGATTTCCTTCTCAAAACCAAACCCTAGGTTAGAGCTTTCTCCTCTTCTCTCTCTATCTCTCAAAATCCCTCAAATGTTGTAAGTGAGGCCTCAAAGGGTCGAGCAAACCCTTATGGGTAAGGGTTTAACACCCAAAAGACGAAAACGCCCTTACTGAAATTTTTGCAAAAACGCGAGGACCGAGCGATCGGTGGTTATGACCGATCGATCGGTTGCCTACCGAGCGATCGGTGTTTATGACCGATCGACCGGTCAAAAACTCACTCTCTGGAAAATTTCCCCATACAAAATTTCTGACCGTGCGATAGCTACCGATCGATCGGTTATGGACCTATCGATCGCTGAATGGACCGAGCGATCGGTGCTCTGTAGGTCTGGACTGTTTTGACCATATCTTTTGACTCGCTCGTCGGATTTCGACGATTCAACTTGCGTTGGGTTCGTCTCTCGAAAACGCACATTTCTGACATTTCAGAATTTCCGATTTCTCCCTTATTTATTAATTACACTACGAAAATGGCCAATTGGCTACGAGAGTGCCATTCATTAAAGATGAAAAAGTCCGGGGTGCTACACTTGCCATCATCAAAAGAAAGGAGAAAAATTAAATAGACAACTCATCAAGGGAATGGAAATAGGATATCATATAAATCAAAAGGATTAAAGTACATGTAAGATTTGTCAATAAATCCAAAAACAGAAAAATAAAAGGCAAAAACAGTCAATGCATAAAAAGGAGAAAATCATAGAAATGGTCTTCATCATATCTTCTGCCTCTTCCTGGAACTGTCAGGCTTAGAGGTCGTGTCCTTTCTCTTGGAAGTCTTAGACAGGTCTTGAAAAGAGTCAGAGGAGATGACTTACTCTACTGGAGTTTCCTTGGGTGGTTCTTGAGGCTGTTGTTCTTAAGGTGCTTGAGGTGGAGCTGGTGAAGGGGGATCCGGATAAAAATTTATGCGGAAACTGAATCCCCTAGATCTTAACACCATAAAAAGCATCAAAATTATCTAAGAGTTTTAGTCATATCACCTCGGTGAATGTTTTTCACCGGTGAAGCTTAATCCACTCGAACCTTCAGAACTCTTTATAGAGATTTCTCCGAAACAAATACTAGAAATTCGATCATTGTTCTTCGCTATCCTCACGAAGCTTTAGAATTTCCTTTGGAATTATAGAAGCAAGAGGAAGAAGATGGTTCAATGGTGTAGACCTTCTATCACTAATAATACTAAGGTTCAAAACCCTAGATTTGCAAAACCCAACTAGGACCACCAATATAGCTCACGAAAATCCCTAGGGGTCTCCCCTAGGGCTCACCGTTTGGAGAGAGAAATGAGAGGAGAGAAAAAATTCTGGAGAATTCTACTTAATGGTCTATGGTATTGGGGTATTTATAGACTAGGATCTTATCCTAATCCTACTCCAACTTGATATTATCTAGTAGGATTTATTAATTAACAATAACTCTTATTATTAACTAAATAAACTCCTACTTAATCTATAACTACTATAGTTATAGTATTCCTATTAATTAAAGAGTCCCTATTATAAGAGGATTCCTTAATTAAAAGGGATAAGTCAACATTCTACACCAAAGTAGGAAACCTAGTCAAACTAGGAATCCACAAGGGGCGCGTGAGCTTCTATGGGGCGTGGGATTTGAGGAGTTACAACTCCTTATTGTAATCTAATTACAATAACATCTTAATCATAATTGCAATCCAACACTGGGATTGTCGCGACCCAAAACCCACCCTAGGAGTTAGAGTGAACTTTAGACGACTAATCATGGATTTCATGACTTGCTTGACAACCCAACCTGCAAAAACCCACAGAGCATATACAATAGAGGATATAAACAGCGGAAACATACTCTAACATAGCACAGCGGAAGATTACCAAACCTCTATGTATACACATACGCAAATCCAAGTTTATACAAAAAGTCTCCAAAAGAAAGTGCGGACATGCCCGCCAAAATACATGAATCTAACTCTCATCTCACCCACAGCTAATCCACTCAGAATCTAACACCACCTACTGATAACCCTCTACGGGAGGTTCCTCCAAAGGCTCCTCGACGTACTCCTCTTCCACCCATGGACCAGGAGCACAAACATCAAATGGAGCAGCAGCTCCCTCAGAACCTGCCGACATAAGAAGTACGGCTGAGCATGGAATACTCAGCGGGTACTAAATACTAACCAACAATTATAGCATAACAATGGCAATACATAATCAGGAGCAATTCATATATGTCAAGCGGAAATAATTCATATCATACAAGGAAGTAAATCAATTCATAATCATGCTTGTATTTCGTAGAAAGCCGATAAATCCTCTTGAAAACATCGTGCACTTGACTTGACTTGAAATATCTTTTCATACTTGAAAGCTTGTCTTGTCTACTTGCTTGATTCTTGAATGTCGTGTCATGTCATGCGTGCTTGCTTGTGATCATGTAACTTGTGAGATTCTCTTGTGAGATGTATTTGTGAGATGCGCTTGTGAGATGCCTTGAGAGGGAAGGGAGACCCTTCTTTATGCAATGCACTTGCGAGGGAAGGGAGACCCTTCTTCATGATATGTATGTACTTGTGAGGGAAGGGAGGCCCTTCTTCATGATATGTACTTGTGAGTGAGGGGAGACCCCTCGTGGAATGTTGGTTCTTGTCTTCTTGTAAAAAGTGAGGTAAAACATATCTTAGGATATGTCCCACCTCTAACCATGTTCTTGGAAACCTCGATAAATCATGCCATGCATGCCGTGCTCGTGGGAACCGTGTACATACTTGCATTCCAATTTAAAGATGACATTTGGGTAATTTCACAACACATATAGCATCAAAGATTGAGTAATGTAATATTCATAGCATTTTGGGAAAGCAGGAAACACGCTATCATAGGCCCTAGCAATATTCAGAATTCATTAGGCATGCACTTGCGAATTTACAGCTTTCTTTATTCACCTTGGCATTTCATCAAACATGGTATGTTCATTATGGATTTACCCTACAACATGCTTTTCTAGATGGGTTTTTACTCAAATCATACATGTATGTTCATTATTGGAACAATGCCCTTCCCCATTTGTTCATCATACACAACCATTGGCATCCAATCGCCCATTCCATCTCCATTCACCATTCACCATTCACCATTCACCATTTACCATTCATCCATCTCATAGCACATGTGTAAATGAAAGGAAAACAAAAGAAAAGAAGGGGAAAGAGGAACTATAACTAGGAGGGTAGTAAGAAGTACCGACCTTGAAGAAATGAGGAAGAAACCCTCTTTCCAAATGACTGTGAGTTGCTGCCCTAGCTTGGATCGCGAGCTCCACAATGCCTGAACCGAAATCTTGAAGAAAACGGGCTTGAGGTTGATCTAGGGTTTCAAACCCTTTGATTTTTCTCCAAAATGGAAACCCTAGGTTGGAATCGCCTTCTCCCCTTCTCCTATTCTTTCGAACTCTCTAAGTGTTGAGAATGAGCCCTAAAGGCTCGGGTTAAACTCTTAAGGTAATAGTGAACTGACAAAAGACCATAACACCCTTACTAAATTTCTGTAAAAACACGAGTGTCGAACTCGTTGTGCTGTGAACAGTGCCAACTCGTGGTGCTGTGAACAGTGCCAACTCGTGGTGCTGTGAACAGTGCCAACTCGTGGTGCTGTGAATAGTGCCAACTCGTGGTGCTGTGAACAGTGCCAAACACGTTGTCCGTTGTGGACAGTGCTGAACACGTTGTCCGTTGTGAATAGTATCAACCACGTTGTCCGTTGTGAATAGTACCAAACACGTTGTCCGTTGTGAATAGTATCAACCACGTTGTCTGTTGTGAATAGTACCAAACACGTTGTCCGTTGTGAATAGTATCACCCACGTTGTCCGTTGTGAATAGTACCAACCACGTTGTCCGTTGTGAATAGTACCAAACACGTTGTCCGTTGTCTTATGTACAGCGTGCCCGTGGTGCTGTACAACGTTCCCGTGGTGAGCTACACGACGTACCTGTTGTGAGCTGCACGACGTACCCGTTGTCTGTTGCACAACGGATGCACAACGTATTCGTTATCAGAGTACGTCCTTAGCGCATAACCGAGCTACGTCCTTAGCGCGTAACCGAGCTACGTCCTTGCCTACAGGTCCAAACTGTTTTGGCCATATCTTTTGACTCGTTCGTCCGATTTTGACCATTCAACTTGTGTTGGGTTCGTACTTCGAAAAGGAACATTTCTAACATTTCAAAATTTCCAATTTCTTCCTTATTTATTAATTATAACTCTTTAAAGGCAAAATGACCACGAAAGTGTCATGTATTAAGCATGAAAAAGTCTGGGGCTCTACATCCTCCCCCCCTTACAAAAATTTCATCCTCGAAATTTAGACGCTACTTGCATTACAAACCAAAAAGAAAATTACAATCATATACAAACTCATTCCAAAAACTCATTCAATTAATTCTGGGTACTTTGCTTTGACTTCGGCTTCACGCTCCCATGTAGCTTCTTCCCGAGCATGGTGTTGCCATTGTACAAGAACCAAAGGGATTGTCTTGTTGCGAAGCACCTGATCTCTTCGATCCAAAATCTGACCCGGATTTTCAATCAAGGTGAGATCCTCTCGAATCTCCAACGGTTCCAAGTCTATGACATGCGAAGGATCCGTAATGTACTTCCGAAGCATAGACACATGGAAGACGTTATGAACTGCAGCCATGTGAGGTGGGAGAGCTACCCTGTAAGCAACCTCACCAACTCGTGTGATAATCTCAAAAGGCCCAACATACCGAGGACTGAGCTTGCCTCGCTTTCCAAATCTCATGATCCCTTTGCTAGGAGATACTTTCACAAAGACTTGATCCCCTACTTGAAATTCCAAGTCCCTACGGCGTGTGTCCGCATAGCTTTTCTGGTGATCTTGAGTGGCTTTCAATCGATCCCGAATGATCTTAACTGTGTTTGCAGTTTGCTCAATCAACTCCGGACCAAGTACTTTCCTTTCTCCTACCTCACCCAATAGAGAGGAGACCTACAACTTCGCCCATACAAGGCCTCAAATGGTGCCATTTGAATACTTGCCTGATAGCTGTTATTATAGGCAAATTCAACCAAAGGCAAGTGCTCTTCCCAACTGCCTCTGAAATCCAACATACAAGCCCGAAGCATGTCTTCAATGACTTGGTTCACTCTCTCGGTTTGTCCATCCGTCTGTGGATGAAAAGCGGTGCTGAAATGAAGTCGGGAACCCATAGCCTCCTGGAAGCTTTTCCAAAATCGTGATGTGAATCTTGGATCCCGATCTGACACAATACTGACTGGCACCCCATGTAGTCTAACGACTTCCTTGATGTATAGTGCAGCCAACTGACTAGAGTTGAAGGTAGTACAGTAGGGTAAGAAATGAGCGGACTTTGTCAAACGATCCACTACTACCCATATCGCATCTGAGCCCCTTGTCGTCTTTGGCAAGCCAACTATGAAATCCATGGATATGTTCTCCCATTTCCACTCGGGAATCGGAAGGGACTGTAATAGACCTGCGGGCCGCATGTGTTCTGCTTTTACCTGTTGACACACCAAGCACCGTGCTACATATTCCGCAACATCCCTCTTCATATTCCGCCACCAAAAGTGACTCTTGAGGTTCCGGTACATCTTTGTACCCCCTGGATGCACTGTGTACTTCGAACGGTGTGCTTCATCCAAAATCTCTCTTCGAAGATCTGCATTGGCTGGGACGCACAGCCTTCCCTTGAATGTGATAGCACCCCGACTAGTGAGAGAGAAGTCCTCACTACCCTTAGCAACTTCCTTGTCCCGATAAGCCAACAATTCAGCATCCGTGGCTTGGTATTCTTGGATCAAATCTAAAATGTATGGCCAAACCGTAACATTTGCCAAGATAGGACTATGGACAGAGTCATTCACACTAATGTCTAGATTTTCCAAGTCTTCAAGTAGCTTCCATTCTTGAACCAACATGTGTGCTAACAACCCCTGAGGTTTTCTACTCAAAGCATCAGCCACTACATTTGCTTTACCCGGGTGGTATTGAATGGTACAATCATAGTCCTTCAGAAATTCCATCCAACGCCTTTGCCTTAGATTTAACTCTTTTTGGGAAAAGAGATACTTGAGGCTCTTGTGATCCGTGAACACATAGAATTCTACCCCGTAAAGGTAGTGTCGCCAAATCTTGAGTGCAAACACGACTGCGGCAAGCTCTAAGTCGTGCGTGGGGTAATTCTTCTCATGCTCCTTCAATTGCCTCGATGCATAGGCAATGACTTTCTTGTGCTGTATGAGTACACACCCAAGTCCAACGTGTGAGGCATCACTATACACCTCATACCCATAAGGTCCAGATGGCACAGTAAGGACAGGGGCTGTAGTAAGCCTCTTCTTCAGTTCCGTGAAACTGATCTCGCACTTATCACTCCATACAAACTTGGCGTTCTTCCTTGTCAGGTAAGTGAGCAGTGCTGCAAGGCTAGAGAAACCCTCTACGAATCTCCTGTAGTAGCCTGCCAAACCAAGAAAGCTGCGTATCTCGGTAACTGTAACGCCCCAAAATACCACCTAGGAGTTAGGCTATATTTGGGCTCGTTACCTACCATACAATCATCCTGCGGAAGCATATAAGGCAAGCTAAATAGTGAACTGAAAATTTCTTTAATAACTTAACTGTATTCCAAGTACAACTATTTGCAATAAATGAATAGAAACCGAAACATGTACAAGCAATCCTTCACCTGGGTTGCAAACTCAAGTGATACAATATCCCCAGACATAAAACCCAAAATACATGTCTCTCTCACTCTCTTCCCAACCATGGGGTCACGTGTCAAACCCCCAACATCTGGATGACCACCCGAGCAATCTCCTGTTCCCCATCAGTCGCCTCGTTTCAAAGAACCGGAGTACATGTATCGTATAGCGTACCTGCCGACATAACATGTACGGCTGAGCATGGAATACTCAGCGAGCAAAATCTACTAGCTAACAATGCTATCATAATCACAATATTTAATACAGTGCGTAAAAGAATACAAATCACCAAATCCATGCTTAAAACCCGTCATGAAAAACCTTTCATAAAACTTGTTCTCTTCATGGAAAACAAACCCTCTCATGTATGCTTATGAGTTCTTATGAATGCTTGTGAGCCTCGTGTTTTCTTATGAGTTCTTGTGAGCTTAGAGTTCTTGTGAGCTTGTGAGTACTTGTGAGCTTATGAGCTTCTTGTGAGCTTATGAGTACTTGTGAGCTTCTTGTGAGCTTATGATCCTTGTGAGCTTGTTCTCCTTGGAGACATATGCAAGATCTTAGACTTGTGAGTTTCTTATGAGTTCTTGAAAAGCCTTGCGAGACTTATGATCCGTGGAGTTTATGCGAGATCTTAGACTTGATCCTTGTGAGCATGAAGTAACCGATCTTAGAATGCCAACCCAAAGTTTGGCTTAGTCAACTCTTATGCATCTATGCTTCTTGCTTATGAATGCCTTTGAAAACCCTTCTTATGATTTCTTGAAATTCATGCTTATGAGAAAACCACGGTCGTGCAATACTTATCGTGCGTGGAGTGCTTGTGAGCAGTATAACATCTATGTGGAAAGCTTTAACTAATTAAACATGTTCATACAAGGCATAATGATCATTATAGTATACTTGAATACCTTAATTAACTCATATGGTTCATACAAGGTATATTAGCATCATAGCATACTTAGACAATTCTAGAATGTAGAACATTTCATTCATTGCATCACATCATAACAATCATGGCTTCTAAGCCTACTTCATCATATCACACTTAAAATCATGGTTTATTGGAGGATAATAATACTTACACACTAGCATAACAACATTCATCCCTTTCATTGGAAAACCCCAAAATCATAAACCCTTATTTACTTGTTTGATCATGTTCTAGTTCACCCAAAATTCCCACACTTAATATTTGTATCATAGTATACTTGAAACCATGTTTCATTTAGAGATACTATCATTTACTTACAAGTATAGCCATGTTCATTCTTGTTATTGAAAAACCCCCAATTTATAAACTACTATTTTTCTATTTGATCATAATGTAGAAAAACCCCCAATTTATAAACCCCTTTTTATCATCTTTTCATATTTTGGACAATACCAAAGTTAGATAAGTAGAATCACTAACATTCCATTCAAACATACTTTCATTCACATTTAGATCTTGGCATCCTAGTAAAGCTAAATCACCTATTGGGTCATCTTTTCCCATCCATGTATGATAACAAAGCTAGATAGTAGTTTTACTAACCTCTTAGAATCAATTTCTAGGTTGAAGGAAACCCTTGAGTGGAATCATTACTTGATTGAGGAAGATCCTACTTGAAGGAAGTGATCTAAGCTTGGAGTGGGGAAGATCAAACCCTTGATTGAAGCTTTTCTTGATTCCAAATCAAAACCCTCTTTGAAATGCTCAAGATCCTCTCCTTCTCTATCTAGGAACTCTCCTTGGTTTAGGGTAAACCAAAAACCCCCTAAAGTCCTCTATTTATAGTGCAAGGGGTGAAAAACCCCTAAAAAATCGCATCCAAGAAAGTAAAATCGCGTATCTACGATCGTTCGTAGTGATTTACGATCTATCGTAGCTTTCTACGATCGATCGTAGCTTCACCCGTGAGTTTTCAGCACTTTCTGGGGCTTTACGATCGATCGTAGCAACTCTACGATCGTTCGTAGCTCCGCTACGATCGTTCGTAGGGTCCCTACGAGCGATCGCAACTTTTGCAGAAAGCTCCAGCATTTTTGCGTTTTCGTATCTCGGCCATAACTTTTGACTCGCTTGTCCGATTTTGACGATTCAACTTGCATTGGATTCGTATTTTGAAGGAGAACAACTTTTGTGTTTTACACAATTTCTAATTCTCTATTTTTATTGGACCATATTGCCCCTAAAGCTGACTGATCCGAAACTGGGTTTCGTCAGTCCAGATTTTCACCCGGTCCGACTTCAGAATTCCTTCTTTTAACCTATCCCCGACTCATAACCAAGAGAAATGGTGAACATGAACCTAGAAGAGGGTTTAAATACCTTTCCAAAAATTCAAGAATCACTTGATTCCGATGAGCGGTGTGAACAGTAGGGCTATTTAAAGTCAAGGGTATGCTAAGGCATTCCCATTCTTGACACTTAGAACATTTCGAGTGTTTCACACTCCTTTCCTTCGGTTCCAAAACCATACTAACACCTCATGACTCATTACTCCATAGGTTTTTAACATACCTAGGTGATCATGGGGCACACCCCAACATGCATGAGAGGCCCCGGTCTCGTTATGCCTCGCGTAACAACACTATTCACTCGTAACTCATTAACACTTAGGGTACCTTATACCCATGTTTTTACCCACTTAGAGTATGTCATACTCTTATTTATTCATCCAAACACCCAAAAATAAACACTTAAGCTAATTTTGACTACTCTTATCATGCCCCTTAACCAAGTCACATAAATGGCCCTCGGCCTTTACAAGACTTGTGCCCATGGTGCTATTCACAACATTGTGAAATGGTTTCCCGGTGGTTCTACGTTCACACTTATGGTATTTTATACCCTAAATACTTGAGTATTATTATACTCTTGTTTTGAGGCTCAACATACACATATAAAGTCTTCACTTCACTTCCCCCAATATCAAGAACACATGGTAGGTCTTAAGCCTTTTAATGCATTGTACACTAACCCTATTCACCTTCAACCCTTTAAGCCCTTAGGGTATTTTACACACCCTACTTCTATTCTCATAACTCATGACCATAGGTTCTAAAACCAAACCGAGGTAACCTATTGGGCACAACCCATATGCATGGGAGGCCCCGGCCGCCACAAATCCCTTGAATCAACATTATTCATACCACTATACATTTAATGCTTTGAGTATGGTTTTATACTCTTTGCATGTTTTCTCAAAACACCTTACACTTCTTGATTCTAACATGAAACTCACATCGCACTTAGGCTATGAGGGAAACCCTCACCCTCATTAACCAAACCCAACTTATAATAAGGGCATTTGGCCCTTACAATACTAGTGTCCTCGGCACTATTCACTTGAACAGTGAACCAAATTTCTGGGGTTCTACAGTAACACTCTTGGGCCTCGCCCAACTCATAACTGCTTCGATCTTCCTTGGATCTACCGATATACCTTCTGCAGAAACAACGTGGCCTAGGAATGCCACCTCTTCCAACCAAAACTCACACTTGCTAAGTTTGGCGTATAGCTTGTGCTCTCTTAGCATTTCCAAAGCAAGGCATAGGTCGCGTGTGTGATCTTCCCGTGTCTGGGAATAGACCAAAATGTCATCAACAAATACAATCACGCACCTATCAAGATATGGCCAGAACACCCGGTTCATCAAATCCATAAAGGCTGCCGGTGCGTTCGTGAGTCCAAAAGGCATCACCAAGAACTCGTAGTGTCCATACCGAGTCCTAAAAGCAGTTTTGGGAACATCTTCCGCCTTAATCTTCAACTGGTGATAACCCGATCGAAGATCTATCTTTGAGAAAAATCTCGCTCCCTTCAACTGATCGAACAAGTCATCAATCCTAGGCAAGGGATACCTATTCTTTATAGTGACTTTGTTCAATTGCCGGTAATCGACACACATCCGCATCGAGCCATCTTTCTTCTTAACAAACAACACCGGGGCACCCCACGGTGAGACACTTGGTCGAATGAAGCCAAGGCCTTGTAATTCCTCCAACTGAGTCTTCAACTCCTTGAGTTCAATAGGGGCCATTCTATATGGAGCTCTGAAAACAGGAGCTGTGCCTGGTGCAAGCTCGATCACAAACTCAATCTCCCTATCTGGGGGCAATCCCGGCAACTCCTCTGGAAATACATCCAGGAATTCACTCACAACCGGAATAGTCGATGAGTCCTTTGCCTCAGGGTTAGCTAAGCTCAACGCCGCAAAACGAGCAATAGATCTACTTTTCAACCCGCGAAAGTGGAATGGTTTTCCTTCTACTGGCTTGAAGAATACCATTTTCTCAAAGCAAGCTACATGCCCATGATGTGCTGCTAACCAATCCATTCCCAATATAACATCAAAGTCTTGGAATCCAAGGACAATGAGATCAACCGCTAACTCGTGGCTTCCAACTTGGACCATACTATTTCTATACACTTTATGTGCCAATACTGTTTTGCCAAGAGGAGTCAAAATGGCTAACTCCGGTTCTAGCTGACTTGGCTCTATAGAAAAGTCTTCTGAAAAACTCGGCGAGGCAAATGAATGAGTAGACCCGGTATCAATCAACACTCGAGCCAAATACTCATTGACTAGTAGGGTTCCTGAAATTTTAACTAGCGGAGTTAATCCATGCATCAACAGTGTATACATGTAGGTATATATACATATATAACATGCCAAGTACGTACACAATCAATTAATACTTAACAGTTTAATTTACGGATGATTAAATAAGTTACAACTGCGTACCTTGCACTACATCGTCAGATGCAAGTGCATCACCCTCTGTTAAGGCAAAAACTCGCCCCTGGTTCGCCTGGCGAGACTGAGGTGTAGACCAGGTAGTCTGAGATGACGCCTGATATGATCCTGCTGGGCGTGCTGGTGGCCTAATCCCCTGAGACTGGCCTGGTAAATGCCGACTGGGGCAATCCCTGATCATATGGCCCTGGCAACCACAATGAAAACATCCACCCGATGCCCTTCAGTAATCCCCTGCCGGGTGCCTTCGGCCGCATGAAGTGCAGACCTCGTGTGCATAAGTCGGAGGGGCCGGAGGTGGAGCATACCTCATCGTCTGAGGTGCAACAGGCCGTGGGGCTGGGAGAGCCTGAGGTCTCGGCGCCTGAGGCACATACTGCCGGGAAGCTGGAGGCGCATAAGATGGCCTCTTCGGTGGTGCTGGCCACGCATACTGATAAAGACCAGTCCGGGCCCGACTCTCTAGAGGTGTTGGACCACTGGATTGGCCTCTCACCAACTCCCTCTTCTTGGACACTGTCTCTGAATTGGTCTCGACCAATAAGGCCTTGTCTACTACCTCAGGGTAGGTAGCATGCCTGAAAACGGAAACCTTCTCCATAATCACATCCTTGAGCCCTTGCTCAAATCTTCTCGCCTTCATTGCCTCAGTAGCAACCATATGAGGCGCAAATCTCGACAACTCCGAGAACTTGGCCTCGTATTATGCCACCGACATCAAACCTTGTTCAAGGTTGATGAATTCTCTCTCTTTCTTTTCCCGTGCTCCAATCGGAAAATACTTCTTGTAAAAAGTATCCTTGAACTCCTCCCAAGTCCAAGGTAGACCCTGCATGGTCAGATCTCGCATCCTCAATGCGGACAACCACCAATGGTGGCCTTCACCCTCTAGCATGAAAACTGCCCATGCTACTCTATCCTCCTCTGTAGGCGAGAGGACAGCAAAGATCTTCTCCATCTGGAGGATCCATGCCTCCGCAGCAAGAGGGTCCACACTCCCATGGAATGGTGGAGGCCTCAATCTCCTGAATGCCTCAACTCCAGCTGTACGATGTACTGGAGCTGCGGGCGGTGGAGTAGGTGCCGCCGACGATGGTATAGCCTGCCGAGCCGCCAGTATGGCGAGTGTCTCAGCAATAGAGCCTAAGACCTGAGAGAGGTCCGGCTGCTCATCCTCATCTCTGGAAGAAGATGAAGCTCTGGTGTGTGGTCCGCGACCCCGTGTGCCCCGCCTCATGACTAAAGTCTTGAGAACAATAGCACCACATGAGTCTAACTTGAAACCACAGTTTATTTTAATGTTATTTCACAATAATTCAATTTGTATTAGTTGTATAATACTAATATACATCACATCAAGTCATCAGAGTATTCATCACATTATACTCATACTTTAGTGTTCTAGCGTACCTAAGACCCGTACTTGGTTAAAGCAACCATTTTAGATTAAGACTAAAGTCTAGTCTTACACTTGGATCAAGACTCTCTTCCGACTTACTTTCCTCCTAACTTGTTTCCTGACATATGCTCTTGTCAAGCCGTGGTATAAGATTCTAAGTGACCCTAGAGACCTAAAGCCTAAGCTCTGATACCACTTCTGTCGCGACCCAAAACCCACCCTAGGAGTTAGAGTGAACTTTGGACGACTAATCATGGATTTCATGACTTGCTTGACAACCCAACCTGCAAAAACCCACAGAGCATATACAATAGAGGATATAAACAGCGGAAACATACTCTAACATAGCACAGCGGAAGACTACCAAACCTCTATGTATATACATACGCAAATCCAAGTTTATACAAAAAGTCTCCAAAAGAAAGTGCGGACATGCCTGCCAAAATACATGAATCTAACTCTCATCTCACCCACAGCTAATCCACTCAGAATCTAATACCACCTACTGATAACCCTCTACGGGAGGTTCCTCCAAAGGCTCCTCGACGTACTCCTCTTCCACCCATGGACCAGGAGCACAAACATCAAATGGAGCAGCAGCTCCCTCAGAACCTGCCGACATAAGAAGTACGGCTGAGCATGGAATACTCAGCAGGTACTAAATACTAACCAAAAATTATAGCATAACAATGGCAATACATAATCAGGAGCAATTCATATATGTCAAGCGTAAATAATTCATATCATACAAGGAAGTAAATCAATTCATAATCATGCTTGTATTTCGTAGAAAGCCGATAAATCCTCTTGAAAACATCGTGCACTTGACTTGACTTGAAATATCTTTTCGTACTTGAATGCTTGTCTTGTCTATCTTGCTTGATTCTTGAATGTCGTGTCATGTCATGCATGTCATGCGTGCTTGCTTGTGATCATGTAACTTGTGAGATTCTCTTGTGAGATGTACTTGTGAGATGCGCTTGTGAGATGCCTTGAGAGGGAAGGGAGACCCTTCTTTATGCAATGCACTTGTGAGGGAAGGGAGACCCTTCTTCATGATATGTATGTACTTGCGAGGGAAGGGAGGCCCTTCTTCATGATATGCACTTGTGAGTGAGGGGAGACCCCTCGTGGAATGTTGGTTCTTGTCTTCTTGTGAAAAGCGAGGTAAAACATATCTTAGGATATGTCCCACCTCTAACCATGTTCTTGAAAACCTCGATAAATCATGCCATGCATTCCGTGCTCGTGGGAACCGTGTACATACTTGCATTCCAATTTAAAGATGACATTTGGGTAATTTCACAACACATATAGCATCAAAGATTGAGTAATGTAATATTCATAGCATTTTGGGAAAGCAGGAAACACGCTATCATAGGCCCTAGCAATATTCAGAATTCATTAGGCATGCACTTGCGAATTTACAGCTTTCTTTATTCACCTTGGCATTTCATCAAACATGGTATGTTCATTATGGATTTACCCTACAACATGCTTTTCTAGATGGGTTTTTACTCAAATCATACATGTATGTTCATTATTGGAACAATGCCCTTCCCCATTTTTTCATCACACACAACCATTGGCATCCAATCGCCCATTCCATCTCCATTCACCATTCACCATTCACCATTTACCATTCATCCATCTCATAGCACATGTGTAAATGAAAGGAAAACAAAAGAAAAGAAGGGGAAAGAGGAACTATAACTAGGAGGGTAGTAAGAAGTACCGACCTTGAAGAAATGAGGAAGAAACCCTCTTTCCGAATGACTGTGAGTTGCTGCCCTAGCTTGGATCGCGAGCTCCACAATGCCTGAACCGAAATCTTGAAGAAAACGGGCTTGAGGTTGATCTAGGGTTTCAAACCCTTTGATTTCTCTCCAAAATGGAAACCCTAGGTTGGAATCGCCTTCTCCCCTTCTCCTATTCTTTCAAACTCTCTAAGTGTTGAGAATGAGCCCTAAAGGCTCGGGTTAAACTCTTAAGGTAATAGTGAACTGACAAAAGACCATAACACCCTTACTAAATTTCTGTAAAAACACGAGTGTCGAACTCGTTGTGCTGTGAACAGTGCCAACTCGTGGTGCTGTGAACAGTGCCAACTCGTGGTGCTGTGAACAGTGCCAAACACGTTGCCCGTTGTGGACAGTGCTGAACACGTTGTCCGTTGTGAATAGTATCAACCACGTTGTCCGTTGTGAATAGTATCAACCACGTTGTCCATTGTGAATAGTGCCAAACATATTGTCCGTTGTGAATAGTATCAACCACGTTGTCCGTTGTGAATAGTACCAACCACGTTGTCCGTTGTGAATAGTACCAAACACGTTGTCCGTTGTCTTATGTACAGCGTGCCCGTGGTGCTGTACAACGTTCCCGTGGTGAGCTGCACGACGTACCCGTTGTGAGCTGCACGATGTACCCGTTGTCTGTTGCACAACGGATGCACAACGTATTCGTTATCAGAGTTCGTCCTTAGCGCATAACCGAGCTACGTCCTTAGCGCGTAACCGAGCTACGTCCTTGCCTACAGGTCCAGACTGTTTTGGCCATATCTTTTGACTCGTTCGTCCGATTTTGACGATTCAACTTGCGTTGGGTTTGTACTTCGAAAAGGAACATTTCTAATATTTCAGAATTTTCAATTTCTTCCTTATTTATTAATTATAACTCTTTAAAGGCAAAATGACCACGAAAGTGTCATGTATTAAGCATGAAAAAGTCTGGGGCTCTACAGGGATTTTAATTTCATAATAAAAGGAATTATATTTCAATAATTATTCAATTAAACAAATCCTAATCCAATTAGGGTTCCTCAAGCGGGCGCCCCACCCTAAGGTTTAAACCCATGGGCTTTGGCCCATATTGAAGGTCCATTTTAATGGGTTTATGGATATGGGTCAAACTCATTTCCCCTTTAATTATGTTAATCAACTCATTACTAAAATAATCCCTTAGTATAAATTAAAAATTAATTTAAACAATAGATTAACTTTTAATCTATTTAATTAAATGATTAACTTTCAATCATTTAAATAATTGATTAACTTTTAATCAATTATTGAGCTTGTATTTCGTATGTGAGCACCTCCACAGATTGCTCTGGGACATTCTTACCCTGGCTTATCCAATGTTATCCCATTGACCCTAAATGGGAATTACATCGGAATTGCAAGTGACGTGAGATATCCATGTTCCAATTGAATCCCAGTGTATGAACATTAACCATTACGGATCCCGCCACATGAACTTTTAAATTTGATTTATCCTTCCAAATACATTATCCCTAATGAGCCTTCGAGACTGACATACTATCTAACCCATAGCCCATTGCAAATCATCCAAGTTTCCAAGACTTATGATTAAACCATAAGAAACAATTTCTCATGAAAAACATTTTGAAAAAATCCTTTTATAAGTATAATACCTTTTAATAAAGTATATTTTAAAACTTATTTTGTTTTTAAAATCACCTACGCAGGATTTGAACTTAATCAACTGTCTTACTCGGAACTTGGATAATTTCTCAAATTAATGAGCATGGATTTCTTGTTTGAAGTTCATCATGACTCAAACAACTTTCTGACTATCCAACTGTTACTATATTGTATTCCCTAAGTTAGAAAATACGTTGGTGGAATCAAAACAGTCAGATCACTACCTAGTCATAGATGAACTCATCAGATATAAGGATCATCGAAACCGTTCAATGTGAATGAGAGACCAACTATCTAATAGTATGTTTATGCAAGAGGTCTCTAATTAAATGCAATCAGTCAGTGTACATTTAAGCACCCATATGCTAATGTGTAGTCTCCACTACAATAGTTCGAGATAGAACTACATCTCAACTATTGAGAACATCTTAGCATTCTGGCTTCACCCACAGCTGTGACTATATAAGGTATAAGGAACCGGAAAGTTATATCTACCTGTGATAATCTAATCATATAACTTTCCTACAATATATCCTATGGACCTTTATCGATATCTCATATCGTATAGATCATCTCATGATCATGGTCAATTACCTATAATGAATACACAATAGATTAAGAAGTATTTATTAATCAAATTAATAAGGTTCTAACAATCTAAATGACTTTTCTGGGCATCATGTCCAACAGCTGGAACTTCCACATTAGTGGGAATATATACAAGCTCAAGCTTCTTTCTGATATTCAACATCTCTGTGGCAATTTGATCAACCTTGGTAGCCATCTCTCCAATGACTGGGGCCTGAGAGTCCAATAATCCTGACATGTGATGAATATATGTGGCTTGATAATTCATAGCCTTCCCCACACTAGTCAGGTTATCACTGTGTCTATTACTCATGACTGAAGCCTCTACAGCTTTCCTCTCAATCAGTGATATTATGGAGTCCACTCTATTCTTCACAACCTCACTGGATATCTCAATCTCTCCTAGTCTGGGCTCTAGCAACTCATCTCTCTTCTTCATCTCAACCTGGATCCCCTTCACCCTGGACTCTAAAGATGAAAGTCTGTCTCTAGTCTCAAAATGGAACTAAATCTGGCTCTGCCTCATCTCTAGCTAGAATTGCTCCATGCTCGAAGCCATTGAGGCAATCTGGGCAGCAAACTCATCTGCTCATCTGAAGATGCTGGCCTGGTAGGAGAAACAAACTGTTGATGGCCTGGATCCTCAAACTGAAATGAGTATCAATCATTACATTTTGCCACTCTGGCCTAGTCTCAGTCTCTGGTACTGCCTGTCTCTGGATCCTCTAGAGATATTGGCTCAGCTGCTGTAGAGGAAGGAATGACAGAGGAATGGTAGCTTTAGAATATACATCAGAGTCAGTAATAGACTTCTTGTCATGATAGACAGACAAGGGAATTTTGAAATGCTTGAAGACATAGGTGAGTGCAAGTCCATAGGGAAATCTGCCTGAGGTTTTCTTGGCTGCATCCCTCATGACATGCATAAAAATGAATGTAAGGTCAACATTTTTGGTGGTTAAGATGCACCAAATAAGAAAAACATTAAAAAAAAAGTTATGAAGTCTCTACCACCACCTCAAGGGACAATATCGTAGGTGATTATGTGGTGAGCTAACCTAGCATCAAGGGTGAGGTCCTTGAGCTTAGGTGGGACAGGCTTTGTGTTGTCCTTGTGGGTATACATATTGTTTAAGGCCTCAACGACATTAAACCGCTCATAGGAGACCCACCGATTAGTGGTGTAAGATTGGAAGTCCCCACTTGGAAGTTTTAGAATAGATTGAAGTTCATCATGGTTAAAAAAAGATTTTCTTACCATGAGCATATGAATTTATGGTTTTTGTGGTTTTTTCATAGGTAAGATGGCAATAAAACTACTTGACAATATCAAGATACATAGATTCACAAAAAGCAAAGAACCTATGCCACTTAAGAGCTTGAAATTTAGAGGCTATGACATCAAGACCTATGTCTTTGAATAAATCAAAATCAGGAACCTTACCAAACACAGGTTCTCGCTTGATGAAAACCCTTGTATAATTCTCTTGAGCTTCTTTGGTCTAAAATAGATTGGGAGCCTCTGCCTGTGATGATTCTTCAGCTTTGCCATTCCCTTTTTCTGCAGCCATGGCTTTCTTCTTGGTCTGCAGCACAGATGGAGTCTTGGTCCTTGGAGCCATTGATTTTGAGTGAGGAGAAGGTTTTGGAAAGGGTTTTGATAAGATTGGAGAAGAGAGAATAGGGTTTGAAGGTTTAGGAATGCGATGGAATGGGAATTTGAAAAGATGAACAGTGAAAACATTAAGAAAATTAGGTTTTAATTTATAGATTCATGGTCACTTGTCGACAAGTAGGTTGGACTCATCATCGAGTGGCTTTGAAATCTCAGATTTTAACCTCACTCGTCGCCGAGTGGCAAAATCTTGGCTACTGGAATGGTCACTCGTCGACGAGTACAAGACTGTATTCTGACTCGTCGCCGAGTCCATACACAGAAACTAAAATTCTGAAAATTTTAATATCAAAACCAATTTTGCAAACCTTTAAATCTTATTTCTAATGAACATAAGATAAATTTGGACAATCAGAACTACAATTCAAGTAGGTATTCATGGTAAACACAATCCAATAATCAACATATATCAATATGAAGCACATTCAACCAAAAATTTTAATTTTTCAACTTAGGCAATATTTTCATTTAATGTCACATAGTCTAGTCATACCTAATTTTCTTCTTAATGTACTGAATCTGTCATAAGGGAGTGGTTTAGTAAATATGTCAGTAAGTTGGTTATTTGTTTCAACAAATTTCAACATTACATCCTCAATTTTGCATATAATCCCTTATGAAATGATATCTAATTTCAATGTGTTTGGTTCTTGAATGTTGAATTGGATTCTTAGTCATACATATAGCACTTGTATTATCACATTTAATTGAAATTTTATCATAAAACAATTTAAAGTTCTCTAATTATTGTTTCATGTATAATGTTTGAGCACAACAACTCCTAGTTATTACAATTCAGCCTCGGCTGTATATAGAGCTACAGAGTTTTGTTTCTTACATGACCATGAAACTAATGAATGTCCTAAGAAGTGACATGTACCACTAGTGCTCTTCCGATCAACTTTGCATCCAGCAAAGTCAGCATCAGAATAATTAACTAGTTCAAGTGAAGTGTTCTTAGGGTACCATAGTCCTAGTTCAATTGTTCCAATTAAATATTTGAAAATTTTTTTTATAGCAGTCATATGTGATTATTTAGGATTAGGTTGAAATCTAGCACATATACAAACACTAAATATGATATCAGGTCTACTAGCAGTTAAATATAATAAACTACCAATCATATCTCGATATTTTATTTCTTCCACGCTAATGTTAATTTCATCTTTATCTAGCTTTGTTAATGGACTCATGGGAGTATAAGCTTCTTTTGAGTTGTCCATCCCAAATTTCTTGAGTAGCTCTTTTGTGTACTTGGCTTGATTAATGAAGGTCCCTTCCTTTGTTTGCTTGATTTAAAGCCCAATAAAGAAGTTCAACTCTCCCATCATGCTCATTTCAAATTCATCTTGGATATAATTAGCAAATTTTTAACAAAGAGATTTATTAGTAGAACCAAAAATAATGTCATCAACATAGATTTGCACTAAAAGCATATCATCATTTTTGGACTTTATAAATAAGGTAGTATCTATGTTTCCTCTAATGAACTCATTATCAAGTAGAAAGTCACTTAATTTATCATACTAAGCTCTAGAAGCTTACTTTAAACCATAAAGAGCTTTAGTGAGTTTAAACACATAATTAGGCATTTTATGATTTTCAAAGCAAGGAGGTTGTTCAACATAAACTTCCTCCAAAATAAATCCATTTAAGAAAGCACTTTTGACATCAATTTGATATAATTTAAAATATTTGAAAATAGCATAAGCAAGTAACAGTCTAATAGCTTCAAGTCTAGTAACAGGGGTAAAAGTTTCATCATAATCAATTCCCTCTTCTTGATTGTATTGAGCTACTAGTCTAACTTTATTTTTAACAATGTTTTCACTTTCATCCTTTTTATTACTAAATATCTATTTAGTACCAATTATAGATTTGCTTTTAGGTTTGGGCCCTAAATCCTATACTTGATTTCTTTCAAATTTGTTTAATTCCTCTTGCATTGCAATTCCCCATGATTTATCATTAATTACTTCAAGAGCATTCTTAGGTTCAATTTAAGAAAGCAATGCAAGGTTATTACAAATATTTCTTCTTGTTCTTACACCTTGATCCATATTACCAAGTATTTGATCTTTAAGATGATCTTTTATTAATCTCCATGCCTTAGGAAGATGAGTTTCGTTTTCTTCTTCATTTTCATTTAAGTTTTCAACTTCTAAGGTTTTATCATTATCTTGATCTTCATTGTCATTTTTATTGATTTCCAAATTTGCAATATCTTTATATATGTTTTCAATTTTGTCATTTCGAACATCATCATCAATTTTTTTGATTTCAAAAGGATTAGATTTATTAAAGATTACATGCATAGATTCTTCTACAACTAGGAAAGTTTTATTAAACACCCTATATGCTTTGCTATTAGAAGAATAACCAAGAAAAATTCCTTCACAAAATTTTGGTTCAAATTTCTTTAAGTTGTGTTTATTATTAAAAATAAAACATTTGCATCAAAATACCTTAACGTAACCAATATTAGGTGATCTTCCATTCCGAAGCTCATAAGGGGTTTTATTTAATTTGTTTATAATTACAACTCTATTGATCACATAGCAAGAAGTATTAATGGCCTTAGCCCAAAAATAATTAAGTAATTTATATTCATTTAACATAGTTCTACACATTTCTTGTAAAGACCTATTCTTTCTTTCAACTACTCCATTTTGTTGAGGAGTTCTAGCTGGGGAGAAGTTATAGTTGAAATCATTATCTTCACATAAAGATTCAAGTTCTTTATTCTTGAATTCTCCACCTCTATCACTCCTAATATTATTAATAAAGTAGTCTTTTTCATTTTAAACTCTTTTACAGAATTTTTGAAACAATACATGCACTTCATTTTTATGAGATAGAAATAGCACCCAAGTGAATTTAGAATAATCATCAACAATCACAAAAGCATAGAGTTTGCCACCTAAGCTACCAACATCATTTAGCCCAAATAAATCCATATGTAATAATTCCAATGGCTTAGAAGTTGATATTTCTAGTTTCCTTTTAAATAATGATTTAATTTGTTTTTCTAGTTGGCAAGCATCACAAATATTGTCTTTTAAGAAATTGGTTTTTGGTAAACCTTTTACAAGTTCTTTTCTAGACAATTTAGATAATAAATTCATGCTTGCATGGCCTAACCTTTTATGCCATAACCAACTATTTTATTTATAACTGAAAAACATATTAAATTTTGAGAGATTAATTCATCAAAGTCAATTATATATACATTTTCATATTTATGAGCAATGAACATAGTATTAATGTTATCTTTATCTTTAATAATGCATACATTGGATTTAAAATATACATTTAAACCTTTATCACACAATTAACTTGTCGCGACCCAAAATACCCCCTAGGAGTTAAGGGTACTTTGACTCGTGACCGCCATATCATACCTCCAGTATGATACATAAGGCACACGTGGAAACCTGTCAGAGTACCTGAATATACATAGCGGAAACGAAATACAATGCACAGCGGAAAATAAAATACTAAACATAGCGGAAGCAAAATGAATACTCCTATAACTTGGCTCAAGTAAGAACCAACAAGTATACATGTGTGAGAAACCCAAAAGTGGAGTGGACAAACCCCACACTCACCTAACAAAATGACACAAGTTCTAAGTCAGTCGATCAACAGAAATCGAAGTCACGACTCCTATCTAAAGCACCATCATCATGATAGTGATCCATGGAAGGCTCCGGGTCACGGTACTCTTCCTCGACCCAAGGTTCTTCGCCACACAAATCGAATGGAACCCGAGCATCGGCCGATCATAACAATATCGACTGAGCATGGAATACTCAGTATATACAAACTAATAACAATAAAGCGGTTAGGCATGGAGCATACAAGACATGGAGAATGAAATCCGTAAATTCCTTAAAGCATGGAAACCGTGAAAACGTATGTGAGATAATATTCGAAACCAAAACTGTAACCGTGTGAGTCAATCGATAATCATAGCCTTATGAGTTCTTGTGAGTTCATGGAGTTACTTAGAGTCATTATGATCCGTAGAGACATAGAGCATAGAGCAATAACCTTAGAGCATTTCCATAGAGCATAACCTTAGAGATCTTAGAGCATTTCATTGTGATCCGTGGAGCTTGTGAGACGATCTTAGAGCATTATCATAGATTTTTCTTGTGAGCATGGTATGATCCTTAGAGCTTGTGAAACGATCTTAGAGATATCATAGAGTTACTTAGAATCATTCATTATTCATCTTTTCGTGAAAAACCTTTGTTTGTACTTGGAGAAATCCATGGAAACCATCGGTTTATGCGAGACATGCGAGCATATGCACTTAATAAGAGAAATCATCGTATTTAAGCATAGAATCCCTTAGAGGTATTTTATCAAACACTTAGAGTGCATCATAATAGTAACCTTCATCCAAGTATATAATCACACCTTTTCATACATAAAATCAATACATATAGATAGGGCATAGATAAGAAGAATCATAATTAGTAACTAGTAGGATTGCAAGATTGTAGTAGAGTGTATCTACCTTAGAGATATCAATGAGTTTGACTCCCAATGGCTGGAACAAGCAAGATGTAGAGCCCCGAACTTTTGACATTTATGCATGACCCTTTCGTAGCCATTTTTCCTTTAAAGTAGTGCAATTAATAAATAAGGAAGAAATTAGAAATTCTGAAATATCAGAAATGTTCCTTTTCGAAGTACGAACCCAACGCAAGTTGAATCGTCGAAATCCGACGAGCGGGTCAAAAGATATGGCCAAAACAGTCTGGACCTGTAGGTAACCGATCACTCGGTCCATAGAGCGATCGATCGGTCCATAACCGATCGATCGGTAGCTATCGCACGGTCAGAAATTTTGTATGGGGAAATTTTCCAGAGAGTGAGTTTTTGACCGATCGATCGGTCATAAACACCGATCGCTCGGTAGGCAACCGATCGCTCGATAGGCAACCGATCGATCGGTCATAACCACCGATCGCTCGGTCCTCGTGTTTTTGCAGAAATTTCATTAAGGGTGTTTTCATCTTTTGGGCGTTTCACTCATACCTTAAAGGCTTTGCCCGATCATTTGAGGGTTCATACACAACCCTTAGAGTCTTTTGAGAGATAGAGAGAAAGGAGAAGGTTTTCCAAAACCTAGGTTTCCATTTTGGAGAGAAATCAAAGGGTTTTGAAACCCTAGATCAACCTCAAGCCCGATTTCTTCAAGATTTCGGTTCAAGCATTCGTGGAGCTCGTGTTCCAAGCTAGGGCAGCAACTTACGTGCATTTTGGAAGGGGATTCCTTCCCTCTTTTGTCAAGGTCGGTACTTCTTGCTACCCTCCTAGTTATAGTTCTTCTTTTCTTTTATTTTTCTTTGTGTTCCTTTATATATCCATGTATTATGAGATGGGTTGTGAATGGTGAATGGAGATGAATGTAGGCGATTGGATGCCGTGTGTATTGATGTGATGGATGAACGGGGAGGACATTGTACCCATAATGAACATACATATGTGATGTGGGTAAAACCCACCTAGAAAAGCATGTTGTAGGGTTAATAAATAATTAATGCACTATGTTTGATGAAATTCCAAGGTGAATAAAATGAATAATAAATTAAGAAAATGCATGTTTAAGGTTTATGGAAATTGCTAGGGTCATGATAGTGTGATTGTTCACTTTCCCTAAATGATATGAATATTAAATTGCTCAAATCATTGATGTTATGTGTTATGAATTACTCCAATGCCATATTTAATTCCAAATGCAAGTATGCACAAGACCTCACGAGCACACATACATGACATGATTTACCGAGGTTTTCCAGAATGGGATTTAGAGGTGGGGCATATCCTACGATATGTTTTACCTCGCTTTTGGCAAGGACAAGACAATCATGCATTTTCATAAGAAGGGTCTCCCTTCCCTCGCAAGTGCATACATATCATAAGAAGGGTCTCCCTTCCCTCGCAAGTGCATCTCACAAGGACATCTCACAAGTGAATCTCACAAGTGAAAGGACAAGCATGAGCATTCTAGGAAGAAGGGTCTCCCTTCCCTCACAAGTAGTTTACTTTTCCGAGCAAGCATGACAAGACAAGGCATGACAAGCATAATCATTCTAGGAAGAAGGGTCTCCCTTCCCTCACAAGTAGTTTACTTTCCAAGCAAGCATGACATGGCATGACATGCATGATATGACAAGATAAGACAAACATGACAAGTTTCAAGCACGGAAATTGTATTTCCAATCAAGTCAAGTGCACAAGGTTTTCAAGGGTTTTATCGGCTTTTCTGAATGCAAGCATGATTACAAACTGCTTTACTTCCTTGTATGATATAAATTGTTCATGTTCTATATATGCAATTTGTTTCCTACTTTATGTATGCTATCTGTATACTATGACTGTTGGTTAGTATTTAGTACCCGCTGAGTATTCCATGCTCAGTCGTGCTTCTTATGTCGGCAGGTTCTGAGGGAGCTGCGGCTCCATTTGATGTTTGTGCTCCTAGCCCTTGGGTGGAGGAGGAGTACGTCGAGGAGCCTTTGGAGGAACCTCCCGTAGAGGGTTATCCGTAGGTGGTGATTAGATTCTGAGTGGATTAGCTGTGGGTGAGATGAGAGATATACCTTCATGTATTTTGGCGGGTCTTTCCGCACTTTCTTTTGGATTCTTTTTGTATAAACTTGGATTGCTTATGTATATACATAGAGGTTTGGTCGACTTCCGCTATGACATGTTAGAGTGTGTTTCCGCTGTTTTGTCCTCTATTGTATATGCTCTGTGGGTTTTGCAGGTTGGTTTGTCAAGCAAGTCATGATTAGTCGTCCAAAGTTCACTCTAACTCCTAGGGTGGGTTTTGGGTCGCGACACAAGAACAGTGAGTTCTTGGTTGGAAAACACCAAATGGAAAGGAAGAACTTGATCTTCCACAAGCTTGAACAATCACCAAGGACCTCTCCTCCTTCTCCTCTTCAAATCCCTCAAAAACAATGCACAAAGGGTTTGTGAAACCCTAAGGCACGAACCCAGTCCTTTTATAGGCAAAGGGTGATGGTTAAAGTCTTAAACACCCTTAATGAAGAAAATCTGCGTATGACCGATCGATCGGTGGTATGGACCGAGCGATCGGTGGCTTTCCGGTCGATCGGTGTTATGACCGAGAGATCGGTCAAAAACACACTCTCTGGAATTTTTCCCCATACAAAAAAGTTGACCGTACGACAACTATCGAGCGATCGGTAGTTGACCGATCGATCGCAGGTAATGACCGAGCGATCGGTCGACCCCTGTTTTGCTGAAAAACCTTGTTTACACCACTCGAATCTTCCCCAATGCACTTCCAACACTCTTTTATGCTTTCAACACATTCCCTAAGGACATATAGACCCATTGGAACATATACGCCATAATTCCAAACACATATATTAACATAAGACTCATAAGTGTACAAAACCACACTTGCGCACTATTCACACACTATTCATTCTTAGTGAAATGAAATTTTGGGGCTCTACATAACTAATACTAATTAAATTATGTTTAAGACCATCAACTAATAGAACATTCTCAATAAAATTAGTAGAGTCCTTACCAACATTACCTATACCATTGATTTTTTCTTTCGCGTTGTCCCTGAAGGTCACATGCCCTCCATCTTTTGGAGTAATTGAGATGAATAGCTTTTTGTTCCCCGACATGTGCCTAGAGCATCCACTATCTAAGAACCATCTTGACTTGGAGGAGTTAGATTTGAAACATACCTATAAGATGAGATTTAAGTAACTCCAACATATGTTCCTTCCGGTACCCATATAATCTTGGTTGGTACCCAAACTGATTTTTGGTTGGTCTTGGGAGGGTAAGTTCTTAAGGGACCCAAACCATGTTTGGTCCTTTATGGATGCGCTTGGGAATGAATGATCCTTTTGGGACCCAAACTTTCAATTCGGTAAACAAACAAAGGAAATTCAAACTCTTTCCATTAAAAGTAAAGAATGCATTAGATGGTGGGTTTAATACATTAGTTGATTTTGAAAAGAAGTTTTGGTACTCTTTTTGTTTTGCAAAAGAGTTGTACCCAAGTCCGGCCTTACCAAATACACATCTTTGTTGGCCCAAAAGTCTCTCAAGATTTCTTTTCACCCATGGACAAGGTGTGAGCAATCGTAGTCAAATCTTTGACTTTAGCTTAGAGCTCTTCACACTCACAAGGTGATCCTTGGGATGAATTCTAAAGTTCCTTTAATTTTTCATTCAAAATGTCATTTTCTTTTGCAAGGGAAGTCTTTTTATTTTGTAAAACTTCACAAGAACTTTTGAGAGAAACAATGTCCTTTTTGAAAGACTTGTTTATAAAAGCAATTCTTTTAAATTCTAAGTAAAGTTCATCAAATGCATCCCTAATCTCACCATAAGAAAAGGATTCACAAAGTGAAGAATTCACCTCATCCTCATTGGCCATGAGGCACAAGTTTGCCATTTCCTCATCGTTAGAGGCATCCGATCAACTTTCCTCGGAATCATCTCATGTAACTTTCATAGCCTTTTTCCGGAACTTTTTGCCCTTCTTGAGTTGAGGACCCTCCGTCTTGATGTGTCCCAACTTTTTGCACTCGTAGAAAATAATAGGTTCTTTCTTACTTGATTCACCTTTAGAAACCTCCTTGGTAACTTCTTTCTTGAAGGGCTTCTTCTTGAAGTTCCTTTTGTTCTTGAGGAATCTCTTAAACTTTCTAGCCATGAAGGCTATGTCTTTATCATCCTTATTTTCCTCTTCATCACTTTCTACTTCTTGATGAGATTTCTTGAGAGCAAGTCATTTCTTGTTCTTGGGCTCATCTTCTTGATTTCCCTTCATGATCACTTCATGAATCATCAAGGACCCAAGAAGCTCATCCATTTGGACTTTTGTAAAGTCATTGGCTTCTTGAATGGCCGTTGCCTTGGGAGGCCATTCATTCGGCAATGAATGCAGCACTTTCCTTACATTTTCTGCACTAGAATAAACTTTACCAAGTGTCTTTAGTCCATTCAAAATATTAGTGAACCTAGTAAACATTTCACTAATTAATTCATCCTTTTCCATTTTGAAAAGTTCATATTTGTGAACCAACATACTAATTTTTTCTTCTTTGACTTGGTTAGTTCTTTCATATGCAACTTGAACTTTATCCCAAATCTCTTTAGCTGAATCACATCCGGAGACTCTATTAAACTCTTGGGGGCTAAGAGCACAAAAAGGATTGCTAATTGCCTTAGCATTAATTTGAATGAGTTTAATATCAATCTCATTCCACTCTTCCTCAACTTTAGTGTCACGCCCCAAAATACCCCCTAGGAGTTAGGATACTTTGGCAACATGACTTATACTTAAAAACTAACCTGCAAAGAATATACAAGGCATGCAAAATAGTGGTCCAAAAAATTTCTTTAATATAAATGTACTTCCAAGTGTTAACCTAACCAAAGACTTCATAAAAATTACAATAAATACCAAAGAGTCCAATGCTTGAGTCACCAACTCAAGCCTAAATGAAAATCCCCAAAAAAAGAGAGTAAAATACATGTCTCTCTCTCTCAACCCAACCATAAGGCCACATATCTAACCCCTAATATCTGGGTGACAAACAGAGCAATCTCCCGCTCTCCCTGAGCCGCCTCTATCCAAGGAACCAGAGTCCATATATTGTATAGTGTACCTATCGACATAAACGTACGGCTGAGTATGGAACACTCAGCGAGTACGAGCTATTAGCTAAAAAAAGTAATAACGATAACATAACATGCGGAATATAGTTTGTCATCACATTCATATAATTAGAGTGCAGAAGCTAGAATGAAATAACGAAATAAAATCTTGAACATCTTATATTTAATCATGCTTTGCATTCATGCTTTAACCCAATGTGTTTTCCGTTACATCGTGAGTTCTTATGTATCTCATGCATCTTGTGACTACCTTATACATCTTATGAGATTATTCTTGTCTTGTGAGAGTCATGCATGTCTTCTTGTTTACATGCTTATCTTGTTTAACTAGTACCCGAACTATGAAATGGACGGACATACTAGGTTCTTGTTATTCTTGTTTGACTAATGCCCGGACTATAATGGAACGGAACACATTAGCCTCATGTCTTGTTTAACTAGTACCAGAAACTATAACTTGGATGGTCATACTAGCTCTTGTCTTACTTTGCTAATGCTCGGACTATAATGGAATGGAACACATTAGCAACTTGCTTACTAATGCCTGGACTATGATTGAATGGAACACATTAGTATCCTTGCCTTAACTTAACTAGTGCCCGGACTATGGTGGAACGGAACACACTAGTTATTCTTGCTTGACTAATGCCCAAACTATTGTCACGACCCAAAACCCACCTTAGGAGTTAGAATGAATCTTGGACGACTTGTCATGACCTACATGACTTGCTTGACAACCAACCTGCAAAATACCTGGAGCATATACAACAGAGGACAATAATAACGGAAACATAAACTACAAAGCACAGCGGAAGTCTAACCAAAAACCTCTAAGTATATATACATGATCCAAGTTGAACAACATGAAAACACAAAAGAAAGTGCAGACAGGCCCGCCAAAATACATAAGCATACTCTCTCAAGCTCACCCACAGCTCACTCACTCAGAATCTACCACCTAATAGTATCCATCTATAGGAGGTTCCTCCGTAGGTTCCTCAACATACTCTTCTTCTACTCAAGGGCCCGGAACGCAGATATCAAAAGGAGCAACCGCTCCACTATCACCTGCCGACATAAGAATTACGGCTGAGCATGTAATACTCAGCAGGTACCAAATACTAACCAACAGTCATAACACAACAATAGCAATATATAAAGCAGGAAGCAGTTTATATAATAATAGGAAAGTCAGACAGTTTATATTCATGCTTGCATCACATAAAAACCGATAAAACTCTTGAAATCTTCGTGCACTTGACTTGACTTAAAATACCCTTTTTGTGCTTGAAAAACTTGTTATGTCTGTCTTGCTTGATCTTGTCGAGCATGTCATGTCATGCATGTCATGCATGTTTGCTCGGAATTTAAACATGCTCATGTACTCGTGAGATACACTTGTGAGATGCACTTAAGAGGGAAAGGAGACCTTTCTTTAATGAGATGCACTTGAGAGGGAAGGGAGACCCTTCTTTCATGATATGTACTTGTTCTTGTCCTCTTGTCAAAAGCGAGGTAAAACATATCGTAAGATATGTCCCACCTATAAACCTTAACTATAAAAACGTCGATAAACCATGTCATGCATGTCGTGCTCGTGGAATCGTGTGCATACTTTCATTTGAAATTAAATATGACAGTTGGGGATTTCAACAATATATAGAACATCATTAATTGAGCAAGTAATTATTCATGCGATTTAGGGAAAGCAAGTAATCACACTATCATAAGCCCTAGCAATTCCATAAGCATATAAGCATACATGTCTTGATTTACAACTCATTTTCTTCACCTTGGCATTTCATCAAAAGAGTGGTGTGTTCATTTTTTTGTTGAGTCTTACACTTTGCTTTTCTTGGTGGGTTTATTATTGGCACAATACCCTTCCCATTTCATTCATTACATCACATTCACTTGGCATCCTTCGCCCAAACATCCATCTCCATTTGCACATCCCAACTCATAGCATAGTTATAGATGAGGGAAAACAAGGAATAAGGAAGGAAAAGAGAAAACCATGACTAGGAGGGTAGCAAAAGGTACCGACCTTGTAGAAGCGAGGAAAACCCTCCAACACGGGCGTGAAGTTGTTGTGCTAGCTTGGAGAACGTGCTCCCCACGAGTTTGAACCTTGAACTTGAAGAAATCCAAGCTTGAGGTGATCTAGGGTCTTCAAACTCTTTAATTTCTCCTCAAATGAAAACCCTAAGTTTAGAAAGCCTCTTTCACCTCTCTCACTCTTCCAAAATGCATGATTGAGGGTTTCTGAAACCCTCGACCCCGAAATTGGGTTTATATAGCAAAGGGGATGGTCAAAGACCATCATACCCTTAATGATCTGCTTAAAAAGACCAAATCAAGCAAATTCGTAGAGGAGCGATCGACCGGTCATGAGGAGCGGTCAATCGGTCCAAAAAACCCTCTTTGGAAAATAACCCCATACAAAATTAGTGCGATAGCGGTCGATCGGTGGCTAGAGTGGTCGACCAGTAAGCGAACGGTCGAGCGGTAGGCCACTGGTCGATCGGTCCCTAGAGCGGTCGACCGGTTGGTCTATGTTATGCCTATTTTATGATTTTTCTCATTTTTCCTACTTCGGTGTTTTGGCCATAACTTTTGACTCGTCTGTCGGATTTTGACGATTCAACTTGCGTTGGATTCGTCTTTCGAAGGGGAACATTCTTGGCATTTTAGAATTTCTAATTTCTACTTTATTTAAGGACTAAATTATCTTCAAAGTTGACTGATCCGCAAAGGGAGTTCAACAAACCGGATTTCTAACCTATCTAACTTAGGAATCCCACTTCTTAACACTGAAGTTCTTTAAAACTTCTCATTTCATCGAAATTGGAGATTACAAAGGCACCATGCCTTGACACGTATTCCAAGGCATACATAAAAAGTTTCGGGGTTCTATAACTATAATGGAACGGAACACATTAGTCTCCTTGTCTTGCCTTGACTAGTGCCCAGACTATGGTGGAATGGAACACACTAGTATTTTTGCTTACTAATGCCCGAACTATGATTGAACGGAACACATTAATAAATTTACTCGCTTAGCTAATGCCTGGACTATGATGGAATGGAGCACATTAGCCTCATGTTATTCTTTCTTGCATGACTTGTTTAACTTGTGAGCCAGGTATGACATATCATAGGATATGCCCTACCCTTGACATTCATGCTTGTTTGACATGTGAGCCAGGTATGACATATCCTAAGGATATGCCCTACCCTTGAAATTCATGCTTGTCATAAATTTACATTTCTTATTCTTGTTGTTTTCTTATATACATACACTTGAAAAGCCGATTCACACATGCATGCGTGCTTGTGGGTGTAATTTGTGAACATCATAATAGCATGGAAAAATTGAGGAAAATATATGACATTTGAACAATTATAGGCACATGAGAGATTTAAGGCATTCATAAAGCATATCATCATTTTTTTTTTACAATTCTTGGGGAAGTATCCCTATCTCATATCTCATAATTTAGGTTTCACATTTTACACATGCATTTAATCAAACACCTTGCATGCCACATTTTCTTCATTTTCATTCATTTGTTCTTAGTCTTTGGTTTTTACCTTATTCATGCATTTTGTAAAACACTTGGTATACAACTTATTTCTAACCATTTATGTGAGTTCTTAGTTCATACATTCCATCCATAATACACATGTGTTCGTTCTATGTAAAATGCCCATCCACCATCTTCATCACACATCATCCATCACAACACATGGCATCCATCGCCTCATCCACATCCAACATCTCACACATCCACAATTTCTTCTTTATCTTGTTTAATTTAGGGGTTTAACAAAGTAAATCAAGAAAAGCATGAACTAAAGAAATCCACAAGCAAGCTTTTAAAATAAACCTAGGTTATTACTAAAGTAGTTAGTAGGGTGTACTAACCTTGAAGATCAATGCTTGATCTTGGAGAAAATCCCTTAATTTGGAAAATCCCCAACTGGATAGAGGGTGATCTCACTTGTAGAGAATGCACCAAACTTTGAGGAAGAACACCACTTGAGATTTTGAGGAACCCTTGTTTGATGGGGATGATCCTTGCTTGAGAATCTTCAAGCTTGAGCTCCCTTGATCTCAAATCCAACACCCCTTGAGCAAAACCCTAACCCTTCTTCCTCTCCAATCCCTTTCTCAAAACTTGGCTTGAGGGTTTATGAAACCCCAAACCCACGAAATTGGATTT
The DNA here is from genome assembly GCA_015143295.1 of Tetracentron sinense. Taxonomy (NCBI): domain Eukaryota; kingdom Viridiplantae; phylum Streptophyta; class Magnoliopsida; order Trochodendrales; family Trochodendraceae; genus Tetracentron; species Tetracentron sinense. Next base: position 20,403,956 of record CM026556.1, on the reverse strand, counting down.
ATATAGAAAATGAGGTGGTCAAAGACCCTTTTACCCTTAAAATTTCGGCAAAACAGACCGAGCTGGGCAAAAATTTGCATAACCGGTCGACTGGTAGTGACCTTCGGTCGACCGTTCAAAAATGACCTCTCTGGAAAAATAACTCATACAAAATTTTGCTTGACCGATCGACCGGTAAAGGCATTCAGTCAACCGATGGCTGTTCGGTCGACCGGAAGCAAATTCGGCCGACCGAATCCTTGTGTTTTTGCCCATTTTTCTATTTTTTCTCATTTTTCTCAACTTCGGTATTTCGGCCATAACTTTTGACTCGTTCGTCGGAATTTGATGATTCAACTTGCATTGGATTCGTCTTTCAAATGGGAACATTTTTGACATTTTAGAATTGTCTAATTCTTCTTTATTTATTAATTAGACTATGTGAAAGGCCAATCGGCTATGGGAACGCTATTCATTAGGTACGAAAAGTTCCGGGGTGCTACATTCTCCCCCCCTTACGAAAATTTCATCCACGAAATTTGGACGACACAAAATCAAGTGGGGACACCTTCCTCACACGCATGCTTGAATTCTGTCACCTAGTTATACTAAAGGCATACTAACCCTTCATCAACCAATACAAGACTAGGCACTTGCTTGTTGGCAAGACACTTAGGTTTTTCATGTTACTAAACACACATGAAAAGTAAGAAAACTTACATATCATAATAGAATAAGTTTATACACGTAGGCAACATACTGAACACAACATTACATCATTCGTTTACCAAAATTTATTATCTAAGCCCTTCACCCTACATTTTGTGGCATCTAAACATCCAACTCTAGCATGGCACTTCTGCCCTAGCTAGCCTCGAGAGACGAATGTGAGAGCTACTGAGGCTTGCTTCCCTGAGGTTGCGCCGGAGGTGGACGGTGAGGACAACCTTTGATCAAGTGGCCTTGATCACCACAATGGGAACATCCACCCCTGAGCTTCCGACAATCTCCGGCATGCTTTCTTCCACAATGTGCATAGGCCCCAAACGTGGGTGAAAAGGATTGCACTTGTCGAGTGACTTGTGTAGTCGTAGGGCGAGGAGCCTGGGGTGTAATAGCAAGGCTCTGCACCTGTGTATGTCCAAAGGACTGGTATGGATTCATTCTAGCCCTCCTCTCCGGCTGTGTTGAGCCATTGGATTGGCCTCTCCACAATTCTCTCCTCTTGTAGAATTACTCAACATTCGCTTCCGCCAACTGGGCCTTATCCACAACTTCGGCGTAAGTCTCGTGCCTGAACATGGAGACCCGGTCTTTAATGTAGGCCTGTAATCCCCTCTCAAATTTCCCAACCTTCATTGCCTCTTTGGCTATCAGATATGGGGTGAACCTTGACAATTCGGAGAACTTGGCTTCGTATTCTGCCACTATCATATTCCCCCGCTCCAAGGTAATGAGCTCCAATTCTTTCTTTTCTCTAACTCCTATTGGGAAGTATTTCTTATAGAAAACATCTAGGAACTCTTTCCAAGTCCATTCTTGACCCGTTCGAGTCAAGTCCCTCATTCTGATGGCGGATCTCCACAGGTGATCGGCCTCACCCTCCATCATAAAGGCGGCCTAGGTGACTTTCTCTGCCTCAGTAGGCAGTAATACTGAATATAGCTTCTCTAGCTGCTTGATCCATGCTTCAGCAACCAATGGATCAATGCCACCATAAAATGTCGGGGGCCTCATCCTCCGAAATGCCTCTATCCCCCTGGCATGATGTGAAGGAGTAGGTACAAGTGCCGCAGTAGGAGTGTGGGTAGAGGGCTGCCTAGCTATAAGAACTGCTAGTGTCTCTGCTATGGATCCCAAGACTTGGGTGAGATCAGGCTGCTCATCCCCCGATGGAGGAGGAGATGCTCCACCTCTCCTAGTGTGGTATCCACGACCCTGATTGCCACGTCTCATGATCGAATCCTGAGAACAATAGCAAAGCATAAGCCTAGTTTGGAACCCAACTTATCTCATCCCTAATTTCAACGATCATTTCATGTTTATAAATACATAATAATACATCAAGGCATACAATAAGAAAATATTAACATACAAGAAATGTTTCCTAGAGTATAACACCAAGTTCGGTTGGAATTTCAACCGGTTTGGAATAAGACTAATTTGTTAGTCTACACTTGAGAACAATAACATGGCCTGAGCACAACTTGAACTCAAGCTCCTAACAATTTAATGAGCATATATTGACTAATAAGCATATTGTATACGTCCGAGTACACACATACTAGTAAAATCATACAATCAGTTTTCCTAGCAAAGCTAAGTTCTTCTGCTCGTTTTTCATGTATTAAATTAATGAGTAGTTTATCCAATTGAATTATTTACGCAGCTTCCTCTTAATCTTGGGGACATGTATGATGCTTCTAAGATCTACATGATGCATGTAGGATGTGTATGATGATTATGAAATGTATGAAGTGCATGCCATGTATGATGCTTATGCGATGCACGATGCTTATGCCATGCATGAAATGCATGCTATGTATGAATGCTCATGATAGGCATGAAAGTGCATGATGCTCATGCTATTCGTGATGCTCGTGTTATGTATGAAAGTGCATGATATGCATGATGATCCTTGAAGTTATAATTTCTTTATCATTTTGGACTGGGCATCATTTCTCGAACGTGCTACAGTATGAACGCACATTCGTATCTAGATTTTTTTTTTTTGGGACTGAGCATTGAGTCTAGAACGTGCTGCAGAATTAACACGTATCTGTATCTAGAAACGTGCATTAGACATCCGTGTGCTTGTCCAAAATTTTATCTGTTCTTGGAGCTTATAATATATTTGCCATTTGGGAATGAGCATTGGGTCTAGAACATGCTGCATAAAATGTGCATCTGTATCTAGAAGCATGCTGTATCTAGAAGCATGCATCAACCATCCCAGAGTATTTGGTTAAAATTTATATTGATACTTGTATATGTCCTTACTAGTAGTGGGCTTACCTGAACTCACATGGACTTATCGTCATATCGTGATGTACGAGTTATGCTTATTTGTGATGTAATACACATTAAGTATAGTTTAACAAATCAATTTACACCGGGTATGCATAATAGTATATATATCAACACCTATGTCCCTATTTTTGTAACGACTCAAAGTATACTATACTTGTAAGACCTAAGAGCATCCTATAGCCTCTCTTGGGAAACAAATCCCGACAGAGACCTAACAACACCATGTATGACAAGGACCTACCTCTCCCTTGTTAAAAACCACCTAGGCTAGACTCTAGCCTGAGTATCACATCCTTCATGGGTCTAACTCGGAAACCCGTTTAGATATCATAGGTTTTCACTAAGCATGTAACATATAGTATTAACACAACACATAGCATATAATACCACATAAAAATTCAACACATGATAATATAAGTATATAAAATTTGTGGGCTTTTCTAGCATAAATGGACACTAACTTTGGTTAAAATCAACTTGTTCTGGACAAGGACTAAGTGATTAGTCCACACTTGGAATACGACTCCTAAGATGAACCTAATGCCTTGGTTTACTCATGATATCATTCTCTAAACGACCCTACAGACCTAATGCCTAAGCCCTGATATCACTTCTGTCACGCCCCAAAATACCCCCTAGGAGTTAGGATACTTTGGCGACGTGACTTATACTTAAAAACTAACCTGCAAAGAGTATACAAGGCATGCAAAATAGTGGTCCAGAAAATTTCTTTCATATAAATGTACTTCCAAGTGTTAACCTAACCAACGACTTCATAAAAATTACAATAAATACCAAAGAGTCCAATGCTTGAGTCACCAACTCAAGCCTACATGAAAATCCCCAAAAAAAAAGACCCAAAATACATGTCTCTCTCTCTCAACCCAACCATAAGGCCACATATCTAACCCTTAATATCTGGGTGACAAACAGAGCAATCTCCCGCACTCCCTGAGCCGCCTCGATCCAAGGAACCGGAGTCTATATATTGTATAGTGTACCTGTTGACATAAAAGTACGGCTGAGTATGGAACACTCAGAAAGTACAAGCTACTAGCTAACAATAGTAATAACGATAACATAACATGCAGAATACAATTTGTCATCACATTCATATAATCAGAGTGCAGAAGCTAGAATGAAATAACGAAATAAAATCTTGAACATCTTATATTTAATCATGCTTTAAGTTCATGCTTTAACTCAATGTGTTTTCCGCTACATCGTGAGTTCCTTATGTATTTCATGCATCTTGTGACTACCTTATACATCCTATGAGATTATTCTTGTCTTGTGAGAGTCATGTATGTCTTCTTGTTTACGTGCTTATCTTGTTTAACTAGTACCCGAACTATGAAATGGACGGACATACTAGGTTCTTGTTATTCATGCTTGACTAGTGCCCGAACTATGGTGGAACGGAACACACTAGTATTCTTGCTTACTAATGCCCGGACTATAATTAAACGGAACACATTAGTAAATTTACTTGCTTAGCAAATGCCCAGACTATGATGGAACGGAACACATTAGCCTCATGTTATTCTTGCTTGCTTGACTTGTTTAACTTATGAGCCAGGTATGACATATCGTAGAATATGCCCTACCCTTGACATTCATGCTTGATTGACTTGTGAGCTAGGTATGACATATCCTAAGGATATTCCCTACCCTTGAAATTCATGCTTGACATAAATTCACATTTCTTGTTCTTGTTGTTTTCTTATATACATACACTTGAAAAGCCGATTCATGCATGCATGAGTGCTTGTGGGTGTAATTTGTGAACATCATCATAGCATGGAAAAATTGAGGAAAATATTTGACATTTGAACAATTATAGGCACATGAGAGATTTAAGACATTCATAAAGCATATCATCATTTTTTTTTTTTTTACATTTCATGGGGAAGTATCCCTATCTCATATCTCATAATTTAGGTTTCACATTTTACACATGCATTTAATCAAACACCTTGCATGCCACATTTTCTTCATTTGCATTCATTTGTTCTTAGTCTTTGTGTAGAACCCCGAAAATTCAAGTTCACTATACTATGAATAGTGCCAGTGAAAGGTGCCCTCGTATGGTACATGTGAAGGCCTAAGGCCTCCCATTGTGTTCTTGATATTATGATTAGTCAATTGAGGGTTTTAGGTACATGGTTTGAGTCGTAAAAATAGAGTGTAAAGATACTCTAAGTAGGTGAAATCAATGGTACAAATACCCTAAGTGTTTCAATGGGTTGTTGGTGAATAGTGCTAGTGCATGAGGCATAGAGAGGCCGGAGCCTCTCATGCATGTCGGTGTGAATTTAATGATCATTGAGGTGGGTTAAAGACTTAGGGATAATGATTTATAAGGTGTGAGTAGGGTGTTGGACACAAGGGGAAAAGAGTGTGAAAACACTCGAGGTATTCTAGGTATCGAAAAGGTATGTTTCGGCATTTACCTCAACTTTAAAGGGCTCTAGTTTAGTCATCGTTGCTCAGAATTGAGTGATTACTGAATTTTTGGAAAGGTATTAGAACCCTCTTCAAGGTTCATGTTGATCACTTTCCCTGATTTTGAGTCGGGGTTGAGTCAAAAGTGGGATTTCCAAAAGTCAGGTCGGCTGCAAATTTGGGCTATCGCAACCCATTGCAGACCAGTCAGCTTTAGGGGTATTTTTTTCCATGAATAAAGAAGAATTATAATTTTTTTCAAAACATAAAAGTTGTTCCTCTTCGAAAGATGAATCCAACGCAAGTTGAATCGTCAAAATCGGACGAACGAGTCAAAAGTTATGGCCAAAATAGTTTGGACCTGCAGACCACCGATCGCTCGGTCCATGGAGCGATCGATCGGTCCAAAACCGATCGTTCGGAGGCTATCGACTGGTCAAGATTTTTGTATGGGAAAATTTTCCAGAGAGTGAAATTTTAACCGATCGCTCGGTTATGAAACCGATCGATCGGTAGGCAACCGATTGATCGGTCATTAACACCGATCACTCGGTACTCGCGTTTTTGCAGAAATTTCAGTAAGGGTATTATGGTCTTTTGGTCGGTTTACTCTTACCTTAAGAGTCTTGCCCGAGCCTTTAGGGCATCATTCGACACTTAGAGAGTTTGAGAGAATAGGAGAAAGGGGAGAAGGCGATTCCAACCTAGGGCTTGTCTTTGGAAGAGAAATCAAAGGGTTTTGAGACCCTAGATTACTTCAAGCTCGGCTCTTCTCCAAGATCACGGCTCAAACACTCGTGGAGAGCGTTCTCCAAGCTAGGGCAGCAGCTACACGGTCGTTTTGGAAAGGGGTTTCTCCCCTCATTGTTCAAGGTCGGTACTTCTTGCTACCCTCCTAGTTAAAGTTCCTCTTTTCCCTTCATTTCTCTTTATTTTTCTTTATTTACACGTGCTATGAGATGGATGGTTGTGAATGGTGAATGGAGATGGAATGGGCGATTAGATGCCAATGGTTGTGTTGTGATGATTAAAATGGGGAGGGCATTGTTCCAAAATGAACATACATGCATGATTTGAGTAAAACTCATCTAGAAAAGTATGTTGTAGGGTAAATCAATAATGAACACACCATGTTTGAAGAAATGCCAAGATGAATGAAATGAATAATAAATAAAGAAATTGCATGCTTAAACATTCATGGAAATTGCTAGGGTTATGGTAGTGTGTTTTGGCGCTTTCCCTAAATTGTTTAATTTATTACTTGTGTATATGGTGATGTGCAATGTATTGTGAATTCCCCAAAAATGTCATATTTAATTTCCATTACAAGTGTGTACACGATTACACGAGCACGGCATGAAACGACGTGATTTACCGATGTTTTCAAGGACGAGATGTAGAGGTGGGGCATATCATACGATATGTTTCACTTCACCTTTGTCGAGGACAAGATGATCATGCATTGCATAAGGAAGGGTCTCCCATCCCATCGCATTACACGCATGGCATGGCATCGCATTACACGCATGGCATAGCATCGCATGACACGCATAGCATAGCATTTCATGACACTCATGGCATACACATTTCGCATGGATGCTAGTTGCGACGGGCTATGAACGGCAACTAGGCATGTCATTCCGCATATAGGGTACTAGTTGCGATGGGCTATGAACAGCAACTAGGCATGTCATTCCGCATATAGGGTACTAGTTGCGACGGACTATGAACGGCAACTAGGCATGTCATTCTGCATATAGGGTACTAGTTGCGACGGACTATGAACGGCAGCTAGGCATGTGAACATGTTTAAATTCCGAATAAGCAAGCATGATACACGCATGACACGCATAGCATGACATGGCACGCATAATACAAGCATGACAAGCATGACACGGTAAACAAGTTCCCAATTACACGAAGGGTATTTTAAGTCAAGTCAAGTGCATGGTGTTTTTCAAGGATTTTATCGGCTTTTCGTGAACTGCAAGCATGATTATGAATTTCCTTATTTCTTTGTATGATATTAACTGTTCCTGATTCATATGTATCTATATTGTTTCCTGGGTATGCATTGCTATCTCTTGCTATAACTGTTGGTTAGTATTTAGTACCCGCTGAGTATTCCATGCTCAGCCGTACTTCTTATGTCGGCAGGTTCTGAGAGAGATGCTGCTCCATTTGATGTTTGTGCTCCTGGTCCATAGGTGGAGGAGGAGTACGTCGAGGAGCCTTTGGAGGAACCTCCCGTAGAGGGTTATCAGTAGGTGGTGTTAGATTCTGAGTGGATTAGCTGTGGGTGAGCATGAGTGATTATATCCATGTATTTTGGTGGGCATGTCCGCACTTTCTTTGTTTTGATTTCTTTGTATTAATACTTGGACCACGTGTATATACTTAGAGGTTTGTTAGACTTCCGTTGTGTCTTATAGTTATGCTTCCGCTGTTATCCTCTATTGTATATGCTCTGTGGGTGTTTTACAGGTGGTTTGTCAAGCAAGTCATGTAAGTCATGATTTAGTCGTCCACGATTCACTCTAACTCCTAGGGTGGGTTTTGGGCCGCGACACTTTGGTTTTTACCTTAGTCATGGATTTTGTCAAACACTTGGTATACAACTTATTTCCAACCATTTATGTGAGTTCTTAGTTCATACATTTCATCCATAATACACGTGTGTTCGTTCTGTGTAAAATGCCCATCCACCATCTTCATCACACATCATCGATCACAACACATGGCATCCATCGCCTCATCCACATCCAACATCTCACACATCCACAATTTCTTCTTTATCTTGTTTAATTTAGGGGTTTAATAAAGTAAATCAAAAAAAGCATGAACTAAAGAAATCCACAAGCATGCTGTTAAAATAAACCTAGGTTATTACTAAAGTAGTTAGTAGGGTGTACTAACCTTAAAGATCAATGCTTGATCTTAGAGAAAACCCCTTAATTTGGAAAACCCCCAACTTGATGGAGGGTGATCTCACTTGTAGAGAATGCTCCAAGCTTTGAGGAAGAACACCACTTGAGAGTTTGAGGAACCCTTGTTTGATGGGGATGATCCTTGCTTGAGAATCTTCAAGCTTGAGCTCCCTTGATCTCAAATCCAACACCCCTTGAGCAAAACCCTAACTTCTCCTTTCTTCCTCTCCAATCCCTTTCTCAAAACTTGGCTTGAGGGTTTATGAAACCCCAAACCCACGAAATTGGATTTATATAGAAAATGGGGTGGTCAAAGACCCTTTTACCCTTAAAATTTTGGCAAAATAGACCGAACTGGGCAAAAAAATTCGCATGACCGGTCGACCGTTCAAAAATGACCTCTCTGAAAAAATAACCTATACAAAATTTTGCTTGACCGGTCGATCGGTAAAGGCATTCGGTCGACCGGTAGCAAATTCGGTCAACCGGATCCTTGTGTTTTTGCCCATTTTTCTATTTTTTCCCACTTCGGTATTTTGGCCATAACTTTTGACTCGTTCGTCAGACTTTGATGATTCAACTTGCGTTGGATTCGTCTTTCGAAGGGGAACATTTCTGGCATTTTAGAATTTTCCAATTCTTCTTTATTTATTAATTAGATTACGTGAAAGGCCAATCAGCTATGGGAACACTATTCATTAGGTACGAAAAGTTTTGGGATGCTACATTTAGGAAGTTTAATATCATCAACCATTTTAAATGGAAGATGTGGACCCTTTGACTATAAATTTCCAGCATTCATAGTCAAGAGCTTGGATGTAATACATCATCCTAATTTTCCAATAGTTATAGTTTTCCCACATTAAACAATGGAGGACGGGTGGTCGATTGGCCCTCTCCTAAGGTAGTAGCGAAGATGTTTTCCATTAAGGATCTTTAACTCAAGATGGTTAAATCTAAAAATAGAGTACTTGGCTCTGATACCAATTGTTGCCCAGTTAATGGACCCTAGAGGGGGGTGATTAGGGTCAATGGCAATTTAAAAATTTTATCTAAGTGATTTTTACAGAATTAAAATTTAATCACTAATACTACCAACAATAAACAAAGATAAATATAGAGAGAGAGACAATGATACCAGACACAAGATATGTTATCGGGGTTCAGCAACTTGCCTATGTCCCTGCCATTAAGCTTCCCGTTTTAAGGATTTTCCTATGATTCCACTAATCGCACTCTTCTTTACGGGTGGAGAGTAAGCCTTTACAATCCTTTTCACAGGCTTACGATCCAATCTCTTTAAGAGAAACCCTCTCTTGGATACAAGAAGACCTTCTTCTTAAATGGTACAAGAATCATCGATTCTTGACTTTAGCTTTTACAGATTTTTGTTGGATATGAAATCAGAAATTTGAAAGCTCCTAACTGAGCTAGATAAGAATGAAATACAGAGCTAATAATCACTTAAGATTGATTGAAATTGAATGCTCAAAGAATGAGGGATTGGGATTCTAGGTATTTAATGTAAAAACAGAGTATTGATTGTTGGAGAGTATTGAATAATCAAAGTATGAATGAATAGTGTTAGAATCTTATTTTTAGTTCATAAATAAGCCCTATTTATAGTTGAGCAAACAATAAGGCGTTGGGAGCACAATTAATGTGAACTAGCCGTTACAGACATTTCCCGCATACACTCGTTGACGAGTGAGTAAGGAAAAGTCCAGAGTCGTCGCTGAGTGGAAACAGTAAGCAATTGAGACTTTCTCTCATTCCACTCGTCGACGTGTCCACTGAAAAATTTCAGGGAATTCATCTGTAATGAGACCAAAGTGATGGGAAATATTGTAAGATCCATAGGCATTCATGTAAACATTATTTTAATCATTTTTAGGCCCTTAGAATGATGTCCAAATCATACTAAGTCTCCTAGGGTCTATCTAGGTAAACTTTGAGCAATCTTTTCCAATGTCTTGAAGACTTTACAAGGTCCTAAACAATCTTAATTTGACACTAGTCTTCATTGAGTGATGATCTTGTTATGAAACTTATGGAGCTTCAGATTTGAATTAGCTACATGAATTTTCTTGAGTCCTTGAAGCTTTTTCCCTTGAAGTGACTAGTACTTGGACTTTGACTTAGATTCCCTTAAGTGGTTGAACTCTTCAATTCTTCATATCTTGAATGATGATCTTAATATTCATTTTCTCTGAAATTGCACATTCTAAATGGAAATATTAGTACTATTAAGATCATTCCATTATTGTGTTATCATCGAAACTATTAAGGATACTTAGAGTTGTAACCTTGAGGCTAACAGAGAGAATGATCAAGGAAAGACTATTTTAGCTCTTCTCTTAAGAAAGAAAATAAATAAATTTAATATTTCTTTTATTGGAGGGTATAAGTGTTTCCACTGAGTTATATATGTGAAATGTAAAGAACGTGTATAAAATAATTTATCCAAAAAAAAATTTATTTTTAAATTTTGCTTGTACAAAATTTTAAACAATTTTTAAGTGTTATAACTTAAAAATGTGTTTTTTGATTAAAGAAAATCAAAGTTTTACATGGAGCTTAACATGAACATTGTATGTAGCAAATCAACAGCATCCAATACATTTGTAAAAGAGGATTTTTTTTGGGGATCTAAGACATCATTTATTTAGTGTTAGAAGTTGTGATTAGTGGGTTAATAAATGGTGAGCAGACCTCTGCTAGCTACATCAGCAAGGAAAAGCTTCACACCTTGGAACATTCTCTTCTTTATTTTCTAGGAGAACCCTCTATGAGAAGACCGGATTCGGTCTGGCCCTCGCCAGATCAAACTGTCTGGCTCGCCATGCATTTTTTTAAATAACATTCATTAATAGTACAGTAGTTAAGATTCACTCATCCCTAGGGTTCATACAATTAACCTTATTTTTATAAACAAATTTAACCTTAAGAGAATTTTTTTTAAACCTGAGTTAAAAAGGCAATTAAAAGAGCTCTATAAGTAGGCCAAACGGTTTTCGTTTGGTGAGGGCCAGACAAAATTTGAACCTCTCTCAGTGACTTGATCCCAAGTGTTGCCTAAGGATTCAACCCTAGAGGGGGGGTGAATAGGCCCATGGCAATTTAAAATTTCTTCCTAATCCCTTAAGCAGAATTTCAATTATACTAATTAAAATGAAAAAGAATTATGCAGTTCTACACACAATGCAAAACAAAATAAAGTAAAGAGTAGGGAGAGAAAATGCAAACACATGATATTGTTTACGAGGTTCGACAATCCCGCCTACGTCCCCGCCTCAAGCTATAGGTGCTAAAGGTTTCACCACAATTTTACTCAATCGCTAATCTTCTTCTGGGTGAAGATCAAACATTTACAATCCCCTTACAAGTGAGGATCAGACCTTTATAATCTTCTTACGGGCAAAGATTCAAGCCTTTACAAAGCTCCCCGCTTCAAGGACAAGAATCCACTGATTCTTGATTTCACTCTCACTTTATAATAAAGTGGATTACAATCACAATGTGCTCCTTTACATGAGCTAGATGGTTACTTTAAAGCTTTCTAAGAGTCTCTCAAATAATGAAGTTGAATAGCTCAATTTCAGACTCTTTTGGGTTTCTAGGTTTTCTACTCAAAGATTGATCAATGAATGATAGAGTGAGTATTAGAATGATTGGAAGGATTGAAGTTGTGCTTTTAGTTCATTAATCATTCCTATTTATATCCTAAGAGGTTTTATGACCGTTGAAGAAACATTGAGAACGAAACTAGCCGTTGCAGAGTTTTCTGCTTCCCGCATGAATTCGTCGACGAGTATGAAAATATTATTTGCATTCGACGATGAGATCAAGACCAGAACAGAGACCGTAGCCTCTGTGGCTAAATTCGTCGACGAGTCTTCAATGTCTCCATGAATCCGTCGACGAGTTCTCTATTTTTTCTCTGAAAACTCATCTTTACCTTGTCTAAATGATGAGAATGATTTGCAAGGACTCTTGGCTCATTTTTATCATTTATTTTTTATCATGTCCTAGGTCCTTATAAAGTTATTCAATTTTGGTCTAAGATTCCTATGGTCATTCTAGGCTTTGAACATTCAATCAACTATACTTTGAGAAATTTTTACAAAAGTCTTAAACTTTCTCAAACTAAAAATATAAAACTATAAACCTTCATTCCTTCAAGCTTAATCTTGACTTGATTTATCTTCTTTGGCTTCAAGATCAATTTCTCCTTCTTCATGATATGACTTAAAGTTTGATATAATCTTCAACATTTTCAATATGATCCAACTTTATCCAATAACTTGCTTGACTTGATGATGGATTTTCTTTAAGGATTGTGTCATTTTCATGCTTTTTGCCTTAAATGGTTTGCTAATGCTCTTGATATTCTAATTTTCACATAAACTCAATTGAGATATTAGTAACACAAACGACATTACATTAGTGTGTTATCATCAAAATTAATGATGTTACCTTAGGTAGAAACCTAAAGGCTAACACCAAGATCTTCCTCACGAGAGGGGCACAAGATCGAATCATAGTCAATTGTGATTGAACTTGGGGAGAGTTCGATCACACCCATATGCCAATATGTGTCCCTTTTAACCCCTATTAACTACGACTAAGATTCACTAACCCTTGGGGTTCAACATTATTAAAAAAAAAAAAATGTTAAGAAATAATTTACTCTAATAAGAATTTTTAACCCTTAGGGTTAATTTTTTTTAAAATATTTTTATTCTAAAAATCGAGGTTATATTGTTGAAACCCAAAGGTTAGTGAATCTCAACCACAATTAATAGGGTTAAAAGAGACACATATTGGCCATTGGGTGCAACTCTCCCTGAGTTCAATCGCAATTGGCTATGATTCGAACTCGAGGGGCACACCTCACCATTTGAGCTTGGGCCTAAGCCCGAATTGTGTTGTGAGCTGAGCTTGGGCCAAGATCAGTCTGGGTGAGCTTCGGTTGGGGTTTTAAACTTCAAACTAAGTTTCGACTTACTTTGTCGAGACCCAAAATACCCCCTAGGAGTTAGGGATACTTTAGTTCGTGACCACCGTATCATACATCCCGTATGACACATAAGACACACATATCAACCTGTCAGAATATACAAGTCATAACACATAGCAGAAGTAAAACAGAACAGTTTATAAAAATACTCCTATCATTTGGTTCAAGTCTGAACCAACATAACATATCCAAAAGATGGAGTGGACAAGTCCCACTCTCAACATACACAAGTATCTTTCTTCTGGCTCACTCAACAAAAGTCAAAGTCGGGACGCCTATCTATTGTTCCCTCATCCTGGTAATGATCCATAGAAGGCTCCGGCTCATAGTACTCCTCCTCTATCTAAGGTGAAAGTATGCCTCTTTTTAATTTTAGAAAAACAGTTCTTGGGGGGCATACATCGAATCCCAAGATCTGACTAAGATTCTAATTGATTTTATTCAATGAGAGTAAAAATCACAATACCTTTGCGACTTTGAAATTGTTAAGTCAAATCCACGATAAAAGTTATACCGGCAAAACTTCACAAGTGCCAAGTCTCCTTCGCAATCCACACGGACCTTCTTTTTCTTTAAAGCTTTCTCTAATGGAAGCTAATGGCCCTTCCAAAAATTCCAGCTCTTGATTCTTAATTAAAAGATCCAATCTTTATATTCAAGAATGAGTTCTTGAATCTCTTCTTGATATTCAAAACTAAGAACACAAGAAAGGAGATCAAAAGGGGAAATGGGGGTTTGATCGTACACCACTAAAGGGAGAGGGGAGGGCGTGAGAGAGAGGGGAGGAGAAATATTTCCAAATCTGGAAATTTCTGGAAAAATAATAATAATAATCCAAAGCCTTGGACGTCCTCTCTTTAAATAGGCTACCTTGGGTTGGTTGCAACCCAAGTTTCTACTTTCTAATCCAATTAGAAGTCTTCAATTAGTTTCCTATTTGGTTTCTCCATAATTAAATAGGATTAATCAAAAATAGAAACTAATTTTATCCATTAGTAACCAACTAATCATTATCCTTATCCTAATCCAATTAGGATTCCTTAATTAGCAAGAAACTAATAGAATCCCTAACAAATAGGGAATCTTTAATTAGTAACTAACTAACTAACTAACAAACCTTATCCAATAAGGATTTTAATTAATTAGAAACTAATTAATAATGATAATAATCATTATTCCTCATGGAGTGGGCATCCCACCCTAGGTGGGGCCCACCCCAACACGCCACATCATGGGTTCTTAACCCTTTGGTCACTTTTAATATTCTTTTAAAATATTCCCCAATAGGTCCTACCCATTTGGGATTTCACATTTAATGTGATTCCACCTTTTAGAATTTCACTATACCATATAGTGATTTCTTAGAGAAATAAATTAATTTAATAAATTATTAAATTAAATACTTTAAGAAAGTCCTTGTGTGTGGGATCTAAAGGGATCTCCTATTTCTGGTTGTGGGACCAAGTACTCAACCTTTTGGTTAAAGCATTGTTACTAGGAAACACCTTTCCTACACTCCATTAGGATAATAGAATGTTATCTATATCCCTGGACTTCCACCAATCAAAATTAATGTCCATTAACACAATGTGATTAACCCCCAGAAAATAGAGAATTACTTGCAGGTATTTCTATCTCAAGATTTGTTTACAGATGCGTCCCTCTACTTCCAATATTGTTATAAGCTTACAGGACAATATCTAATACTGTCTTTAATCCCTGGCTTATATTGAGAACCCATTCTCTTTGATACTTTTAGTCAAACTTGGACTTGCAAAACATTTTAAAAATTCTTTAAAAGAAATAATAATAATAATTACATTTCTTTTATACAGAAAATAAATTCCTCGATAAAACTATTTCATCGATAAATATCAGCGCTGGGTTTTTCAAGTCCGATTTTGACAAGTATCAACTCAATATTATTTACTCTGTAAGAGTAGTGGAATCCTTGTTGAGCGTATACACACTTCTTCCAGTGTAGCGTACATAACCCAACGAGCCCGTATTGAGTCCGATGTGTTGGACATTGACGATTGGCTACATCAAAGCTACATAGGCAAATACTAGAGAAGATGTCGACCTCTCAGGTTAAGGACAATCTGTCAAATGGACTACCCTAAATATAAAGACAGTATATTTCTAATGGTATCCACTGAGTGATCCAGTTGCAATATAAGTACTTATTACTTATATCCACATCTTAGTCAAGAGACCCTTCTCTCAGTGATTGAGATTCATCACTCCATCATATGGAACTAACAATGTGTAAGTTATTAGGAATACATTGTCCAGATACATCCTAATTAACTTAGAACAATTTTAGGTCTACAAGGAACAGGAAAAACCATATGCCCTTAGCAATCAGTTATCAACTAATTAGATGGTTTTCTTACAATGTTACCTAAGGGACAAAGTAGTCTCATCCAATGAGATACTTTTGATATATTACCCAATGTAGAAGACAGTGTGTGAATGTAAAATATGTATTTATTGATTTAAAAATAGATAAATACAATTCCGGAATGGCTTTGTGGGCATACATGTCTAACATAAGGATCTGAACCACAGACATCAAATGGAACGCGTGCACCTGCCGACAGTCAATAATTCGGCTGAGCATGGAATACTTAGTGATATACAAACTACTAACTAACAGTGAATAATATCATGAACATGCATAAGCTTAGAGTATAGCGTACGTGAAAGTAGTTTCCTGAAAACCTTTTCTTAACAGTATTCGCGTGAAATCAAAACCGATAAATCTTGTGAGGTCATGTGATAATCATGTTCTTGTGAATTCTTGCGAGAGTTAGGATTCCTTGTGAGTATGCGAGGATCTGAGTATGCATGATTTCTTGTGAACTTGCGAGCTTGTGAACTTGTAAGTTTGTGAGACATGACTACTTGTGAGTCCATGTATAGTGGGATTCCTTGTGAGCTTTGAAAAGATCTTAGAGCTTGTCACTTACTAACCCATAGTTTAGCCTTATCACTTGAGGTTGTGAGAATTCTTTTATAAAAAACCTTGCTTATGAACTTTTGGAAATACCCTTTTCTTATGAGAAATCATCAGATCATGCGAGACTTATAAACATCATGCTAGACTCGTGAACATAAGGTGAATATAGTACTTGTGAATCTTATGGTGAACTTATAAAACTCATAAAGATGGCATCATATTCGTAGAAAAGCAATAGTAATGATAGTTTACTTCCTACGTACAAATCATCATCCAAACAACCCAATAACTTACTTTAAATATGGTTTTTTTTAAAAGAATAACACATGATAGGTAGTACAGTGTATCTACCTTTTACAAGAACTCCTTTGAAGCTATAAAAGCTTTGAGAAAGCTTATGAAATCCACTTCAAGCTTGAGAAAGCTCTAGGAAGTGAAGATCGGGCTTCAGAAGCAAGAACAAGCTTCACCTAGCAATCCTTGATGAAGCATAAGCAAAACCCTTTGCAAGAAACCCTAACTTCTCTCTCCTTTCTCTCAAAATCTTCTCTAAGGGTTGTGTAAATCCTTACCCACGGGTGTGGGGCTTTATATAGGCAAAGGGGTTGTCAAAAACCCCATATACCCTTCAAAATATCTCCCCAAAGTCTGTTTAGGCACCAAAAAGCATGGAGGGGTTGACCAGAGGCATCCACCGGTCGACCTGTTCACTTAGGGGGTTCTGAAATAAACCCCCATACAAAAAAGTTCGAGACCGGTCGACCCCTAGTCTGACCAGTCGACCCTTAGGGGAGGGGTCGACCGCTGGTCTCCCGCTCAAGCTGCCCTGTTTTGTCTACCTCGTTGTTTTGGCTATAACTTTTGACTTGATGATCCGATTTTGATGATTTAACTTGTGTTGGATTCTAAATTCAAAGGGGAACAACTTTTATGTTTTTCACGGAGCTCAATTTTGAGTTTTAAAGGGTCGAAATGGGCTCACAAGTGGACTTTTCCAAACTGTTCCAGGAATTCTCAGCAGACCAAGTTCCGGAAATCCCACATTTGATTTAACTTCTAGTCCAAATCACAAAAAGTGATAAAGATGAAATTTAAATAGGGCTTCAATATATTTCTAATGGTTCAAGAATCACTTGATTCCGATAAGCTATGACCCAACTAGAGCTCTCTCAAGTTGAGGTTATGGTAAGACATCCACCCTCTTAACACTTAGAACCTTTCCCCTTTTTAATTTTAACACTCGTAAACTTCAAGGATGGTTCTTTAGTATCCTCACACACCACAAAACCTATAATAATTGACTTAATAAACTCCTCACCTAATTCACACGCACATAGAGAACTTTGAGCCTCACAAACACTATTCATAGCACTATTCACAGCACTATTTACTTATGACCCTTTAAGCACTTGGGGTATTTTATACCCTTGACTTTTACCCACTTAGAGTCTACTCATACTCTCTTTTTGAGCCTCAACACACATACCTAAAATACTTACTTGACTCACTATACAACCAAGAATAAGATGGAAGGCTCTAAGCCTTTACACACACCATACAAGGGCACTATTCACTGACACTATTCATAACACAGTAAACCCAAATTTCAGGGCTCTACAGACTTCATCCGGACCGCCTAGCCTTGTTGCTTTTCTTACGAAGGTGTGTGACTTTTGAGGGAAATTTTACTTCAAAAAGAGATAGCCATTATATTGTTCGGCAAGAACAGGGGCTGAAAATGGATTCAGATATTATCCGAATTCGATTCAAATTTGTATCCATTTATCCGGATTATGATATTCAAATAAGCGAATTTTAAGTATCCATTTATAAACGAAGTGGATACAGATACCACACTATCCGCTCTGTTAATAATCCGACAGATTATGAATAACTTACATGACAATTATATCCCTCATACTCTTTAAAATGTAAACTAATCTTTTAGGTATTTTCGTAATTCTTTCAAAACTGAGAGGCTATAAGTGTAATTAGACAAGTAACATATATAATATCTCAACAAACCCTAACCCATTCGTTTAGAGTCACGTTTGCTCCTCTTCCTCTCATTTCATCTCCTCTCTTACTTCCTCTAATAATCTTCATCTCAACATACAGCAGCCCTTGAATGGAGAATCAAAGTCGGCAGCCCTTGAAGCTCTCATCTTATCTCCTATGCAAGTTATTGGAGCAGCAGCAATGGCAAATACAAATATGAACCAGGTTATTTGATTTTTTTTCCTTAAGTATTCGGATAATATCCGAATTCGAATACTTTAGCCGGAGCCGAATACAAATCTTATTATCCGTTATCCAGGGGATATCGGATTGAATGGATAGTTAGGTATACGGATAAACCCAATTACCCATATCGGCTTCGAATCTGCTCCGTTTGCAAGAAGCTAGCTAACAAAACCCTAGTGAGTGATTTTCTCAGGTCCAGCAAAACCCTAAATAGAGATTTATCTTGTCCCATCCCCACGCGCACACACACGACTCGCTCTTTCCGTCTTTCGTCCACACAAACCCTAGTTCTTTCCCTCTCCAATTTTTCTTCCTTTCATTTTCAATCATTTGTACGTAAATGGGAAGAGATTAAGGTACGGTTTCAGTTTCATTTTTCCTTGTTTTTAATTTGTTACTGCGGAATGCTTGTATGTATGATCGAAGCTGATTTTCCAATTCCAAGTATTTGATTTCTACTGCCATTCTTTCTTCATTTTCACCATTAATGGAGGTTTCATGTCTGATTTTTTTGATTCATATCTGTAGTTTAGACCCAACTCGATGATAATGATTGCTATTAGTTTTGTCTCTGTACCTAGTAAAACCTACCTTAGTTTTTGAATGATTCTCTTCGGAAAATCTGCTCTTCTATGGCCGCAAGGTTGTTATTCTGTTGTCCTATTGAAATGGGAGGAATTTCTATACTTAGTTCTGGTTATTCAATCAGGTATTGTAGTTTGTGGAATGAATTCATACCCGTCTAGGAGTAATGGGTATCTTTGGGGAAGGGATATTGTTTCAATCTTGAATTATGCGTTCCGAGACTCTAAATACAAACGACATTAAGATTTTGAATTCACTGATGATGATTGTTTCTTTTTCTCGTTCGAGACTCTAAAATAACCGAGGACATGTAGAGGTGTTCTGTGCAATCACCTGTTTTTGGAGAGTCATTAACTTGCTCATATGAGTCCTTGCTGTCATGAATATTCTCTAAATCCTGTCGTTTGTACAAATTTTACATTAATCTCCAAAATTCTTATTCACCCAAAGTTTGGGTTCAACACTTGAGAGTATCACCCAAATCTATTCTCACACACACGCATATGTATAATGATGATGCAACACGTGCTCCAGGTCAAATGTCTGAGACATTCCGATCACAAAAAAGTTTAGCACTTATCATTTTTTTATTGTTAGGTTATAAAAAAGGCCACGTTCCTGATCATTTTTTTATTCCATATTATCACAAACCTCTCTCTGAGGTATGGTCCTTTGCTTCCATAGGATTTTTCTCTACATGATTAGAGAAAATGATACTCTTTTCCATAGTTCAAAAACTCGAAAACTCGTCTCGACTCGAAAGTTAACGGGGTTGAGTAACTTGGAAAACTCGAAAAAAACTTGACTCGGCCGACACGGAAATATATATATATATATATATATATATAATATAACACATAAAAAAAAATTATACTGCAAAATAATTTCTACATTCTACAATTCTACTGCAAACTTACAAATTCAAAACAGTTCTAAAGTAATTGTAATAAGACCTCAATATGGGTCGAATGTGGTTTTATAATAAATAAATAAATAAAAAGACAACTATGTCCTCAGGTGACTCGGCCGAGTCTTTCGAGTCGAGTCACTCGGCCTGAGTCGACCAAGTCACTCGTGTCACTCGGGTAAAAGATATAGATCGAGTTTTTTAGGCAAGTTGACCCGAAACTCAATCGAGTTGAGTCGACTTGGCCGAGTTTCGAGTCAACTTGCTGAGTTTTTGTACAATGCTCTTTTCTACTAGTCGTTACTATTTTGGGTTTATGATACAGAAAAATGAAAACAAACATTGAAATTCATCAAAAGGAGTTATCGTAGTGATTCCAGATTGTTTTAAGCTTGTTATTCCTTAGTACACTATATTCGTGACTATCTAACCTACACTATATTCGTGACTATTCTGACTATCTAATTTTTATTAATATATATACACATGGTTTCTCATTCACTCTATTGACTAATTGGTGGTAGATATTAAGCTTCTGAGGAGTTTAACTACATCAAGGGGTAGAGATACAGCAACTGATGGAGATAGTCGAATCAATACTTGATATCCCGCTGCAAGATCCACCGGGGGAAGATTTCTATTCAGCTGATCTGAACTGGACCAAGTTTGGAAATGCTGAGCACCATGACGATGTAGCCCTTATACCTTATGAACGAGTTGATTCATTTATAGTTGGAGAATGTACTAATGTAGAATGCCCAACACGGTTTCATATTGAGAGAGGAAGAAAACGAACAAAAGGCAGCTTAAAGGACTACAAGAGCGACGAATATCTGGAATATAGGCTGTAAGTCATTAACAAACTTTGTTAACCTTCAATTCCTTTTTGTCCTTGTTCTTTAAAGGTTGCTGTGAAACTGCCAAACTGGTGGTATATCATAGATTCAATATGGCTCTGCCTTGGGCATATTGAATATGGCACCACTTCTGCATGAACCAATACAGTTCAATTGGTGGCCCACCTCAGGATACTCACAATATTAACTGTCCATTCAAGAGGAAAACATTGAAAACTTGGATGCTTGATAAAATTAGAAAGCCTAAGAAAATTCAAATACATGTATGATTGGTAATCATAGGATTGTCTAGGAGTCTAGATTGTATAATATCTGGACAACATTCCTTCCAATGATGGCCCCGCCAATCGCATGGTCTGGATTTATCTATATAAGTGGACCATGGTTAAAGTATAGTATCAATGATGATCAGAGCAAGATTTTGAACTGTGAGGAATAGAATGAAGACCATAAAAGTTTTACGGCCTTCAGGGACTAAATTTTCCTTTTACTGATCTTACTACATTTAAATGGGGTTTCTTTTTGTAGCTATTGGTGTTCGTTTGGTCCTGAGAATTATGGGGAGGGTGGTGGTATATTACCCAGCAGGAGATATCGACTCAATACCAGAAACCGAGCTGCGAGACCTCAGTCCATGCGGGGATGTACTTGCCATTTCGTTGTGAAGCGCCTGTATGCTCGCCCATCAGTCGCACTTATTATATACAATGACAGGCGTCATGTAAACAAGTCTGGTTTTGTGTGCCATGGCCCACTTGACAGAGATGCCATTGGCCCTGGAGCGAAGAAAATCCCATACATTTGTAATGAAATCCAACAGCAAACAATGTCCTTGATCTATCTTGGAATTCCTGAGGAGAATGTTTTGCAGAAACACATTGAAGGGGTTCAGCGCTACTGCGGTTCGAATGCAAAAGTTAATAGCCTTGCATCCCAGTACGTCCACAAACTCGGAATGATTATCAAACGTTCAACACACGAGTTGGATCTGGATGACCAAGCTAGCATTCGAATGTGGGTGGAACGCAATAAGAAATCCATTTTCTTTTATCAGGATTCCTCAGATACCAATCCCTTTATTTTGGGGATTCAAACTGAATGGCAGTTGCAACAAATGATCCGTTTTGGCCATCACAGTCTCATGGCAGCTGATTCAACATTTGGCATAAAGAAACTCAAGGTAAGTGGTGCATAGATTATGTTGATGAGGCTATTTATACAAGATTTAACCAAAACTGCTTAACAGTATTTTTATGTTATGGTCCATTTTCAATTGCAGTATCCACTGTGCACGCTTCTTGTTTTCGACTCGAGACAACATGCACTCCCCATTGCGTGGGTCATTACTCGTAGCTTTGCTAAGCAGGATGTTTCCAAATGGATGAAAGCTCTGGTTCATCGTGCTCGTACTGTTGACACTGCCTGGAAGATCAGTGGATTTCTGATCGATGATGCAGCTGCAGAGGTTGATCCAATAAGGCAAGAAGCTCTTGATGTAAACATCTGGTTTTAAATTAAGCTTCTTTAACCACACAATGTTGTCTTGATCATTTACCTATTAATGAATGGTGTTACAGGGATGTATTTTGCTGTCCTGTTCTATTTTGCCTCTGGCGTGTTCGTAGATCATGGCTGAGGAACATTGTCAAGAAATGTAGTAACATTGAAGTCCAGCGTGAGATTTTTAAACGTCTGGGTGAAATAGTTTACAGCATCTGGGGTGGAGTTGATTCGGTGGATGCCATGGGGAAATTCACCCAGGATTTTGTTGATCAAACTGCCTTCATGAAGTACTTCAAGGCCTGTTGGGTGCCTAAGATTGGTAAGATGACCTCTCTCTCTCTTAATTTATTTTTGGGTGAAATTGTTCTTTCTCTGAAGATTAACAATATTTTTGTTTTATTTTTATGTCTGGTAGAAATGTGGCTTGCAACCATGAAATCTCTTCCACTAGCAAGCCAGGAGGCATCTGGTGCCATAGAAGCATATCATGTGAAGTTGAAACTCAAGCTGTATGATGATTCACATCTCGGTGCCCTCCAACGAGTTGATTGGTTGGTGCACAAGCTGACAACAGAGTTGCACTCAAGCTATTGGCTTGACCGTTATGCAGATGAAAGTGATTCATTTCAAAATGTTAAGGAAGAATATATTGCTTCTACATCGTGGCACCGGGCACTACAAATTCCAGACACTAGTGTTTCCTTGGATGATAAGGACCACCGCTTTGCCAAGGTTGTAAGCCAGAAAGACGGTATTCAAACACATCTGGTGTGGAATCCTGGATCAGAATTTTCTTTCTGCGATTGTGATTGGTCGATGCAGGGAAACCTTTGCAAGCATATCATCAAGGTCAATATGATATGTCAAAATCATCCCGATTATACACATTCCATGTCATTTCAGTCTTTCAGAGAAATCTTAATGAATCTGTGGAGAAAACCCATGGATGATTCAATTGCACTTGATCAGTCAATGGCCTGGGCCCACCAGATGCTCGATCAAATTCAAAGAGTAGTTGAACTAAACAGTTCCAATGATATTGGCAGTGTAGTAAATAATCTCCCCTTGAAGTGGGTTTCTAAGAAAGGCAGAACATTTGTTGGCAAGCCGTCATCCACTCTGGCTCTTCTACCTAATTCCAAGAATGGTTCCAAAAATGCTGCTAGAAAGATTCGAAAGCGAAGGAGATTGAAACGGCTGAGGTGATCGCTTTAAATGATGGAGAAATGATTGCATTTGTAGGTATATTTCTTGGTGTTTGTTCTTTAGCTTTCCATGTCCTGGTTTGGTATCATGTGTTCATCTTACTTTAGCTACTTTGCTGGTGAAATCTTGCACTTGTTTCTTTGTCTTTTATGATTCTTATATGATTTTCATCAGTCCACAGCCTTTGTTGGCTTCCTCTTTGCATAAATTGTGTTATTGATTTGCATTGCATGACACTTCCTTTGGTGCAGGATCCTTTTATGGCAATATATGTGGAGATTTTATTGTCATGAGCTACTAGAGTCTCAAGTTTCAGCATTTGTCCATGCGATTGTGGAGTTTCTTGAGGATCCATAAATATTTCCTGATTGCATGGACCACTTTCCTGTTTAGTTAGGAGGGATGGACCTTTTGTTGCCCTCCCCGGTCACTCTTCTGGAGAATCTGGAGCTTGATATAGCAATAAGAAAAAGAGAGTAAGGTAAGGTAGAGAAAGTGTTGTTGGAAATGCTAATGATCTCTCAAAAAGTTGGTTTGATTGAGATTGTAAATTGTAAGCACAACTGGTGCTTGAAGTTTCTCTGAAATGGTCTTGTTAAGATTTCGCAATTGTTCAACTTCAGTTGAAACTCCTTGGAAAGTTTGGGCCAAGTGCATGTTGGATCCTCTTGATGTCAAACAATGCTTTATTTTATTTTATTTTTTCCCAGGCTGATTGGGACTTTCGACTCAACCATTGGCCAAAATCTTTTGCTCTGCCCTAAAGACTTCAGATTTGATCTGTCAATCAAGGGGAGGATATTTATGGATGACTTGGACTCCAAAGATGTTTTTCAATGGCTGGTGGATTTAGATGGTTGCCCATGAAGATTAAAAGGTGGAATTGAAGAAATCAAAGATCTGTGTTGTTCTTCCTGGAGGCAGTCACAAGTCACCTTGTGAAAGTTGTCCATGAGAACTGACTTACTTCCAGTCCACAATGGCATTCCTCCCATTTGTATATTCTTATCTATTCTCTCTAACCAGGTTTGGAGCTTGAGCTTTTTTGTATCTGTTTCAGTCTTCAATTCATACATTTTTATATAAATAAGAATTTAAAGGAAACTGTCTTAAAAGTTTGATAGTTGTGTGATCTTAATCTATTTCGTACTGGGTGTTGCGATGCAATTTTTGTCTCCACGTATATATATATATATATATATATATTTGGATTGGTAATAGAGATCCATATAATATAAGCAATAAGAGAAGTACAAGGAGGGGCGAGGGATCACAAGAAAGTGAACCCAAGGCCAAAAGACTAACTATGAAGAGAAAGGAGAATAATAACAGATAGAGTTACAATAGTGGATAATTGTCAAGGATGGAGCACCAATGCATTAGGAGATATTCAACTCTATAACAAAGTGTGTGCATGGGATAAGGAGTTGTCAAAGACCTGCGAATTCCATTCTTTTTCATAGGGACCATGCTATTGAGGCAAGTAACAAAGGCCCCCCATAGATTTCTTCACAATACTGATTCTCATTCACTAACATGTATGCAACATGTGCTGGTGCGTAGTTGGTACAGCCCTTGCTCTCTAGACAAAGGTTTCTTACTCGAGCAAAAACGCACCCGAGTGTACTGGCAGTAGCTCTTTTTACTACTGCTTCTCTGAGTCTTTGCCAATATTAATTTCTGAGAAGAGCAACTGAATGACAGGGAGAGGTTGGCCGGCCACAAGCAGAGCGAAGAGCGAACTTTGCTCATGCATACATGGTTGAACTGGGATTCTCTCCCTACGTTGTATCTAATTACTCTCACTAAATTTTCCACTGAACAACCTTTAAATCCATCTCTTCTGTAATCCACTCTTCGTTTTATGTTTCATTGCCTCATTGTTTTCTGTGAAGTGTCAAAAAATTTAATGGAGGATTCTTTGAGAACTGAAAGGGGGAGGGAGTGGTGCGCTGATAACTAATCTGTCCACTTCAAGAGAATACATTCATAGTTGAATTCTTGTGCAGCATTTCGCGCTAGCTAGGGATAATTTAGCAGATAGCTACCTTTTTCCGGACGGTATGGTACAGGGACGACATCGCCATTCTGAACTAAAAACTCTTGCGAGGGTAGTGCCAGGACTTGGGAGTGGATTTATCTTGCTAAAACTAAATCTTGTAGCAGTGACGGGCCTCATCAAGGCAGTTCAGGCTTGGAATTGAACCAATAACCGAGTGGGAATAGGTAGACTGGCATGCATTTCGGATTGGAACCTGTGTTCTGCCTCCATAGGGACAATACCAGTAGCTAACCTTCCGAGAAGGCATTGGTTGTTGGGCAATGTCCTTCAAACAATGAGCGTGTGTTTGGCTGGAATATGAATATGAATATGAATATGAATTTGAGCATGCAGTTGTACCCTCATTGATCCAAAACATTATAAACATTTGGCCTGTTTCTACCCTCTTTGATTCAGATCCGGCAGTGATAGAGAAGGAGAATTAGCAAGGCCAACAACCGGAATTATATGTTGCAAAAACTGCAAGCAAAGCTACTCTACAAATCCTCTCAACAGGGTGTTTTCTGCACTTGAAGTTCTCAGGACAGGATCACTAAGGTGACGAACAACGTAAATCTTGAGTTAGTTGTTATTTCTTTGTTTTCCATGTTGTCATCAACCCCTAAATGGTGTTTCAGCGAAACAAAGTGTATAGTCTGGGATTCTAGTCTATTGACTGTTCTAAGAACGCAAACATTGCGACTGGTGAAGACATCCAGGTTACAGCAGGGCTTCCGTTGGTACTAGTGATTAAAAAGCTGACCAAGCCCGGCATATCCTGGGGAGGGGGGTCTGCTTGGCAGATTTTGTGCCATCCCGGGTCGTATAGAGGTAACTAAAAATGTTGTTTAACAATTGTCAAAATTTTTAACAAACTGCAAGATTGAACATCTCATCAATAAATTCAATTGCTAGTTCCTCTCTGTACAATTCTCTCTTTAAAAAAAACTGGTTGGGGTCTAATAAACACACTTGAATACATATATTTAGGGTAGAGAAGCAACATCCTGTAAATATCTTTTGCAGATAGACCCTTGCTGTCCAGAGTCCAGTTATCACCACATGTACATCTCATCAATGCAAGGTCAAGCAAGCAAGATCCATGGCATGCCATAATTGAACTCTTTGCCCTCTCGGTTCCTGCACGTCCAGCTTGTCATCTCACCTGCACATCATGCAAACCCTATCGAATCCTGTTCAAGCATGCAGCTGATTCAATCAAAGTGGATACCAGACTCTAGCCCAAGTTCAATCCAAGTTTCTTAGCAGTCTGTGGTAACTGATAGACCTAAGACTGTCCACGGAAGCTTACAAATGTGCACACCAGGATGAAGAGCCATTGGTCTCAAGCTGTGGGCACGGCAGCGGAAATACACTTGTCGCAACCCCTGATATGAATTCACAACGCCATGTTGCCGATGGACCTAAGCCAGATAGACTAACATTTTTCATACATATCCCTTCGAACGGCACCTCCTCAATGCCCTCCAACACAGGTGCTCTTCCTGTGTCGACACTGACTATATTACTTATATAAATGCCTTTTACTACGGGAAGCGCCCTCCGGTCCCATCCATCATCAGGGTGGTCATTAGATCCTCTACTGAATCTTACGGGTATCTTCACCCTCTCCATGGTAATGTTAGTTATGGTGATATTGGTTATGTATCCACCTCTCCCGATATCAGTCTTCACACGCACTCCAGCTGCTGAATCTCGGACATGCAAAGACTCCACAACCACATTCGATATCCCACCGGACATCTCGCTCCCAATTCCGACCCCAGAGCACGTCGGGGTAGTGCCTGACACCTTTCTGACTATGATGTTTGAGCTTGGACGGGCCATGGTGATTCCATATTGGTCCCATCCGCTCTTCACAGCTACAAGATCATCCCCACTCTCAATGTAACAGTCTTCAATGCAAACGTTTGTGCTCGAGTCTGTGTTATAGAGGAGTAAATTAGCATGGACAGAATTTGTAGAGTAATGCTCGCTTCACATAAACACTAGATTGATTCAGAGAAACGAAAAAGGCTACACACCTGGGTCTATACCATCTGTGTTTGGGGAGTTTAAGGGTGCCAATATCGTCATTCCTTTAATTACAACATTACTGAAAGCAAAGGCAGCACCTGTTAGTTCATCTATATAAGTGAAAACTAAGTAGAAGAAATTATTATGGATCAAGGATAGTTTATATCAATGTAGTCAAAATGCCGCCTAGGCAACGCCTGACCTAGCCAGGACCCCTATTGCCTAGATCATGATCTAGGCAAGTACTCACTACATCTAATTTAATATTATATCATATCAATGGAACCTCACCTCACCTAGGGAACCCCCTATCGCATAGGTGTCGTCTGAATGCCTTGACTACACTTACATATATATATATATGAGCTTCTTGGATGCTACTGATGAATATCACCTAGAGTTTCCACAATTCTCAAGTATAGAAGAAAGGAACATAGAGAAGAAATGTTGGGGAAACCAAACCTGCAGTAAACAGGGTGGATGGTCCAAAAGGGAGAGTTAAGGAATGTGAGGTTGGAGATGAGAATGTTGTGAGAGTTCTTTAGTTCAAGGAGGTGGCCCCTTGTGTGCTCCAATGATCTGTTCCACCATAGATCCCACCACATCTTCCCCTGACCGTCGATTGTCCCGTTCTCTCCTGTAATCCAACCAGCAAATAAACTTCAAATTTTCGTATAGAAAATCTATGCTGGATTTGGAACAAAAAGTTGAACCAGCCAAATAAATGAACCTCTGATTGTGTGTATGTGTGCGTGCATCCGTGCGTGTGTTATAGTACCTCTTACAAAAAAAAATGATCCTAAGAACCTGAATTGTAGACTTATCCGATATCATTTTACACAAAAGAATACTGGATCGTTACGAACATCTGATCGAGTCAAAAAAAAAAAAACAGTAGATCAAACGGGGCTTCTTGCAGAATTTGTAAAATCGATCTACCAGTTCTACTTAGATAAAACCCATAAATGGCAGGTGCATCAAACTTCATGAATTTTACAAACTCTGCATATTTGAGCTGTACCGAGATTAAGAAAAAAACAGAATTACGACTAATAGTATAAAAAACAGTCGCCATTTATATCGTAAAATTGACATAACAAAACAGAGATAAAGGCAATAATAAATTAAAATTTAAGTTAGTGTGGGTACCTGTAATGACAACATTGGTGAGAGCATCTCCATGAATGAGGCTTATGTGTCTCCCTCCCAATCTCTCTCTCCCTCTCCCATAAGATGGCAATGGCTCTATTATAGGCCACTCCTTTGGATTCTTCATAATAAACCCAAACCATAAATTAATTAATTAAATCAAATAAGAACTGTTTGATTAAGATTGATTATATATCTGTACAAGAAAGTGCTTATAGTTTAGAATTCCTACTACCCATTAATCTACATGCTTCATATCTTAATGAATATAGATAAAAATTAGCTTGTTATATCAGAAAAACATATGTACAGGGAACCATGGAAGCTACTGAGTTTTCTAAAAGAAAAACAGAGTTGTTTGCATCAGTTAGTGTAATATCATGACAAAAAAAATATGGGTTTAAGGTGGAAAACTCATGGGCCAAAAGCCCACCATTTGTTTTAAATTTAAATTAAGGAGCTAGAGATTAGTTTAGATTAGATCTCTTTTAAAATCTCTTTAAATTTTAAAAGAACTAAATACAAGAGAGAGAAAGAGAAGAGAGAGATCGCAAGAAAAAAAGAAAAAAATGAAAAATAAGAATTATGGAGAGGCATAGATCAAGTCCGAGAAAACGAGTGAAAAGTTCGAGTCGAAAGTTTTCGAGAGGAAATCAATAATCGTAAAAATAAAAAATCCAGGTAGGTTTTTGCCATTCTTTTTTTTATAATTAATTTGTAGTAAAACAAATAAATGTTTGATAGTGATGACATGTTATTTGAAATTTTCAGAATTATATTAGCATGAAATAATTTTTATTTGTTTATCATTGCGCAAATAATGTAGAAATCTATAACATGAAAATTATGAATAGATGAAAAATATGTGATACAATAATTGTTATGTTGTAAATAGCATGTTATGCATAATTGATGCATTAAGGACGGTTATATGATGCCATGGGTGAGAGTCCTTAAAATGATGAACAGGCCAGGATTGTGGATCCTTTGGTGAAAGGCCTTAAAGCCCTCGAGGAAGATCCCTTGCTTGGGATAGTCAGTTTGACCGAATTGGTACTAAAATCGGTGACGATAGTAAGGCCGAACTGGTGCAAAAATCGAGTCATCATACTTGCATGACTCATAATGTTAATTTACATTTTTGTTAAAGTATTTATATTGCATATCTTTTTATTGTAAATTAATTGTAAGAAAGAGAGTGGATTTTTTCTATTAGGCTTCATAGTTCATTAGACATTTCATGTCAATATTTTCAATATGCAGTAAGGGATGCTTAGAAGTGAAGAAGAAACATGAAGACTTCTCTTGTTATTTAGAATTAATCACAAAATCGATGAACCATGTTTTAGTGTATTTGTTTATTTAATTGAATTTAGTGAATGATGTATGAACTTTGGAAGTATATTATTTAGAATAAGGATTTGATTCATTTATACGTCTTAGAAAGGAATGGGAGGTATGGAGACCAAATTTTAGTTTTAAATATTATAAATGAAATTAATGTGACATTGTTGCTTTCTTGAAATTTTAAATTTAGTTTTGAAATAATATTTATAAAATAATTTTCCGTGAGCAGAAAATTCTGAAATTTTATACGTAGTTCGTAGACTGATAGAAGCATGTCCCTGTAAAATTTCAGGCCAAAATAAATCCGTTTACTATTTCTTTCATAATAATTTTGATGAAAAACGAACCTTCAGAAAAATATGGAATCCGGAAAAGTTCTTATTATATAATAGTGATAAGACTAACATTATATAGTAAAAATTTAGATTACTCCAAATTATATATATTTTTCTAAAAGTTTATTGTATTAGCTTTCTTGAAAGTTATAATTCAATAAAGTCGAAGTTAAGTTTTGTGAGATCCAATTTTTTTTGTATTTACTAGCATCTTAAGTTTTGTCAGTTTGCACAATTTCAGCAACAGAACACTTGGATTGGGTCCCATTTTTTTGTTTTTTTTCAAAAATTGTTATAAAGTGAGACTTATAAAAGTATTTTCAGATCGTTCATCGAGTCTATTTTCTATACATTTATGACATGATCAATTTCGATAACATTTTAATTAAATAAAAATCTGAGAGCACAGATTGGTCAATTTTTAAACCGAATTACAATACACTGAATGAAAAATAAATAATTTAGAAAAATTAGAAATAGAAGGTATTAAATGTAGATTGAAAAACTTTCTTGTAAGTATGTTAAGTCTAAATTCCAGAAGATCAAATATCACGATAATCGATATGCAATCCCCAAGATTTAAAAATTTGAGCAAATGATTGTCAAACTGTGACACTTTTGTGCATAAACCTTTTGAGTACTAATTTGATCAAAAAGAAACTAAATTAATATACTTAAAATACCAATTATTAATTAAATTATTAATAATCCTCACCCCCCCGAATTCTAGATCTCAGGCCGGGCCATAGATAATGGGCTGAGTTGTGAGTTTTTAGAAATCGGGGCATGACAGTTAGACAACTATCATCTCCTTGGCGGTTGGTGGTGTGGCAATTAATATCATGGTTTTTAATTTCGTGAACTTTTGTGTAATTTCGGTCTCGGTCTACCACTCTCCAAAATCAATATAGCTTATTATTTGCCGAATTTATGGAATTTCAAAATTTTGAAACATATACTCTTTGATAAAAATACCGATATTTACTTAAATATACCAACATCTTTTATATATTTATTGTAATTTCGTGAATTTTTTCAAAATTTAGGGTTTTGTTTAAAAAATAAAATAATGATAGTCTGTTACTAAATTACAAATTTAATTGGATGTTTATACTCAAAAGTTTTGGGACTTCAAACATTGCAATATACTATAAGTTTATTTTATAGTTTATAGTTTATAATTGATAAGAATAAAACTAATTGTATGCATAATATAATGTATAAACTTAAACTATGTAATTAAAGTTTATGTGTAAACTATATAATTATAGAATACTAGCGGGCGCATGTGCGATGCACCGTGCACGTGAGAGAGAGGAACGGGGATAAGTGTAAAAGCAATTTTCTCAATTTGTAACAAATTTTAATCAACGTTAAGTGCCATATTCTCATTAGAATATAGTAGAGATAGAGAACATAAGTGTAAGAGTAATTTTTCCATTCTTATTTATTATAATAGTAGTTAATATATAAGTGGATGGATAATTTTTTCATTCTTATAATAGTAGAAAACTAGAAATATAATAGAGGTAAGTTGAAAGATAATTTTATAATTTTCATTATAATAATAGAGAAGATAAGAATAAGAATAATTTTAGAAGATAAGTGTATAGGTAATTTTGTTAACAGTGTCAAAATTCGATAACATCTTTAAGACACTGTACCCTATTTTCAGATTTTGCTAGCTGGTGCAGTGGTGCTCGTAAATTAATCCAAAAATCCCGATAATTGGAATGCGGGTGTAGGCGTGAGGATCGTGTAAAGGGACGTAATCTTCTCTAGTTGTAACCGGTTTTGCCAAAACCGGTTAGACCCCCGTAGGTGGCCACATGTCCCTTTTGACACATTTTAACTGCGGTTAAGATTTACTCATTCCTAGGTTCACTCACCTATCTTTGGTTTTTAGAAAAAAATAATAAAATAATTTATTAACCGTGGTTAAAATTCATTACCTCCTAGGGTTTAAATTTATTTAAATATTTTTTTTCTAAAAACCAAAGTAGGCGGGTAAACCATAAGGGGTGAGTGAATCTTAATAACAATTAAAGGGTGTAAAAAGGGACAAGTGGCCACCTCGGGAGTGTAACCGGTTTTGGCAAAACCCGGTTACAACTGGAGAAGATTACGAGTCTATATTCAAATGCTTTTGGCCGAAATTTTGGAAAATTTTGTTTCGGGATGAAGGTCTGAAATACCCCATATTGCAGGGGTTCAAACCTTGGTTAACATCTAAGAAGGCAGGCAAATCGGTCATTTTCTGTAACTCAGAGGCAGTATTTGATAGTGTGTAGCAGCATCTAATGGCTTCAGTACTGCCGTCTGGTGCATGCTATGTTTGTGGGGTCCATTGATTGTGGGATTATCTTATACAGTTGTCCTTTTTCCTGTTACCGGAGATCCGATCATTAGTCTATGTGTATCGGGTCAACCGATAAGTTGCCTCACTGTAACGTATCGGCGATATTTAACAACAGTAATCAACCTAATTTATTCTTCAAACCTAATTAAAAATCAATGGGGAAATTTGAAAATTAATCCCAATATTGAGCAAGATTAAATCTTTAGTCCCATTAAAGAAGTAAAACAAATAAAAAAAAGATGAAAAATTTCGTACCTGGGAACCCAAAATAACAGCACCCTCTTCAAGAAAAAGTGTGAAATTACTGGTGAGATTGAAGCTACCAGAAACCCATCTTCCTTTCGGGACATTAAGCTGAGATCCTCCTTTATCGCCGAAACGATTCATGTATCGTATCGCCCTCCGAAACGCCTCAGTGTTCGACGTTCTTCCGTCACCTACCCCTCCAAATTCTGATATTGACACCACAAACTTTCTCGGCGGTCCTTGCCGGAAAAACCCAGAACAGCTCCGTGGGTCCACCGGGAAACTGCTTTTGTCTGAATCCATCTCGACCCATATCGGGAAAACCGCTTTGGTGGATATCTGAAGGCACAAAACCACCATAACTGTAAATAGCAGCACCAAAATCGCCCATGAAGGCCTTGTAAAACCACCCCAGATGTTAACAACTAAAGGCTTTTCGGCATCCATAAAGAATCAAAACTCCAAAAGAGGAGAAAAAAATAGAGAGGAAGAGAAAATATGTGTGAATGAGTCCAGAGGGCTATAATCACTTATCATACGTGACGGTGCGTATTGCGCATAGTTAAAAAGTTGTGTTGACATTACAAGGAATGCTAAGCATACTCCCATATTTCACCCTTTTCCAAACGCATGGTTAAAGTGGGTTTACATTAGAGAGGAATGCCAAGCATAGGGCTGGCTGCACTCCAGCCAAGCTAGCTCGCCGGTTCGATCGAGCTAAGCTCATACTGACATTTCATGCTCAAACGAATCAAGGCAAGCTTTTGTTTGAGATCGAAGGGTTAAACAAAGCCAAGTTCAAACAAGACCCTGTTTGATTTGTCTCAGCTTGAAACTCTACTCATTTAAAGTTCAATTCGGCTTGAGCTTGGCTCGGTCTAATATAGATTATAAATTTTTTAATAAATCAATTTAAGAGATAATACAAATAAAATAAATTAGAAGTTAAAATGAAAAAATCCTAACCCTAACAGTCTACTCTCACGGCTGAAGGACTATCCTCAAATCTTTTTTTTTTTTAAATGAATGTATTAATTTTTATAATTTCTTGTATTATAATTTTTTAATATTTTTTAAAACTGAAATCAAGTTAAATTAAACAAAATAATTTTGTGAATCAAGCTGGAGCCAACCCAAGCTTGGCTTGAATAAAGATCGAGCTTGCTAAGCTTGTGAAAGCATAGTCTCACCTAAAGCATACTCCAACCCAGCTTGAATACACCCCTAACAAAGCATACTCTCACAACCCTTCTTATCACCTTTTTAAAAATAATAAAACATAATTTTATGCCAGCCTACTTGTAAGTTCTACACAAAATTACTGTGTTATCCCTATTCTTAGACATTCCCTACTTTCACCTAAAAATTAGGCATCGGATTACCTCTAGCGGACGCTTGAGGCCCAACCTCGGGCGACCCTTTTGCATTCGTCATGTGGCAATAAAAAAGGGAGAGATATCTGAAGTGGGGAGAAGTCAAAATTAGGGGAGAAAATGAAAATGACTTGGATGCAGAAGGGTCGCCCGTGGCTGGGCCTCAAGTGTCTGTCAGAGGTAATCCGATGCCAAAAATTAACTAGCGTCCAAATCATGTCCAATTGTTCAATCACACTCGCAAAGTCCCTTTAATTGCTCTTTTTACTTCTAATTAAAAAGTTTTAACCCTTTTGGTTAGTAGTTTTTTAATATATTTTTTTAAAACCAAGGCTAAAATGTTTAATCCCAAGAATTGGTGAATTTGAACCACAATTATTAAGAGTTAAAAGGGATGCGTGTTGATCTTGATCTGTAGGTGCAATCGAATATAATCGCAACTCCAAAATCTAACACCTATCCTTGTTTTCAATCAAAAGCCAACACTTACCTTGCTTTAAGAGGTGTTTTTGGTTGATTAAAAAATGTCTAGGAGTAGATTAACATGTTACTTGATTTTATTATTATTTAAAAAGGCTGAGAATATGGATTGTGGGAGTAGATTTAGCATTCTTCTTATGTGAAGATGGGACTTATGAGGAGAATGAGGGTATTGCGCACATGGGCGTGTATTAGTGGACTTTCGTTCATGTGTGTGTTTTCGGAAAGTTCAAGAAAAGGTGGCGGAGAAAGCGTGATTCGCTTTTATTCGGTGTGATTTGTGAAGACGATTTACTACTTTTTGAAGGGCGTGTAATGAAACCGCTCTTCACGGGGACCTTCCTTATATCAATTTAGTTAGGAGCTTTGTTACTGTATGCTGGGGTGCATTTGTACTTTTACATGCATGACATGATGTATGACACGTGGTTCATCTGATCATTACAATTCGGACCCACCAGACGATAAATGCATAAAAGAGACCAATTCCTGTATAAAGCACTACAAAAGTCAGTCCAAAGTCTAAACTTTCACGGATTCAAAACCGCCTTTCTATTGTTTTCTCTCTAAAATTATTCTGTCCCAAAAGACCCTTACTTGGTCAGACAAACAAAGTATCCAAAGTTTTAAAACTCTTTTCCCTCCTCCCCTCCGGTGTTGATGGGAATGGGATTTCGTCTGTCCCTAGCCAGATCAAATCCGTCTAGCCCTCATCCCACAGGTTGACAAATGTCCCTTTTAATACTCCTTAACAGTGGTTAGGGTCCACTTAGTCTAATCATATAATCTTTAGTTTTTTTATTTAAAAATAGTATCAAAAATTTAACTACAAGAGTTAAAACGTCTTAACAGGGTTTAAAGGCACTTAAAGGGACTTGTGAGTGGGCACGATTTTGGTTTGGCCAAACCAAACCGCCTGGCTCTTGGCAACCAAACTGCCCCTCATTCCACAAGTTGAAAGAAAAGATAAGATGTGAAACTTCCAAAATTTTCATTGTTTGGTTGTATCAATAAAATTAGAGAAAAAATTGCTCAAAGTCAATTTCTCTTGTTTGGTTGGCGAGAAATATATAAAAATAACATCCTTATTATTTTTGTTAGGAGAATGATTCTTTCTGCGGGAGCTTTCCTCCTGATGGAACGCGCACCACTCTATAGTCAGCTACATGTCCCATTTTAACATCGATTAACTGTGGTTAAGATTCACTTACCCCAAGGGTTCATCTATCTAGCCTTGGTTTTAACTGTGGTTAATATTTATTCACCCCTAGGGTTCATCCATCGAACCTTAGTTTCTTTTAAAAAATTAACCTTAGGTTGATTATGCTTAACCATTATTTAAGAGGACTCTACAAGCTACCACGTGTCACTTTTAACACCCACTAACCATGGTTAAGATTCATTCACCCTTAGGGTTCATTCATTTAACCATTTTTTTAGAAAAAATTATATTAACCTTTGATTAAACCTCACTATAGTTAAAGATAGACTAATAAGAAACATGGCGGCCTGTAGAGGCGCAAATTTGCTAGATGGAACGCGGCAGGGAAAGAATCAGGACCCTTATTTTTGTTGCAATAACTTCTTCCTTTTTTGAGACCCGGGGTGTCCCCAATCCTTCGGTTTAGGACTAATCCCCGGGGGTGTGATGAGCGCCCACAACCCGCCCCACCAAGGTAAGTCCAGAAAACTATGCGGGACTAGCCCCAAAGGGGGAGTGAGGAATGGAGCCAGGACCTCCTACTTGGGGAGTGACCCAGGAACCATTGTAAATCACTATAATTATTATTTTATATAGTTGAATAAAGTTAGACCGCAACCCCAATTTGCGTTGATTAGCAATTGCTAGTGGGTTTGAGAGCCTCTGGCTCCAGAAGCAGTCGCTCACTCAACGGAAAGGAACCTGAACACTCCATCATAGGGACATACATACTGCCGCATTAATTTGTATTATACAAAATCAAAAATAATATTTAATTTATATTTGTCAATGAAATTTTAAGAAAACAATTCTTTTTATCCAAAAATTTGGAAATGACATTAAATTGTAAACTGTTTTTTCTCGGGGTAGATTATATAATTTGTCAAAGGCCCAGGATCCTCTCGAGTTTAAATTGGAGAGACTCTCTCCGGTTTGAACCTCTAGAGGTTGTCACGTGTCTCCTTTGACACCCCTTAACCATGGGTAAGGTTCGCCCATCCATCCATCCTTGTTTTTTTTTTATATATTAATTATTATTTTTTAAATTAAAAAACTGTTTTTAGAGTTTTTTAATATTAAAAACAGTTTTTAATTTTTAAAAAAAAAATTAATATTTTATAAAAAAAAACCAAGGATGAATGGGTGAACCTTAGGGATGGGTGAACCTTACCCATGGTTAAGGTGTGTCCAAGGAGACACGTGGCGACCTCTAGGGGTTCAAACCAGAGAGAGTCTCCTCGGTTTGAACTCGAGATCGAGGATCCAGAGCCTTTGTCAAAAGGGGAGATTTTTCTTGTAAAAGACCATCTTCTCCCATATAAAACAGAAAGTACCTTCCATGTGCTCTATTTCTCCATTTTTCTTTCTTTTTATGTAATTACAAGATAGAGATGCATGCCATATTGCATAACCCATGTTAACAATCTTCATCTAAGCCTCCAAATAGAAAATTATTCTTTCCGCTACCAGTTTAAGAGGATTCGAGCGATTGAATCCGAATACAGTAGCAGTTGAGATGAGCTTGAAACGAGGGTTTTTGCTTCATTGAATAACAGACGCATCAAAAAATAGATGCATCAACAAACGGAGAGAATGAATCTCTAATTTACATAATCACGTTTCAATCCGTTTGAATCACACTCATCTTTAACGGCCATGGGAATGAATCTGTAAATTATCAAGGCTTCAATTCACTCAAAAATGATGAGTATCAGCATCTCTAAAAACGCTATTTCTCTGAGAAAACAGTGCATTGATCATGAACTCGGAATTACATGACGACGTTTGTTGGAATGAACATAAGAACATTCGCCAAAGGAGCTCGCCGGAGTACAGTAGTCGGAAACAAAGATGAAGAATGAGGAAGAATAAGAGGCGACGAGAGATGAGGGCCTCGGATTGTCTCTGGCGAAGCCAGAAAGGGCTCTCGGGGTTCCATACATTGTGCGGCAGCTGGCAGCAAAATGGGGAGAAGTCATTTATTTTCTCCCCATGATTTTTGACTTCTCCTCATTTGATATCTCTTCCCCTTATTCTCACACACTTATCGCCACATGTCTATTTGTGTGTGGAGAATTCAAAATCATGGGCCGCATGATTTTGACTTCTCCACCACATGTCACCCCTAGATAAGCCCTTTCTGGCTTCGCCAGAGGCAAGCCAAGGCCGAGATGAGAGGTGTGTTAGAAATAAACCCGATAATTTTTTCTCCCCATTTTCTTCGATCTTTATTTCCTTTTCTTTTCTCTCCAAAATCCAAGCTTTATGTAAGGATTTTCTATCTAGATTTTGAGAGAAATTTTTTTAAAAAATTTCTCTTAATTTTCCTTTCCTTCTTTCACTTTCTAGGTAACCAAATAATATAAAACAAAATTTTCTTCCAATTTTTTTTTTCTTTTCATATTTTCTCGACAACCAAACTCAGGTTCAATAATATAATCTTAGTTTTTCTTTAAGGTATTTTCGTAAACCCTTTCTTCTATTTGTAAATACCCTTTTTGTGATTTTATATTTTGTCACCGTTAACTTTTAAATCTTTTCCCAAATCCACCGTTCCACCCATAACTTAATTAACATATGTTAAATTTTGTTATGAAAATACTATTTTAACTTTATTTTTAATGGATCCAGCGAATGCGTCTCTAAAGGTCACCATGTGTCTTATTCATCTCCTTTTAACTGTAGTTAAGTTTAATCAATGTAGGATTGATATTTTTTAATTAAAAAAAATCAAGATTAGATAGATGAACCCTAGGGGTGAGTGAATTTTAATCACAATAAATGGGTGTTTAAAGGGACACATGGTGGCTTTATAGAGCTTTAATTGGGGTTAAACATATTCAACCTAAGGATAATATTTTTTTCTTCTAAAAAACAAGTTAGTTCTATAAAAAAAAATAAGGTTAGATGGATGAACACTAGGAGTGAGTGAAAGGAACACATGGTGACTTGTAAAGCCCCCTTTAACTGTTATTAAACATAATCAACTTAATGTTAATATCTTTTTATATTTTTTCTAAAATTCAAGTTTAGATGGATGAACTCTAAGGGTAATTGAATCTCAACCACAGTAAGCGGGGTGTTAAAAGAGACATGTGGCGGCTTGTAGAGTCCTCTTTAACTATGGTAAAGCATAATCAACCTAAAGTTAATATTTTTTTTCTCTAAAAACAAAGGTTAGAAGAATGAATCCTAGGGGTGAATGAATCTTAACCACAATTAACGGGTTCCAAGCATTTCTTTAACGAAACGTTTGTACAAATCTCATTGAAATAGAAATAAATAAATAAGGTAAAATGGTCATTTCATGAAAAAATTAACATTCCTTAACTAATTTAGGATTGAAGAGTAGATTTGTAAAAGATTTAAAAGTTAGTAGGGGCAAATTACAAAATCACAAAAGAAAATGGGTATTTATAAATAACTGAAAAAATAGGGAGTTTTTCACACAAACAAAAAAAAAAAAACCTTTCTTTTTACTACAGCAGTTCAAATGTCTTAAGA
This sequence comes from Tetracentron sinense, assembly GCA_015143295.1. Classification (NCBI taxonomy): domain Eukaryota; kingdom Viridiplantae; phylum Streptophyta; class Magnoliopsida; order Trochodendrales; family Trochodendraceae; genus Tetracentron; species Tetracentron sinense. The sequence continues at coordinate 20,364,219 of CM026556.1, read as the reverse complement.
CTCTTAACAGGATTAAAAGGCCAGTTAAACGGGATCTGCGAGTGGGCCAAAATCAAATGGTACCCATCATTTCTTCTCATCACTAACCTTCCTAATATAATCCCTTCCCCATGCAAGTTCTTCTCCCATTATTTATAATTAATTAATATTTAAAATATTTTTGAAAAGTAAACCATATAATTACAACCTCCCCTAGATTTCATTATTATTATTATATATATATATTTTTGATAATAAGCGATATCATTTATTTATCTATGTCAGGGTGAGAGGGTTAGGTGGGTTAGAGCTTAAGGGTGGACACTCAATGGCCACACCAGGACTCGAACACGACTCACTCCCCCCCAAAGGGAGATACACTACCACTGGGACAAACCCAGGCGTGTACCTCCCCTAGATTCATGGACTCCCCATCTTTAGACATTATGTCACTATAACACACACTCTCACTCACTCACTCACTCTCTCTCTTTCTATCTCTCTCTCTTGCGTGTTATGCGGCTTGTGCCTACCAATAGAAGATGGGTCCCTCCAATTTCTTTGACCTTAAAACACAAGTGATTCTTCTCTTTAAGTAGGTCTTACTACCTTAATTAGCATAATTAAATTAATTTATTAAATAAAATTAACTTTTTTGAGTCTAAAGAATATGAAAGGAATATAGGCTTCAATAATTCATATTCCCACTACATCTCCCCTTTATCTAATATCTAATAGCCCTATCGACTTCAATTCACTTTAAGAGTAGAAACTCCCTATGCCTCTTATCTCTCTCTCGGCCCCTTCTTCTCATCTCCCGATACCTTAATGTAATCTTTCTCTAACTCCTATAAAACCGACCCCTAAATTACCAATCAATTTCAAATATTGTATCTTCAAATGAGATTCTCTTTCTCTTTCAGTGGTATAAGTGAGTGAATATCATGGATGTCACTAGACCAGTTGAGAACAGTATTTGGCTCGAACCCCCACCTGAAATTGGACAAGTGCATGCATGCCCGAGAATGAATGAATTGTGATATTGCGCCGAATAAGCCATTGGCCATTGAGACTTTAAGGATTCGTTCGTTTTGCAAGAAATTGGTGGAGGAAAAGAAAATAATGCTGTGTTTGGTTGCCGAGAAAAATTGAAAAAGAAAAGAAAAGAAAAGAAGAGAAAAGAAAAGAAACCTTCAAATTTTCTGTCGTTTGGTTGTCTAGAAAATAAGAGAGAGTTAGGGAGAAAGTTATTGAGAAAGTAATTTCTCTTGTTTGGTTGCTAAGAAAATATATGGAAAAAGTATATTTGTTATTTTTTTACCACAATAATCGTTCTTAATTTAAAATCTGATATGTGTAATCATTAAAATTTACATATACATCTTCATAGAATGTTATTTATGATTAAAATTAGAGCAACCAGAAATTAAAATAATCATTAAAATAACATTCATAGAATGTTATTTATGATTCAATATCACTTTCTTCTCTCCTGACACAGGTTGACTCCGCTTCTTTCTATTTGCTTCTTGTGACTTTGACCACTAATATGAGAGAAAAGTTCAGTGCAGCTTCTCTGTAATCTGTATTTGGTCAAATTGATCTACTTGCTTCATCACCCCTCTTCATTTGGGGACTTTGTTTGATAAGCATGTAAACAAATATGATTAGAGGTGCCATCAAGGTCTTTTCTGGATTAGTTTATGGCAATCTGTTATCAAAACAAAGAAGAGGTGTATCTTGCTATCGAAAGAAGGCACCATTTATCCTACAGAAATCGGCAGTTTGAGATTGGGGAATTGCAACCTAGCTATGAATACATGTTGTCAACATGACCAGATTTATGTAGTAATACATGTTGTCAAAGTGAACGCCAAGAAAGGTTTGAAGTTCTGCATTCATGGTACTAATTCAAATCCACTAATTGACTGCAAAAGCTAAATTTGCAGTCAAATCTAGCTCTTTAACTGAAATTCTTAAAAGCTTAAACAAAACTAACCATTACCCAAAACTAAAACTATAATGTCAATGTCTCATTCTCATGTTCAACCACTCCAGTCGTTCTTCAGGTGGGTAAGCAAGGAAGACCTTCGCTCTCGTCACATTCTCAGCTACGTAATCAAATGCTCTCATTAGGAAAGAACGGTCTACTCCCTCAATCTTCATTATCTCTTCATATAGCTGGTCATAATTGATATTACTTTTGTCAAATGATTCCAACAATTTCTCAATCTTGTTTCCCAGTTCTTTAATTTTCTCAGCAATAACATCGGAACTCCGAGTTCTCTTATTATTACACTTTAAGCCTGAAGAAGATGTAGTTCGAGAAGCAGGCACCAGTTGCGTACAAGTATCGGCTAAATCATCACCTGTCTCTCCTTCAACTTCTTTATCGAGTGAAACAAACTCATCCATGTTGTCAAGGTTCCTTGCCTCTTCTTCCCTAAAACTCCGCATTGTCTCCTTGGGTGTAAATGCACCAACCCCAGTTGCTTGATCCGTGCCATAAATAATAAGCAATTTGTCGTAATTATGGATAGGCTTGTAGTGGAATTGTTTTGCATCAGGGTGTGCCTACGTATTGACATTACATACAAATATTGTTACTATAAGCTTCATATTCAAAATAAAAATAAATAAAAGAAAATTAAAACTCACATCTATGTATGTGCTCCACACAGTAGGCTCGGCATCAAATGTCTTGCTCATATCATTCCAAGAAAACCCACTACCATTCCTCATAAGTTCTCTTAAAGTTGCAAAGTTCTTCTTAATCGTCTTTAAGCGATTTTTGATATGTTGAGTTGTGCAATTTATTTGAAATTTATCATTCATTTCTTTTCAAGCTGTTGTATAAGCAGGAACTTTAAAGGCTTTATCAACCTTTAGACCAAGTTGCCCCTGCACTACTAGTACGTCAATAAGACAATTGTCCATATCTTGAGTCCAAGACAAGTTCTTTGTCTTATCCTTCTTGGAACTTGTCTCCACTTGATGAATATTCATACCTAAATACAGTAAATTCCATAGCCAGAAATCAAAGTCCAAAAACGAGTTCCAAACATGAAATTCAACAACATCAATCAATTGGCCTGGAAAGATTTCAGCTAGAGATCAATTATGGAAGAAGATGAAAATTCTTTCCGCTGCATCAAGTCTTTGAATTGCAGTAACAAGAAAATAGTTACCAAGCTTTGGTCGATCCTACAAACCAGTCAAGAAATCAGTAAGTATAGCCACTGAAGGACAAACGGAAACAGAGAAATGAATATAAAGAAGCAGAAGAACCAAAAGCAACAATTTCTAAAAACCTGAGAAGTGAAGATAAGCATCCAGGTTCTCCCTGGTGACTTTAATCCACCTACAGTATCCAACAATTTCTAAACACTATGGGCCCCTCTTGCATCTACTCTTAGATCTTTTGCATCTCTATATCCTTTAATCAAGTTGTGCAATTAATATATGAGAGTCAATACATGACCTTTATGGATAATGTTCTGATCAATATGGATCCCATACCGGTAAGCATGGTGTGCTCAAATTGACACTGACAAGTAATGTCATATTGGTCGATACACTCACCAATCTGCAAGTTGCCTCATCATATGATTGGAATTATCTCATGTCTGACATATATACATTTTTGCTATTTGCTACCAAAAGAATGTCAGATTGAATGTGTAGTGGATGTTTCATGATCATGCATAAGGTTTAAGTTGGCTTTCATTTATGTACATTTTTTTGGTGGAGGAATCCACCATAAGTAAATGGTGGATTTTTCATGTTCCATAAACAGGATCAATAGCAGCTGCCATATAAATAATATAAGCCAGAAAGAAAAATTATGCATACAAGGACTAACGCCATCGAAATAAAATATTGCAGTTGGTGTCATCAATCCTATTGAAAATATTTCGAAATCTAGTTGCTATGGTCTTTCAATCTACTCCAATTGCTTTTGGTCTATGCCACATCCAAAAGACAAGAGACCTAGTAAATGGTTTGAGTCGATGAATTAGTGGGCCAAGTATATAGTAAATGGGTAGGATCCAGCTTTGCTGGATTTACTCAAGTCAGGATCAGCATATGTTTCTTTGTTTAATAAGCAGTCAAACCTACTAAAAAGCCAGCATGGAGCACCTAATTTATACTTTGCATATCACCAATCCATCCAGCTACTTTCCTTTCATTCAACTTCACCATTTACAGTTCTTATGAACAACATTTCTATCAACTAAAGATACATACATAAGAAAAGAAAAGAAAAAAACAAATTTTTTTTTCAAGATCTAAACTCACCTTCATAGTTAATACCAGAAGCAGAAAGATTTGCAGAGAACCCCTCCATCCATGCCAAAACTAGTAAACTCACTATCCAAATAGATATACCCCTTCTAGCCATGCTTTGTTTCCAGTACAGAAACCAATATTTCACAACCAAAAGCCACATTCCAAAACTTGTAAATGCTGCAAATAATAGTCTAAGTGATAATACAAGATCAAAAGGGCACAATCCTTGATAATATTTTAGGAAATTAGTTAGCCAAATTTGGTCTTGGGCATATTTGAGGCCAAAATTGGCAAGGTGGTTCACTACCATTTAGTCATGGATCGATCAATGTCCGAATCCTCCATCGTGGCAGCTCCTTTCTATTCAAAATATCTATTCAATCTCCTTCTATCCGTGACTACTCTGCTCAATGAAAGCAATATTTGCAATGTCCATGCTTCACTCCAAACTATAAGAATATGGGTTAGAATTGGAGAACAAATAGGTCATTCTCGAGACATGCAGGTAACTACCATTAGGGCATAAAATTATGTCGTCCAAACTATGTACATTTCTGAGGTCCAGGTAGGGTGTAAGAGTAGTAGCATTACAGTCATAGAGCAGCACCAGATGAATATTGTTACAGTTTTGTAGTCTGCTTGGTTTTAGAGCTAGTAAATCTTGTTGTAATAAAAAACCCATTCATGCTCACATATTCGGTACAGTTAAAGAAAACAGAAACTTTCTGAAATGCAGCAAAAATCAATCAAAAATCAATCAGAGGCACTAAGCTACACTACTTAAAAACGATGCCTATTTGGGATTTGTGAGTGAAATAGGATTTAGCAAAATTTTACATGGCTGCCAGCCTGATGTAACCTTCCATTGGCTGGCAATGCAGCACAGAACATGGCATTGACCGATTTTGTAGCAAACTAATTATTTGTAAAGTACAAGGGCAATGTATATGGCCTCATAGCTAGAAGGGTACCTGTATTAATGGGAATTTAAATGTATATTTAGGATGTGTTGGGTCGCGTAGAATTGAAGCACTTCCTCATCAAAGGATTATATTATATGATCCTATCCATATACACAACAATAAATAACGGCATGAAAGTCTGTATTTCAAATCAAAGTCTTCAAAATAACAAAAGATTAACTTCTATACCCTCTTAATCAGTATATCAACTTCTTGCTTTGCCATTCATTGACATTATGTCTGCTAACCTCATGTTTCAGTAAGACTATAAGGAGTTAATCATATCGCTTATTGATGAGTTAACATATAATCATGCCACATCTTCTCAGCTATATTTTGCCTTAAAGTAGCACCTTCTCTAGAATCATCACTTCTATTCGTCTGAGAAACAACACCCTCTCGAGTCACCTCTTGCATCATAAGCTCCTAGTCAACTTCAGCCAAAAGCGTGTCATCTGGATTGACATCCATGAGAAAATTATGAAGGATGCAACATGCTTGCACAATTCTTACTTGCGTTGCAAAAAGATAATTTGGTTCAATTCCATTTCCTATAATAGGAAACCACTTCTTCAATACCCCAAAAGCTCTTTCGATTGCATTTCACAAAGAAGAATGTCGAAGGTTAAAAATCTCTCTCGCATTCTCAGGTTGATGGTTAGTATACTCTTTAAGATGGTAACAAGTGTTTCGATATGGTGCAAGAAATCCACTTCACAACTTGAACACCGCATCAACCAAGTAATATTTACCTAAGACCAAATGAGAAGTTTGGTTACTTCACAATGATAATGTTATCTAAAATAGGATAACATATTTTAATGCTAAATGTTAATTACCTTGAGGGACAATTAGCTTGTCCTCCCTCATTAAAGCAGAGTTTAATACTCCAGAATCAGAAGCAGAACCTTCCCAACCGGGAAGGATATAAGTGAATTTCAAATCAAATGAGCATACAGCCAAGATATTCTGCGATGGATAATCTCTTCGACCTCGATATCTTGACACATCTTCTTTTGATACTTTTACACGAATCTATGTCCCATCAATTGCACCTATGCAATCCAATCATAAATGTAATATTATTTTTTACCTTATAGAAAATTACATGTAATTTTCCTAACCTATCATTTGAATTGTGTTTACCTTGAAATATGGCCAAAATCTATCATTGTTTTTTTATCTCTGAGGGAATTTTCGATCCATCTGGCTGCTTAAGAAGTGAATCTTCAAGGCTTATAATTGCTCGTAACACTTGGTGAAAATGGCAACTCACGGTCTCGCTAGAGCGCCTAAAGTGAAAACCTATTGTTCGATTCTTCACATTATGCGATATAATATGGAGGAACTTTGCAAGTTGCTCCTCCACAGAACTGTGCACATTATCATGTAGACGATTTGTTCCCCTTAGTATGTAAACCAATCTGGCAAATGCATCTTTGCAAATTCGTAGTTGGTTGCGACAATCAATTTCTCTCTCATCGACTAGTTGTCTCATTATATCATTCATTGTTGTTTCACCGTTGGTCGATGACAACTTATCCAAATAATATTGATGGTGGTGTACTACTGCAATGCATGCCGCATAAGCTACATATGCAGCTACCATAGCAGCAACACCTTTTTTTTTCCTTTCCAAGTTATCCTGATTTTCCATCTAGAATTTCAAGAACCTAATAACAATAATTAAAGCAAATTAATAAGTGGCAGGTCATGATCTCAAGGATAATTAAAGCACCAAGAGATAAGCATACTTGACTCTAAAAAAAAAAGTTAGGAACAAGTGGTTATACACCATTTGACAGATCACACTTATTTATGTCAAAAGCAAGGGAATAAAACGATACAACTATGGAATAGAAGAATGCAATATGTCAAAATTATAAGTGAATTACGTCAAAAGGTGGTGTCTTCATTTTAGGTAGATTAGTATTTCAAATAGCAATATAATGTGTGGAAAGATTAAAAGATTGGACAATATGTATTTAATTAATTTTTTTTATAAGTAACAAAAAAAAAAAAAAATTTTAGTAAAAATCAGCTTAGTCAAAGTGCCTTGGGGATTCTTAGATTATAGGAAATTTATTGGAATCCATTTGTTTCGACAACACATCATTCATCAATTAAAACTTTACACGGTAATTCCCACAAAAGAACTATCTAACACACTTCCTGATATAGATGAATTTTCAGCAGCCTAATAACAATCCATAGGTGATAGGATACTAATTGGAACTCGTTTCTCAACAACACATCACTCATCAATTTAAACTTTACATTGTAATTCCCACAAAAAATATTATCAAACACACTTCCTGATATACATGATTTTTTTTCAGCAGCCTATAGCAATCCCTTCACTTGATATCCAGATAAAGGGGAAAGGAGTAAGAACCAGATGAACATGGGCAATGAGATTAACGAATACTAATCTTCCCAGACAAAAAAATAATAAAAGAAAAATGAAGACCCATTAAGATCCATCCATACCTCATATTTAAAAAATTGGATGAATGAAAACCACATAAATAATTTATAGATTCTTGTCAAAAAATCTGATTTCACTTCTCATATTTCAACAAAAATTCGCAAGAAAAAACAACCCCAACTAAAAAGAACTCATTTCAACAAATCCAATCACATTTCATCAACACAAGGCATCACATAATTTTTTTTTTAAAGGGAAAAAAATCTACAAGAATAATATAAAAAAAAAATAGTTCTCAAAGCAAAAATAATCACTTACAGTATGTAATTCTATTAATGGTCGAATATGCAAACTCACCTAAAGATAAGATCAAAGAACTGTACAGCTCTACAGTCCTGCAATCAAGTTAGGCAAGCAATTGTCGAACTTCAAATCTAAATAGTAACTCAAGTAAATAGGGAAAAATAAAGCTTAAATGGGGTTTAGGATTTTGAAAATTTTAAAGAATGAGATAAACCCTAGAGCTTGCTTAGCATATGCAGTTAATGAAATGAAAGTGGTTTTACCTAGTTTAAGATCTGGTAGTTGGTATAGCAGAATCTAGGAAGCAAAAAAGATGTATTAAAGTCTTGGGGACTGATTTAGTCCATTGAGACATTTCATCAAACACCTTCTGTCCGAAATGTGTTAGGGTTCAAAATCATGAACCAAATCACAAACAGAGGGAGAGAGAGCACTCAACCCAACTGAATATGAAAGGGAGAATGAACAAGGAGACAAACGAATAGATAGAGAAAGGCGAGAGAGCGAAAGAGAGAAGAGAGAGAGGAGAGAGAGAGGTACCTGAACCAAGTCTTCGGAGTCGCCGGATTTGCCGAAGTCGCCGGAAAAGTTGCTAAAAATCAACTGCTGGTCGTGAAGAGGAGTGAGGAAGAAGTGGAGAAGAAGAGACGTGAAGGGGTTGAAATAAAAACCCCCGATTTTTTTTCTCTCCGCTTTCTCTCCTCTTTCTTTTCTTTCCTTTTCTCTTTAAAATCCAACCATTTTGTAAAGATTTTGAAATCCATGTTTTGAGAGAAAATTTATAAAAAATTTCTTTCCTTTTTCTTTTCCTTCGTTTGCTTTCTTAGTAACCAAACGACGGAAACTTCAATTTTCTTTTCCACCTTCATTTTCTCAGCAACCAAACACAGCATAAGAGAAAATAAAAAGAAAAGAAAGTGATAGAAAAGAAAAATGAATTTTCTTTTGGGTGTTTGGTATCAAAGAAAAGAAAGTGAAAGAACATAGATTGATATTTCTAAATTACCCTTCCTAATAATTTATTTTTACATGAAATGTAATAGATGATGTGACATTAGTTAATGTTAAAATAGGAATTCAAAACTTTTAACATTACTTTCTTGCAAAAGAACCTACATTTTTGAAGGAAAATTTTGAAAGAAGGTTATGCACTAAAAAAACAAAAATCTGTAGGCCCCACAGATTCTTACAATTTCTTTTCCTCTCAACTGAACACTTCTCTCCCCTATTTTCTTTTACTTTATTTCATTTTCTTGGCAAACGAACACACCCTTACCCTATGTTTGGTTGCCTAGAAAATAAGTGACAACAGAGAAAAGAAAAGAAAATTAGACAAAACACAACTGCAAATTGTATTAGAAATTAGAAATTTTCTTTTCTTTTCCACGTTTTCACCTATTTTCTCGGTAGGAAGAGGAAATAAGGGGTGTAGTGCAATGCAGAGAAACACGTGCTTGCCTTTTCACACCTTGCATGTTACTTTGAATTCTCTTGAAAACCATCATTTGTTCATAACCTACAGTTTCTATGAACTCGTTGACATTTTCTCTGTCCGTTTTCGTTTTATCTTAATCTTCTTTTTTGAAATTCTTATTGTTGTTGGTGTGTAGGAAGAATGATGATTATTGTAGTATTTTATGAAGAGTTGATTTGACAAATTTTCTTCTGAAAATGTTGGTCAAATTTCAATGAAATCTATGTGAACATGGATCTAATATCATTTCAAATTGTCATGAAAAATGAAATATTTGCAAAAACATAGCTTAGGGGCCGTTTGGATACACTACCCTTTTTCTATTTTTAAAAACTGGAAAAACGACTTTCTGTTTTCAAATTTTTTAAACAAGAAACACGTATGACATTACTAATTATTACTTATTTTTAAAAAAAGAAAAACAAAAAAACATGTTTGGTAAATATGAACATAATAATGAGTAAACAATTCCAATCCGTGGTGTGGTGGTGGATGGTGAGATGGGAGTAGTGGGTGGTGGTGATGGTGGTGGGTGGGTGGTGGTGTGGTGAGTGGTGGTGGTTATGTCATGCCCCGAAACCCTTATACACAATATACCTTATATTTGTATAAGTTTTCGAAACGTGAACTTGGGATAAATCCTAATAGTGAATGGATTTCATAAACATACTGTCGCGACCCAAAACCCACCCTAGGAGTTAGAGTGAATCTTGGACGACTCAATCATGACTTACATGACTTGCTTGACAAACCAACCTGCAAAAACCCACAGAGCATATACAATAGAGGACATTATAGCGGAAATATAACTATAAAACACAGCGGAAGTCTAACAAACCTCTAAGTATATACATATGGTCCAAGTTTATACAAAAAGTAACCAGAAGAAAGTGCGGACAGACCCGCCAAAATACATGGATATAATCTCTCATCTCACCCACAGCTAATCCACTCAGAATCTACAACCACCTAATGGTAACCCTCTACCGGAGGTTCCTCAAAAGGCTCCTCGACGTACTCCTCCTCCACCCATGGACTCGGAGCACAGATATCAAATGGAGCAGCTGCTCCGCCGTCACCTGCCGACATAAGAAGTACGGCTGAGCATGGAATACTCAGCGGGTACTAAGCACTAACCAATAGTCATAGCATACAGATAGCATACATAAAGGAGGAAGCAAGTTGCATATATAGAACATGAACAATTTATATCATACAAGGAAGCAAAAACAATTTATAATCATGCTTGTATTTCGTAGAAAGCCGATGAAACCTCTTGAAAACATCGTGCACTTGACTTGACTTGAAAATACAATTTCCGTGCTTGAAACTTGTTATGTTGTCTTATCTTGTCATATCATGCGTGTCATGTCATGTCATGCGTGTCATGCGAGTATCATGCTTGCTTGTTCATAATTGAAACATGTTCACATGCCTAGTTGCCGTTCATAGTCCGTCACAACTAGTACCCTATATGCAGATGGGCATGCCTAGTTGCCGTTCATAGCCCGTCGCAACTAGCATCCATGCAGAATGTGAATGCCTAGTTGCCGTTCATAGCCCGTCGCAACTAGCATCCATGCGGAATGTGAATGCCTAGTTGCCGTTCATAGCCCGTCGCAACTAGCATCCATGCAGAATGTGTGATGCTATGTTATGCGTGTCATGCCATGCTATGCTATGCGTGTCATGCAATGCTATGCATGTCATGCGAGGGGATGGGAGACCTTTCCCTATGCAATGCATGATTGTCTTGCCCTTGTCAAAAGCGAAGTGAAACATATCTTAGGATATGCCCCACCTCTACGTCCCATACTCAAAACATCGGTAAATCACGTCATTTCATGCGTGCTCGTGAGATCGTGTGCATACTTGCATTTGGAATTAAATATAGCAATTTGGGGTAATTCACAAAGCATAGCATATAGCAATTTAAGTGAGTAATAATCTACGCATTTTAAGAAATGTAGGAAACACACTATCATGAACCCTAACAATTTAAAGAGCAATCAAGCGTAGGTTCCCTTAATTTATCATTTATTTTGTTCACCTTGGCATTTCATCAAACATGGGGTGTGTTCATTATTCACTTAAACCTAGATCATGCTTTTCTAGGTGGGTTATGCTCACATCACACTTGTATGTTCATTATTAGTACAATGCCCTTTCCCATTCGTTCATCACATCATCCACACGGCATCCATTCGCCAACATCCATCTCCATTCACCATTCATACCACCAATCTCATAACACATATATATGTGAAGGAAGACAAGAAGAAATAAAGGCAAAGAGAAGCTATAACTAGGAGGGTAGTAAGAAGTACCGACCTTGATCAAGTGGGGAAGAAATCCCCTTTTCCAAACGACCGTGAGTTGCTGCCCTAGCTTGGAACACGAGCTCCACACGAGCTTGAGCCGAGATCTTGAAGGAAAACGTACTTGAGGATGATCTAGGGTCTCAAACCCCTTTGATTTCTCTTCAAAATGGAAACCCTAGGTTTAGGAAAACCTTCTCCTTTCTCTCTATTCTCCCAAATCTTCTAAAGGTTGAGAATGAGCCCTAAAGGCTCGGGCAATCCTATATAAGAAAGGGTATAACACCCGAATGCCGAAAATGCCCTTAGTGAAAATTCTGTAAAACGCGAGGACCGAGCGATCGGTGTTAATGACCGATCGATCGGTTGCCTACCGATCGATCGGTTTCATAACCGAGCGATCGGTTGAAATTTCACTCTCTGGAAAATTTCTCCATACAAACTTTCTGACCGCGCGATAGCTACCGATCGATCGGTTATGGACCGATCGATCGCTGACTGGACCGAGCGATCGGTTCTCTGTATGTCTGGACTGTTTTGACCATATCTTTTGACTCGCTCGTCGGATTTCGACGATTCAACTTGCGTTGGGTTCGTCTTTCGAAAACGCACATTTCTGACGTTTCGGAATTTTCGATTTCTCCTTTATTTATTAATTAGACTACAAAAATGGCCAATTAGCTACGAAGGTGCTATTCATTAAGGATGAAAAAGTCCGGGGTGCTACATTCTCCCCCCCTTACAAAAATTTCGTCCCCGAAATTTGGACGATACATACATGCATCAAATCAAAACAAAATTATAAGCCATATGAACAAGTCTATTCAAACAACTCGGGATACTTTGCTTTGACTTCGGCTTCACGCTCCCACGTGGCTTCTTCTCGGGCATGATGTTGCCATTGCACGAGAACCAAAGGGATTGTCTTGTTGCGAAGCACTTGATCTCTCCGATCCAATATGTGAATCGGCTTCTCAACCAACGTGAGATCTTCTCGAATTTCCAACGGTTCCAATTCTAGTACATGTGAAGGGTCCGCAATGTACTTCCGAAGCATAGACACGTGGAAAACGTTGTGAACCGCGGCCATGTAAGGTGGAAGAGTTACTCGATAAGCAACTTCGCCAACCCGCGTGATAATCTCAAACGGTCCAACATAGCGAGGACTAAGCTTGCCTCTTTTGCCGAATCTCATAATCCCTTTGCTAGGAGATACTTTCACAAAGACTCGATCCCCTACTTGAAATTCCAAGTCCCTGCGGCGCGTGTCTGCATAGCTCCTTTGGCGATCTTGAGCGGCTTTCAACCGATCCCGGATGATCTTGACTATACTAGCTGTTTGTTCAATCAACTCCGGACCAAGTACTTTTCTTTCTCCTACCTCATCCCAGTAAAGAGGAGACCTGCAGCTTCGCCCATACAAAGCCTCAAACGGAGCCATTTGGATACTCGCCTGATAGCTATTGTTGTAGGCAAACTCCACCAAAGGCAAGTGCTCTTCCCAACTGCCTTTGAAATCCAGCATACAAGCCCGAAGCATATCTTCTATTACTTGGTTCACCCTCTCGGTTTGTCCATCCGTCTGTGGATGAAAAGCAGTACTGAAATCAAGTCGGGAACCCATAGCTTCCTGAAAGCTTTTCCAGAATCGTGATGTGAATCTTGGGTCCCGATCCGACACAATACTGACAGGCACTCCGTGCAACCTCACCACTTCCTTGATGTACAAAGCAGCTAACTGACTAGAGTTGAAAGTAGTTCGGTAAGGCAAGAAGTGAGCGGACTTCGTCAAACGATCCACTACTACCCATATCGCATCTGAACCCCTTGCCGTCTTTGGCAAGCCAACTATGAAATCCATGGATATGTTCTCCCATTTCCACTCGGGAATCGGAAGGGACTGTAATAGACCTGCGGGCCGCATGTGTTCTGCTTTCACCTGTTGGCACACCAAGCACCGTGCTACATATTCCGCAACCTCCCTCTTCATATTCCGCCACCAAAAGTGACTCTTGAGGTTCCGGTACATCTTCGTACCCCCTGGATGCACAGTGTACTTTGCCCGGTGGGCTTCATCCATAATCTCCCTCCGAAGGTTTGCATTGGCTGGAACACACAGCCTTCCCTTGAATGTGATAGCACCTCGGCTAGTAAGAGAGAAGTCCTCACTACCTTTAGCAACTTCCTTGTCCCGATAAGCCAACAATTCAGCATCCGTGGCTTGGTATTCTTGGATCAAATCTATAATGTATGGCCGAACCGTGACATTTGCCAAGATAGGACTACGGACAGAGTCATTCACACTAATGTCCAGATTTGCCAAGTCTTCAAGTAGCTTCCATTCTTGCACTAACATGCATGCTAATAACCCCGGAGGTCTTCTACTCAAAGCATCAGCCACTACATTTGCTTTACCCGGGTGGTATTGAATGGTACAATCATAGTCCTTCAGGAATTCCATCCAACGCCGTTGCCTTAGATTCAATTCCTTTTGGGAAAAGAGGTATTTGAGACTCTTGTGATCCGTATACACATAGAATTCCACCCCGTATAAGTAATGTCGCCAGATCTTGAGCGCAAACACGACAGCGGCAAGCTCTAAGTCGTGCGTGGGGTAATTCTTCTCATGCTCCTTCAATTGCCTCGATGCATAGGCAATGACCTTCTTGTGTTGCATAAGCACACATCCAAGTCCAACGTGTGAGGCATCACTGTACACCTCATACCCAAGAGGTCCGGATGGCACTGTAAGGACAGGAGCTGTAGTAAGCCTCTTCTTCAGTTCCGTGAAACTGATCTCACACTTGTCGCTCCAAACAAACTGCGCATTCTTCCGTGTTAGGTGAGTAAGCGGTGCTGCAAGGCTAGAGAAACCCTCTACGAATCTCCTGTAGTAGCCTGCCAGCCCAAGAAAGCTGCGTATCTCAGTAACACTCTTGGGCCTCGCCCAACTCATAACAGCTTCTATCTTCTTCGGATCAACGGAGATGCCTTCTGCGGAAACAACGTGGCCTAGGAATGCCACCTCTTCCAACCAAAACTCACACTTGCTAATTTTGGCGTATAGCTTGTGCTCTCTTAACATTTCCAATGCGAGGCGAAGGTCGCGTATGTGATCTTCCCGTGTCTGGGAATAGACCAAAATGTCATCAACAAATACAATCACGCACCTATCTAGGTATGGTCGGAACACCCGGTTCATCAAATCCATAAAGGCTGCCGGCGCGTTCGTGAGTCCAAAAGGCATCACCAAGAACTCGTAGTGTCCATATCGAGTCCTGAAAGCAGTTTTGGGAACATCTTCCGCCTTAATCTTCAACTGGTGATAACCCGATCGAAGATCTATCTTTGAGAAAAATCTCGCTCCCTTCAACTGATCGAACAAGTCATCAATCCTAGGCAAGGGATACCTATTCTTTATAGTGACTTTGTTCAATTGCCGGTAATCGACACACATCCGCATCGAACCATCTTTCTTCTTAACAAACAACACCGGGGCACCCCATGGTGAGACACTTGGTCGAATGAAGCCAAGGCTTTGTAATTCTTCCAACTGAGTCTTTAACTCTTTGAGTTCAATAGGGGCCATTCTATACGGAGCCCTGCAAACAGGAGCTGTGCCTGGTGCAAGCTCGATCATAAACTCAATCTCCCTGTCTGGAGGCAATCCTGGCAACTCCTCTGGAAATACATCCAGGAACTCACTCACAACCGGAATAGTTGATGAGTCCTTTGCCTCGGGGTTAGCTACGCCCAACGCCGCAAAACGAGCAATAGATCTGCTTTTCAACCCGCGAAAGTGGAATGGTTTTCCTTCTACTGGCTTGAAGAGTACCATCTTCTCAAAGCAAGCTACATGCCCATGATGTGCTGCTAACCAATCCATTCCCAATATAATATCAAAGTCTTGGAATCCAAGGACGATGAGGTCAACCGCCAACTCGTGGCTTCCAACTTGGACCGCACTATTTCTATACACTTTATCTGCCAATACCGTTTTGCCGAGCGGAGTCGAAATGGCTAACTCCGGTTTTAGCTGACTAGGCTCCACAGAAAAGCCTTCTGAAAAACTCGGCGAGACAAACGAATGAGTAGACCCGGTATCAATCAACACTCGAGCCAAATACTCATTGACTAGTAGGGTTCCTGAAATTTTAGGCTAGTTACGTCAATTCAAGCCTCAACAGTGTATACACGTAGGTATATATATATATATAGCATACCAACTACATACACAAGGAATAAAACATAACATAACAATCACGAATAAGGAAAATAACTCCTAACGCGTACCTTGCACCACATCGTCAGATGCAAGTGCATCGCCCTCTGTCAAGGCAAAAACTCGCCCCTGGTTCACCTGGCGAGACTGAGGTGTGGACCGGGTAGTCTGAGATGACGCCTGATGTGATCCTGCTGGGCGTGCTGGTGGCCTGATCCCCTGAGACTGGCCTGGTAAATACCGGGTAGGGCAATCCCTGATCACGTGGCCCTGGCGACCACAGTGAAAACATCCACCCGATGCTCTTAGGCAATCCCCAGCTGGGTGCCGTCGACCGCATGAAGGGCAGGCCTCGTGTGTGCGGGTAGGAGGGGCCTGAGGTGGAGCATATCTCGCCACCTGAGGTGCAACTGGCCATGGGGCCGGGAGAGCCTGAGGTCGAGGTGCCTGTGGCACGTACTGCCGTGGTGCTGGGGCCGTATAAGTCGGCCTCATCGGTGGTGCTGGCCATGTATACTGATAAGGGCCGGTACGATTCCGCCTCTCTGGAGGTGCTGAACTACTGGCTTGGCCTCTCGCCAACTCTCTCTTCTTAGACATTGCTTCAGAATTGGCCTCAACCAATAAGGCCTTATCCACTACTTCGGCGTAAGTGGCGTGCCTGAAAACTGACACTTTCTCCATGATGACATCCTTGAGCCCTTGCTCAAACCTCCTCGCCTTCATTGCCTCGGTGGCAATCATGTGTGTCGCGAAGCGTGATAGCTCCGAGAACTTGGCCTCATAAGCGGCCACAGACATCGAACCTTGCTCAAGGTTGATGAATTCTCTCTCTTTCTTTTCCCGAGCTCCAACCGGGAAATACTTCTTATAGAACGTGTCCTTAAACTCCTCCCAAGTCCAAGGTTGACCCTGCATGGTCAAGTCTCGTGTCCTCAATGCGGACAACCACCAATGGTGGGCTTCACCCTCTAGCATGAAAACTGCCCATGCTACCCTATCCTCCTCTGTAGGCGAGAGGACCGCAAAAATCTTCTCCATCTGGAGGATCCACGCCTCTGCTGCGAGAGGGTCCACACTCCCATGGAAGGATGGAGGCCTCAATCTCCTGAATGCCTCAACTCCAGCTGTACGATGTACTGGAGCTGCGGGCGGTGGAGTAGGTGCCGCTGATGCCGGTATAGTTTGCCGAGCCGCCAGGATGGCGAGTGTCTCAGCAATAGAGCCTAAGACCTGAGAGAGGTCCGGCTGCTCATCCTCATCTCTAGAAGAAGATGAAGCTCTGGTGTGTGGTCCACGACCCCGTGTGCCCCGCCTCATGACTAAAGTCCTGAGAACAATAGCACCACATGAGTCTCACTTGAAAACACAGTTTATTTCAATGTCGTTTCACAATAATTCAATCTGTATTAGTTGTATAACACTAATATCCATCACATCAAGTAATCAGAGTATTCATCACATTATACTTATACTTTAGTGTTCTAGCGTACCTAGGACCCGTACTTGGTTAAAGCAACCTTTTTAGACTAAGACTAAAGTTTAGTCTTACACTTGGAACCAGACTCGCTCCCGACTTACTTCCTTCCTAACTTGTTTCCTGACATATGCTCTTGTCAAGTCGTGGCATAAGATTCTAAGTGACCCTAGAGACCTAAAGCCTAAGCTTTGATACCACTTCTGTCGCGACCCAAAACCCACCCTAGGAGTTAGAGTGAATCTTGGACGACTCAATCATGACTTACATGACTTGCTTGACAAACCAACCTGCAAAAACCCACAGAGCATATACAATAGAGGACATTATAGCGGAAATATAACTATAAAACACAGCGGAAGTCTAACAAACCTCTAAGTATATACATATGGTCCAAGTTTATACAAAAAGTAACCAGAAGAAAGTGCGGACAGACCCGCCAAAATACATGGATATAATCTCTCATCTCACCCACAGCTAATCCACTCAGAATCTACAACCACCTAATGGTAACCCTCTACCGGAGGTTCCTCAAAAGGCTCCTCGACGTACTCCTCCTCCACCCATGGACTCGGAGCACAGATATCAAATGGAGCAGCTGCTCCGCCGTCACCTGCCGACATAAGAAGTACGGCTGAGCATGGAATACTCAGCGGGTACTAAGCACTAACCAATAGTCATAGCATACAGATAGCATACATAAAGGAGGAAGCAAGTTGCATATATAGAACATGAACAATTTATATCATACAAGGAAGCAAAAACAATTTATAATCATGCTTGTATTTCGTAGAAAGCCGATGAAACCTCTTGAAAACATCGTGCACTTGACTTGACTTGAAAATACAATTTCCGTGCTTGAAACTTGTTATGTTGTCTTATCTTGTCATATCATGCGTGTCATGTCATGTCATGCGTGTCATGCGAGTATCATGCTTGCTTGTTCATAATTGAAACATGTTCACATGCCTAGTTGCCGTTCATAGTCCGTCACAACTAGTACCCTATATGCAGATGGGCATGCCTAGTTGCCGTTCATAGCCCGTCGCAACTAGCATCCATGCAGAATGTGAATGCCTAGTTGCCGTTCATAGCCCGTCGCAACTAGCATCCATGCGGAATGTGAATGCCTAGTTGCCGTTCATAGCCCGTCGCAACTAGCATCCATGCAGAATGTGTGATGCTATGTTATGCGTGTCATGCCATGCTATGCTATGCGTGTCATGCAATGCTATGCATGTCATGCGAGGGGATGGGAGACCTTTCCCTATGCAATGCATGATTGTCTTGCCCTTGTCAAAAGCGAAGTGAAACATATCTTAGGATATGCCCCACCTCTACGTCCCATACTCAAAACATCGGTAAATCACGTCATTTCATGCGTGCTCGTGAGATCGTGTGCATACTTGCATTTGGAATTAAATATAGCAATTTGGGGTAATTCACAAAGCATAGCATATAGCAATTTAAGTGAGTAATAATCTACGCATTTTAAGAAATGTAGGAAACACACTATCATGAACCCTAACAATTTAAAGAGCAATCAAGCGTAGGTTCCCTTAATTTATCATTTATTTTGTTCACCTTGGCATTTCATCAAACATGGGGTGTGTTCATTATTCACTTAAACCTAGATCATGCTTTTCTAGGTGGGTTATGCTCACATCACACTTGTATGTTCATTATTAGTACAATGCCCTTTCCCATTCGTTCATCACATCATCCACACGGCATCCATTCGCCAACATCCATCTCCATTCACCATTCATACCACCAATCTCATAACACATATATATGTGAAGGAAGACAAGAAGAAATAAAGGCAAAGAGAAGCTATAACTAGGAGGGTAGTAAGAAGTACCGACCTTGATCAAGTGGGGAAGAAATCCCCTTTTCCAAACGACCGTGAGTTGCTGCCCTAGCTTGGAACACGAGCTCCACACGAGCTTGAGCCGAGATCTTGAAGGAAAACGTACTTGAGGATGATCTAGGGTCTCAAACCCCTTTGATTTCTCTTCAAAATGGAAACCCTAGGTTTAGGAAAACCTTCTCCTTTCTCTCTATTCTCCCAAATCTTCTAAAGGTTGAGAATGAGCCCTAAAGGCTCGGGCAATCCTATATAAGAAAGGGTATAACACCCGAATGCCGAAAATGCCCTTAGTGAAAATTCTGTAAAACGCGAGGACCGAGCGATCGGTGTTAATGACCGATCGATCGGTTGCCTACCGATCGATCGGTTTCATAACCGAGCGATCGGTTGAAATTTCACTCTCTGGAAAATTTCTCCATACAAACTTTCTGACCGCGCGATAGCTACCGATCGATCGGTTATGGACCGATCGATCGCTGACTGGACCGAGCGATCGGTTCTCTGTATGTCTGGACTGTTTTGACCATATCTTTTGACTCGCTCGTCGGATTTCGACGATTCAACTTGCGTTGGGTTCGTCTTTCGAAAACGCACATTTCTGACGTTTCGGAATTTTCGATTTCTCCTTTATTTATTAATTAGACTACAAAAATGGCCAATTAGCTACGAAGGTGCTATTCATTAAGGATGAAAAAGTCCGGGGTGCTACACATACAAAATCATTCCAGATATATAATCATTATGAGCATAACTATAATGTTTAAGCAAAATATAAAGTGCGACTAAGCTCTCAACAAAGTTTCTTTCCACAATCACTCACTCTCAAAAAGTAACAAAAGAAATGTTCTTCTAGATTCTCAGCTCCTCAAGAGCTTTAAAAGACCTTCAAGTATCTCCTGAAAAATATCAACATACCAAGATTGAGCACTACCTAGCAAGATAAACACATACACATGCAATCACAAGTCATAATTACATTTTACTTCATATGCAATTTAATGACCACTCAAGTGAATTCATTTTCTTTATTTTCAATTGCTTAGTCCACATCCGGCGGCCTTTGGCAATGCTTCGGAAATCACACCATATTCCTCTATGGCAACCCTCTAGCAACGCCTTACGACATGATTTAAGTTCTCACACATGTTCCTCTGTTGGCCGCTCTTCAAAACACCTCACAGATTCTGAAGGAATCATACATTTGTTCCTTCTTTTGGCGGCCCTTGACAACACCTTAAGGATATTGATGGAATTGTACGCCATCCACCCAAGGTTAAGTCACCTATTACTCTAACAATTATAACGGTGTAGACAAAAATAAATGTGTTATATCTTCCTCGCTACGGAGTCTCATACCATACATAATAAGACCGATCTAACTCAAGTTATTAACCAAGGTAAGTTAGTTATATCCTCCCCGCTATAGCTCTACAATTTCCTATATTACCATAGCAAGACGGATTTAACTAAGATGTATAAGGTCTAAACATTTTAAGCAGTTCATACAAGTATGCACAACAGTTAATCATCATGGTGAATGTACAAATATTAGATGACAACAATATGAATGTGATAGAGTTAAAAAAACATGTGTATCAATTTATAAAATAAGAAAAAAAAAATGATTATAATAGAAGAATCCTAAATATGCATGATTTCTAAGTTCTGGTTCGAAAGATATTATTATTCAAAATGATACCCTACGATCGATCGGTGATACCCTCTGATCGATTGTAAGCCTACAAAACCCTCTGATCGATCGTAAGAAATCTCTGATTGATCGGTTGGTTGACAGAACCCAACCATTTTCTTATAGCTCCTCTGATTGATCGGTGAAACCCTTCGATCGATAGGAGATCACAAAATTGGAAAAAAAAATAAAAACCAGAATTCCGACCTCAAATCCTCCAAATCTATTCTCCTTCCTCCATGGCTGATTTTTAAACATTTACACACATGCTATAAACACTAAAAAATTTCTAGAGTATGAATCTAAAGATTAATGACATGTTTCTCTTGTATCAATCCTAGAGATTTAGGGTTTTAAGAAGAGGAAGAACTCCAAAATCACCCAATTAATTTTAACTAAAACCCAGATCATTCCTAAGCATTTATTACACCAAAGGTAACAATAAATACAACAATTTGCCTCAACCCTTGAAATATAGGGTTTCAAGAAGATGGAAACCCCCAAATGGGTTTGCTTCACGAAATCAACTTCCCTTAGGCGAGAACTCCTTCCTTTGAGCCTTGAATCTCCTTCTCCAAGCTTTGACCCAAGCTCCCAAACCCCACCCTCCTCTTCTCCCTCCTTTCAAAGATTTCTCTTTAGTTTAGGTTTTCTAAAATAATGAGATATAGGTTATCATTAGCTATTTATATGGCTTGACCCAAATACCCTTACTAATTGTGTTTGGTCACAAGCCTAAATTAAGCCTTTATAAGTATTTTATGCTACTTTTTAATTATTCCACCTAAGGTTATTAAATTCTCATAGCACATTGAGATATTACTAAAATACCCTTAGACCAGGAAATTACAAAAATACCCTCAATATTTAAATCATAAATTCAGAATCACTGCATTCTACCCTCCTTAAAGAGAATTTCGTCATCGAAATTGGCATACCTTAATCAAGAAAAGACGCGGATACTTCTCCCTTATTTCTGCCGCCAACTCCCACGAAACTTCATTCCCATTATAATGGTTCCACTAAACTTTCACTAATGAAATGGACTTCGCCTAAAGTTGCTTCATCATTCTGTCCAAGACACGGATTGGCTCCTCCACATAAGAAGCATCCTGCCTGAGTTCCAAGGCATTGAAATCAATAGTGTAGATTCATCCCTCACGTAATTCCTCAACATGGATATGTGGAACACATTATGCATACTAGACAAACTAAGCGGTAAGGCAAGCCTGTATGCCACCACCCCAACTCGTTCCAACACTTTAAAGGGTCCAATAAATTTCAACGATAGTTTTCCCTTCTTTTTCTCCAATCTCATCACACCTTTTATGGGTGAGACCTTCAAAAGAACATGGTCACCCACTATAAAATCCAAACTCCTCATCTGCCGGTCCGTATAACTCTTTTGCTGACTCTGAGCAATCCTCAACTGCTCTTTGATCACATCTACCATTTCTGTAGTTTCAAGAACTAACTCAAGACCGATCAAACTACTATCACCCACTTCCACCCAACAAATCGGCGATCGACACGGCCTACCATATAGTGCCTCAAAGGGTGTCATACTAATACTGGCGTGACAACTGTTCTTCTATGCAAACTCCACCAAGGATAGGTAATCCTCCAAAACACCATTGAAATCCAGAATACAAGCCCGGAGCATATCTCCCATCACTTTGTTGACACACTCCATCTGCCAATCACTTTGGGGATGAAAGGTTGTACTGAAATCCAATGATGTCCCCAAAGCCTTATAGAAGCTCTTCTAGAATTGAGATGTGAACTGCGAATCTCAATCCGAAACTATCGATGTTGCGACTCCGTGAAGTTTGATTATTTTCTTTACATATAACCTGCTCAACACATCCATAGAGTAAGTAGTACGGACATGAAGAAAATGAGCAGATGTGGTCAAACGGTCTACTATAACCCATATCATATTATACCCTTGTCTCGACCTCGGTAACCCGACTACGAAGTTCATCGATATATGCTTCCACTTCCATTCTGCAACAGGCAATGATTATAATGGCCCAATTGGCCTCCGATATTCGGCCTTCACCTGTTGACATGTATTACACTTGGACACATATTTTGCCACATCGTGCTTCATACCATCTGAAAAAATCCGGTGAATCCCAAGCAATGTTTGAGTCAAGAACTCACAAACCCAAGGGGGGTGAATATGTCTCCCTACAAGTCTATCTACCATTTTTAATATATGTAATTAAATTATTAACTAAGGGAGGATGAACAATACAGTACGGAAATAGGGAAGATAAGCAAACCACAACACAATGATTTTTACGTGAAAATCCTTCCCGGACCTAGTCCAGCAAGAGATATCACTAAGACAAAGTAATAAATACTTACAAGACTCGAATTGTACTCAATCATACTCGACACTGCGATCCTCAGTACTCAGTCCTCCACTCCTCAAAAAGCAATCATGATCTCGCAAGAATCGTAATCTACCGCAGTAGCATGTTCTTCTCTTTGTGTCTCTATAGCCATAATCTCTAAAGATCGATCTCCATCAATGACGACTTTGGATTCCATCGACCAAATATTCACAATCCTTCTCGAATCGATCTCCTTCGTAAAGGTTTTGGATTACTCCGACCAAGTTGTTCTTGGTGGTTGTTCCTTAACAAACCTTAGTTTCAATCCCAACAATGGAATAAAAAAGTAAGAATGATCAAACAATGTCTTTCATACTCTAGGGTGGAAGAGGAGAGGAGAATGAGTTTGGAAAACTCTAATTATATCAATAAAGTTATCTAGCAACTCTCATAACTCTTCTAGTTCATTCTAGGGAACAAACCCTATTAATAGAGGCCAAAAACAGAGTTTGAAAGTGTTTAGAACTATTAAAAGCACTATTTACGCGGTTACTGTTCATTCTATTTACATTTTTATCACTGAACTTTGAATAATTCTAGAGAGCGTGATTCTTGTCGGATTAAGCTAAAATTTGGAAGCTATTTAAGGTCATCTAGAATTTATCCTAGAAGTTTCATAAATTTATTTAAATGACCAAAATACCCCTCTGATGATAGAGAGGTGATTTCGACTATTTTGACTCGAAAGCTTCAACCAAGGGCAAGTCCCTAACCACCTTAAGGTAAACAAAATTTACTAGGTCAATCCACCTAAGATATAGGCTAGGTATCTAGGTCACTTACCATCCTATGAGTGAAACGAAGGTGATCAGAATGTCTTTAGTTAATCTTCTTCTGTTTTCATCTTCACTTGCCTTGGATGCTTGTAGGCAATGACACAAAACACACTAAACTTACTATTTTGATAATGGAATAAGCCAATCCCAAAATATGGACTTTTTACACCATCCCACCAAAAGTTCATACAAATATCTCTATACATCTTTTTACAACCTGGTGAACTATATATCTGGAATGATATGCATCATCCAAAATTTCTCTCTGAAGATTAGACAAATCCGGAACACGCAGTCTTCCACGAAATCTTAAACTGCCATCCGAACCCACGGTCCACACTGTCGTGTCACCCATAACTACCTCTACCACTTGGGCTTACAATTTCTCATCTTGCAACTGAGCTTAGATAATCTTACTGACCAATGTCTATTGGACAGTCAAACTAAAAAGAAAAGCCTTAGCATCTTGCCGAACTGCATGAACATCAAACTCATAGACTGCCTCCAATATACACCACTCTTTCATCATCATCATCAGCAGAACCAACTCCCTTGGTTTGTGAGTCAAGGCATCCGCCACCACATTAGGCTTACTAGGATGATATTGAAGGATAAAATCATAATCCTTTAAATGCTTTATCCACCTGCGCTCCCTCATGTTTAACTCCTTATAAGAAAACCAATATTTTAAACTCTTGTGATTGGAAAAAAGTTCAAACTTCTCGCCATATAGGTAATGCCTCTAAATTTTCAAGGGAAAAGCCACAACAACTAATTCTAGGTCATGAGTTGGGTAATTCTTCTCATGCAACTTTAACTAATGAGAGGTGTAATCAACCACCCTGCCTTCTTGCATCAACACACAACCCAATCCTTGATAGGATGCATCACTATAGATGAAAAATCCTGAATTTCCTTTCAGAATGGTTAGGACTGGTGTCGATGTCAGCTTGGACCTCAACTTATGGAAGGCCTGATCACATTTTTCATCCCAGAAAAACTTCACATCTTTCTCATCAAACGAGTCAACGATGAGGAAATCTTCGAAACTCCTTCTATGAAGCGTAGATAATACCCCGCCAATCCCAAGAAACTGTGAATATCTAAAACTGAAGTGGGATGACTCCAGTTCATCATCACCTCAACCTTGGCCGCATCAACTGACACTCCATCCTTCGAAACCATATGACCCAAAAATTTGACCTCATTCTGCCAAAACTCACACTTCAAAAATTTTGCATACAACTGATGCTCACGCAAGGTTTGAAGTGCTATATCAAGATGCCGCTTATGCTCTTCGTCGGTCTTGAAATAGATCAAGATGTTATTAACAAACACCACAAAAAATTGATCTAAGAATGGTTTGAACACTCGATCCATCAAATCCATAAACGCGGTTTGTGCATTAGTTAGCTCAAAGGGCATAACCAAGAAATCATAAGGCCCATACCGAGTCCGGAAAACAGTCTTAGAAATATCTTCATCTTTCACCCTCAACTAGTGATAACCCGATCTCAAGTCTATCTTGGAGAACAACTGTGCTCCCTTTAGCAGATCAAACAAATCATCAATCCTGGGCAATGTGTACTTGTTCTTGATAGTCACTTTATTCAACTATTGGTAATCAATGCACAATCTCAGTGTTCCGTCCTTCTTAACGAACAAAATTGGCATGCCCAATGATGAAGTAATAGGTCGAACAAAACCCTGATTCAACAATCCTTGTATATGCCCCTTCAGCTCCTTCAATTCCATTACCGTCATCCTATAAGGTGCCTTCGATATTGGCGAAGTATGCGGCTCTACATACATGCCAAAATCCACTTCCTTCCTCAAAGATAACCCCAGTATCTCTTGAAATACATCTACACAATCAGAGACAACAGGTATTTACTCCAGCACGATACCCTAATCCACACCCTCAACATGAGAGAGGAATCCCTTAGTCAACACCTCCTCTGAATGATTAAACTGAAAACGAAAATGGTAGCTCTCTAGGAATTGAGAAGATTATTGTTTTCTCAAAATAGGATATCTCGCATGAAAGGCTACGAGCCAATTCATTCCTAAGACAACATTGAATTCATGCATCTCGAGCACAGTAATTCAACTGACAATACCCTTTTTCCAATCCTGATTGGACACTTTCTATAGATAAGGTTGATGGTAGTTGATTCTCCCAATGGCATTGTGAGCGCGGATTTCCGTCCACTGGGATTGATTAGGAGTCACCACCTATTTATTCTAAGGGCTATATCTCGGATATGGATAAAGTCTAATGGTCTCAATGAGAGTCTAGTTAAGAGGTTCGATTAAGTCCCGGGAAAGGTGTTAGGCACCCAGGGCCCCCTTTTTATACTGGTTACCTACTCCCTAGGTATAAGCCAAATTAATATCAAAATTGATTAAATGTCTAAGTATCTAGATTATACTA
Organism: Tetracentron sinense; assembly: GCA_015143295.1. NCBI lineage: Eukaryota > Viridiplantae > Streptophyta > Magnoliopsida > Trochodendrales > Trochodendraceae > Tetracentron > Tetracentron sinense. The sequence continues at coordinate 20,337,594 of CM026556.1, read as the reverse complement.
ATCCAAGAAAGGAGAAAATCCTAACTAGAGTTGAACCCAGGTTAGGTCTACATACTCATTGGAGTGAGATCAGACCGAGCGTAATTCTAACACATGAGCTCGCGTTGAGGCTAGGGGAGTGTGTGTGTGCACCAGGGTGGCTTAGGATCTATCTCAGAGGCTAGGGTTAATTGACCAGGGAGGTCAAGTGCATGTGGATGGTGTATGGTTAGCCCGTAGGCTAAGGAATTGGGCTCGAAGATTAGGGTTTGGGCCCAGATGCCTAAGGCGGGGCTTGGGCCCGGGGGCCTAGGGTTGAACCTGGAGGCTAAGGATTGAGCCCGGAGGCTAAGGGTTTGGGCCCAGAAGCTTAGGGTAAGCTTAACCATGCATTAAGTTGACTAACCATAGTCAAGAGATGAGTTAACCATTATTATGACTGCTAACCATGGTTATGGTTATTAACCATGGTTAAAAGGTCCAAAATCAAAATTTTTGGTCTATTTGTATTTTTAAAATTTTTAGAGATTGTCCTCATTTTTTTGAGTTAAGTTAATCTAACTATGGTTAAAAGTTAACCAAGATTGAGTTAACCTCAGTGATGGGTCTAGTTAAGTTTAAAGTGGGCCCAGCTAGCTTGACAGGGCCTAGAATGACCTCCTACCAGGTCTGGAACCTGCAAGGCCTACTGTTATATGAAAACAATGGGATTGGCAGTAGAATAATTACCGCCAATTCCATTTCTTTGTAAAATGGAATTGACGGTGAAATGACTACTACCATTGTCAGTGTTTTCCATAACAATGGATTTGTAGCCGATGGGAGAGCCAAAGGGGATTCCCAGAGGGTCAAGGGGCCCTTATAGTTGATTCAGGGGACTTGACATAGGTCATGGGCCTGGTCTGGATTGGGCTCACGGTGGCCATTTTATCAAAAACCAAACGATCCAGAATGTCGGTGACATGTTTACCGACATTCTGGACCTTCTTCCATTTGGAGAATTTTAACCATGGTTAGAGTGGTCCACAACACCAAAGGTGATTAGGGGAGAGTAGAGGGGATCTGAGGGTCCAAATCTAGGCCCTAGAATAGACCAGGGCTCAATATGGTGAGGTCTAAGGCTACTAAAATAGGGGCCTATAATGGCGGTACTGAGTTTACTGTCATTCTAGATCTCATCTAGAAATGCGATTTTCCCTCCCGGACAAGGACCTGGACAGCTTCAGGGGCTTCCCTATGATGCCAAGGTGCTTTGGAAGCTATAGGGGGTCTAGGGGGATTGAGCTTCATGCCATAGATTAAAGGAAAAGGCAGTGCATAGTGTGTGGATTGTACATGATTTAATATTTCATATGAGGGTCCCCTTTACCTATGGGAGAAGGCAAGGAGGCCCTCAGATATCTAATTTGGAGCCAAGGCAGACCCCTGGAGGAGGACCAGAGGTACTTTACAATGAGAATGCAGAAAAGAAGAGGTGGAAAAGGGAAAATCCCTACCCTCTATGTTTCGTAGCTCCAATGGTGAGGATGGTGAAGGATGGCAACAACAAATAGGGGAGCCCGTACAAGAGAGGAAAGCGTAGGCTTTTCCTCAAGGTTCAAACCCACTCCTGGCTAAGGCTTAGGATTTGCAATGAGCCTGGGATGGTGTAGAAGCAGAGTTTCCCTATGGAATTTCTTGGATTTTCAAAGTCGAAAAGATGGGTTGAAGGGGGCTTGTATTTATAAGGTGAGAGACTCAGGGACATGTTGGGGATTCATGTGGGGTTGGTGGAGGAGTTTAGAGGCAATCCCAGGCATGCCTGATGTACACAGGGGTTCAAACTTTGCTTTCACGCAAAGTTTGGAAATGACGGTAATTCCAGTCCTGCCATTCTCTCACAAGGTAAAAATAATAACTGCGATAGAATTTCTACTGCCATTCCTGATTTTTTCTAAAAAATGAGCTGGCTTGAGTTAAATGCACACCATGCATTATGGTTTTTTACCTAATAAAGAATGTCAATAGATAGTTTATTGACATTCTTGGAAAATTTGAAATTAGGGGCCTGGGCCCCCCTCCCAGGGCTTGGCTTGGGTCTATGGATTCAGGCCCTAGGGGCTCTTGGTTAGGGCTAGCTAAGGTGGACCTTAGGGCTAGGCTAGGGTTAACCTATGGTTAGGCCTAGGGTTTGACTAGGGTTGACCTAGGGTTAGACCAAGGATTTGATTAGGGATGACCTAGGGTTTGACTAGGGTTGACCTAGGGTTTGACTAAGGTTGACCTAGTGTCATGACCCAAAATCCCCCTATGAGTTAGGAGAGACTTTAGACGTGACTATCTTTCAAACCATCTTGTAAGAGCATATTAGGCACGCTAAATAATGAACCTGAAAACCCTACTGTTTAGCCCTGTCGCGACTCAAAACCCATCCTAGGAGTTAGAGTGAATCTTAGACGACTTGTCATAACCCACTTGATATGTTTGATAATCAACCTGCAAAATACATGGAGCATATACGATAGAGGACAAAATAGCAGAAGCATAAACTAATCATGGCACAAAGGAAGTCTAACAAAACCTCTATGTATATACATGTAATCTAAGTTTGTGCAAAATCAAATCAACAAAAAGAAGGTACGGACATGCCCGCCAAAATACATGAGTATAAATTTCTCAAGCTCATCCCACTCACTTAGAATCTACCATATAGTAATAGTCCTCTACATTAGGTTCCTCAGCAGGGGCCTGCTCGACATACTCCTCTTCCTCCCATAGACCAGGAGCATAGATGTCAAAAGGAGCGAGCGCTCCACTAACACCCGCTGACATCAAAAGTACAGCTGAGCATGGAATACTCAGCGGGTACCAAATACTAACCAACAGTCATAGCATAATAATAATGGAAATAAAACAGGAAGCAATTCATATAATTAATAGAAAAAGTAAACAGTTTATAGTTCATGCTTGTATCATATCGAAATCGAAAAAACTCTTGAAATCTTGTATTTGACTTAACTTGAAATACTCATTTTATGCGTAAAAACTTGTCATGTTTGTCTTGCTTGTCTATCATGCGTGTCATGTCGTGCGTGCTTGCTTAGAATTTAAACATGCTCATGCAACTTGTGAGGTACACCTGCGAGGGAGGGGAGACCCCTCTTTAAATGAGATGCACTTGCGAGGGAGGAGAGACTCCTCTTTCAATGATATGCACTTGCGAGGGAGGGGAGACCCTCTTTAAATGATATATACTTATTCTTGTCAAAATCGAGGTAAAACATATCGTAAGATATGTCCTACCTCTAAAACTCTTATTCTTGAAAACACTGGTAAACCATGTCGTGCTTGTGAAATCGTGTACATACTTTAACTTGACATTAAATATGACAGTTAGGATTTCAACAATATATAGTATAACATTAATTTCAACAAGTAATTATTCATGCCGTTAGAGAAAGCAATTAATAACACTATCATAAACCCTAGCAATTCTATATACTTTAAATCATGTCTTTCTCAGTTTACAATTCATTTTCTTCACCTTGGCATGTCATCAAACATATGGTGTGTACATTATTGGTTAAAGCCTAAACCATGCTTTTCTAGATGGATTAATGTTCACAACATACTTGTGTGTTCATTATTGGTGAAATACCCTTCCCATTTCATTCATCACAACATCCATTCATCCCATCATTTTCTCATGCTTAGAAATTGGGGAAAAACTATAAAAGTGAAGAAAAGAAAGAAGAAATGAACTAGAAGGGTAGCATAGGATACCGACCTTCAATAAGATGAGGGAAACCCTCCAAAACGTGGGCGGAGGCGCTACCGAGCTTGGAGGAGGCGTTTCTCACGAAGCTTGCCTTGGATTTGAAGAATCCAAGCATTTGGGAGTGATCTAGGTCACCCACTTGCTTAATCTCTCCTCAAAGATGAAAACCCCTATTGGAAACCCTTTTCTTCTCTCAAAATCTCTTAGGTTCACTTTAGGTTTAGGGTAAGCCAAAACCCCCAAATATCATCCCCTATTTATAGGCAAGGAGGAGATACCCTAAAAATCCCGAATAAAAATTCTGGGTTCGCGATCTACGATCGATCGTAACTTGTCTATGATCAATTGTAAATATGCTACGATTACTCGTAGTTTCCTACGATCGATCGTAACCGTTTTAAAGATATTTGTCCATTCCTGAGATTCTATGATCGATCGTAAATTTCTACGATCGATCGTAGATCACCTACGATTGTTCGTAGGGTTTGTACGATCGTTCGTAACTTGCATAAAATTTCCAGATTGTTTCTTCTTTCGTGTTTCGGTCATAACTTTTGACTCGTTCGTCAAATTTTGACTATTCAACTTGCGTTGGACTCGCTATTCGTAAAGGAACATTTCTTGCGGTTTAGAATTTTCAATTTTATTTTTATTTATTGACCAAATTGTCCTTAAAGTTAATTGATCCGCAATTAGAGTTCAGTAAACCGGATTTTTAACATATCTGACTTAGGAATCCCACTTCTTAACATTTAAGGTTCTTTAAAATCTCTCATTTCATAGAAATGGAAGATTACAAAGGCCTAAAGTTCTAGGGTTCTACAAGCCCATTTTGGGCCTTTTCTTGACAATCGGTCAACTGGCTAGGAGGGGCGGTCAACCGGCTAAGCAGAAAATCCTACTGCTTAGCCCATTTTGGACCTTTTCTTGACATTCGGTCGACCAGCCCTGAAATCGAACCCACTGTGACCTTTTTGGGTCACATTTTCTCACAGTCGGTCGACTGGCCTTCACCAGAACTTGGTGATTTCTCTTGTTTTTCCCATTTTTCGCACTTAGAGTGTTTCCACTATTTCCTTAACTCACCTAGAGTGCTTCCACTCCTTTTACCTTGACTTTAACACTCCCCCAACACATGTATTTTGGTTGTAACTATTTCTTTCATCCATCCCACATCAAAATACATTGAAGACCCTTTTGGCCTAAAATCACTATTCACCGGCACTATTCATCGACTATGAACTTGAGTTCTGAGGTTCTAAACACACTTAGGTTATTCTTTATCCTATGCTTTAGATACTTAGAGTATTCTTAAATTCTTGTTTTGAGGCTCAACATACACACGTAAGCCATCACTTCACTTTCCTCAAACCAATGACCCATGGAATGCTTTAGGCCTTTACATACACTATGCAAGTGCACTATTCACTGCCCTCTTCACATGAACAATAAACTCAAATTCCGGGGTTCTACATCCTTCTCCCATTATAGAAATTTCATCCTCAAAATTAGGGCTTCATGCAACAGAGGGGATAATTTTCTCACACCTTACCTTGTTCAATTGAGCATACATGCTTAGTAGCACTAGTCATGACGAACGGATGTGTTAATCTAATATTGACCACCACATGGGCTAGGCACTTGCTCATCGACAAGGTGCCCTAGTTCTATACATGATTGAACATTGATCAAATGCACTAAAACATCAAATGCATATAAATAACATGTTTATACAGATGCAAAAATGAACAGAATATTCATACATAACATCATCCCTTACAAAAATTGTCATCCAAGCACTTCACCCCACATCCTGAGGTGCTTGAGCATCCAGATCAGACATAGCAATATTTGCCCTAGCTCGCCTAGTGAGGCGACTGTGTGAGCTACTGAGGCTTGCTTCCCTGAGGTTGATCCGAAGGCGGATAGTGAGGACAATCTCTAATCAAGTGACCTTGATCACCATAATGGAAGCATCCACATTTGAGTTTACAACAATCCCAAGTATGCTTCCTTCCGTAATGACTATAGAGCTCCCATCTCAACGTAGAAGATAAAGGCTGTAAGAATCGGGTGGCCTGAGTCGTAGTTGGGCTAAGGGTCTGTGGTGCAAAAGGAGGCCTCTGAATTTGTGTAGACCCAGAGGTCTTGTACGGGGCAGTCTTGACCCTCTTCTCTAGTGGTGTTGAGTCATTGGACTGATCTCCACCCATCTCCTTTCTTTTGAAGAATCCCTTAGAATTCGTCTCTACCAACTAGGCATTATCCACAACTTCTGTGTAGGTCTCATGCCTGAACATAGCCTTCACGGCCTTGGTCACTATCAGGTGTGAAGCAAATCTGGACAACTCGGAAAGCATGGCTTCGTACTCGGCTGCCGTCATGTTTCCTTGCTCCAAGGTAAGGAACTCAACTTTCTTCTTCTCCCTCACGCCCATTAGGAAGTATTTCTTGTAAAACACATCAAGAAACTCCCCCCAAGACCATTCTTGACCCTGTTGAATCAAGTCCCTAGTTCTATGGTGGATCTCCACCAGTGATCTGCCTCACCATCCAACATAAAGGCGGCCCAAGTGACTCTCTCTGCCTCGGTAGGCAACAATACTGAAAAGAGCTTTTCCAGTTGCCTGATCTGTGACGACCCTAAAATCCTACAAGGCTAAAATAAGACTTTGGAATTGTCACATATCCTTAACCTGCTTAAATCCATGGCATACAAACACGAGTCTCCAAAAATGAGGATAGTAAAATTTCGATATATATATAACCAAGTCATCCTGCTCAGGTCTATACTCAACATAACCATCCACAATAAACAAATAGTCTAATACTCAACTGTAAAGTAATCTAATGAGCAACATCATCTAAAAGTCTATTACAATTCTCTTAGCCAAAACAAAATATAAACTAATAGGGGTAACCATCAAAACCCCTGGCTCCCTCCTCTGAAGGTTCACCTTCTCCTCCTTCCTCGACGTATGCCTCCTCAATCCATGGCTCCGCCGTGTGCTCCTGCTCTAAACCTGCTAAGACAAAGTCTGGCTAAGTACAAAAGTACTCGATGTATATAAAATCCAACCAACAATAGTAATATACCTGCACTTAGTTAGAATCATAACAATAGCATAATTACATATTCAGAGTACAGAAGAACATGTGCTTATATACTTCATATCATCACCTTGACTCGTGTACTTGTGAGAACCTTAGACTTAGAAGACAATATACTTATGAGATGCTTATGCTTATGAGACCACGTGCTTGTGAGATGCTTATGCTTATGCACTTATTCAGATCATACAGTGACATACCGCTCTTGGAGGATACAGACCATGCCCAAGCCATGCTTATTCAGAATGTCATATGTATGTCATGCTTATGCTTATGAGTCTTGAGCAGCTTATTCAGAACATGCACTTATTCAGATCCCTCATTGGGCTTATTCAGAATGACAGGCGTATGCAATGCTTATACTTGTGGTCCACATGTGTGACTTGTGAGGCATTTATCTTAACATATACGTGCATCTGTGCTTAAGTATCGAAATTAACATTCGAGTTGGTAATTGCTTAGATTCCGATCTCCCACCATGGAAACTCCACTATATTGTCCCATACCAAATAGTTAGAGAATTCCCAGTTTGAGAGATTTTCCTCTAAGTTCTTACCTTCCCTACTATCAATTTCCATGCAAATAATTAAGCATAATCTTGACAAGCAATCATGTACGTATATGTTCTATCATGATTCTTAGCATAATTCATAGTCAATTCTCAACAATTTCATAGTAATATATTAGTATTTATCCTCTCAAGCATTTTCACAAATACCTTGGGTACGTAGATTATGAATCCATTGCCCTTTTCACATTTCCAACATTTTATCAAGCCATAATCCATCCATACAATCCAAATACAATCCACATCCACACATTCACCCCATCCTCCATAGTATTTCCCATCCTCTATACATTTCATCCACATTATTAATCCATATTTCCATCCATAATATCTTAATTCACATAAATTAGGGAAAACATAATTAATTTTTATTTATATTATATTAACATTCACAAAACATTATAATAGGGTTGATTTGGATAGTATATCGACCTTAGGAATCCTTCCCTTGGATCCAAGTTGCTCTCAAGATTGATTTGGGAAAGATTTCCAAGCTTTCTCCTCCTTCTAAGAGCAATCTCCACCTTCACCAAGCAAAACCCTCTTAGAAACCCTAGGTTTTCTCTCTTTTTAGGCCAAAAATATCACTAAAGGTGGTGTGTGGGGTCCCAAGGCTCGAGCAAGCCTTAAAAATCCAAGGGAGTGAGGGTCAAAAGACCTAAAAGCCCTTAATGAAATTCTGAAAAAAAGTGAAAGACCGATCGATCGGTACTTATAACCAAGCGATCGGTGTTTTTGACCGAGCAATCGGTTGAACACATCCTCTCTGAAAATTTTCCCCATACAAAATTTTGGACCAGTCAATAGATACCGATCGATCGGTTTTGGACCGATCGATCTCTACTTTTGACCGAGCGATCGGTCTTGAGACCAATCGATCTCTCTTAAGACCGATCGATCAGTACTCTGAAGTTTTTGATTCTTAGTCCATTTTACTGATTCAACCATAACTTTGGACTCTCTTAACGGATTTTGATGATTCAACTTGCGTTGGACTCGCCTTTCAAAGGGACACAACTTTCATGTTTGATGCAACTCCTAATTCAGAGTTTTAAACTGTCTAAGTGGGCCCACAAGTGGATTGATCAGTAATTTCATCAGACAGAACATCGGAAAACCCACTTTTGACTAGCTTAGACTCAAAATTTGGAAAAAACATTAAACATAAACCTCGAAGAGGATTTCAATACCTTTCTAGTGGTTCAAGAATTACTCACTTCTGATAAACGGTGACAAAACTAGAGCTTCCTAAAATTCATGATATGTTAAGACCCCTTCCCTTTACAACTTTGATTAAGCCTAGATCACACCACACTGATTAGATATAAATACACAAACATAAGAAAATCACAAGGACTATAATACCACTAATAATTGCAATAAAAACATGAAAAAGATTTGGGTCACTACATGATCCATGCTTCAGTAACCAACGGATCAATACTCCCATAAAATACCGGATGCCTCATCCTTTGAAATGCTTCTATTCCTGTTTGTGCTCGATATGAAGGAGCAGGTACGAGTGCTGTAGGGGGAGGAGGAATAGCAGGTTGCCTGGATGCAAGTATAGCTAAGGTCTTAGCTATCGACCCCAATACTTGTGTGAGGCCAAGTTGCTCGTCCCCTACTAGAGCATCACCTCCATTTCTTCTAGTATGGTAACCGCGGCCCCGATTGTCACGTCTCATGATTAAATCCTGAGACCAATAGCAAAGCATGAGTCTAACTTAGAAACCAACTTTATTTCGACACCAATTTCGACAATCACCTAATGTTTACTGTTGTCCAGATATTGGACCCTAGGGGGGGTGAATAGGGTCAATGGCAATTTAAAATTTAAGCTAAGTGATTTTTACGGAATTAAAAATTAATCACTACTACTACCAACAATTAATCTGAAATAAATAGATAGAGAGAGAGAGACAGAGATACCAGACACAAGATGTGTTATCAGGGTTCAGCAATTTGCCTAAGTCCCCGCCTTTAAGCTTCCCGTTTTAAGTATTTTTCATGATTCCAATAATCACACTCTTCTTTACGGCCAGAAAGTAAGCCTTCATAATCCTTTTGCAGGCTCAGGAATAACCTTTTACAATCCTTTTAGCAGGCTAAAGAATAACCTCTTCAAGAGAAACCTTCTCTTCGGTACAAGAAGACTCTCTTCTCAAATGGTGTAATAATCCTTGATCCTTGATTCTTGACTTTCAGCTTTTACAGAGATTGATTGGATATAAAATCCGAATTTGAAAGCTCCTAATTGAGCTAAATAAGAATGGAATACAAAGCTTATAATCACTCAAGATTGATTGGAATTGAATGCTCAGAGAATGAGGGATTGAGATTCTAGGTATTCAATGCAAAAATAAAGTATTGATTGCTGGAAGAGTTTAAGAGATGTATGAATGATTGAACAGTGTTAGAATTGTGTCTTTAGTTCATAAATATTCTCTATTTATAGTTGGGCAATCAATATGGCCATTGATGGTCACATTTAATGCGAACTAGCCATTGAAAACTAGTCGTTACACATTTTTTCCACAGGTACTCGTCGACGAGTGAGGGTGGATTAGCCTTGAGTCGTCGCCGAGTGGGAACAGAAACAATTGAATCATTTCTGTTCTTCCACTTGTCGATGAGTCTCTTGTACTCGTCGACGAGTCCACTGAAAGTTTTCAGTAAACTCATCCTTAAGGAGACCAAACCTATGGGAATTGTGCTTGGACCCTTATACAATTAAAACAACATTATTTAAAACATTTTTAGGGCCTTAGATTGATGTCCAAGTTATACTAGGTCTCCTAGGGTCTATCTAGGTGTACTTTGAGCAATTCTTTTCTAATGTCTTGAGGACTTTATAAGGTTCTAGACATCTATACTAGTCTTCATTTAGTGACTTTCTTGTCATAGAGCTTGTGGAGCTTCAGTTGGCTTGTCTTTATGCATTAGCTTGAGTCATTGAAGCTTTTCTCCAGAATTGACTAGTGCTTGGACTTTTGCCTTGATGACCTTGATTGATTTGAGCTCTTCAATTCTTCATAACTTGAATTTAAACTTTTACTCTGAAATTGCACATACTAGATGGAAATATTAGTACCATAAAGTTCATTCTATTATTGTGTTATCATTGAAACTATTAAGGGTACTTAGAGTTGTAACCTTGAGGCTAACATTTATAAGGTACATAATAATATATCGAGGCATACAATAAAGTAGTATAATCATACCATTAATAATTCCTAGCATAAGACACCAAGTTCGGTTGAGATTTCAATCGGTTTTGACTAAGACTAACTTGTTAGTCTACACTTGGAATACGACTCCCTAGATTAACCTAATGCCTTGGTAATCGTGGTATCGAATTCTAAACAACCCTAGAGAACCTAATACCTAAGCTCTGATACAACTTCTGTCATGACCCAAAATCCTCCTAGAAGTTAGGAGAGACTTTAGACGTGACTATCCTTCAAACTATCCTATAAGAGCATATCAGGCACGCTAAACAATGAACCTGAAAATTTCTTTCTTTTATATTCAGTATTTCAAGTACACCCATTTACAATAACTGAAATATAAACTAAAACATGTACATAAGATCCCTAGCTTGAGTTACCAACTCAAACCAATATCAAAATCCCAAAATAAAAACCCAAAATACATCTCTCTCCCTCTTGTCCACTCATCAATGGGGACACTTGTCAAGGTCCCTATCATCATCCTTCAGACAACCTACCGGTTCATCTACATATACCTCCTCGAACCATGGTATCAGAGCACGTGTGTTTACTTGTGTACCTGCCGAAGTAACAGTTTGGTTGAGCATGGAATACTCAGCGTATACAAAGTACTAGCTAACCCTGTTATGAACATCATATTAGCTTGCTTGCAGATACATAGAATAAGACATTTCAAACCATGAACAATACTGAAATCAGAGTGCAGAAGCTATAATTCTTTTCAAAACCTATCATGAGCCTACTTTTGAAATCATACTTACATCAATATTGGTTATTTCAATGTCATGAGTATATACTTTTGAAAACACATGCTTTTCAATTTTACTTTAGAACCTTGCTTTCATCTTTTACCTCATGTCTTTTCTCTTAACACATAAATTATATAACACATGCATTGTTCCTTTATAATTATCCCATTTCACACCTGTTTCATCTCTTTACAAGTACATTATTCTACACATGTATTTCTTTTTACAATTGCCATATTCATTACATGCATTGCTATTACCCGAATTATGATTGAACGGAACCATTCACACATACACATCACACATCACATATACTTTGCACTTTCTTTCATTTCTTGTTGTTTTATTTCTTTTAATTTATTTAACTAGTGTCTAGACTATGATGGAACAGAACACACTAGCATCCTTATACTTGCTTAACTAATGCCCAAACTATAATGAAACGGAACACATTAGCATCTTATCACTTGACTAGTGCTCGGACTATGATGGAACGGAACACAGATGTTATTTCACTTGCTTAACTAATGCACAGACTATGATGGAACAGAATACATTAGCTTCCTTATACTTGCTTAACTAATGCCCGACCTATAATGGAATGGAATACATTAGCTATTTCACTTGTTTAACTAATGCCCGGACTATGATGGAACATAACACATTAACATCTTATCTTGACTTGACTAGTGCCCGGACTATGATGGAATGGAACACACTAGTTATTTCACTTGCTTGACTAATGCCTGGACTATGATGGAACGAAACACATTAGCATCCTTATACTTGCTTAACTAATGCCCGGACTATAATGGAACAGAACACATTAGTTATTTCACTTGCTTATCTAATGCCTAGACTATGATGGAACGGAACACATTAGCATCTTATCTTGACTTGACTTAACTAGTGCTCAGACTATGGTGGAATGAAACACACTAGCATCCTCTTACTTGCTTAACTAATGTCCAAAATATAATGGAATGGAACACATTAGCTTCATTTCATATGCTTAACTAGTACCCAAACTATGATTGAGCGGCACACACTAGCTTTGCTACACATAAAACATCACACTTGAGCTCGTACTTTTAACCGAATCGCCTTTTTAGCAAAACCATACTTTTAGAAAAACCCCTCTTTGAACACATGCTTTGAAAACCCCTCTTTTAACACATGCCATACTTTGAGCGGAATCATACTTAAATGGAAATCATAATTTAAACGGAAACTAGGCATTAAACGAAATCATAGATTGAACGGAACTCATACTTTAAAATAAAACTCTTTTCTTCAACACTTGTATTCGATAAAAATGCGATCATATGAGCGTGAGTGATCATGTATATCATTTGTGTACAATTAGGGAAAGCAAGGGAATCAAATAAACATCCATATTGTACTTTACAAAAGTAAGGTCATTGGATTTACCAAAACCATTTATCAATCCTAATATCTAGAATTTACTCATCACATAACCTACTAGTAGAGTGTATCTACTTCATTTTCATAAATTTATCATGCTTGTTCATTTCACTTTCCTTAATGAATTTCAATAAAACTAGTTGGGGAAACTATCCGTTTATTTTCATCAAAACATAGATTTAACAACCTAGAAATCATGAATGATTCACAACATGATAAGCTAGTAGAATGTTCTACCTTATTTGAGATCAATCTTCGAAGTGTAGCGCTTGAGAAAGGAGAGGTTGAATCCCCATGCTCCAATGCTTGCGAAACACCTTGGAAGAGAGATCCAAGCTTGAGATGTCCAATCCAAGCTCCAATCATGCTCACCCAAGAAAACCCTTCTTGAAGCCCTAGTTTCTTCTCCCTTTCTCTCCTAAAATCTCTCTTAAGATTGTGCAACCCAAAACTCACGAAATGGGCTTGTATTTATAAGCCAAGAGTGTTTAAAACCCTAATCTTCACTTAAATGTCGTGCACAAGGGGAAAAATCCCCAATTACTAAAGGGCGGTCGACCAGCTAGGAGGGGCGGTCGACTAGCCAAGTAGAAAACCCTACTGTTTAGCCCATTTTGTGCCTTTTCTTGACAGTCGGTCGACCAGACTTGTGGGGCGGTTGACCAACCCTGAAACCGAACCCACTGTAACCCTTTTGGGTCACATTTTCTCACAGTCAGTCGACTGGTCTGGAGGGGCGGTCGACCGGCCTTTACTAGAATTGAGTGATTTCTCTTGTTTTTCCTACTTTTCGCACTCAGAGTGTTTCCACTCTTCCCTTAACTCACCTAGAGTGCTTCCACTCCTTTTACCTTGACTTTAACACTCCCCCAACACATGTACTTTGGTTGCAACTCTTTCTTTTATCCATTCCACACCAAAATACATAGAAGAACCTTTTGACCTAAAATCACTATTCATTGGCACTATTCACCGACTATGAACTTGAGTTCTAGGGTTATTCTTTACTCTATGCTTTTAGATACTTAGAGTATTCTTATACTCTTGTTTTGAGACTCAACATACACACGTAAGTCCTCACTTCACTTTCCTCAAACCAAGGACCTATGGAAGGCTTTAGGCCTTTACATACACTATGCAAGTGTACTATTCACTGCCCTCTTCACATGAACACTGAACTAAAATTCCAGACGTTCTACACCTAGGGTTTGACTAGGATAATCATGGTTAAATTTCTTAACCATGCTTGAGGGAGGGGTGTAAAAATTGGGTGCTTATAAGTGTCACTATCGACAAAGCTACACCTAAGGATTCTAGTTTACGCCCAATGCATTCATAAACATAACTAAAATAAAGGAATATGTAGCTCCCAAATCAAATAATACTTTAGCAATATTATGATAGACTGGTAGTGTACCTTCCATCATTGCCCCTGATGCCTCCTCATCCTTCTACCTCACTGCGTTCATCCTAGTTTGATCCGTTGGGTGATTTGGAGTCCTGCCCTACTGCTGATCCGCCCTCTTGAGCTTTGGACAATTCTTCACAAAATTTACCTTCTCCTAGTAGTTGTAGCATGTCCTCGTCAACTCCTTAGGCTCTTCATGCAACACTGGTGTTGCAGGAACCATCACTGAAGACTCAACTGGAGCGGTTGTCCTTTGATGCTTCCACTATTCCTATTGCTGCCCCCTGAAATGCTCCTTCTGCCCTTGTTGAGGCACGGAATTCTCTTTTCCTTTTTGCACAACCTTTGTTGGACATAATGCCCAGAAAAGTCATTTAGATTGTTAGAACCTTATTAATTTGATTAATAAATGCTTCTTCTTAATCTATTGTGTATTCATTATGAGTAATTGACCATGATCATGAGATGATCTATACAATATGAGATATCGATAAATGTCTATAGGATATATTGTAGGAAAGTTATGTGATTAGATTATCACAGGTAGATATAAATTTCCGGTTCCTTATACCTTATATAGTCACAGCTGTGGGTGAAGCTGAGCACTTCACTTATATGGCTACCAGAATGCTAAGATGTTCTCAATAGTTGAGATGTAGTTCTATCTCGAACTATTGTAGTGGAGACTACACATCAGCATATGAGTGCTTAAATGTACACTGACTGATTGCATTCAATGAGAGACCTCTTGCATAAACATACTATCAGATAGTTGGTCTCTCATTCACATTGAACGGTTTCGATGATCCTTAGATCTGATGAGTTCATCTATGACTGGGCAGTGATTTGACAATTTTGATTCCACCAACGTATTTTCTAACTTAGGAAATACAATACAGTGATAGTTGGATAGTCAGAAAGTTGTTCGAGTCATGATGAATTTCAAACAAGAAATTCATACTCATTAATTTGAGAGATTATCCAAGTTCCGGGTAAGACAGTTGATTAAGTTTAAATTATGCGCAGGTGATTTTGAAAACAAAATAAGTTTTGAAATATACTTTTATTAAAAAGTATTATACTTATAAAAAGATTTTTTCAAAATTTTTTTCATGAGAAATTGTTTCTCATGGCTTAATCATAAGTCTTGGAAACCCGGATGATTTGCAATGGGCTATGGGTTAGATAGTATATCAATCTCAAAGGCCCATTAGGGATAATGTATTTAGAAGGATAAATCAATTTTAAAAATTCATGTGGCGGGATTCGTAATGGTTAATGTTCATACATTGGGATTCAATTGCAACATGGATATCTCACGTCACTTGCAATTCCGATGTAATTCCCGCTTAGGGTCAATGGGATAACAATTGTTAAGCCAGGGTAAGAATGTCCCAGAGCAATCTGTGGAGGTGCTCACATAAGAAATACAAGCTCAATAATTGATTAAAAGTTAATCAATTATTTTAAGTTATTAAAATTTAATCATTTAATTAAATAGATTAATAGTTAATCTATTGTTTAAATTAATTGTTAATTTTAACTAAGGGATTATTTTAGTAATTATTTGATTAACATAATTAAAGGGGAAATGGGTTTGACCCATATCCATAAACCCATTAAAATGCACCTTTAATATGGGCCAAAGCCCATGGGTTTAAACCCTAGGGTGAGGTGCCCACTTGGGGAATCCTAATTGGATTAGGATTTGTTTAATTGAATAATTATTAAAATATAATTCATTTTATTATGGAATTAAAATCCAAGTGTTGGATTGCAATTAGGATTAAGATGTTATTATAATTAGATTACAATAAGGAGTTTTAACTCCTCAAATCCCACGCCCCATAGAAGCTCACACCCCCCCTTGTGGATTCCTAGTTTGACTAGGTTTCCTACTTTGGTGTAGGATGTTGACTTATCCCTTTTAATTAAGGAATCCTCTTACAATAGGGACTCTTTAATTAATAGGATAACTATAACTAAAGTAGTTATAGATTAAGTAGGAATTTATTTAATTAATAATAAAAGTTATTGTTAATTAATAAATCCTACTAGATAAGATCAAGTTGGAGTAGGATTAGGATAAGATCCTAGTTTATAAATACCCCAACACCCTAGACTATTAAGTAGAATTCTCCAAAAAAATTTCTCTCCTCTCCTCTCTCTCTCTAAACCGTGAGCCCTAGGGGAGACCCCTAGGGATTTTCGTGAGCTATATTGGTGATCCTAGTTGGATTTTGCAAATCTAGGATTTTGGTAATAGAAGGTCTACACCATTGATCTATCTTCTTCCTCTTGCTTCTATAATTCCAAATGAGATTCTAAAGTTTCGTGGGGATAGCGAAGAACAAGGATCGAGCTTCTAATATTTTTTTCGGAGAAATCTCTACAAAGAGTTCTGACGATTTGAGTGGATTAAGCTTCACCGGTGAAAAACATTCACCAAGGTGATATGACTAAAACTCTTAGATAATTTTGATGTTTTCTATGGTGTTAAGATCTAGGGGATCCAGTTTCCGCATAATTTTTTATCCGGATCCCCCTTCAACCTTTTGCTCCTTTCTCTTATGATACGATGCGTTGTCTTGTTTGATGACTAAGGCTCGCTCAACAACCTTTGTTGCACCTAGCTGCAATCCATCACCTCAAAGATTTTATCTAACTTCAAGATCTATTTATCTGCCTCCATCGAACTACCTGTACCATCAAAGTTGGAAGGACTCAATCTCTTGAAATCCTTCAATAGATTTGTCATTGTAGCATTCACCGATGGTTGGCTAGATCCTTTAGATCTCGGATTGTTATAATAGATGGTGATCTCCTCCAAGAGTCTCGCCGTATCCCCAAGATTTGGTAGATGTCATCTAACTCTGGATGAGGACATCCATCTCTACCACCAGCTCCACCTCGACCTCTACCTCTTCTCGACATGTCTCCCTTTTTCCAACAACAAGGAAACAGTTAGACAAGAAGTAAGGACGAACACAATTAGCAACAGAAATCTTACGGTTGTTCTTCTACTCACAATGACCTTAAGTGTTATCTTATGTGTCACCCTTCACACATAGGGTTTCTAAACCTAGTGCTCTGATACCAATTTGTCACGCCTTGAGACTCATATACACAATATACCTTATATTTGTATAAGTTTTCAAAGTGTGAACCTAGGACAAACCCCAATAGTGTATCTCTTATTTATCTATTCTAAAACTTATGGAGTCTATTACCCAACTAAATAATTAATTACCAAATATGATATATATATATCTCAGTTAGGGATCCCCTAGGAAAGTAAATACCTACTTAGGAAAGTGGAGAGGAGATTACAGATGGAGAAGCTCAAGCCAAGGTGAGGATAAAAACATATATTTTTCATTAATTTCTAGGGTTTATATATTTCTCTCCTTTGGTTTGAATAGTAATCCCAAATTTAAATAGTTCATTTTCTTAATATAATATTTGTGTTCTATTTTTTATTATTTCGGTGTGAAATTGAGATTATTTTAGTTTCTTTTTCAATATCTAAGATATTTTTTAATGTATTTAGATTAATTATAGTACATAAGTATTAGTAAATAAGGGTGTTAGACAATTTTATAATATTATGTTAATGTTGAATATTTTTATGGCGTCACTTGACGCGAGTGGGATATCCCGAATTGACCGATGGTCTGAACTATTTGGCCAATCAAGGCCCATAAATGGGTCCGTGTCTAGTCCGGGTTTTATAACATTGTAAAAATTTAGGGAAATGCTATTGAGACCGCATTAGGCCGAGACCAAGACCGTGCTCCGCAGCTCGGGATTTCAGGTGGGGCTACCATGTGATATTGGGCCCCACCTGAAATACCCTGCTGCACAGGATGGTCTCGGTGGTCTTGGCCCTAAAATGGTCTCAGTAGCAAAGTCCAAAAATTTAATAGATAATGGTAATTGTAAATATTTTTTCCTATAGATTGTACATAAAGTACAACGTGTAACGCAAGAGAAGGACTCGGCATGTCTCAACCCCAAGTCAATTTAGCAAACTCATTCGAGGAGGGCATTGACGATGACCAACTCCTAGGTTGAGATAATAGGCAAACGTGGTTAACCGGCTGTTTGACGCAGGTGGGTATTCAGGTTTCATTCCGTAATTACGTGGTGCGGTTGATAGGCCTTTCAAGTTTAGCCCTCTTGTAAGCCACGCTCAACTCTCTTATCCACTGGTCACTGCTAATCAACATTGATTGTTGCCTCTCACATTATAATAGTAAAGAAGATAGGCCGCTCATGAGAGATGGAAGAGGAAAGAGAGTGGAAAGAGAGAGGGAAGGGAGAAAGAGTGGAAAGAGAGACCCTATTGAGACTCATGTGATGCACGTGTATTAGAATTTAGAAGGGAGACGTGAGAGAAAAAAAATGTGTTAGAAACGGTGAGTTGTGCGACGGATGAAAACACATAAAGAGTAAGAGATAAAATAAAAGTAGATAGCCGAAGGAATCAACCCTATTGAAGGGGATTAAAGTTAATAAATTTATAATAACTTTAACACCCCTAAATTTTATTCACTAAATGGTAATAAGATAATATAATATTTAATTTTTTTATAATAATAAAAAATATTAATCAATACCACCTATTCCTCATTCTCTCATTATGATAGTAGAGATTATTATAATTAGTATTATATTATTTTTAGTGTTACTATGTTTATAAGTTTCTTATTCCAACTATGAAGGGTTACATTGATATCATTTCAACCCAAAAACAATGGTAAGTAAATCATGTTATGTCAAATCTAGTTTATTACGAGCCATATATTGGTTATTCTACTCTAATCCATAGAGACTTTATTAATTAATTAATTTAAATAAATATAAAATCAGTTATAAAATTATTTATTTTAAAAATATTTTTAAAGATGCATTTGAATTTGTGGAATTCCAAAAATTATTATTTTTTGAATTAGGGGTGTATTTGAGCCAAGCTGAGCCGAGCTTGAACATGCTTTAGCTTAATTTGAGCTTGAATGCTTAGGCTTGAACTTAGCTTGAACTGACTTGATAGAGCTTGAGCTCGGTTCGAGCTTGAACTTTATTCAAGCTGATTCGAGTTCGGATTGGATCAAGTTTGATTCACTAAATTATTTGTTTAACTATACATAATTTTAATAATAGTATTTGTTACTAATTATAATACAAGAAATTATAAAAATTAATATATTCATATACGAAAATAAGATTTGGGAGAGTACTTTGGTCCAAAGCATAGAGAATTAGATCGAAGATTTTGCTTTTAACTTACCTTTTTTGTCATTTTTATCGCTTAAACTTATTTATTATAAATTTATAACAATAAATAATAAAGAAAAGTTTAAATTATTATTTATCATTAATATAAATAATAATATCAAAAAATATTGTGTATATTTATATTTCGAGCTTTGAGCCGGGCTCAAGTCAATTCGAGCTTTGAGTCGAGCTAAATCAAACAGGGTTTGACTTGAGCTCGACTTGTTTAAACATTTGAGCTCAAAAGCTTGCCTTAATTCGTTCAAGATTGAAATGCCAACTTGAACTTAACTCATACGAGCCAAGCCGAGATAGCATGGCTTGAGTGCAGCCCTAGTTTGAATAACATAAAATGTAAATTGCGGCAATTCTATAAACGTTATTTCAAAGGATAAAAGTGTAGAATTCCAAGTCTGCCGTTGTATTCATTAGGGTCAAATCAAAAACCCCAAATCAAAACCCAATCCTAATTTTCTAAAAATGTAGCAATTAACCTATAGCTTTCAAAAGGTTTTTGAATTTATTATTCACCCTTTTCTATCAACTCACGCCTTTTATTAGTTCTAAATTAGCGTGTTCGCTCCGCTGGGTTGAAAGGGGACTTGGAAAAAAATGGGTCATGACTAATGAACCTTCCCGTGAAAGACCCACTTAATAAGTCTTTCCACCTAACTAATTACAATCACGAAAAGACCCCCAACTTTATATGTAAAGTACATATATATCCCTTCCTTGAATTTTGTATGTGTGGTTAGTATGTTATCAAAAAGGTCTATCATCCCTAGTGGACTCCACTATTACAATCCCATTCATCAATCACAAACCATTCAACTAGTGGAACATTCTCTATTGACACGTAAATCCTCACTTCACTTTCCTCAAACCAAGGACCTATGGAAGGCTTTAGGCCTTTACATACACTATGCAAGTGTACTATTCACTGCCCTCTTCACATGAACACTGAACTAAAATTCCGGACGTTCTACACCTAGGGTTTGACTAGGATAATCATGGTTAAATTTCTTAACCATGCTTGAGGGAGGGGTGTAAAAATTGGGTGCTTATAAGCGTCACTATCGACAAAGCTACACCTAAGGATTCTAGTTTACGCCCAATGCATTCATAAACATAACTAAAATAAAGGAATACGTAGCTCCCAAATCAAATAATACTTTAGCAATATTATGATAGACTGGTAGTGTAACTTCCATCATTGCCCCTGATGCCTCCTCATCCTTCTACCTCACTGCATTCATCCTAGTTTGATCCGTTGGGTGATTTGGAGTCCTGCCCTACTGCTGATCCGCCCTCTTGAGCTTTGGACAATTCTTCACAAAATTTACCTTCTCCTAGTAGTTGTAGCATGTCCTCGTCAAGTCCTTAGGCTCTTCATGCAACACTGGTGTTGCAGGAACCATCACTGAAGACTCAATTGGAGCAGTTGTCCTTTGATGCTTCCACTATTCCTATTACTGCCCCCTGAAATGCTCCTTCTGCCCTTGTTGAGGCACGAAATTCTCTTTTCCTTTTTGCACAACCTTTGTTGGACATGATGCCCAGAAAAGTCATTTAGATTGTTAGAACCTTATTAATTTGATTAATAAATGCTTCTTCTTAATCTATTGTGTATTCATTATGAGTAATTGACCATGATCATGAGATGATCTATACGATATGAGATATCGATAAAGGTCTATAGGATATATTGTAGGAAAGTTATGTGATTAGATTATCACAGGTAGATATAACTTTCCGGTTCCTTATACCTTATATAGTCACAGCTGTGGGTGAAGCTGAGCACTTCACTTATATAGCTACCAGAATGCTAAGATGTTCTCAATAGTCGAGATGTAGTTCTATCTCGAACTATTGTAGTGGAGACTACACATCAGCATATGAGTGCTTAAATGTACACTGACTGATTGCATTCAATGAGAGACCTCTTGCATAAACATACTATCAGATAGTTGGTCTCTCATTCACATTGAATGGTTTCGATGATCCTTAGATCTGATGAGTTCATCTATGACTAGGCAGTGATTTGACTATTTTGATTCCACCAACGTATTTTCTAACTTAGGGAATACAATACAGTGATAGTTGGATAGTCAGAAAGTTGTTCGAGTCATGATGAATTTCAAACAAGAAATTCATACTCATTAATTTGAGAGATTATCCAAGTTCCGGGTAAGACAGTTGATTAAGTTTAAATTCTGCGCAAGTGATTTTGAAAACAAAATAAGTTTTGAAATATACTTTTATTAAAAGGTATTATACTTATAAAAAGATTTTTTCAAAATTTTTTTCATGAGAAATTGTTTCTCATGGCTTAATCATAAGTCTTGGAAACCCGGATGATTTGCAATGGGCTATGGGTTAGATAGTATATCAATCTCAAAGGCCTATTAGGGATAATGTATTTAGAAGGATAAATCAATTTTAAAAATTCATGTGGCGGGATTCGTAATGGTTAATGTTCATACATTGGGATTCAATTGCAACATGGATATCTCATGTCACTTGCAATTCCGATGTAATTCCCGCTTAGGGTCAATGAGATAACAATTGTTAAGCCAGGGTAAGAATGTCCCAGAGCAATCTGTGGAGGTGCTCACATAAGAAATACAAGCTTAATAATTGATTAAAAGTTAATCAATTATTTTAAGTTATTAAAATTTAATCATTTAATTAAATAGATTAATAGTTAATCTATTGTTTAAATTAATTGTTAATTTTAACTAAGGGATTATTTTAGTAATTATTTGATTAACATAATTAAAGGGGAAATGAGTTTGACCCATATCCATAAACCCATTAAAATGTACCTTTAATATGGGCCAAAACCCATGGGTTTAAACCCTAGGGTGAGGTGCCCACTTGGGGAATCCTAATTGGATTAGGATTTGTTTAATTGAATAATTATTGAAATATAATTCATTTTATTATGGAATTATAATTCAAGTGTTGGATTGCAATTAGGATTAAGATGTTATTATAATTAGATTACAATAAGGAGTTTTAACTCCTCAAATCCCACGCTCCATAGAAGCTCACACCCCCCCTTGTGGATTCCTAGTTTGACTAGGTTTCCTACTTTGGTGTAGGATGTTGACTTATCCCTTTTAATTAAGGAATCCTCTTATAATAGAGACTCTTTAATTAATAGGATTACTATAACTAAAGTAGTTATAAATTAGAATCCTAATTTAATTAATAATAAGAGTTATTGTTAATTAATAAATCCTACTAGATAAGATCAAGTTGGAGTAGGATTAGGATAAGATCCTAGTTTATAAATACCCCAACACCCTAGACTATTAAGTAGAATTCTCCAAAAAAATTTCTCTCCTCTCCTCTCTCTCTCTAAACCGTGAGCCCTAGGGGAGACCCCTAGGGATTTTCGTGAGCTATATTGGTGATCCCAGTTGGATTTTACAAATCTAGGATTTTGAACCTTAGTATTATTGGTAATAGAAGGTCTACACCATTGATCTATCTTCTTCCTCTTGCTTCTATAATTCCAAAGGAGATTCTAAAGTTTCGTGGGGATAGCGAAGAACAAGGATCGAGCTTCTAGTGTTTTTTTCGGAGAAATCTCTACAAAGAGTTCTGACGATTTGAGTTGATTAAGCTTTACCGGTGAAAAAATTCACCGAGATGATATGACTAAAACTCTTAGATAATTTTGATGTTTTCTATAGTGTTAAGATCTAGGGGATCCAGTTTCCGCATAATTGTTTATCCGGATCCCCCTTCAACCTTATGCTCCTTGCTCTTATGATAACATGCGTTGTCTTGTTTGATGACTAAGGCTCGCTCAACAACCTTTGTTGCACCTAGCTGCAATCCATCACCTCAAAGATTTTATCTAACTTCAAGATCTATTTATCTGCCTCCATCGAACTACCTGTACCATCAAAGTTGGAAGGACTCAATCTCTTGAAATCCTTCAATAGATTTGTCATTGTAGCATTCACCGATGGTTGGCTAGATCCTTTAGATCTCGGATTGTTATAATAGATGGTGATCTCCTCCAAGAGTCTCGCCGTATCCCCAAGATTTGGTAGATGTCATCTAACTCTGGATGAGGACATCCATCTCTACCACCAGCTCCACCTCGACCTCTACCTCTTCTCGACATGTCTCCCTTTTTCCAACAACAAGGAAACAGTTAGACAAGAAGTAAGGACGAACACAATTAGCAACAGAAATCTTACGGTTGTTCTTCTAGTCACAATGACCTTAAGTGTTATCTTATGTGTCACCCTTTTCACATAGGGTTTCTAAACCTAGTGCTCTGATACCAATCTGTCACGCCTTGAGACCCATATACACAATATACCTTATATTTGTATAAGTTTTCAAAGTGTGAACCTAGGACAAACCCCAATAGTGAATCTCTTATTTATCTATTCTAAAACTTATGGAGTCTATTACCCAACTAAATAATTAATTACCAAATATGATATATATATATATATATATATATATCTCAGTTAGGGATCCCCTAGGAAAGTAAATACCTACTTAGGAAAGTGGAGAGGAGATTACATATGGAGAAGCTCAAGCCAAGGTGAGGATAAAAACATATATTTTTCATTAATTTCTAGGGTTTATATATTTCTCTCCTTTGGTTTGAATAGTAATCCCAAATTTAAATAGTTCATTTTCTTAATATAATATTTGTGTTCTATTTTTTATTATTTCGGTGTGAAATTGAGATTATTTTAGTTTCTTTTTCAATATCTAAGATATTTTTTAATGTATTTAGATTAATTATAGTACATAAGTATTAGTAAATAAGGGTGTTAGACAATTTTATAATATTATGTTAATGTTGAATATTTTTATGGCGTCACTTGACGCGAGTGGGATATCCCGAATTGACCGATGGTCTGAACTATTTGGCCAATCAAGGCCCATAAATGGGTCCGTGTCTAGTCCGGGTTTTATAACATTGTAAAAATTTAGGGAAATGCTATTGAGACCGCATTAGGCCGAGACCAAGACCGTGCTCCGCAGCTCGGGATTTCAGGTGGGGCTACCATGTGATATTGGGCCCCACCTGAAATACCCTGCTGCACAGGATGGTCTCGGTGGTCTCGGCCCTAAAATGGTCTCAGTAGCAAAGTCCAAAAATTTAATAGATAATGGTAATTGTAAATATTTTTTCCTATAGATTGTACATAAAGTACAACGTGTAACGCAAGAGAAGGACTCGGCATGTCTCAACCCCAAGTCAATTTAGCAAACTCATTCGAGGATGGCATTGACGATGACCAACTCCTAGGTTGAGATAATAGGCAAACGTGGTTAACGGGCTGTTTGACGCAGGTGGGGTATTCAGGTTTCATTCCGTAATTACGTGGTGCGGTTGATAGGCCTTTCAAGTTTAGCCCTCTTGTAAGCCACGCTCAACTCTCTTATCCACTGGTCACTGCTAATCAACATTGATTGTTGCCTAATCGAAGTCATTAATCACTGCTAACCAATGCTAATGGGAATTGTAGCCTCATCCTACTTGACTTTAAAAAAAGAAGAAGATAAACTTGGGAGCTCCCTCCCGCCCTTTTGCATTCATCGCAAAAGATGCAGGCACGTGTCAGATCCCTGTTAATGCTGGTGGGCTTCCCGCCAGTTAACATTGGAGGTGATTCAAACAGTAATTGTTTAATAAGGAGAGTGAAGGTTTGTGGAGACGTGGGTGCATGAAAGATAAAACAAATGAAGGAAACACTGAATGGTGACATAGCGAAGAGTATCTAATCCTACTAGCAAACACCCCGTGCGATGCACGGGATGAGAAGACAATATGATAATTTTATTTCATATTAAGCAAATCAAGTTTAATGATATAATTTAATTTATTTATTACAATGCTGGTTTTCTTCAATAAATAATCAATAAATAAAAGCAAGATTAAAGGGAAAACTCGAATCCAAAGCGACATACAAATAAGAGAGTGATTCCAAACATCCGCCTGACAGGCTCATCTCTAAATGTTAAGATATGAAAACAAACATGTCTTTGTCTCAAAACTATCCTTAATTTGATCTAAGTTAGCAAATTTAACATAATAAAATGTATGCATAGAAGTTCCAATGGACTGGTATATAACAGATTTCACTTGTTGCAATAAGTGAGGACCAATCTTCCACCATTAGTGTTTGCCTCCATCCAGGCTCTGATCATAAATGAACTTTGTTCTGTTAAAAATCTTCCACCATTGTTGCTGTCCAAACCAGTTGATTTCTCATACATGAACAATGTCTTTGCTGGTCCAACCAGCATCTCCCCCTATATCATATATAGAACAATAATCAAGTGCTAGAAACTACGATGCTCCTCTCATAACACTTTAAGGATAGTCGGAAACATGAACTGGAAATGGAAAATTCATAATTGAAATACACCCATGCTAATGAACTCTAGATCAAAGAGGACCAATTGGATCTGAAAACTTGTTTGGTTACGAAATTATTAAAATTTTAATTTTGGAAATGGAAAGAAGACAGTTCATCTTGGAAAAACAACTTGGTCTTCCTATAGCAAGCTCATTTCTCACCTTCATGAAGATATCAACATCAGTATGTGGTTTAATGTTTGCCTCCTCTCTTCTTGACAGCGTTGCCAATATCTCTGCAGATTTTCCCAAATTATGAACAATTGAATCAGGCTCAGTGGTACTCATAGGACTAAGTTTTGTAAGTCAAAACTCAAAACAGATAGTTTTTTTTTAATTAACGTATCGGCCGAATCCCTGAAATCTTGTAGAGAAAACCAAGGTTTCTCTCACTGTAATTTCCCCTTTATGGAGACCAATTTGACTGATATAGGCTGATGTCCGCTGAGGGACGAACTCATCCATCCTGTGCAGGATGTGGTTTAATGTTTGCCTCCTCTCTTCTTGACAGCGTTGCCAATATCTCTGCAGATTTTCCCAAATTGTGAACAATTGAATCAGGCTCAGTGGTACTCATAGGACAAAGTTTTGTAAGTCAAAACTCAAAACAGTTTTTTTTTTATTAACGTAACAGTCGAATCCCTGACATCTGTAGAGAAAACCAAGGTTTCTCTCACTGTCATTTCCCCTATATGGAGACCAATTTGACTGATATAGGCTGATGTCCGCTGAGGGATGAACTCATCCATCCTGTGGCCATTGTAAGTTTGTAACCAAGTCTCCCAAAAACTGATTTGCAGTAGCACCCGTATAAGGTTTCAATCAGAAAATGAAATAATTAACCAAATGAGTAATAACAATTCACCAAAAGGATTAATAACTACTAAAGTCCAGTGAGGATCTTCAAATGGAGTTCAATTTCCTTACTTCTAGACCTGAATAAATCTTTCCGGCCAAAGCCAACAGCAATGTGGTCTTTCTGGAGCTTGGACGGCCTAAAAGCACTGTCATTCTGCAACAATCAAATTAAGAACCTTAGATATGAATTGCGTGAAGATATATTAGAGATATAAGTGAGACTAGTTAAAATCTAATTCATGGTTTGAAAAGAAGCCATGGTCTCACCTGCACTTAAAGCTTGATGATTTTGCTAACATCATGAAAAAACTAACACCGAGAAGAGGAGGTATATTATACTGGCATGCGTTATGCATGGATGGTGATGATAAATAGGAAATCGAAGTCTATGTGTATTTGAAGGAGGAATAGTTGTAATTAGTTGAGTACGACTAACATTCTGGTGAGGAGAGTAACCACATTTGATAGTTTAATTAACCAACCATACATCCCGTAGCAAGTAGTACTATCAGCTGTACTTAAGAATCAGATAATGCTCATTAAATATATGTACCTGACTAGATTTACCATGTATTTCAATCACAAGAAAGAATCCAAAAAGAAAGTAACAACCTATTTAGTCATTATATTGAACTGCAAAAGGATAAATTTCAAAACTTCTACGTGGCAAAACAGGTAATATAGCCCAAAATGTCCATGACACTACAGTAAGAGATCTCTCGCTAACTAAAGATCAATAGAAGCTTATGAGAAACAAAACACCATAGTTGAAGTTCTTACCTCATGGATTTCAGAAAATTTTGTAACATCTCAAGAACCAATGCATCACATTTGAGATCCAGCATCACAACGAATGTCCTAACCTTTGCAATAATTTCAAGACTCGAAATCCACTTATAATATGAGCGACTGGACATGTCAAATAATTCAGCAGGAAATTTTTCTGGGCAACAATAAAATGGAGAAATAGAATACGTAAGTTTTTTTGGGATCACTAAAACGAATATTCAGTGATATTTTGAAATTACTGAAATTCTTTTGCAGTAGAAAGCCAATATATCTGGAATGGTTATAAAAGAGTATTGTTGATAGGTTCTGCCACTCAAAATTTATTTAAGAAAACATTGGTAGAAGAATTAAAACGAGGTATCTATCTTGAATTACTTGAAAATAAAGTCAAAAATTTAGATTGATTTTGGTGACATTACCATATCCTGTGAACCTTTAGAGGATAGGATTAAGAACTCACATCTAGGTTTATTCTTATAATTTGTATCCGAATCCGCTATTCTCATTATTTCAAGTGACAATCTCTGATTCTCCTAGATAATCCCAGCAGCTATTCCTATTGTTTATTGACGATCTAAGATTGTCATAGTTATAATTCCACACACCATGGCAAGAATTCGTAAAGCCACCCTACAAATGGTTGAGACAACCGAATGACAGAACATATATAAACTCAGATTTAAGGCATCCTAGACAATCAAACAAAAAAAATTGAGATCGGGTGAAATTTATCGAAAAGGCAGAACCAAACTAAAGAGAATAGAAATATTGAAAACACAACATTCTCTATGGTAAATGCCTGTAGACCATACTGCAATACTAAAGAAAGTAAGATGGTATAATGAACGAAGACAAACAACATAAATGAAACTATCCAAAATTGAAGTAGTTATCTAGGATAGAGATTTTAAGTTTCAAATGCTGCAATCAGATCATTTGACAATAAATTGTATGTTGTCATGGTGTGAAGCCAAAATGTCCCGTGCTTATCGTACATTTTTAGCGCTGAAACAATAAGCGTAATATTTTCTTAAAACAATTGTTGGGCAAGAATGGCAATACTTTATACTGTAGCATTACCTTAAATTCATTTCTACTTATTGTGCAACTTTGCAAAATTTATCCCCGGAAAAGTATTTACTTCAGCTTGTTATCCCCCGAATAACAGTCCTGCCACATATGATGGTTCAGTTCATATTTGAGACAAACTTTTATTTTGAAGTGCATATTGCATTTGCAGATGATGTTCTGAGGAATAGATGTGCAGGTGGGTTTCCAATTGCAGAAATTATGTGCCTCAAAAGGTTCACCAACTGAGAAGGGTAATTCTTGGACTAAGAATATACTACTCCAACATTACATTATGTTCACCAATTTAGAAGGGTTATTCTTGGGCTAAGAATATACTACTCCAACATTACATTATGTTCCTTGAACTTATTGCTCAACTCTGCAAAAGTATCCTCAGAATGGCACTAAAGTACTCACTCTAAAATCAGTACACATATATAAAACACAATTAGAAATTGAAGCAATATTCTCAAACATGCGATAAATTTTTTTTTTTTAATCTTTAGGAAAACCCGTACTCAGAATTATATAGGCAGTTAAAAATAAAATTTTCCATAAGCAAAAAAATTATAAGAAGAGGAAAGAAATCTGAATCAAACAATGCTTTCCAAGTGTCAATATTCATGAAAAGATTAAAATAAACCATATATTCGGTAAACTCTTCTGTAATGCTCTTATAGGAGTTGGCTCTATACAGTGCTATATTGAGTATTAACTAATAACCTTGCCGGCAAAACAAATTATGCACAAACATAAGGAAGGGAGAGGAAGATGAGTGTGGCATACTTGAAGCATCAATGATGCGGGGAACCGGGGACTGGTGGAGGTGCTTCAAACCCTCTGCAAACTCTCCATTGAAACCAATCCCTATATATTCTTCTCTCGATCAAACATTTGAAGTTTAAAATTAAAAGAATAAGAAGAAGGGGCACTTACCCTCAATCAAATATCTGAAAAATAATATAAGAAGAAGAATGGGCACTTACCCTGTCGGAGCAATGAATGCGTCACCAAGGATGCAGAGACGGAACAGAGAGAGAGAGTCGGGAGAATATGCAGTGCGCAACAGAACCGGTGTTTCCCCGGTGTTCATCGGCTTCCACGCTGTCCTCACACCACAGGATCAATCCGTTGTTACTGATTCATTCATCCACAGGATGCACTTGCGGCGTTGAACCATATCAATTAGGAGTTTTAAAAGGGAGAGGGAAGACGCTTACTGTGAATAAACTCATCTGAATCAAGAAACCTGAGAAGCCACTTTATAATCGGGGGAAAAAAACACAGGTACTTTTCCCGGCTTTTTCCCAGAGAGACAGTTGAGGGAGAGAGGGGGTCGTTGGCATTGGGGGAGACGAATCAGGAAGTGAGGGAGAGGAGGGGGTGTTTTGATTGGGAAGATTAATGGGGATGGAGAGAGTTTCATGGGAGAGAATGAAACAATTTGAAGGCACCCACGTGGCAACCAACAGCTATATAGTAGTAGTAAAATACGTGAAATGTGAGAAAAGATTAGAAAAACCCAACTGGCTTTGCCTGATTTGAAAACCACTTTATCCAAGAAAAGGTCATTAACCAACCATATGTTTGTCTCGAAAGTCATTGGCCCATCAAAAATCTTCCTACTCTTTTGCACTATGTCATGTGTTAATCGTCATTTATCATCAAACAATACAAATTGGTATAATTTCGGCATCATATATTTTATGCCAACAAAATGGTTGGATTTAAATTGATACAAAATAATATTATTACTAACTAGCGGGTGGCACGTGCGATGCATGTGAGAGCGAGGGGAAGGAGTTAACCATAGTTAATAGGAGTTAAAATGGTCACTTGTTAACCCACGGGTGCGATTGAACACTCCCTAAGTTCAATCGCGATTGGCTATGATTCAAAATAGATAGATGAGCAAGGGTAGTTTTGAAATTAAATCAAATGCAAGGGGTAGTTTGGGAATTAAAGTAAACATTAAATCAAACTTTTGTTTTTATATAAGGGTAGTATGGAAATTTCGGAAAAATCATCTATGGTTGCCTCTCACATTATAATAGTAAAGAATAAGGGTAGTATGAGAATTTTGGAAAAATCATCTACGACTGCCTCTCGCATTATAATAGTAAAGAAGATAGGCCGCTCATGAGAGATGGAAGAGGAAAGAGAGTGGAAAGAGAGAGGGAAGGGAGAAAGAGTGGAAAGAGAGACCCTATTGAGACTCATGTGATGCACGTGTATTAGAATTTAAAAGGGAGACGTGAGAGAAAAAAAATGTGTTAGAAACGGTGAGTTGTGCGACGGATGAAAACACATAAAGAGTAAGAGATAAAATAAGAGTAGATAGCCGAAGGAATCAACCCTATTGAAGGGGATTAAAGTTAATAAATTTATAATAACTTTAATACCCCTAAATTTTATTCACTAAATGGTAATAAGATAATATAATATTTAATTTTTTATAATAATAAAAAATATTAATCAATACCACCTATTCCTCATTCTCTCATTATGATAGTAGAGATTATTATAATTAGTATTATATTATTTTTAGTGTTACTATGTTTATAAGTTTCTTATTCCAACTATGAAGGGTTACATTGATATCATTTCAACCCAAAAACAATGGTAAGTAAATCATGTTATGTCAAATCTAGTTTATTACGAGCCATATATTGGTTATTCTACTCTAATCCATAGAGACTTTATTTATTAATTAATTTAAATAAATATAAAATCAGTTATAAAATTATTTATTTTAAAAATATTTTTAAAGATGCATTTGAATTTGTGGAATTCCAAAAATTATTATTTTTTGAATTAGGGGTGTATTTGAGCCAAGCTGAGCCGAGCTTGAACATGCTTGAGCTTAATTTGAGCTTGAATGCTTAGGCTTGAACTTAGCTTGAACAGACTTGATAGAGCTTGAGCTCGGTTCGAGCTCGAACTTTATTCAAGCTTATTCGAGTTCGGATTGGATCAAGTTTGATTCACTAAATTATTTGTTTAACTATACATAATTTTAATAATAGTATTTGTTACTAATTATAATACAAGAAATTATAAAAATTAATATATTCATATACGAAAATAAGATTTGGGAGAGTACTTTGGTCCAATGCATAGAGAATTAGATCGAAGATTTTGCTTTTAACTTACCTTTTTTGTCATTTTTATCGCTTAAACTTATTTATTATAAATTTATAACAATAAATAATAAAGAAAAGTTTAAATTATTATTTATCATTAATATAAATAATAATATCAAAAAATATTGTGTATATTTATATTTCGAGCTTTGAGCCGGGCTCAAGTCAATTCGAGCTTTGAGTCGAGCTAAATCAAACAGGGTTTAACTTGAGCTTGACTTGTTTAAACATTTGAGCTCAAAAGCTTGCCTTAATTCGTTCAAGATTGAAATGCCAACTTGAACTTAACTCATACGAGCCAAGCCGAGATAGCATGGCTTGAGTGCAGTCCTAGTTTGAATAACATAAAATGTAAATTGCGGCAATTCTATACAGAATTGAACGTTATTTCAAAGGATAAAAGTGTAGAATTCCAAGTCTGCCGTTGTATTCATTAGGGTCAAATCAAAAACCCCAAATCAAAACCCAATCCTAATTTTCTAAAAATGTAGCAATTAACCTATAGCTTTCAAAAGGTTTTTGAATTTATTATTCACCCTTTTCTATCAACTCACGCCTTTTATTAGTTCTAAATTAGCGTGTTCGCTCCGCTGGTTTGAAAGGGGACTTGGAAAAAAATGGGTCAAGACTAATGAACCTTCCAGTGAAAGACCCACTTAATAAGTCTTTCCACCTAACTAATTACAATCACGAAAAGCCCCCCAACTTTATATGTAAAGTACATATATATCCCTTCCTTGAATTTTGTATGTGTGGTTAGTATGTTATCAAAAAGGTCTATCATCCCAAGTGGACTCCACTATTACAATCCCATTCATCAATCACAAACCATTCAACTAGTGGAACATTCTCTATTGACATCCCACCCCCCATATACTTAATTAGACTTGGAACTTCTCATCTTTAATCTCTAGATCGGACAGTCATAAAGCATCCAACAATTATGTTATTGTTTGTGGGGTCATTTGACTATGATGGTGATCAAATACGTCTTAAGTTAGTGAGAATAGCCCCATGACTATGTAATCATTTTTTTCCTTCCTCTTTTCTCCCCCCCAAACCACGTGTAAGTGTAGTTTGACAAGTCAAAGTCAATCCCATTTTTCTATCTCTTATCTCTAACCATTATCTCCTCTCAAATCCCATCTTCATATTCATCCTCTCCCCCATCCTCTCTCACCAACAACACAGCCTCTGTAGGAATATGGACAGAGAACCAGAAGAACTCCAGTTTCTAGGCCTCTTTGGTGTCTACAAAGAAGCCTACAAGATCATCTTCTCATGTAGGAAGATCTTTAGCCAAATCACCTTAGCTTTAATCCTCCCTCTATCTTTCATCTTCTTAGCTCATATCGAAATCTCCGAATTACTTTTTGGGAAGATCATCCACAATGAATATGCCTTAGATAATACCAGAATCGATAGTCCTAGGTATAGTCGGATCTCCGATCGTCTCTCCTCTGAATGGATCACCTTTTGGCTATTCAAGGCGGCCTACTTCATCTTCCTCCTCATCCTCTCCCTCCTATCAACGTCCGCCGTAGTCTACACCATCGCCTGTATCTACACTTCCAAAGAACTGTCCTTCAAAAAGGTTATGAGTGTTGTTCCAAAGGTTTGGAAGAGACTAATGGTTACATCCTTGTCGACTTTTGCTATTGTTTTCTGTTACAACATTGTCGCGATGCTCTTCTTAATTTTGTGGATGTTCCTAATCGGGCCTACTGATATCGGCATCGCTGTTCTAGTTATTTTGATGATTCTCTACTTCATTGGATTTGTGTACATGAGCATCGTGTGGCAGCTCGCGAGTGTCGTGTCGGTATTGGAAGATACGTATGGAATTCAGGCCATGATCAAGAGCAAGGCTTTGATTAAGGGTAAGATGTGGGTTTCAAGTGCTATCTTCCTTATGCTTAATCTCTCTTTCATTTTCATACAAGTAGCATTTGAGAATTTGGTTGTACATGGGGAATTCCAGGGGATGGGAAGTAGAATAGGGTATGGAATTCTATGTTTTTTTTTACTGTTCAAGCTGATTCTGTTCGGACTTGTGATCCAAACGGTTATCTACTTCGTCTGCAAGTCGTACCACCACGAGAACATCGACAAGTCGTCTCTTGCAGATCATCTTGAGACTTACCTTGGCGAGTATGTACCACTGAAGGGGAAGGATGTTCAATTAGAGCAGTTTTATGTTTGATATTAATTTTACCAGTAGATGGGTGTCTTAGATAGGGATATGTTGGTGATGTATCAATTATATGTGTTTCTTATACAGATGATAATCTAAATATCAAATGGATCTTTGCTGCACATAAAACAGGCATTTTTTATTTATTTTTTCTGGCGATATCATTTACCTTGGTTAGTAGCATTAGTACATACCAATTTTATGGAATAACGTGGTCAAATTAAGCTTTTTTGCCTTAATTACCACAAAATGTGAGTTACAAAGTACATAGATGGGATTGTTAGAACAAATCAGCTTTTGTCCCAACAACCAACACTGATCTCGTATTATAATACACAGATTGTGAATATGTCAAGCTATGCAATTGGATTGACAATGCAATGGTGCTTAGGGGTGTTAATGGGCCAGGCTTGATCCTACAAATTATGATTTTCATCAGGCCTGTCTTAAGCCATCCAGTTTATAAGAGGTTTTTGTGGCTCGAATTTGGTCCATTGTGCTATGCTAGGCATGCAATGGGCTGCTTTCTTTTGGGCTTGGGTGGCATTTTTGAACTACTACTCACTTTAATCTGAATATGAGCTTTGACCAGCTTGGTAATATTGACCTCAGATTAGCTTGGTAGTTGGTATAGGAAACCAGAATGTGGGCCCGAAATCTTAGCTCTTTCGCATGCTTCAATTGACGGAAACGGGTCCAAGCCAGGCACCTACCACTGTTAGATTGAAGCTGACCTTGAAGAAACTGAGAAGATGGGTCTAACCCAGGCACCTATAACTGGAAATCAAGAATAAGAAATGTAGATGTCATTTTAAGTTAATCCTCTACGGTCTAACAGAACATTCACATTCCGGATGGTTGGCAGGTGTTTCGTTAACAGAAATTTTGACAATAACAAGTTTATTCACAATTTTTTGAAGAATATATATGTTTTTTAAGTCAGGATAAATTACACTGACCTCATTGGTGATATTGCAGAAATCTCTTCTCTTGTTTCTGGATAAATTACACTGACCTCATTGGTGATATTGCAGAAATCTCTTCTCTTGTTTCTGAAATTAGTCTGACCTCTACTTCAGCAGTCATAAAAGATTCCCACTTTTGTTAATATGCATATGCAGGGTACTGACAGGGATATATTTTTATTATATTTTGGTTTAACATTTTAAAATGTCTGAACTAACCTTTTCATACGACATTGTTTTCTTGAGTAAGTAGATGATTGTAAAATCGTAAAAGAGCATCCTCCATTAACAATGTCAATTTGACAAGCCTAATAGGGGAGGATAGTGTAATTTCATAAACAAGAGAGATTTTTGCAATTTCACCAAACCTCAGGGATGTCATTTCAAAAACAATAGGGTAGATTCCAGTAGTTTCGCAAAACCTTATGTAGGGGTGTCAATGGGCTGGGCTAGTCCACAGGCTAGGCCGGACCACTCTAGGCCCACTCGGCCCGATTATTAGTTGGATTGGGCTTGGAGCCTATAACCCATGGCCCATTTTGGCAAACTTCTAACTAGGATTAGCTCGACTAACCTTGTCTAATTAAGCTCGTTTAATTTATAGCCAAAAACTTACACATTATTTTGTAGATCGTAGGCCTGGCTCGATTAGGCCCGATTAATCAATCCTAGTAAGGCCATGCTGGACCGGACCGAACCTGGCCCATTGACATCCCTAACCTCAGAAGAGGGAAGTGTAATTTTAGAAACAGGAAGGGGGGGGGGGGGTGTGTAATTTTAGAAACAGGAAGGGGGGGGGGGGGTGTAATTTTAGAAACAGGAAGGGGGGGGGGGGGGGGTGTTCTGCAATTCTGCCAAACCTTAGAGAGGTTAGTATAATTAATCCAAAATTTTTAATGTAAAAAGTAATGGCTATATGCAAGAGGCCTTCTAGCCCTAATTAAGAAATTTTAACTCATGTGGCTACTTTTTGAATATTTGTTGAATCTTAAGGATTAGTGAGAGGGTTATGTGGTTGCTGTAGCTTGGACTACAAGGGTGTCTGTGTGCGCGCGTGATACTGTGTGTTCTGTTTACTCAAACCAAAAAAAGCTCAAGGATTAGTGAATCTTAACCATAGTTAAGGGGTGTTAAAAGGTGTTAGCTTGTGAGATGAGAGCTAGACAAATTTAGTATGGTGAGGGCAAGACCAAATCTCATTCCCATGCAATAATTCATGTCATCCTGAGAATTATTATTCTCAGAAAAGTACACCTTTCACTAATGAAAGGCAAGGAGACTGCACTTCTTATTTTCAAAGGCAAGGAAAGTACACAAAAGTTCATTTTCCCTCTTATTTTCATTCTATCAAATGGAGCATAAAGGAACACACACTGGGCTCGTCCCGGTGGTGCATGTATCTCCCCACTCACAGAGGCCTGGATTCGATCTTGAGGGGGATTGTGATGGTTGTAACCCAATTGATACGTTTAAGCTCTACCTGTATGAATTTGTCTAATATTTTGGAAACAAGGAGAAAATTATTATTATACGTTTTCGTGGTCATAGTTCATCAAACACAACAGTTTGATTCACATGGTATCACTCAAGATACTTCAATTATTAATTTACATGAGTGAAATAAATGGTTCTCTATATGATATGCCAACGGTTCTTTGCCAATTTGATTTCACTTTTGCTATTTATTCCGATCAAGCAAATGTCGCACACGTTGAACGTGCAATGCCTACTAGTACTTTAAATAGTTTGGCCTCTCTCAATAGAGAAGTCTCGGTGGGAAATTGTTCCCCCGGATGATGAATAGCAAGAGCTCCAATCCCAAATGCTAACCACTAACTTTGATACTAACCGTAGGTAAATGATATCGATAGCCAGGAGAAAAAAAAAAGACTTAAGCTCATTTGTTAAATTGAGGAAAAAGATCTTATATATTATTAGCATGTTTGTTAAATAAAAAAAATAACTTCTTAAAGGGTTATTTGATGTCATTTTTTGAAAAATGGGCTCCAAACTTGAAACTGTTGCCCAAGTATTGGACCTAGAGGGGGGTGAATAGATTTTGACAAATTTAAATTTCTTCCTAATCCATTTTTACGGAATTTAAATTAATCTAATTAAAAGGAAATGAAATCTAGCAATTCTAAATCAATGCAACAATAAATGTAAAGAGAAGAGTAAGAGAAATCAAATACAAAGATTATTCTCAAGGTTCATCACTCCTGCCTATGTCCCCGCCTCAAGTTTTCCCACTCGAGGATTCAACATGATACATTATCGCACGATCTTCTTCCGGGTGAAGATCAAACCTTTACAGTTGCAAGAAAACACTCTCTCTTGACTTGAACAAAGTTTCCCACTTCAAGGACAAGAATCCACCGATTATTGATTTCAAATACAATGATGTATTAAAAGGTTTACAATCTCGAAATTGCTCCTTAGATGAGTTGAGAAGATCTCTTTAACACTCTCTACAAATCTCCCAAAAATTGAAGTTGATAGCTCAAGAAATAACAATTGTGGATTCTAGGATTTTTCACACTGAATGATTCAATGTAGGCTTGAAAGTAATTGATAGGAGTTAATACACAGATCAAATGTGGTTTCTAGTTCATAAATGAACTCATTTTATAGACCATGGATTTTATGGTCGTTGGTAGAACATTAAATGCAAAAATGACCGTTTAAAACTAGCCATTGCAGTGCATTTAATGCCTATCCCGAGCAATCTGGTCGACTGGATTTGGTTCTGGTTGATTGGATTTTTTATTCTTTCACATAAAACCCTTCTTAACCAACTAGATGATATGAATGATTTTCAAGGTCACTTGGCTTAACTTTATCAAAATTTTAATCATTCTATATGATGTCCTAGGGCCTCAGAAAGATGTTATTATGATCTTAGACTCCTATGGTCAATCTAGGTATTTGAGCATCCAACTTTCAACATTTGAAGACTTTTTACATAAATCCTAATCACTCTCAAAATAAAAATAAAATTTTAAACCTTCTTGAATATCTTCTATCTTGATCTTGGATCTTCTATATAGGATTCATCTTCATGATCTCTCAAGATTTCTTCAAGTAAGACTTTATCTTGATGATTATTGAGTTTGACTCTTTTTGCTTTGGATTGGCATAATCTTCAACTTGATTGGATGGCATGCTTTGACTTGATAGTGGATCATTAACATTCTTGGTGTCATATCCTTGCTTTTTGCCTTAAGAATTGTGTTTATGCTCTTATTCACTGAATTTTATCAAAACTTAATGGAGACATTTAGTAACACAATTGTCATTTCATTATTGTGTTATCATCAAAATTATTAAGGGTACCTAAGATTATAACCTTTAGGCTAAGATTCTCTCTCTTTTTGATGATGACATAATAGTGGGATGAAATGGGAATAAGCTCCCCCTCAATATATAGTTTCAGTAAAATTTTGAGGTAAGCTCTCCCTAAACATATGCATTAGCATACTTCACTTCATTTTGCATATTTTAGGTAAACCAATTTCAAGTTCATGATACCAAAAAAAAGTATATATAAGATACCAAATTTAAGCAAAATTAGATAAGTCATTCAATTATAATACATATGAGAAATGAATCACTTTTTATAGATGAGTCAAAAAGATACATGACAAAAAGTATACCAAAACACATGACATTCATCTTACATCCATAAAAAGATACAAAAAAACTATGCACATCCATAGAAAAGATCAGCCATCAAGGAAGGAAAATACAGTACATAAAAATATTTCATTCTATTCTTCTTCCCTTGGCATCATCAAATAAAATAAAAAAATGGCTACTTCTTCTTCTCCTTCTTCTTCTTCTTCGGGTCATCGGAGTCACTAGAGTCATTAGAAGAGCTAGAGTTAATAGAAGTGATGATAGGCTTCTTGGTGTCCTTGGATGCCTCAGGCATCTTGACTTCAAAAGAGTATGCAGTCTTGATCTTCACCACCTCAAGAGCTAAGTCTGTCACTCGAGAAGCAACCTGTGGAAGGAGAGCTACCTGTGAACTAAGCTGTTGATCAATTGAGTCAGTTCTACCTTCGATGAGAGAAATCTCATTACTCAAATGTACAAACTCCTCAGAAGAGTCCTTTGCCTTCTTCTGTACCGTCTCAGTGGTGGCATCAGCTCGGTTCTTCAAGACTCCTAAATCCATACTCAAGTCAGCCAATCTAGTGTCAGCAGCCTCAAATCTCTCTCAAACATCTATCTGGAGGCTCGCTACCAACTGAATCCATCCTCTCTCAGACATCTGACTGGAAGCTCACCATGCTAGTCCCAAGAGAATCTATTTTGCCTTAGTTGGCGGACAAAATCATTAAATTTTAATTTAGGATAGGGTCGAGAGCGCCTCCAGAGTGTTTATATATATATATATAGTTGCAGACACCGAAAGAATTGGGATGTAAGATAGTATACTGAGGCTGGGCCAAAATGATAAATGATGCAACAGTCTCCTACTGTTCACCTTTTGACTACTTTTCAAGATTCGGCTCTACAGTTTCAGACATATTACCAGAAGATAAAATATTTACCTTCCAGTTAAAGACACCAAAAGGCATCTCCTTTCACCAACTTCAGATTTATTTCAGATATTAAGATAGCAGCTTTAATTTTATATATATATATTCTTTTCATAAAATATAGTGGTAAAAAAAGTAAATAATGACCGGTCAATACCTAATTAATCTTAATAGTTAAAAGTTCTTAACTAAAGTTAAATATTCTTTTAATATTTTTTTTTTCTAAAAACCAATATTAGATTATTGAATCTAAGGATTAGTGAATAGTAGTTAATAGTGATTAACAAAGACATGTGTTACCCTGTGACCTGTGGGTGCGATTGAACCAAGTTCAATCACGATCGGCTCTAATTCTGACTCTTAATGCTACGTTCGAATAAGATAAAAACAATAAAGAAAGTTAATTTGAGGTATTGACCGGTCAATGAGCCCACTTAAAATGGAAGTAGGGACAAAAGTGTGATTTTACACATAAGATATGAAATCCGTGTGTTTCGTCTTCCTCAAAGCTTGAGTTGCAAGTTTTAAAACCCAACCATTACAGCTCTCGAATCGGCTCTTTTTCCAGTTTAAATCGTCCACGCTCGACAAATTTCACAACCGCACTCTACAAATTTTGCAACCGCACTCCCATGATGATTCCGCTCTCAAACCGTGAGAGTGAGGTTTGAGAGCGGGAGTGGATGATGAAAATGACGGCTTGGGTTACTAAGGTTCGTAGCTTGGATTGTGAACCAGAATAAATAGCTAAAAGTAAGATAGAAAGCAATGTGGTATGATTGAATAACATGTCCTCCTCATCTATAAAGCACTTACCAACTAATTGCCTTGGGGTGAACTATAAGGCAGATATTAGGTAGGGAGTCATAATGAATACAAACAAATTGTACAAGGAAAAGAGAGCAACATAGTTTCAATTATGTACTTCTGGATTGGCGTCGCCACCTTCTGGTTCTCATGTCTAGTTTATGCACATTTGAGGGCGTCCCTAACTTGGTATTGGATGACAGGAGATTTGCGTCCCAGCCTAATCATTGAGTTAATGAAAAATCTATCCATAGAGTTTCCCGTTGGCCTAGATTCAACTTCTTGATTGAGGATAATGGGCTGTGGACTTTTGTTAGTGTGTTCCATTCCTTAGCCCTTTTTTTTTATTTTTTTAACGGTGAAGGTTGGTTATACTTTGCCTTTGAACATATCAACAACTCCACACCAATCTTTGGTACAAATTCATCTAAACATCTTTTAAGAAGAGAAACCTTAAGCATCTTCTATTTCAACAACAAAAAAAGGGCATTTACTATTACAGCCCTAGCAATCATAGAAACTACATATTGTTGGAATGGGTTTGCAAATGATTCTTTTCCTTCAGAATTGTGGATGATAATTATAAATTAGTGATAATTAAATTAGATTTTTGGGGATTATGTTCATTTAACCAGTCATGAGCAATAGGTTTTGTGATTATCACCATTGCAGGATATTATCATCTTGGTTTGTAATCATCTTTTTGTTTTTTTTTTTAATTCTAATTTTATATTGTCTTTCTATATATCTATTTTTCTGGATCAAAGATTTCAACAAATAAAACCATGTTATGAATTTTCAAATGTGAGAAAGCTCTAAAAGCTTAGCTGAGAACTGAGAACAGAAACATACCCATTTTAATTAATACCGTGAAAACTATTAGGACTACTGCACATTCATTTACTGTTTTCTAGAAGGGCTTAATATTTTTTACTCTATATTGCTTTGTCTTTGCATCTTTGTTTTCAGCATGGTTATAACCATAAATGGCAATGTGACATCTATTCTTTATTTCAAATTGATATTTCTTTTGCCAATGTGTTTTAAGGGAAAATTCAATATTGAGAGTGAGGACACCAAGAAATGGGTGGCGAAAAAACTCGGTTCTTGTTGGAGGGAGTGGAAGCATACCAACAAGAAAAGATATTTTGTTCTAGACATGCCAGTGCAAGAGCAGTACCACAATTGTGACTCTAGAGTGGATCCTCAACTGTCACGCCCTCAAAATTCTTACAAAATATATCTCATAATTGTACGAATCCCAAGGCATGAACCTGAAACAAAGCCCAAGCTAAATGGAAATTAATATACTAAAATCCATGATCAGATGTGAATATCAAGTTAACTGAGTGTTTAACACAATTAAAGAGTAACCCTAGTTCTTTAAAAATCTCACCACAATGTTCTCTAAACTCAAATAAAGAAATCAAAAGAAGAATGTTCCACTAGCTAACTAAGCCCTCGTAGTATCTCTAGGTCCTTCAAGTATCTCCTGAAAAATAGCAGTAAAACGAGGGAAAGCACTCAACTCAGCAAATAAACACATCCATTATGCAACAATTATATTATTAAATATATGCAATTATTTGATCATACTAGAATATCTCAATTATTTTCTTGGTCCCCTTGTGGTCTTATTCTTTTTCTATGGAGTTCACACATAGCTTGCCCTATTGACAATAAATTAATAGCACTTAGCTCTTTTAGTTGGGATCGCACATAGTTTACCCTCCATTGATAGACACAATGAGTATCTCACTCTATTGGTTAATCATCATTTGGGCTAATTTCTTTTTGATAGCCAAAATTCACTTTTGGGATTGCACCTAGTTCACCGAAGGATCCACTCTGGAGATCACACTTAACTCACCCCACTAGTAAACTCTACACAAGGTTAGGTCATTAAATCATTATAATTTAATAATGCAACTTCTTAATCATATTTAACAAAGTAAGTTTGGTGTGTGCATAATTCAATTTCTACTATCATATTAACAATGGATATTCATTAACGATTCTTGAGTCTAAACATGCATCACTCTATATATATATATATATATATATATATATTTGACATACTCATAAGGGTTCCAATTACAATCAGTCATGATCCAACTAAAACAAGCATTAGTGTGCATGTGTAACATGATACAATTCAGTCTATATAAGTTATGATATCAAGACATAGTTATATGCTAACAACTCTCACCACATGCTTGATAAAATCAAAGTTTCATTCAACATTCGTTTCTAGCAACATATGACCAACCCTTTACTTGGGTGAAACTTATTTGGGCTGCATGTGTGGTGTGTGTGGTTTGCATGGTGTGAGTGTTTCCTTGTCTTGCCTTTAGTAATCACCTTGTGGTGTTATTGAGTTTACCAAAAAGACTAACCCTTTACCCTATTCAAAGTCCAAACAACTAACACCAGCCCACATAGTCGACTGGTCTACAGAACAGCCCGACAAAACCTTTTCTTTTCCCTTTTTCTATTTTTCTATTTTTATTTTATCTCTTTTCCATATTTTCAGTCTCAAATCTCTTTCAACCCAAATTTACTCATGATTAAAATTTTCAAAGAGTTACTTAACCTTGTGCTATCGATATACAATCATCAACAATAATTATTATAAACTTGATTTACTTACTCTTTAAACATGCATGATACATAGAAATGGTATTCTTAACCTAGAATCATTCAAGCATTATAACCAAATCTTACAACTTAAAATCAAGAATATAAAAAAATGAAAACTTAGATCTAAGGCGGTGTGTTCACTTGCCTCTAATCTAAAAAGATCAAACTGAGTATTTTCGATCACTAGAGGAGCCCTTAGATCTTTCTCACAACTTTGAGTTTTTCTCCACCAAAACTTACAGCCGCTTTTCTCCCTCTAGAGTTGTATGAATTCTTCTTCTCTTCTCTTAATTTGGTTTTTGTGAAAATCAACCGTAATTAGGTTAATTCTTGCTTATATACTAATTCTAATTGATAATTACAAAAATGCCATTAATGATATTTGTTTGTCTACATTTCTAACTAAACAGATTTATGAGTTATCTCCTTTTTTTTTTTAACCTCAAGTTGGTTATATTATTATGGCTAACCCTTGACATTGATATTAGCAACATGCCCTTTGGCTAGAGATTACAAAATTACCCTAGAGACGGGTATAATAATTCATGGTCACTACATCAATAGTGGAGGGCACTCGTTAACTATAATAGATCCGAGGAGGGGAAGGTATGGAATTATTAACGATTGCATAATTGATAATTAAGCTCATTTTCAACACTTTTATTTATGTGCTTATGTAAATCTCTTATTTTTGGGAAATTCAGTATGTTGATGAGATGCATTACTCTAATATATATAGGCCATCAGTGCAAGAAACAAAGCCAATAGGCAAAAGCTAAAAATGTCTCATACCAGTGGAACGAAGCCTTTCACCCGGTATCGTACTAAGGAGGTATATTCTTTGACGTTCACATCTTTCATTTATTGATTGATGCGTCTTGTTGACTATTAATTAATATTAACTATATAATTTACTAATATATATATATTTTATTATGATAGTGAGCTGCGCATCTAGAGGGCCAGGAGCCTGATCAGATGCATATGTTTAAAATCACCCATACATGACGGGATGGGTCATTTGTGGATGCGGAATCGAAGCACAAGATGATATGTTTATGCCTCTAAGAACTTATCATTGAATAAAAATGTTGCTATTTTTCTTTTTCGCTTAACTTCTCTGACTTGAATCGTTGACTATGAATTAAAGACACTGATGGAGGAAATAGTTAGCCAGCGTACCACAGGCAGTGATAGTATCACTGCTTGGAATGAGATCTTCACTCAAATCATGGGTGCAGAAGGACATGGACGCATTCGGATGTATGGGTTGGGTGTCACTCCTACTCAGCTTTGTGGAGCAGTTGCCGTGGTAGATACCGCACAATGGAAGAGAGTTGCCTCGGAAGCTGAGGCTCGCACCACAGTTGTGGAGGCTCGT
Source organism: Tetracentron sinense (assembly GCA_015143295.1). Taxonomy (NCBI): domain Eukaryota; kingdom Viridiplantae; phylum Streptophyta; class Magnoliopsida; order Trochodendrales; family Trochodendraceae; genus Tetracentron; species Tetracentron sinense. The sequence continues at coordinate 20,293,292 of CM026556.1, read as the reverse complement.
CTTACGGCTAAGATGGAAGCGTTAAGAAGCCAAGTTGGGAGAATGAACCAAGCACTCGAGAGCTTTGGGAGGCATTTGGGCAATACATTTCTATCGCCGGACAGTGACGCTACTCAGACGCCAGATGATACTCAAGGATGATTGGGCTACTACTCATACTCTAGATGATACTCAACGATGATTGGGTCGAGCAGTTTTTTATTTGTCTAAACTAATGTTGATATAGACTTATACAGACTTATGTTTATATAGACATGTTGATATAGACTTATGTTTATATCCCTTCATGGATTTACATTATGTTTAATCATATGATTTTTTCAGTTAATCTATTTTTATTGCATTATATATTGTTAAACTTGAATGCGAACAGGTAACAGGTTAAATTTGAACAGGTTAAGTACACCTTTTCAAATAATATTATATAGGAAAAAATTAGTAGTGGCGGTTTATTGTCTGTTGCTAAATCCTATTTTTTTTTCAAAAAACGGTTTTAATGACGGTTTTTAATTCATCGCTATTAGTCAATTGCTAGTAGAGACGGTAATTATATGTCAGTAATAATTCATCGACGGTTTTTTAAATGTCGGTGAAAATATATGATTAATTATGATGGAATGCTTATCGTCGCTAAAATATTTATATCGACGAAATTAAAATTGTCGCTAAATATCAATAGCGATGATAATATTATCGTCATTGATGTAATAGTTACCGTTGTTAATAGAACTTACCGTCGCTACTACCTATGTGTTTTTGGCTATTTAAAGACGGAAAATGTTATCTATAGCGATAGAAAAAAACTGTCGCTAAGTTAGTGATAGTTTGAAATTACCGTCGTTAATACCTTTACCTACGTAAGTATTTGCCACGGAAGAGCGACGGTTAAATTACCGTCGCTATTGGTAATAGCGATAGTAATATGATCAATAGAGATGGTTTATTACCATAGCTAAAAGTGATATTTTTTGTAGTGCTATAAGGATTCTTTCCAGGCTAGCGTTATAGCAACGATCTCAATATCAAAGTACTTGGAATTTTTACAATGATGCAAACTTTCTTCATCATAGAAATGCTTTTAATCTTTCACTAACGATGATTGAGGAATTGAGAATAGTTCGTATATATCTGGAGTTTCTCCAGATTTTAAGGGGGATTCTTTAGTATTTAATTATTCAGTAAACACCCCGTGCATAATTTTGTCTTTTCATTTGCAGTACACTTCGATTAGGATCATTTTTCCTGTGCATCGCATGGGGTGTTAACTAAGTATATTACATAATATCATTTGTTGAGATTCAAGATGACGAGATTTATATCATGCTCAGGAAGATGGAATGAGAGGGAGAACAAAAGTGAAGTCAATTTTTAGTGTGGAAAGAAGAGGAATCACTTTACCTGTAGAGATTAGCTCTGAAAATTCAGTGAGTAGACAAAATCGAGAGGAACCTTCGTCTTTGGTGAAGAAGAGAGAGTTTCAAAACCTTTGTGAATGTAATCGTCTCCTTTCAAATCTTCTTAATTCAAAGATGAGGGTATTTAAGAAATAAGAAAATAACCTATGGACAAAATAGTCACATCCAAGTAAAAGAATTATGCATGTGCGCAATAACTTCTAAGCGCATAAGTAATAAAAGCTCTAACACCCCCCCTCTTGCACCAGTGGTTGGAGTGTGGCCTCCAGATGTGGGAGGTCAGGGATCGAATTCCTTCGGATATGAGTCGCAAGAAATCCCCTGCCCAATACTAACCCCTAACAGCATAACCGATACAAGATTACTAACGTAGGTACACGATAACTCCCAAAAAAAAAAAAAAACTCCAAAGTAACAAGTAACCTTTTGTTACTTATTATTTTAGAGGCATTTCCTCTAGTTTTTAATATATGTGTAGACGTCACTTTAAACTTTACCAAATGTTCGATTATTAATTTTTTTTGGGGAGAAAAACACATAAACCTCAGGATTTTCGTAAAAAAGGGACAAGTGACAAGCATTAGTGCAGAAAAGGCCTTGAAATAGTCCCGGACAGCTCCAGTCTGTCTCAAATTCATCAAGGTCATCTCTTGTCTCATTACCAGATAATCTAACTTATGTTCAGTATAGAATGGTGGGATCATCCACACCAGCCTGAGAGCGCACATCTTGATCCGGTGAAAACCGACTTATCTAGCTATTAGAAATTAGTGAATTATCTCTTATTTTTAGTTCTCAAATGCTAACTTAGTATGGTCCCTGGAGATAGTATCACAGCCAATTGCAATTGAACTCAAGAGAGTTCAATTGCTTATGTGTCATATATGGATTGGAGGAGAAAAAATTTTGAATTTGAATTTGCCACTTATTTTTCTCCTCCAATCCAAATGTTGGCAATTGAACTCTCTTGAGTTCAATTGCAATTGGTTGTGATCCTATCTCATGGTCCATGAGAGTACGCAAGCATAGTCTAGGAAATTAAAGTACACCAATGGAAATAGGCAAGTAAAGTTTGGTTTTTGTTTCTATAAAACAGAAACAAAAAAAATAAACAAATGCCTTGATCTCTTGAAACTCGTCAACTCTTTATTTCCTCTTCAAATATGTCCCAGTACTCAAGGGTGGAGCCAAGATTTTCTTGTTGGAGGCAAGCTATAGTCTATTGATAATGTCAGTAGCCGCTTTGTTGCACTTCTTTGTTCATTACAAATGACAAAATAAAAGAAAATGTTCTAACTTAAAATAAAAAATGGATACTAAAAATTTTAATACGTCAATTAACATATTATTTTCATTGAAAATTCATTTCTTAATTAGATAAAAGATGTGCTTTTGCAATTGTCTTCGATGAGTTTTCATATTTTTTTTACAATAATTACTTTTATTTTTACTATTGTTTCCTAAAAAGTCATTTTCTTCTATAATATTAAAAATGTTAAATATAAAATAATTTATAATTCAACATACGTGAAAAAATTAACATGTTTACTCATTAATTCTCTGTACAACCAGGTCTTCCAAGTATAACCCGCCGATGAAACATTACATATATATATGAGGCTTACATGGATAATTCTCAGCATTATGATGGATATTATATATTCCTTCCATATGTTATACACATGAAAACTGCTACCTCTAATTGAGTCGATCCCTAGTCACCAAATAAAGGAGAAGGTCAAACCACTTTTAAACGTAGATTCTACCAAAATTTGATTTGTCACATTTCCCAAAATAACCCCTAATTGCAAGGTTTAAACTTTGTTTCTAAACCTAAAATAGCAGCTTCTCTTATGACTTTAGCAACTTCCTTTGAAAGAGTTCTGTTAGATTTTCCAAAGCATCATGGAAATAATAAGATTACAACCATTGTAGATTTTTTATATTCAAAAATCTAGTTTTAATAGACAAACCCTAAGATGTCGCATGTCACCAGCCCTATTGTTGGTTATAATATTATTTTTTGTGTTAATTTTTTTTAAGTATAAAAGTGCTAAATTTTATTTGAATAAATATCTTTAATGAAAATATGATAAAAGAAACCTTTTTAGAAAAATAAATAAGAGGATTTTGATAATTTGCCAACCTGAATATTTTGGTAAGTTTTTTCAAACCTTTATAAAATATAATTTTTTTAAAACTCTTTGTTAGGTCGTAGGAAGTCTTATAGAACTTATAGGGCCGGAGTGCAAAATTGGGTGCTTACAATAAGAATATATTTGAGAATTATTGTTAATTTATATATAATAAAAGATTATTTTCCTCTTCTACGAGCTTAAAAGGTTTTTAAAATTATATTCTTGATATGCAAGTTGGTAGGACTGCTATTAGTTAGGTCTTGGCCGGGTCATATCAGATTTGAATTGAGTACGTAACCCAACCCCGCCCATTCATAAATGAATAGAAGAAGGCAAGCCGAACACAATAAGGGACTACTCAACCCTATAACTGCATGTATAACTCGTTTAAATGAAATAGATAAATAATAAATTAATCAACCAAAATAAATCATATTTTAAATTATAATAATATTTATTATAGTAAGCCCCATTAAATTTTTTGATATATATCTTATTAGTTAATTAAAGTTTTTTAATTTTTATTCAATCCAATGTAAATTGAATTTAAAATTTTAATTACTTATCTATTTAGTTTAGTAGTAATTATAACTTATTGAATATAGTTATTTCATAATTAACTATTAATGTATAATCCAAAAGACATGTAACAATGCAATAAAAATCAAATAGAAAATTTTGAAGAAAAAAGTTATTTTGGCAAAAAAAAAAAAAAAAACCAAAACTTTAGAATTTTTTTTATTATTTCAAGTTTCAAACACAGATTTCTTGTTCCCCTCTTTTAGACAAGAAGACAAAACAAAGTGGTGGGCCGTACAAAAAATGCTATTTTTTTTGTGTTATTGTTTAAAAGATGGAGAATAGATGAGGAGAAAAGTGGACATAGCATTGCTCAAATATGTTGGTATAAGTACAAGTTATGAAGGGTAATTAAATGTCTCAATGCATGACTAGTATTTCCAGAGGTATGAGATGAGTGTTAACCCTATAAATAAATTTCTAATTTTTTTTTCTAACTATTGCTATAGGTGTAACACCTGTCGTTGTTAAGTGTTAACATTTCGACCAGTTAAGAAAATAATTTTGTTTTAAAAAAAAGAAAAGTTATGGTTTCAATCAGTTTTAAAGATAATATGAAAAATTAAAACACACATCAAGAGTTTAGATATTTACACTTGGAGATTAGCATTTCTCTTAATGATATGCCTACACTTGTGCCACTAACATCAGGGCATCTATGCGGCGACTTGCACAGACAAAACGGATTGATGAGTGATGAGTTATCCAACTAAACAATAAGGAAAGATTGAGACAAATTGACTATAAAGGATGTATGCAAATCTATGTTGGAAAACGAGTACTTCATTTGGGCACACTAGATTTTACTGCGCAATAAAATCCTCTTTAAAGCCAAGAGTGCCATTTCCTTCCAAATATAGACCTTCAATGCATTGCTAAAGCAGTAACCCTACCTTATCCTTTCTAGTCTTATCCTTATGAGTACTGGTAGAATTATGGTAGTACCAAACTACCCCTTACATGATTCTTAACCCTAACCCTTTTACCGTACTCCTTTTATTGAAGTACGAAAATACCCTTACAAGCTATTCTTAACCCTAACCGTAGATATACCTCAATTAAGTTGTCTTAGTGTATGTGTTAGGTACTTTAATTTTGTATGATGAGCAATGTTAACGGCAAGCTTGCGTAAGCATCTACATGCCTAGTGTGCTGATGTGGTCAGTAAAAACGATATTTATATGAGACCGTCCGGTTATAAGGCAACCCGAGAGCAGATGGGGGGATGCGGGATTTTAGGGCGTCAAAATTTTTGGGACGCCTTGGTGTCCCGGCTACTTGTCGATCCCATTAAACTTGATTCAGATTATTTTGAAGATTCACATTATTTTAACTGAATTAGTTAAAATAACCGGAATCACATTATTTTGAGTGAATTATACAAATTAATTGATTCAGCTACAATAACCTGAATCACGTTATTTTTTATTTGAAGAAAAAAAAGTTAGCTTTCACATGATGAGTAAGCAGTTGGGAGACAACTTTTGGACGCCCAGAAATACGGTCAAAATACGAATGGTCTCGAATTGCCCTGAAACCGCACAACCTCAGTAGGAGCGTTCGAGTTGATATATGATGTTGTATAACACAAACTATCAGCTATATGCATGAATTATCAAACGATGCCTGCCACGTACCAATTTTTTTTAGGTAGGTAAGCTACTTGTAAGTGGTGAACCTTCGATAACGTGGATGAAATGGGAATTTCTATAGTTCTAAATTATCTAGAATATAATTAATGAAAGTATTAAGGAAACTAAAATAATAATGAACTCACGGAATTTGCAGAACAACAAAATAATGAGAAAGAATGGAAAATCTGAGCCCTGTGTATCACAATTTCCTTAAGACGAATTTACTTCCTCTCAGTACTCAAGGTTGATGAGTAATCGTCTCCCAAGATAAAACAGATTACAGTTAAGAAGAAGCAATACTCCAATCTTCAAAACTCAGCGAACTTAACCAATGTTTATACTCGAACATCAATTCAAGGAAAAAAAAAGGGAGATTTTTTAAAAGCTTTTTTTCAATGGAGGAATGGATGTCTAATTAATAGACTTCCTTGTGTCTAATTCGAACTAAGGTGGCTGTTCGGAAGAGGCACAAAAATGAATTGAAAAAAACAGTTTTTTGGAGGATTAAAACACCAACGGACATGATTTGTGATCGATCGTCCAGACCATGATCCATACCCGTACCCAGATCCAAATACGGGTCGCAATTCGGGTCAAGCGGGTCGTACTCCGGGTTTCTTTGTCGAGTCAATTTCTCATTCACCAACACATGGTAAATCTCTTATCGGGCCAATTTTATCCAACAATTTCCACTACTATCAACATGTGTCAGCTAATCAAAGATCGATTAAATTTCATATATGTAAAGGTCATATTAGTCATTGATTGAAATGAAAGACATGGGTAAAATGGTACTTGACAGAAACATTTAAATAAAATGACCCAGAAGGAAAGACTTAGAAATGGTAAGTACAGAATCCAAAAGGGTAAGGTTGATATCTTTAGTATTTAATTAGGTGATGGTTCATATCTCCTTTGGCTTCCCTATAAGAATACCTAGGTTTAGTTCTCACATAAACTTGCAATTGAAATGGAAGTAGTAGTGATAGTAGGAGCAGGACCTTCGGGGTTAGCAACCTCTGCATGTCTAAACCTCCTCTCTATCCCAAACATAGTACTTGAAAGAGAAGACTGTTGTGCCTCTTTGTGGAAGAACAAGACCTATGATCGCCTAAAGCTACACTTAGCCAAGCAGTTCTGCCAACTCCCTCACATGCCATACCCATCCCATTTCCCCACCTTCATTTCCAGAGAAGGTTTCATCCGGTACTTGGATGACTATGTCTCTCATTTTAGGATAAACCCAAAATATTGCCGGTCCGTTGAGTCGGCTTCTTACGATGGGATTGTCGGAAAATGGCGTGTCACGGCAAAGAACACAATCTCAAACGAGATTGAAGTGTACATTACCAAGTTTCTAGTGGTGGCGACCGGAGAAAATAGTGAGGAGTTTGTTCCTAAGGTTCCGGGGTTGGATAGCTTTAGAGGGGAGACTCTGCACTCTAGCAATTATAAAAATGGAGGGAGCTATAAAGAGAAGAATGTTTTGGTTGTTGGTTGTGGGAACTCCGGCATGGAGATAGCCTATGATCAATCAAACAGTGGTGCAAGGACCTCGATAGTCGCCCGTAACCCGGTAATTACCTCTCTCTCTAGTATCTAACCTGCATTGAATTGAGAGTGTATGGAGTAGGATTTTGTTCCCTTTTGGGGAGTGCTAGTCAGGCTCTTGTTGGCTTCACTGCGAAATCTTTATCTTCTACCTTGAAAAATGTTGCAAAATCCCAGAAATTATAATTAATGAGGGGTAAAATCTCATCTTATGGAAGGGTTATTATGTGCAGGTGCATGTGCTCCCCAAAGAACTAGTGTATCTGGGAATGCTTTTGTTGAAAGTCCTTCCATTTGAAATGGTGGATCCGACAGTTTTAATGCTCAGCAAATTGAAGTATGGAGATCTTTCCAATTACGGCCTTCGGAGGCCACAAAAGGGACCGTTTTATCTCAAAGCAACAACGGGCCGATCCCCAGTTATTGATGTGGGGACTATGGAGAAGATTGACAGAGGAGAGATCCAGGTAAACATGAAAAATTAAGGTTTCATTTGTTTGTGTTTCTTAAAAGTGTTTTTGGGCTTAAAAATGTTCCTTACTACAAAGTCTGTCAAAAACATTTCTCTCTTAGCAAGAGATCACACCTCATGAAGCGGAGGTCTTGAGTTCGACTCTTGTCATCCTTTTGGAGCACCCGCACAAGGTTCCATAGTTCTCATAGGCCTTGGGCTTACTTGTTCATTGGATTGTAAGGTAGTACATGCACCCAGGGTTTACCAAGTCTACCCAAAGGGTGGACTTGGGGTTCCTCGTTATAAAAATAAATAAATAATGTTTGGTTGTTGGAAAATAAAAACATTTACAAGAGCTGGAGCTCTGCTTCAACTCGTGAAGTGGAGCTCCCCATTTTAATTCAAAGTTTGGTGGCAGTCCTATAATTATAATTAAGTAGCAAAAACGGGGGTAGTTTTGTTAGCCTATAATTACATAACTGCCATCGATTTAAGGGAAAAATAGAGTTCGGCTTCAACGCGTTGAAGCAAAGTTCCGGCTCATAATAAGAATCAAAAAATATTTTTATTTCTATTTTTTTTCTTGAAGCAAGTCTTACTCTTTTGATTAAAAAAACAATTTGTTTTGTCGAATAACATCATGAACATGGGTTACGCTCATTTGTCTTTGGTCACATCTTTGGGGTCCACAAAATGGTTCTTGTGGGACCCAAAAACATTTTGTAACATACCACATTCAAACAAGTTTGTATTTCAGAAACGATTTTTCAAAAATGTTTCAAGCAAGAAACATTTCAGGTCTAGAAAACCATTTCCCATAAAATCGTAACCAAGCGCAACCTAAAAAGTTTGATAAGCACAAACAAAACTCTATGTGATTGATTGTCTATAGCAACTCAATATAGTTGCCATGTTTCAAGTATCTATCGTCACTTCCGAGTCATGGAACATGGTAGTACTCATATTGCTATATCCATGTAGAGTATATATAGTTACTAATTACATTCTTCTGTGATGATTAATATTAGGTTTTGCCATCAATATCAAACATAAATGGAAAAGATGTGCTGTTTTCAAATGGAAAGACGTACCGATTCGACGCTATAATTTTTGCCACCGGCTATAAAAGCACTGCACGAAATTGGCTTAAGGTACCTACTCTATTCTTAGTATAAACTTCGGATCTTAATTATATAAAACCAGCCTCTACTCTCCTGATAATCAAGTAATGTGAAGATGTACCTATTTTGATAATATTTACGAGGCACGGAGGAGTCTGATCCAATCTTTATGCAGGATGGGGATGATCTTCTTAACCAAGATGGAATGCCAAAATCGAGTTTTCCGAATCACTGGAAAGGAAAAGATGGTCTCTACTCTGCTGGATTTGCATGTAAAGGATTGTATGGTATCTCAGCAGATGCACAAAACATAGCTAATGATATAAGTCTGGCTTTGAATACAAAAAAAGAAATAAACTTGTTGTATTAGGAGGTTTATAATGAGTCAAAAATGTTGACGCCCTATGCACGAGCATATGAGGCGGTTTTTCGGATAATTTTTCTACATAAATCCACATGTGACACCCTGTGCAAGAGCATATGAGGTGGTTTTTGGATAATTTTTCTCCATATATCCACATTGGCTATCCTTAGTATAATAAATTTCTATCTTTATTGGTAATTCATGCTTTATTTTTTCAAGAGCATTGTTTGGTTCGTCACTGATGTTTTTAAAAGCTCTACTAAAAGACTATATATTGCCAATGCCAGTGGTGTGTTTTAGATTTAAACCATTGGGAATAAATATTAGCTTCATCCATCTTGGGAATAAATACTAAATCCAAGATTAGATTTGGCAGCTCTATCTGTATTGAGCCTGAAAACACCCAATCTTGGTTTAACTCACTTGGTGATAATGGATTATGACCGACACCCAAAATTTTTTACACCTAAACCGAGATCATATTAGGAGCTCTTAGGAATTTAAAAGCGGGTATCATAATCTAATCCATTCAACCTTTCTACGGAAGAAGTCATGCTTAGATGCAGGGGTGGAGCCAGGATTTTCTTGTAACTTGTAAGGGGGCTAACAATGGGGTTTCGAGGCGTAGCCCCCAATAATTATTTTTTGAGGACCAAGTTCATGGGTCATCGCATCGGTTTGTGTCCATTTTTAAAGAATATATTTTTGGGTAAATTACACTCACCTCCCTTGAGGTTTTGTGAAATTTCAAAAACGCCATCTAGTTTTTGAAATTACACTGCCCTTTCCTCAACTTTGGTTGTCTATAACATATACCTCATTCCCTTAAGTTTACCGTTACTTTATGGATGGACTTTGATGATGTAATCATTTAAACATTTTAAAATGTCTAAATTACCTTTTTTCTCAACACAAGGTTAGTTAATTCAATAAAATAAATGATAATTGGTTTTTAACCAAGGTTAATAATATCAACTTATGATTAATATATATTTCCAAAATCAAGTATATATATATTTTTTCTAAAAACTAATGTTAGATAGATGAACTCTAGGGGTGAGTGAATCTTAACCATAGTTAGTGGGTATTAAAAGGGACAAATGACGACTTATAGAGATCCTTTAACTGTGGTTAAACATAATTAACTTAAGGTTAATATTTTTATTGTTTTCTTCAAAGCAAGGTTAGATGGATTAATCCTAGGGGTGAGTGAATCTTAAGCACAATTAGTGGGTGTTAAAGGACGGCTTGTAGAGCCCCCTTTAATTGCGATAAAATATAATCAACCTAAGGTTTTTTTTTCTAAAAATCAAGGTTAAATGGATGAATCGTAGGGGTGAGTGAATTTTAACCATAGTTAGTAGGCATTAAAGGGGACATGTGGCGGCTTGTAGAGCTCCCTTTAATTGTGGTTAAGCATAAGCAACTTAAGGTTTTTTTTCTAAAAGCCAAGGTTTGATGGATGAACCCTAGGGGTGAGTGAGTTTTAACCATAGTTAGTGGGTGTTAAAAGGAACGTGGCGGCTTATAGAAATCCTTTAACTGTAGTTAAACATAATTAACCTAAGATTAATATTTTTTTTATTTATTTTCTTATAACCAAGGTTAGATTAATGAATCCTAGGGATGAGTGAATCTTAACCACAGCTAGTGGGTGTTAAAAGGGACACATGGTGGCTTGTAAAGCCCTCTTTAATTGCAGTTAAGCATAACCAACCTAAGGTTATTTTTTCCGTAAAACTAAGGTTAGATGGATAAATCCTAGAGGTGAGTAAATCTTAATCATAGTTAGTAGGTATTAAAAGGGACACATGGCGGCTTGGGAGTTTATGTTTTTCTTTGGTTGAACTTTCAAACAGTAAAGACGTGTTTCCTCAATCAAGTAATAGGAGTAAAATGGGAAAATGGTGTTAATATTAAGAGTCTGACAGGGAGGGCAGTGTAATTTGAGAAACTAGAGGAGAGGTTTCTAAAATTTCACTAAACTTCAGGGGAGGTGAGTGTAATTTACCCTATATTTTTTCTCAAAGTTTATAAGCGGGGCTAGAGTCCCTCGGCTCTGCCCCTATCCTAGGCTATAACAACCCCTATAAATACAATAGGTTTTTTTTTTTTCCAAAATTTCAGGGTGCTTCAACCCCCTGAGCCCCATGTGGCTCCGCCCCTGTTTAGATGTGTGTTTTCTTCCCAAAACAATCACAATTACGAGCATTCCATAACTCACAACATATAAAATCGGAACAAACTTATTGTAAAAAGAATACCAGTAGCAAACTTGGACAAATGAACAAAGTAGTATTCCATTAAAGAATAGGTGGGATAATGACCCCTTCTTTGAGTCAGCACAGCAATTACACTGACTAGCCATGCGGACGCCTTTTGAATTTAGACTACGATCAATTGTAAGAGGCATTATTGGAAGATTTTTCGAAGTAGCATCGAAGTTTTAATAGGAAAAACTGAACTCTGTATGCGTGTAGTCCATACTTAGGTAGTGTTTCGATAAACTTCTAAACTGATATTTGACTTCGAAAAATGAAAAGTTGGGAAAAACATGTTTAGTTATTGGGATAACTTTCTTGTGTAAGTAAAAGTCAATAAAAGTTAAAAAAATGACTTTTCCAAAAAGTTAGCCTACGATTACTTCCACTGTTTAACTACCGCAGGAAGTTGATGGACAAAGGATGGAACGAGCTCTCTCCTATTAAAATAATAAAAGTTACTACTTATTTGTATAAACCATACGCAAATTTTGACTTATGATTTTAAGAAGTTACTTTTTGTTGGTGCAAAACAAACATTATTTTTCTTGAGATTGACTTTTGTAGACTTCTTTGAAAGTCACTTTTTTTAAAGTTCGCTTGGAAAGTCCTTCTCTTCTTAGAGAAGTTTATCCTAACAGGCCCTAATCTTGATTATGAATTCTACATTTAAGAATAGAAGATAGGCATGAAGAGTCACCTCTCCGAACTAAAAAGATATGAATCATGCGAGAGGAATATGATGGACTTTTGAATATCTTATAAAATTTTATTTTAAATAAATTGGCCTGAATCTTGCAAATTAAAGATGTCGTTTCTAAGGAGATCCTTGTAATAGAAAGAAAGACCAAGGGAACTCTCAGTGAATGAGTAAATGAGACTTTACATGATCGTTCTCAAATGATGAGTAATTAAGGGTAGGGCTGTAAACGGATGCGGATATTATCCGATTCGTATCCGAATCCGTTTAGTCGGATAATTATCCGGATAGGTATCCGGCGGAGCTGATTCGGATAGTAAAATACTATCCGTTTATAATCGGATACGGATTCAGATACTGTTATGTCCGATCCGATAAATATCCGTCTGATTATATAATATATATAAATAATATATTTTAAATTTATAAATTAATATAACCTTTAAAATATTTTTTTTAATACAAATTTATATATTTTTATATTTTTTTAATGTTAATTTAATTTTTTTAAAAATTAATCGGATAATTCAGACACTATCCGAATCCGGATATTTTAATCGGAGTCAGATACAGATATCATATTTCATTATCCGCTAGATATTTATTCAGATTCGGATATCCGGATATATAATCGAATATGAATTCAGATATACCAATATCTGCTCCGAATCCACTCCGTTTACAACCCTAATTAAGGGGACATAGAATCACTCATTTGAGAAGAGCTATGTTGACTCTTTCTTAAAGATAGTCAAAGTCTCCCAACTATAAGAGAAATAGAAGACATGGTAGTAAACCTATTTTAGAATGCTTAAAAATGTATTAGTGTGTTAAGACGGCGTATTGTTAAAGGAATAATTCTCCTTGATAACTCTTTGTTTAACATTAGGTATTAAGGTTAGCTTGTTTGGTCTTAGTCCTCATTGACTTAGAGGTGAGGTTTATGTCTCCTCCCTCTTGATTGTAATCAATCATTTTATTATTAATAAATTGGTAAGGGTCTTGCCAAACCGCCCTCCCCCACTGGGAGATTTTTTAAAAAATATATATCAAATTAATTAGGTTCATTAAATCAACTTGTCTAAAAGTCCATAAAAAATATTTAAAATGGACACAGACAATGCATAAGAGAATACAAATCTCTTAGGTCATAATTTGCATATTGCAATGAGAACCACCATTTGGTACTAGCAATGATCATTCCATGGGGTGTTCTCAGATTGAACATTTGTAGTGCTATATACTAATTGTTACATGTTGCCCAAGATTTGGACCCTAGAGGAGGAGTGAATAGGGTCTATGGCAATTAAAAATTCTTCCTAATCCCTTAAACGGAATTTCAATTATACTAATTAAAAGGGAAATGAATTATATAATTCTACACAATCAATCAAAACAATAAAGAAAATGATAAGGAAAAGAAAATGCAAACATAAGATATTGTTCATGAGGTTCGACAATCCCACCTACCTCCCCGCCTCATGCTATACCCGTTAGAGGATTCACTACGATATTACTCACACAGTCTTCTTAGGGGTGAAGACCAAACCTTTAAAATCTTCTTCCGGATGAAGATCAGACATTTCCCTTGCAAGAGAATCCCATCTCTTGACTTTTACAAAACTCCCCGTTTCAAGGACAAGAATCCACCGATTCTTGATTTCTTTCGCACTTTATAATAAAGGTGATTACAATCATAAATTTCTTATTTACACGAGCTGGATAATCACTTTTAAGCTCTTTAAGAGTCTCTCAACAAATGAAGTTGAATAGCTCAATTTCGGACTCTTTTGGGTTTTTAGGTTCTCTACTCAAAGGATTGATTAATGAATGATAGAGTAAGTATTAGAATTGAAAAAATTCGGTGAACCTCAAAACTAGGGTTTGAGTTGAGAATCTCACAAGTTCAAGGGGCTGGTTCTGTTTCCCTAAAAGTCTATCTACCTTTTTGAATATTTTAACAATTAAGTTATTAACTTAAGGGATGATAAAATTTAAGTGCGGAAATAGAAAACCAAGCAAACCATAACACAAGGATTATTACGTGGAAACCCTTCTGAGAAAAATCACGGGACCTAGTCCAGCCATGGGAATCCACTAAGACAAAGTCAACAAGAACTTACAAGACTCGAACTTGACTCCTTCGGACTCGACACTATGATCCTTCAGTTCTTAGTCCTCCATGCCTCGAACAGTCATTACGTACTCATAAGTCTCGTGATCAACCGCAACCGCTCATACTTCTCTTTGTGTCTCAAAAATAGTCCACGATCTTCCGATCGATCTTCGTTAATGACGGCTTCGGATTCCACCGACCAAATCATACATCCACGATCCGACTCAGATCGATCTCCTTCGCAAAGGCTCCAGAACACTCCGGCCAAGTTGTTCTATCCAGAATGGGTTGATGGTTTGATAGAAATCGACACCTAGATGGACTCCTTCAATGGACAAGTCCAAACAAGCAAGATTGGAACTATTGGCTTGCAAACTCTAGGTTGAAAGCATCAATCAAAGAGGAGGAGAGCAATAAGATCCCAGAGTTTTTATGAACTCTAGAAGGAGTTAAAAACCCTCTCTATACTCCCCCAAAGTTGTGTTCCATGAACTAGAAGGGTTCACACTTTATAGGGAATCAAAATCTCGGTTTAGAAGTTGCTAAAGATGATTAAAAAAACCAAAATAGGCTAAAAAACGACTAAGGATTTTAGCAAAATTCTCATATCAGGGTTGACCCTGGAAGATACTTAGGTCGACCCAACTACCCCACTTGGGTCGACCCAAACATCCTCCAGGGTCGACCCTAAAAAAATCAACTCTCTGCCTCATTTTGCCATATATTTTCTTGGCTATTCAGGGTTGACTGAAAACGCCCAGGGTCGACCTTTATGTTAAAACTTGATTTTTAAAATTCATTTTCAGCCCTCACTCCCTTCATTAAAGTTGTAGCTCCTTTCGATGCAGTCGATTTGATATATTATGGAGCAAAATTTGAGCTACGGTTTAGGAGATATGCCACCTACAAGCAACCTTGGTTTTTTGAGAAATTTCAAAATTTTAAACTAGTTTTGCACTACTAATCTCATCACCTAAGGTCCGTATGATTAGTCTATGACACTTACCACCTAAGGCAACATGTTAGGATTATTCTAAGTCAATTCCCACCTATGGTCACATGGTATCTAGGTCACTTACCATCATATAAGGAAATGATCAACCGAGTCTTCAACGGTCTTCTTCGATCTTCAACTTCACTTGTCGTGGATGCTTGAAGGTAATTACACAAGACACACACCTAGACACCTAGACTTACTTGTTTTGCTACCAGAATAAGCCAACACAAAAAACATGGACTTTACAAGAATTATTGGAAAGATTGGAGTTGTAAAATCATCGTATTTTTGTTCATAAATCATTCCATTTATAGTTTTTTCAAAGATATAGCCATTGGAGAGGCATTGAAAAAGATATGACAATTGAAAACTAGTAATTACAAACTTTTTCTGGGTTCCACATGATTTCGTCAACGAGATTGGATATGCTCTGAAAATTCATCGACGAGATGAAGACAGAATTAAAAACAATAGCTCTGCGACTGATTTCGTCGACGAGATCTATGGACCTCCACAATTTCGTCAACGAGATTTCTGTTTTCTTCTGGAAATCTCATCTTAATCAGACCTAAATGATGAGAATGAATTCCTTAGTCTTCTGACTCATCCTTATCATGTTTTTAGTCTTTCCAAATGATGTCCTATGGCCTTAGAAAGTTAGTCAATTTTTTCCTTAGGCTCCTAAGGTCAATCTAGGCTTTGAGCTTTCAATCAACCAAATTTTGAAGACTTTTTATATAAGTCCTAAAACACTCTCTCACTAAAATATAAAACAATTAAACCTTCTACGAGATTCTTCATCTTCAACTTGATCTTGGGTCTTGATTTCATCTTTAATCTTCTTTGACCAAGATGGCTTCTTAGACTTCATGACTTGATGTAGATCTTCAAATTGATCCAATTTGACTTGCTTGACTTAATGTTGAATCTTCTCATAGATGGTGTCATTTTCTTGTTTTTTCCTTGAATGACTTTGCTAATGCTCTTCATAAACTGAATTACACTTAAACTCAATAGAAGCATTTTTAACACAAATGACATTACATTATTGTGTTATCATCAAAATTAATGATATTACCTTAGGTTAAAAACCTAAAGGCTAACATTACATACACCTACATATTAACTTTAAGGTTTATACTATTTATGATGGAGATACATCATGCTATCATATAGTAGCATATCATGTATAAGCCATAATATGTAGAGTATGATGCCCAATCAATACCCATAGCTTAAAAAAAATTATGTCTATAAGGATAACTAAAGGACCATATCTCATGTTTATGGTTTACATCCATATATATCAAGGCTCTTTAATAATGTTACCTGAGGACCTTATGTTCTAATTATATGAAAAAACCTAATATGAATACACAATAAGAAGTCATGGATGTACGTAGGAGACAATAAATGAATATGAATTATATTAATCTAATTAATAATGTGATTTTAAATTTTGGCAGAATATACATATAACAAGCATATCTCCCATAAAATATAAACAAGTAAAAAAAGAGTAGAATAAAATAAGTTAAGACGGGTTAAAAGTCATAGCTACCTTGTCGATAGCCTTTGATGTCTAGCCAAACGTATGTCCGATTTGGTGTAGTACGTAGTAGAAAGAGGAAGAAGAAGAAAAGGAATAGAACGAGGAAGAGAAAAGAGGGATTAGAGAGATTGTGATTATGATTCACATCTCTCATCTCCTTTATATATTATTATTAAAGGAGAATTACACATTTACCCTTATGTGTATTACGTGTAATAGACATGACTTTACACGTAATACACACGGTATAATTAACATGAAATATCATAAATACCCCTGTCAACTCTCCCCCTTAAGATGGTGCACATATATCTATCATGCCCATCTTGCCTAACATTTCAAGTAACTGAGCACTACTAATTGCTTTCATATGAACATCAGCTACTTGATCATTAGTCTTCATGTATGGAGTGCACACTTCGCATTTGATGATTCGTTCCCTGATCAAGTGACGATCTATCTCAATGTGTTTGGTTCTGTCGTGTAAAACAAGATTGTGAGCAATATTGATTGCTTCCTTGTTGTCACAGTACAAACTTATAGGTCCTTCAATAGGAAATCCCAATTCCTGAATAAGGATCTTTAACCACAGCAACTCACATATACCATGTGCCAGCGATCGAAATTCTGCTTCTGCACTCGAGCGAGCAATCACTGCTTGTTTTTTACTTCACCATGTGACCAAATTGCCTCCATTGCATGTATAATAACCGGATGTAGACTTTCTGTTAACTTTATCACCTGCCTAGTCTTCATCTGTATAGGCTTCAATCCGTATATGATCATGTTTTTTGAATAAGATTCCCCTACCTGGGGATGACTTGAGATAACTCAAAATCTTGTAAGCTGTCTTCAAGTGTGTGGACTTAGGATCATGTATAACGACCCAAAATTTTAATATAATAATTTTTGGGGTTTATTGGCCTTTAATTGAGATGAATTTTGCTAAAATTAATTATCACTAGATAAGTGTTTGATAAATTTGTGGGAATTGGGTTTTCGTTCGGGATTGTTTTGTCACTGGTATAATTCAGTGTTTTTCCTTGAAAATTGCACACAACGTGTCGGTCGGCTATCTCGACGATTACCAGTCAGGTTGGTTCCACAGGTATCGATTCGCACAGCCACGGTGCAATTTGTATCTGAAACCTAGGAAATCCGCAGATTTCAAAATTTCAGTCAGTACTCAATATTTACCGATTGTCCCAATAGAAATCTTCAAAACTCACACATCGAATGTCAGTTGGCCATTTGAACGACCGCCTATCGTCTCGGCTATTTATCAACTCAAACCGTGAAACCGTCGTGTGTTTAGTGTCCAAAATCAAGAAATTTGTGGGTTTTGTTGTTTTCTTCCAGACTTATTTTTTACTGTCAAAACTCAACATTTTTTCCCAAATTTTGCACAACGGGTGTCGGGCTGCCCCTAGTTTAGTCACTTTTCGTTTCGACTTTGTCACACGTCGTTTAGTGGGGTTTCGAAGGTTGTATACGTGAAAGGTAGGAAAATCTGGTCAAAGTGGTCAAACGCCACGTGGGTGGCCCATGTACTCGTCACATGGCTTTGCCACCTAGAGTGCCACATGGGCACTTTGTACCTATAAAAGGGGGGGATCACACCACTCATTTGCTGATCTCCATAAGGGCCGAATCCCATCTAGAGAGAAAAAGTGAAGAGAGAGAGAGGAGAGAGAAAGTAGAGAGAGAAGAAGAGGGAGTCTACCTTGGGGTTTGGCGACGTACTGAATGGGTTGACGACGTCTATTTCCTTCTCTGGAGCCTCGAATTACGTGTAGGGAGGTAAAATCCCTTTCTTTCTTTTCTATTTTCTCATATTTTTACTATTTTGTATGTGGAATGGCTTAGATGATTTATGACGTGGATGATAAATGGTCGAAGATCTGGTATGATGTGTGTGGGATGAATGGGGATGTGTGTGAAGTGAGTAGAGGGGCGTAGCCCTCGGTTTCGGGCTAGATAGCTTGAAATTTTGGCTCAATGGAATGTATTGTGATGAAATATGGATGAGGAAGGGTTGGAGACCCGATATAAAATGTGTTGGTGTATGTGTAAAAGCAAGAGGTGCATGGACCTTTGTTTCAGGCTGAAAAGCTCAAAATTTGGCCTTTCAATTGATGGTGCGATCGATCGTAGGCATGCACAATCGATTGCTGGATCGATTGTAGACATGTAGAATGTCTGGGGTTGTCCCTGACCTGTGTTCGATCGATCGCACTGGGAATGCGATCGATCATAGGTGCGATCAATGGTGGATCAATGGTAGTTAAGATAGATTTTTTTTGAAGCCTGTGTTGGCTCCTCTATGTGTTGTGATATCATCCTTGCATGATAAATGTTATGTGATACTGTTCTAAAGCAATGGAAGGATTCATTGGCCTGGGAATGTTCCACATCGGAACTGTATACCTTGGACTTGGTCCACAGGCACGAGGTCCAGCTGCTTCAAGTATTAAAGCAAGGCTTGAGTTAGCAGGGATTGTCCTGTGGTTAGAAAACCTAACCTGAGTTAAGTAGGGTCGTGGTTCATCTTTGTCTAGGTCCGGAGAGGTGGCGTTTGTATAGAGCCGGGGTTCCTTTGTGGTTAATAGATGGGAGATGTCGGTCTGTTTATGTGTAGGTCATTTGTGGTTCCTCTTTCACTAGGTCAGGAGAGACGGTGTCCAGTAAGGCCCGGGGTTCCTTTGTGGCTAATAGTTGGGATATGTTGGAGTCCTGTTGAAGTCTCAAGTGATTGAACATCTATAGTGTATAGACTGGGGTTCCTCTCTGGTTGGGTTAGAAGATGGCGGCGCCATGTCTATCGGGGTTCCTTCATGGTGGAAAGTCAAGAGATGACGGTGTCCAAATGGGGCCCAGGGTTCCTCCATCGACTTGCCAGAAGATGACGGTAGACAGGTTGATCGGGGTTCCTTCATGACTGATAGCCAAGGAGATGGCGACAGATACACAGTAGATGCTGGCAGTCAGATAAATTGATGAAAATGTCCTTAGCGGGTGAAGGCCTGGGTTATGTGTAGAATCTTTAGATTCTAGGTTGTCTGGGTTAGGGTACTCAGGTTTGGTGTAGAATCTTCGGATTCGAGGGTCGGAGTACCCAAGGTGGGTTGTGGTTGGGTACGAATCCCGGAACAGTATGTGTGAGTCTAAACAAACTCGATATATATTTGGAAATCGGGTGAATACCGAATTTGTGTTGAGACTTAGGTCTTTGAAACATAATTATGTATGGGCTATGACCAGTTGATAGAGTCCAAGGACTCGAAGTGAAATGTGATTGACTGTTTTCGAATGATAATTCGGTAATACAAACACTACTACACAAATGAACTTCATAATTGGAAACATTGCGAGATTGAGAATCTCGGATAGGGTGAAATAGCCCTGAGTGACCTTGGGTCATGATGTAGTATTTACTAATTTATTATATAGTAACATGGAATTGAACTGTACTATTATCTCATTATTGATGCGTGTTATTATGTGGGAAATAGTCTAGATGAACTGTGGATTTTATTGGACTTCATAGCTCACTGACGTTTTATGTCAGCAGATCTTGGAGCTGCTGATCAGTAGGTGATAGTCCCTCTAGACATTTTGAAGCTGTATAGACTGTACCGGCGCGTTAGTGGCGCCTGTTTTTGTAAAAAAGACTTAATGTAATTAAGACAGGTATTTGGTTTGTAGTGATAGCTATTGTGATGACCAGTGATATTTGCTTATTGAAGCATCTGATAAAAGTTTAAAATACCCGTATTTTCGCGGGTAAAGTCTTCTGCATGCATGGTTATGACGAATGGGCACGTCTCTCGGAACATTATCCAGCCTTGTGAGAGAGAGATAGATTAGTTGCCTCACTAATCGTTGAAAACTACCAACACCTTACAGAGGAATACCATCCATCTCATCTACTTTGTAATTTTGTTAAATTGGGGTGTCAGACGGTTTAGCCCCAAGCTTTCCAGTTTCACGTAAGGGATCTAAGATATATTTTCTTTGAGATATAAATATTTCATCACGAGATCTAGCAACCTCTATTCCCAAAAAGTACTTAAGAAGACCCAGATCTTTAATCTCAAACTCACTTGCTAGATACTTCTTCAGTTGTTCAATCTCTATCATATATGTTGCTCTCTGTCACAACTATATTATCTATATACACAATAAGGATTTTAATATCATTCTTGGTATGCCTAATGAATAAGGTATGATCAACCTGACTTTGTAAATATCCCCTCTTTTTTACTGTCGCACTGAACCTTTCAAACCAGGCTCTAGGAGATTGCTTTAAGCCATACAACGCCTTCTTCAGTTTGCAAACCTTCTTTTCACCCTTTCAAGGTGAAATGTTGGAGGAGGAGTCATATAAACTTCTTCCTTCAAAGTACCATGAAGGAAAGCATTTTTTACATCAAGTTGGTATAGTGGTCACGACTGATTGACTGACAATGATAAGATTACATGGATTGAATTCATCTTTGCTACAGGAGCAAACGTCTCCTAGTAGTTGATTCCGTATGTCTGAGTGTAGCCCTTGGCTATCAACCTTGCCTTATATCCCTCAACTGATCCATCTGCCTTGTACTTGACTGTGAACACCCATTTACACCCCACAGGTGTTTCTCCTTGAGGAAGATCAATCATCTCCCATGTATTATTTTTATCCAGTGCAGTCATCTCTTCTATCATTGCTTCCCTTTGCATTGGTTGTTTTAGAGCTTCGGTAATAGATGATGGATTGAAAATAGACGATAGCGAAGACACAAACGATCTCTAAGAAGGAGACAAGGCTTTGTACGATACAAAATTAATTAGCAATGGGATGTTGAGTACACGACCGCTTACCCTTCCTAAAAGCAATAGGAATATTAGATTCATTAATGGACATTGGAGAGAAAGGTGAAGTACTTATATGAAGGGTTTTACCTGGATCCGAGGAGATGATTTGGCCTAAGTCCATGTTTGCTTTGGCCCTTCTTTGGTAGACTTGAATCTCCCCTTGTTTTCTAACATTCTTCTCTTAAACAGTAATATGAGTCATCAAGATCCAATGATGAGGGATGAGAAACTGGAATCGGCAACAAAATCTTTCTCTCTTCACACTCACTCTCCCCTTGGAGAGAGAAATGATTGGAATAAAAGGGAACAAACTCAAAGAATGTAACATCCAGGGAGATACATTTATTTGGAGAAAGAGGATGATAGCATTTGTATCCCTTATGATGAGAAGAATACCTAAGAAAAATACAGTTAAGAGCCTTAGGATCCAACTTAGTTCGATGGAGACCCAAGATATGCACATAACAAACACAACCATACACCTTCGAGGAAATAAGAAACAAAGGACTCTCAGGTTTTAAGAGCTGGGAAGAGGACTGAAAGTGCAAAACCCAATATTGGAATTGATTAATAAGAAATATAGCAATTAAGATAGCTTCAGCCCAAAAAGACTTTGGAACATTACACTGGAATAGAAGAGCACGAGTTACCTCTAACAAATGACGATTTTTTCTCTCAACAACATTATTCTGTTGAGGGGTGTAAGGACAAGAGTACTGATGGTCTATCCCATTTGTAGTCAAATATTCCGCCAACCCCCCACATATATATTCTCCCCCTTGATCAGATCAAAGAATCTTGATCTTTTTTCCAAATTGAGTTTGAATCAACATATGAAATTGTTTGAAAATAGTATCCTCATCATTTGAATTTATGAGATAAAGCCAAGTATACGTAGAATAATCATCAACAAAACTCACAAAATATCGATAACTGATGATAGAGGTGACAGGTGAAGGGCCCCAAACATCGGTATGAATGATATCAAACATAGCGGAACTTTTATAAAGTACAAGGAGAAAAAGTGTTGCCCAGATATTGACCCTAGAGGGGGGGTGATTAGGGTCTTAGCAAATAAAAAACTAATTTTTCATTTTTGTGCGGAATTAAAATAACAAAGGGAATGCAACTTAGAAGTTCTAAAATATATGCAGTGAAGAGAGTAAGGTAGAGAGTTAAAGAGAACAAACACCAAGATGTCTTTCTCAAGGTTTGGCAACCTACCTATGTCCTCGCGTTTCAGCTTCCAATTTCAAGGATTCACCACGATTTTACTCGTACAGACTTCTTCTCGGGTGAAGCCCAAACCGCTTACAACCTCTCTTGCAGGTCGAGACCAAACTTTTACAATCTCTTTTCTAAGTCGAGACCAAACCTTTCCTTGCAAAAGAACAACCCTCTCTTGACTTCTTTGAAATAAAAGCTTCAGTTGCAAGAATCAATCGATTCTTGACTTTCCTTTACAAAATTGGATTTGGATTTACAATCCGAAATAAAGCTCCTGAAATGAGCTGGATAAGAGTTAAACAATACTCTAATGAAATCTCTCAAAGAAAAGAGTTGAATAGCTCAAATGAGATTTTTGGGAATTTCTAAAGTGTGATCGATATTGAAATAAATGTGAATGATTGAGTAGATGATAAGAGTTAAAGTATTGATCAAGAGTTGTCTTATGTTCATTTATGAACTCATTTTATGGCTCTTCATCTAATATGACCGCTGGTGAAACATTAAATGTGAAAAAGGTTGTTGAAAACTAGCCATTACAGCATTTTCTAAGTTTCGCATGATTTCGTCGACGAAATTAGGTTCCCCAATTCATTTCGTCCCTGAGATAAAAAATAGTGAAGACAGTGAGTTTACTGTCTTCATTTCGTTGCTGAATTCAAAACTCCCCTATGAATTCATCGATGAAATCAGAGTAAAAACTTTGATTTCACTCTGGATAAAGACATTTGTAGCACCCCGGACTTTTTCATCCTTAATGAATAGCACCTTCGTAGCTAATTGGCCGTTTTTATAGTCTAATTAATAAATAAGGGAGAAATCAGAAATTCCGAAATGTCAGAAATGTTCGTTTTCGAAAGACGGATCCAACGCAAGTTGAATCGTCGAAATCCGACGAGCGAGTCAAAAGATATGGTCAAAACAGTCCAGACATACAGAGCACTGATCACTCGGTCCAGTCAGCGATCGATCGGTCCATAACCGATCGATCGGTAGCTATCGCACGGTCAGAAATTTTGTATGGGGAAATTTTCCAGAGATTGAGTTTTGACCGATCGATCGGTCATAAACACCGATCGCTCGGTAGGCAACCGATCGATCGGTCATAACCACCGATCGCTCGGTCTTCGCGTTTTTGCAGAAATTTCAGTAAGGGCGTTTTCGTCTTTTGGGTGTTAAACCCTTACCCATAAGGGTTTGCTCGACCCTTTGAGGCCTCACTTACAACATTGAGGGATTTTGAGAGATAGAGAGAGAAGAGGAGAAAGCTCTAACCTAGGGTTTGGTATTGAGGAAGAAACCAAAGGGGTGGACCATCCTAGGTCGTCCTCAAACTTGGATTTGCTTCAAGTTCAAGGCTCAAGCTCGTGTGGGAGCCACTCTCCAAGCTAGGGCAGCCATCTCACGTACGTTTTGAAAGGGGGTTTCTTCCCCAACTTGAGTCTTCCTCAAGCAAGGGTTGTTCCCTACCCCTTTTGGAGCTTCAATCAAGTTTCCCACCAAGGATCAAGCCTTGAGCAAGGTTAGTACACCCTACTAACTTTCCCTAGCAATAACCTAGGTTTTCTAGTGTAAATGGTGATTCTATATATTATGCTTTTCCTTCCCTATGCATTGTATTAACTCAACAAATATAAACAAGATAAGGGAAATGGAATGAATGTGTGGATGGGAGATTGGATGTGGCGATTGGATGCCGAATGTGATGTATGATGTGTGGGTTGTGGATTGGAAAATGGAGGATGGGCATAGTACAAATAACAAACTTACCATTGTGTGATTGAATGGAAAATATGCATTTAAAAGAAGGAGATAAACTACTAAGAAATAATGTATGAAAGTGTTTGACAAAATACCTAAACTATGAATAAATGATCTCAGTGAAGAATATGGAAATGGGTTTTATGCATGCGTTCTTATAAATGATAAATTGATCAAATGTTATGCAAACTACTTATGTTACCTATGTTCATATCATGAATTGAATTGTAATGTCATATTTTGGTTATTCCTATTATCATGATTGTCACTATGGACACGTACACGAGCACGCATGATAGCATGAACCGAGATTTCAAGAGCATGTGCATATAATAAACAACAAGAAAATATTGCATGTCAAGGAGGTTGGTAGCCCAGGGAGGATTCGGGTACTAACCTCTGGCTCACAAGATAACCCCTAAAACACCTATTGTCAAGGAGGTTGGTAGCCCAGGGACATTCGGGTACTAGCCTCTGGCTCACAAGAAAACTAAACAAGTAATAAAAATCACCTATTGTCAAGGAGGTTGGTAGCCCAGGGACATTCGGGTACTAACCTCTGGCTCACAAGAAAACCATGCATTTCATAACAAGGAGGTTGGTAGCCCAGAGACATTCGGGTGCTAGCCTCTGGCTCACAAGTGCATTGCATATCAAGGAGGTTGGCAGCCCAGGGATATTCGGGTGCTAGCCTCTGGCTCACAAGTTACGAGATGGAGGTTTACAAGATGATGATCATGCATTCATGCATGCACGCATACATGATTTCTACGAGGCATACCGGGACATGACATGGGTTTTCAAGCATGAGTTTTATCGGTGTTTTCGCATTCATGTACGCACGTCAGGATGCTTGTATTGTGTTATGCCCTATACTGTTTCTTTGTGATGTTTCTATTACTGCTTGTATGATATTACTATTGTGTGTTTTATTATTGTTATGGTCTGCTAGTAGCTTGTACTCGCTGAGTATTCCATGCTCAGCCGTACTTTCATGTCGGCAGGTACTGAGGGAGCCCTCGACCCGGAGCCTTGGGTCGAGGAAGAGTATATAGAGGAGAGAGAGCCGGCTATTCCATTACAGTCTCAGGCGGACCGAGACCTCGATGCGTGGCCATACCTCGACTACTGTTGAGGGGAGAGTATGAGAGGGTCTTATGTATTTTGATATTTTGATAGGTGGGCCTGTCCACCTTAGACTTAGATGTGTTTTGTATTTATGTCAACTTGGAATACTACATTTTGGATCATTATAAAGAAAAAGAAAAATTTTTTTACGCTTCCGCATATATGATAGCTTCCGCGCTCTGATTATCGTTGTTAGTATTGTATTTTATCTTGTGCATTGCAGGATGGTTTGATAGGTACGCAGTGTGACACCTAAAATATCCCTAAACTCCTAGGGGGTATTTCGGGGCGTTACAGAGTGGTATCAGAGCTCTAGGCATTAGAGTCCCTAGGGTCACTTAGATGATTGAACAAGGTATTAGAATCACCTTAGAGAGTTGTATTCCAAGTATAGACTAACAAGTTAGTCTTTGTCAAAATGGGTTGAACTTCAACCGAACATAGAGTCCTACACTAGGAACATGGATTGTATGTTATGCTATTGTGTTATATACCATGTGTACATTATTTGTGTTGTACTTATTAAATGTGCTTGATGAATATGTATTGAGTGAATTGCGAAATTTGTACTAAATGCGTATCCAAGTTAGACTCATGCTGTATTGTCGTTCTCAGGAGAAATCATGAGACGCAATACCCGGGGTCGCGGGTACAACACGAGGGGTAATGGAGGTGATGCTCCATCGGGTGATGATCAACCCGACTTTGCCCAAGCATTCGCATCCATAGCCGAGACTTTGGCTATGTTGGCGGCAAGGCAACCGGCCACTCCGCCTAATGCGGCACTTATACCGGCTCCTCCTAATCGAGCCCAAGCCGGGATAGAAGCTTTTCGGAGGATGAGGCCTCCAACTTTTTGTGGAAGCATTGATCCACTTGTTGCCGAGGGTTGGATCCGGCAACTTGAGAAGATATTATCGGTATTAGCACCTACTGAAGTGGAAAGGGTCACATGGGCCGCCTTTATGCTTGAAGGCGAGGCCGATCATTGGTGGAAGTCTGCACTTCGGACCCGAGAGTTGACCCGGCAAGGTCAAGATTGGACTTGGGAGGAATTCTTGGAGGTTTTCAACAAGAAGTACTTTCCGGTCGGGATGAAAGAAAAGATGGAAGTCGAATTCATTATCTTGGAGTAAGGTAATATGTCCGTAGCGGCTTATGAAGCCAAATTTTCGGAGCTATCTCGATTTGCTCCACACTTGATAGCGACCGAGGCTATGAAGGCCCAGAAATTCGAGAGGGGGTTGAAGGCCTATCTCAAGGACCGAGTCTCGATGTTTAGACATGAGACATCTTCCGAAGTTGTTGATAAAGCACTATTGGCCGAGTCAAACTCCGAGGAGTTCTTCAAAAGGAGAGGAATGGAAAAAGGACAGTCGAGTAGTTCAGGGGAGAAAAGAGCAAGGACGAGCTTGTATCAGTCCGCAGGGCCGGCTCAGTCACAGAAGATGTATTCAGCACCACAGGCTCCCCGCTCTTTTGCTCCATCGACCTTTCGCCCGGCTACCTCATATGCTCCTCGCCCTGCAGTTACTCAAGCTACGGGATATGCTCCTTCCTCCTATTTGCATGATGTCTGCACTCTTTGTGGAAGGAGGCATCCAGCGGGAGAATGCCGAAGGGTTACTGGAAGTTGCTTCCATTGTGGTGACCTTGGCCACATGGTTAGAGATTGTCCCAGACGTCAAGTGCCAGCTCAGTCTTCAGGGAGCAGGCCCCCGATTAGGCAGACATCTCAACCTAGCTCTTCTCAGGCTTCGAGGGCCTCACAGTCTACCCGGCCTCCTCGCCCAGCCACACAGGGCCGAGTCTTTGCCTTATCCGAGAGAGACGCACGTGCATCCGACGATGTCGTGCAAGGTACGCGAGAATTTTGAGTTTAAGTTGTATAAAATTTCTATGGTTTGTTATGCGGTTATTTATACTAAGGGTTACCTATGTATGATGCTTGTTACTATTTGAAATCTACTGATATTAGTTACTTAATCGCACAGGCGCTTTATTAGTGAACGAGTGTCTCGCTCGAGTGTTGATAGACACAGGATCTACTCACTCTTTTGTCTCCCCAAGTTTTTCAAAGGGCTTTTCGACTGAGGCTACTCCGTTGGAGCGGGAATTGACCATTGCAACTCCACTCGACAAGTCAGTTGATACGGACAAGATATTCAGGGATAGTGTGGTTCAAGTGGGGGAGAATGAACTGTTAGCTGATCTCATCGTCCTAGATTTTCAAGACTTGGATTTTGATGTCATCTTAGGGATGGATTGGTTGTCAAACCATCACGGGCATGTTGCGTGTTTTGAGAAGATGGTGAATTTCAAGCCGGAAGGGGGTAAGCCTTTTCACTTTCGAGGATTAAGAGAGAAGGACATTGCTCGCCTCGCCGCCTTGAATATAGCAAACCCAGAAGCACAAAACTCCTCGGCCATTCCGGTCGTGAGTGAGTTTTTGGACGTGTTTCCGGAGGAACTTCCCTGGTTACCTCCGAATCGGGAGATTGAGTTCGCTATAGACCTTACTCCGGGCACCGCTCCAATTTCAAGGGCACCGTATAGAATGGCCCCTATAGAGCTGGAAGAATTGAAGAAACAGATTGAGGAGTTACAACAACTTGGTTTCATCCAACCAAGTGTCTCACCGTGGGGAGCTCCGGTTCTCTTTGTGAAGAAGAAGGACGGGTCTATGAGGATGTGTATAGACTACCGTCAGTTGAACAAGGTAACTATCAAGAATCGTTATCCCTTGCCAAGGATAGACGACTTGTTTGACCAACTGAAGGGAGCGAGATTCTTCTCCAAAATTGATCTTAGATTGGGGTATCATCAATTAAGGATCAAGGCGGAAGATGTTTCGAAGACGGCTTTCAGGACTCGGTATGGGCATTACGAGTTCCTTGTCATGCCTTTTGGGTTGACGAATGCACCGGCGGCATTCATGGATTTGATGAACCGGGTGTTCCGATCTTACTTGGATCGATGCGTGATTGTATTCATTGAAGACATTTTGGTGTATTCCCAGACACGGGAAGATCACGCACGAGACCTCCGCCTTGCTCTGGAGATGTTGAGAGAGCATAGGCTATATGCCAAATTGAGTAAGTGCGAGTTCTGGTTAGAGAAGGTTGCATTTCTTAGACACGTGGTGTTGGCCGAGGGCATTTTTGTAGATCCAGCCAAGGTTGAGGCAGTCATGAGTTGGGAGAGGCCTAAGAGCGTCACGGAGATACGTAGTTTCCTCGGATTGGCAGGCTACTACCGGAGATTTGTGGAGGGATTCTCCAGTTTGGCTGCACCTCTCACCTACTTGACAAGGAAAAATGCAAAGTTCAGTTGGAGTGACCGATGTGAAGTAAGTTTCCAAGAGTTGAGGAAACGCCTCACCACAGCCCCTGTCCTTACTGTGCCATCTGGACCTTTTGGGTATGAGGTGTACAGTGATGCCTCGCATGTTGGACTCGGGT
Organism: Tetracentron sinense; assembly: GCA_015143295.1. Classification (NCBI taxonomy): domain Eukaryota; kingdom Viridiplantae; phylum Streptophyta; class Magnoliopsida; order Trochodendrales; family Trochodendraceae; genus Tetracentron; species Tetracentron sinense. The sequence continues at coordinate 20,263,976 of CM026556.1, read as the reverse complement.
GTGTCCTAATGCAACACAAGAAGGTCATTGCCTATGCATCAAGGCAGTTGAAAGAGCATGAAAAGAACTACCCCACTCACGACTTGGAGCTTGCGGCGGTCGTGTTTGCACTTAAAATTTGGCGACATTATTTGTACGGGGTGGAGTTCTATGTGTACACGGACCACAAGAGCCTCAAGTATCTCTTTTCCCAAAAAGAGCTAAACTTACGACAACGGCGTTGGATTGAGTTCTTAAAGGACTACGAGTGCACTATCCAATACCACCCGGGAAAAGCAAATGTGGTGGCAGACGCTCTAAGTAGGAAACCATCGGGGTTATTGGCTCACATGGTGGTGCAGGAATGGAGACTGTTAGACGATTTGGCAAATCTAGACATCAGTGTGAATGATTCTGTCCGCAGTCCGGTTTTGGCAAATGTTACAGTTCGGCCGTACCTTATAGACTTGATCCAGGAGTATCAAGCCACAGACACTGACTTGTTGGCTTTCCGGGATAAGGAAGTGGCCAAGGGTAGTACGGACTTCTCTCTCACTAGCCGAGGTGCTATTACATTCAAGGGAAGGCTTTGTGTCCCAGCCAATGCAGACCTTCAGAGAGAGATTATGGACGAAGCTCACCGGTCTAAGTATACAATGCATCCCGGGGGGACAAAGATGTATCGGAACCTCAAGAGTCACTTCTGGTGGCGAAACATGAAGAGGGAGGTTGCGGAGTATGTGGCACGGTGTTTGGTGTGCCAACAGGTGAAAGCAGAGCATTTGAGACCGGCGGGTCTTTTGCAGTCTCTCCCCATCCCCGAGTGGAAATGGGAACATATCTCTATGGACTTTATCGTGGGGTTGCCGAAGACGGTTAGGAAGACCGATGCTATATGGGTAGTTGTTGATAGACTCACGAAGTCCGCTCATTTCTTACCGTACCGGACTACATTCAACTCCAATCAGTTAGCGGAGCTATACATCAAGGAAATAGTCCGATTGCACGGGGTGCCAGTGAGTATTATGTCGGATAGAGACCCAAGATTCACATCTAGGTTTTGGAAAAGTTTTCAAGGTGCAATGGGCTCCCGGTTAGACTTTAGCACAGCTTTGCACCTACAGACCGACGGGCAAACCGAGAGGGTGAATCAGGTTCTTGAAGATATGCTCCGAGCATGTATGCTAGACTTTAAGGGAAGTTGGGAAGATCACCTACCTTTGGTGGAATTCGCTTACAACAATAGTTATCAAGAAAGCATACAAATGGCGCCTTTCGAGGCTTTGTACGGAAGGAGTTGTAGATCCCCGTTGTATTGGGATGAAGTGGGAGAAAGAAAGATTTTGGGCCCCGAGTTAATTGAACAAACCGCGGATAGGGTCAAGCTTATTCGGGAGAGGTTAAAGACCGCACAAGATAGACAGAAAAGCTATGCTGACAACCGAAGGAGGGATCTTGAATTCCGAGTCGGTGATTTTGTGTTTGTAAGGATTTCACCGACCAAGGGTGTTATGCGATTCGGGAAGAGAGGCAAGCTTAGCCCGACATATGTGGGTCCGTTCGAGATCATTACTCGAGTCGGTGAAGTTGCTTACCGTGTTGCTTTGCCCGCTCACATGGCGGCGGTTCACGATGTGTTTCATATCTCCATGCTTCGGAAGTACATCCCAGATCCTTCTCACGTCATCGAGCTTGATCCGGTTGAGATTCGAGAAGACCTCACTTTAGTTGAGAAGCCGGTTCATATTTTGGATAGGAGAGATCAAGTACTTCGCAACAAGACTATTCCGCTAGTCCTCGTGCAATGGCAACATCATGCACGAGAAGAAGCCACGTGGGAGCGTGAAGCCGAAGTTAAAGCAAAGTATCCCGAGTTGTTTGAATAGACTTGTGCATATGGCTTGTAATTTTGTTTTGATTTTGTGCATGTATGTATCGTCCAAATTTCGGGGACGAAACTTTTGTAAGGGGGGGAGAATGTAGCACCCCGGACTTTTTCATCCTTAATGAATAGCACCTTCGTAGCTAATTGGCAGTTTTTGTAGTCTAATTAATAAATAAGGGAGAAATCGGAAATTCCGAAATGTCAAAAATGTTCGTTTTCGAAAGACGGATCCAACGCAAGTTGAATCGTCGAAATCCGACGAGCGAGTCAAAAGATATGGTCAAAACAGTCCAGACATACAGAGCACCGATCGCTCGGTCCAGTCAGCGATCGATCGGTCCATAACCGATCGATCGGTAGCTATCGCACGGTCAGAAATTTTGTATGGGGAAATTTTCCAGAGATTGAGTTTTGACCGATCGATCGGTCATAAACACCGATCGCTCGGTAGGCAACCGATCGATCGGTCATAACCACCGATCGCTCGGTCTTCGCGTTTTTGCAGAAATTTCAGTAAGGGCGTTTTCGTCTTTTGGGTGTTAAACCCTTACCCATAAGGGTTTGCTCGACCCTTTGAGGCCTCACTTACAACATTGAGGGATTTTGAGAGATAGAGAGAGAAGAGGAGACAGCTCTAACCTAGGGTTTGGTATTGAGGAAGAAACCAAAGGGGTGGACCATCCTAGGTCGTCCTCAAACTTGGATTTGCTTCAAGTTCAAGGCTCAAGCTCGTGTGGGAGCCACTCTCCAAGCTAGGGCAGCCATCTCACGTACGTTTTGAAAGGGGGTTTCTTCCCCAACTCGAGTCTTCCTCAAGCAAGGGTTGTTCCCTACCCCTTTTGGAGCTTCAATCAAGTTTCCCACCAAGGATCAAGCCTTGAGCAAGGTTAGTACACCCTACTAACTTTCCCTAGCAATAACCTAGGTTTTCTAGTGTAAATGGTGATTCTATATATTATGCTTTTCCTTCCCTATGCATTGTATTAACTCAACAAATATAAACAAGATAAGGGAAATGGAATGAATGTGTGGATGGGAGATTGGATGTGGCGATTGGATGCCGAATGTGATGTATGATGTGTGGGTTGTGGATTGGAAAATGGAGGATGGGCATAGTACAAATAACAAACTTACCATTGTGTGATTGAATGGAAAATATGCATTTAAAAGAAGGAGATAAACTACTAAGGAATAATGTATGAAAGTGTTTGACAAAATACCTAAACTATGAATAAATGATCTCAATGAAGAATATGGAAATGGGTTTTATGCATGCGTTCTTATAAATGATAAATTGATCAAATGTTATGCAAACTACTTATGTTACCTATGTTCATATCATGAATTGAATTGTAATGTCATATTTTGGTTATTCCCATTATCATGATTGTCACTATGGACACGTACACGAGCACGCATGATAGCATGAACCGAGATTTCAAGAGCATGTGCATATAATAAACAACAAGAAAATATTGCATGTCAAGGAGGTTGGTAGCCCGGGAGGATTCGGGTACTAACCTCTGGCTCACAAGATAACCCCTAAAACACCTATTGTCAAGGAGGTTGGTAGCCCAGGGACATTCGGGTACTAGCCTCTGGCTCACAAGAAAACTAAACAAGTAATAAAAATCACCTATTGTCAAGGAGGTTGGTAGCCCAGGGACATTCGGGTACTAACCTCTGGCTCACAAGAAAACCATGCATTTCATAACAAGGAGGTTGGTAGCCCAGGGACATTCCGGTGCTAGCCTCTGGCTCACAAGTGCATTGCATATCAAGGAGGTTGGCAGCCCAGGGATATTCGGGTGCTAGCCTCTGGCTCACAAGTTACAAGATGGAGGTTTACAAGATGATGATCATGCATTCATGCATGCACGCATACATTATTTCTACGAGGCATACCGGGACATGACATGGGTTTTCAAGCATGAGTTTTATCGGCGTTTTCGCATTCATGTACGCACGTCAGGATGCTTGTATTGTGTTATGCCCTATACTGTTTCTTTGTGATGTTTCTATTACTGCTTGTATGATATTACTGTTGTGTGTTTTATTATTGTTATGGTCTGCTAGTAGCTTGTACTCGCTGAGTATTCCATGCTCAGCCGTACTTTCATGTCGGCAGGTACTGAGGGAGCCCTCGACCCGGAGCCTTGGGTCGAGGAAGAGTATATAGAGGAGAGAGAGCCGGCTATTCCATTACAGTCTCAGGCGGACCGAGACCTCGATGCGTGGCCATACCTCGACTACTGTTGAGGGGAGAGTATGAGAGGGTCTTATGTATTTTGATATTTTGATAGGTGGGCCTGTCCACCTTAGACTTAGATGTGTTTTGTATTTATGTCAACTTGGAATACTACATTTTGGATCATTATAAAGAAAAAGAAAAATTTGTTTACGCTTCCGCATATATGATAGCTTCCGCGCTCTGATTATCGTTGTTAGTATTGTATTTTATCTTGTGCATTGCAGGATGGTTTGATAGGTACGCAGTGTGACACCTAAAATATCCCTAAACTCCTAGGGGGTATTTCGGGGCGTTACAACATTAATGTTGGGAATGAATTTCTAGGTCTTTTGGCATTAGTTTCGCATGATTTTTATGATTTCCTAAGGCCGTAGAGTAATGTCCAATAAAGTCTTAGGCATCTATTGTCAATCTAAGTATTTGAGCATTCAACTAACCATACTTTGAGGACTTCTTACGTAAGTCCTAGACACTCTCATAAAATAAAATAAAATTATTATGTCTTCTTGAGAGTTGTTCTTCAACTTGATCTTGAATCTATAGATTTGGCTTTGATTGTTAGATCTTCTTTTCTTGTTTGGTGATCCGTCTTGAACTTTGAGTATGATCTTCAATCTTAATTCTTCACTTGTGTTCAATGGCTTGAGTTGAATATTATTTTTGATGACTTGGACTTGGTTGAATGAATTACTTTTAAATAAATCCATTTGATTTTACTTGAATGATTTTCATTCTTTTATGCCTTGAAAGATATGCTAATGTTCTCATAATCTGTAATTATCAAACACTTAGAAGAATCATTAGTACAACAATTGTCATTTTATCATTAGGTTATTATCAAAATTATTAAGGGTATCCAAGTTTGTAACCTTGAGGCTAACAAAAAGAAACACGATGGTATTTTGCAAGTTCACACATTTCACATCAAAGATCAGACATGGATAAAGAAGCAAAGAAGTTTGGAAACATAATTCTCAAGTACTAAAAGGAAATATAACCCAGACGGGCATGGCAACACAAGACACGCTCTTTATTAACACTACTGCTACTACTATAAGACTGAAATATTTGAGAAATAGTGGGAGTCGTATCCAACAAATAGAGGCAATATCTTCACGACCTGTTCCAATCATCTTTCTCGTTAACAAGTCCTGAAAAACACAGTAAGAAGGAAAAAAAAGTGATACTACAATTCAGATTTTTGGTAAGAGAACTAACAGATAGAAGGTTTGTTGCAAAATTAGGAACAAATATAATAATTAAGTAGAAAACAGTGAAGACACACCAGTCATATGTTTAGAAGCACCTGATTCAATTATCTAGGAGGGACTTGAAAAAGTAGACACATGGTGAACAGAATCAACAATACCTGACTGAAAAAAAGTAGAGGTAGAGGTGGCAGATTGGCCATCGAATTGAGCCATAAAGGGTCGAATATTCTCTATTTCGTTTTTAGAGACATAAACCATATGTCGCGCCCCAAAACCCACCCTAGGAGTTAGAGTGAACTTTGGACGACTAAACATGACTTGCTTGACAACCCAACCTGCAAAACCCACAGAGCATATACAATAGAGGACAAAACAGCGGAAACATACTCTAACATGGTATAGCGGAAGTCTACCAAACCTCTATGTATATACATACGCAAATCCAAGTTTTATACAAAAAGCAGTCCATAAGAAAGTGCGGACATGCCCGCCAAAATACATAAATCTAACTCTCATCTCACCCACAGCTATTCACTCAGAATCTACAACCACCTACTGGTAACCCTCTACGGAAAGTTCCTCCAAAGTCCCCTCGACGAACTCCTCCTCCACCCATGGACCAGGAGCACAAACATCAAAACATCAACTGGGGCAGTAGCTCCCTCAGAACCTGCCGACATAAGAAGTACGGCTGAGCATGGAATACTCAGCGGGTACTAAATACTAACCAACAGTCATAGTATACAGATAGCATACATAAAGTAGGAAACAAATTTTGCATATATAGAACGGGAACAATTTATATCATACAAGGAAGTAAAGCAATTTATATTCATGCTTGCATTCAGAAAGACTGATAAAACCCTTGAAAACATCGTGCACTTGACTTGACTTGAAATACCCTTTGCGTGATTGTGAACCCGTTAACCGTGTCATGCTTGTCATGCTTGCATCATGCGTGCCATGTCATGTCATGCGTGTCATGCGAGTATCATGCTTACTTGTTCATAATTTAAACATGTTCACATGCCTAGTTGCCGTTCATAGTCCGTCGCAACTAGTACCCTATATGCAGATGGGTATGCCTAGTTGCCGTTCATAGCCCATCGCAACTAGCAAACATGCGGAATGTGAATGCCTAGTTGCCGTTCATAGCCCGTCGCAACTAGCATCCATGCGTGTAATGCCATGCAGAGTTATGCGTGTCATGTGAATGCTATGCTATGCGTGTCATGCGATGCTATGCGTGTCATGCGAGGGGATGGGGGACCCTTCTTATGATAATGCATGATTGACTTGTCCTTGCCAGGAGCGAGGTAAAACATATCGTAGGATATGTCCCACCTCTAACCATGTTCTTGAAAACCTCGATAAATCATGTCATGCATGCCGTGCTCGTGGAAACCATGTACATGCTTGCATTTAAATTTAAATATGACATTTGGGTAATTTCACAACACATATAACATCAATGATTGAGCAATGTAATATTCATATCCTTTAGGGAAAGCAAGAAACACACTATCATAGGCCCTAGTAATATTCAGAATTTCTTAGGTATGCATTTCCTAATTCACAGCTCACTTTATTCACCTTGGCATTTCATCAAACATGGTGTGTTCATTATGGATTTACCCTACAACACGCTTTTCTAGATGGGTTTTCCTCAATCACACATGTACGTTCATTATTGGAACAATGCCCTTCCCCATTTATTCATCACACACAACCATTGGCATCCAATCGCCCGTTCCATCTCCATTCACCATTCACCATTTACCATTCTCCATTCACCATTCATCCATCTCATAGCACATGTATCAATGAAAGAAAAATCAAAAGAAATAGAGGGAGAAGAGGAACTATAACTAGGAGGGTAGTAAAAAGTACCGACCTTGAAGAAATGAGGGGGAAACCCTCTTTCCAAATGACTGTGAGTTGCTGCCCTAGCTTGGATCGCGAGCTCCACAATGCCTGAACCGAAATCTTGAAGAAAACGGGCTTGAGGTTGATCTAGGGTTTCAAAAACCCTTTGATTTCTCTCCAAACTGGAAACCCTAGGTTGGAATCGCCTTCTCCTCTTTCTTCTATTCTCTCAAACTCTCTAAGTGTCGAATGATGCCCTAAAGGCTCGGGTTAAACTCTTAAGGTAAGAGTGAACTGACCAAAAGACCGTAATACCCTTACTGGGATTTCTGCAATGACGCGAGGACCGTGAATAGTGCTGAACACATTGTGTCGTGAATAGTGCCCACTCGTTGTGCGGTGAACAGTGCCAACTCGTGGTGCTGTGAATAGTGCCAACTCGTGGTGCTGTGAATAGTGCCAACTCGTGGTGTTGTGAATAGTGCCAACTCGTGGTGCTGTGAATAGTGCCAACAATAGTGCCAACTCGTGGTGCTGTGAATAGTGCCAACTCGTGGTGTTGTGAATAGTGCCAACTCGTGGTGCTGTGAATAGTGCCAACTCGTGGTGCTGTACAACGTGCCCGTGGTGAGTTGTACAACGGATGCACAAAGTATACGTTATCAGAGTACGTTGTCTGTGCTACGTTATCAGAGTACGACGTCAGAGCACGTCCTTAGTGCCTTCCGAGCTACGTCCTCAGTGCATAACCAAGCTACGTTTTCCTACAGGTTCAGACTGTTTTGGCCATATCTTTTGACTCGTTCATCCGATTTTGACGATTCAACTTGCGTTGTGTTCGTACTTCGAAAAGGAACATTTCTGACGTTTCGAAATTTCCAATTTCTTCCTTATTTATTTATTATACCTCTTAAAAAGGCAAAAATGACAACGAGAGTGTCATGTATTAACTGTGAAAAGGTCCGGGGCTCTACACCATATCCCTTTGGAAAAAAATACCCTATGACGTTTCATCGGAAGCTAACATAGCCTTCAACCAATCACCCAAAAAATATCAATACTTCAAAAGGAAACACCCTTTCACAAACAAGACCAGCTAGGGAAATAACAACTTTTCCAGCAAAAAATAGCAAAACCATCACCTTCAACACCTCTTACTGAGGTTTAATAGGGCTATTTTTTTAAAAATAGTCTATGAATAATCACTTCAGGGTTCTCAGAATCAAACTCTTTCACCAAACATCCAAACAACTATTGATTTGTTAAAAAAAATGAATCCACACATTTATAACTCCAGATTTAATGATTCATAATAGATCTAGATGTCCATCAACAACCCAAGAACCTTTTAAACTCGAATGATGTAGATCTGATTTTTTTTTCATAATATCATCTGAGCGCATGAAACATCAACTTAGATACTCCAAAAAATCATAATAAAATCAACCCAATCTCTAAAAGATTAAACCATACCAGCACACGACACTATTCATGTGGCACTATTTACAACACTATTCATACCATTAAAAAATGTAGACCCTAATTTCCTGCTCTGATACCAAGTAGAAAGAGGAAGAAGAAGAAAAATAATAGAAAGAGGAAGAAAAAAGTGGGATTAGAGAGATTGTGATTATGATTCACATCTCTTATCTTCTTTATATATTATTACTAAAAGGGAATTTGTGATGCCCTGAACTCGTGCCTAAGGAATTGTGTTCCGAGATGCGTGCCCATTCGTCATAAACACGCATGCGGAAGACTTTACCCACGAAAATATGAGATTTTTTAAACTTTTATCCAAGAGCTTACATAAGCAATAACAACTGGTCATCACAATAACCCATCATAAGTAAATGCGTTACCTCACTGGCTACTGTAGTCTTTACTTTTGGCCCCACAAATGTGCCGGTACACTTTCCAAAATCTATCAAGCATAGCTCCTTGTCAATCGGCAACCGCTTCAGAATCTGAAGACATAAAATGAGGAATGAATCAGAGAGCCCAGCAAAATTCACAATTCATCTAGACTATTTTCCATATAGTATCAACCATCAATAACGATGTAGTATTATAATTCAATTCTCATATTATAATAATATCTAATATCACAATTCATGACCTGAGGTCACTTAAGGCTATTTCATCCTATTCCAAGGTTCCCGACCTCTAATTGTCAAGTTCACTCAATCATCATCCACGACACCAGGTTACCGTTCCAGATAACTGCTCGCATTCTATTTTTGAGTCCGTAGACTCATTATCCATTTCAGAATCTGTTACCATTGAAAAACCTCATTACCATGGCATCTCATACCACCACGATAACTACCAAGATCAATCGGGCTTACATATAATGAAATCAAACCTTGAGTTCTTAGACTCCGTACAAACTTAAGTCCTTAGACTCTATACAATCTTGAGTCATTAGACTCAGCATACAATCAATAACTTGTACCATCTCAGGACATACCTAAGTAGAGTGATCTCCATTCCTCAACCTGTCTTGGGACATACTAAAGTATAGCGATTCTCATTTCTCAACATGTCTTGGAACGTACCTCCCTCAAAGTTTTGTTGGAACACACTGAAGTATAGAGGTCCCCACCCCTCAAAGTATTGTTGGAACATACCAAAGTAAATAAGTCACCATCCTTCATGGTATGACATCATATTCAATCTTACCAGGGCATACTTGAGTACAAAGGTCACCACCCTATTAGGGTATTCGTTACCCTCAACCAGACTCTATTAAGACATGCTTAAGTACAGTAATCCCCATTCCAGAGTTAGCTTCATCATCTTTCCATGTGTGGTGGCATGGTTGAATGCAACACCCTGATTTCGACTCCAGCAACAAAGAAATTATTAATCACATGTGCACCATGCTTTGGAACATTTGGAAGCTTCTCAATGAATCTTGGTTTAATGGCACAAAACCGAACTTTTCTCGTAACCAAACAAGTTGATATTGTAGACGGCAAAATCATTGAGATTGGGAAACCAATCTCCAAGCTCAATCAGCACCGCATCGACCTCGCCCCATTCAGGTTTGAAGTGGATGCCTCCCAACTGTGTGTGGATCAAAATCAACGTGGATGGCTCGGCGCTCCCTTCTGGAGTGACATCCAGAGTTGGCATTGTAGCGTGGAATCACTTGAGTGAATGTCTCAGCCTAATCTCCAAACCTTTATTTGGGAGTTTTGCCCATCTTGCTGAAGCTGAGAGCATGCACCTTGGTCTGCAATTAATTTTATTCAACAGATAGAACCAAGTTGTTATTGAATTTGACACAAAAGAAGTTATCGATTGCTTGAACAGAGCATTTGTCACGACCCAAAATACCCCCTAGTAGTTAGGATACTTTGGCGACGTGAACTCATAACCAAACCATCCTATATAACATATGAATCCTGTACAACATATAAAACCTGTGATAGCGGAAGCGTAATACTAATCTATATATGGTAGTGGAAGCGTACTATAAAATTTCTATCCATACTATATGTCTCAGTTTATACATGACCCAAAATAAAGAGCGAACATACTCGCTCAACAAAATTTATGTACAAGTCTCTCCCTCTCGTCACTCATGATGGGGCCACCTAACAAAAGCCCTCTGCTCCTCTTGAGCCCTTTGCTGCTGAAGACTACCCCAAGTCTCCTCCTCCTCAACATACTCTTCCTCGACCCATGGTTCTTGAGGACGCTCGCCACAAATGTCGAAGGGACCTGCCGACATAATAGGTACGGCTGAGCATGGAATACTCAGCGTATACAAACCACTAGATAGTAATATCGTAAACAAGAATACAACGTGTACATATCACAATTTAATCATCTCACATGCATTCCTGAAATCAGAGCGCGGAAAACAAAATCATATCATGTGCATATATCTCAGAAAATACTATCGGAAAACATCTTTTTTATCATCTTTTATCTTTTACATCTTCTTATCATCTTTTGTCGAAAACATCTTCTTATCATCTTGTACCTTTGCATATACGGGTAATTAAAATACCTTGGCTTTTATCTTTTATTATCCTGTACGGGTATGTAAAATACCTTGGTATTCATCATTTGCTACCTCCGGAGTAGGACAACTAGTACCTGTACCCACGTAAGCTGGGTGGCCTAATGTTCTCCTCACCTTCGGCTACCTTAAGGGTAGACGACCAGTATCCATCTCCCTTCCGGGCGGCCTGCTATCATCGGAGTCCGATGCCAGTATCCCTTTCCCTTTCAGGTGGCCTGCTATCGTTGCATCCCCGTCGGCTTTTTCCGTATACTTTCCATCTTCTTGTATTTCTTGTAACATCTTGTGCTTCTTGTATTTTCCGTATGTATCTTGTGCTTCTTATACTGTTCTGTAGACCTCTTTTTACTTCTTGTACTTTTCTTATACTTCTTATGCTTCTTCTACTATTCATTTGGTTCATTTACATCTTATACTTTTCGTGTGGTTCATTTGCATCTTATACTCTTCTTCTTCTTATTCTTGTATTGCATCTTATATACATGTATTTCTTCTTTTGGGATACCCATAATTTAGAAAAACTCGATCATGCATATGCATATGTGTCCGTATAGCAGTTGTGATATAACATGGTAGACATTAGGGAAAACCCTTTACATATGGTCATATGACTCATACTCAACATAATTCATCCATCACCATAATCCATATACAATAACATCACACCATTCCAATCACATTTAAAATAAGGTTTTTCTACTTGTTCTTCCCAAAACTTGTTGCTTTTAACATGCTTTTCATCTTGGATACTAACATATAGAACAACTCAAAAATTACCATCTTTTATTTGTTGGTTGAAAGCATAACATCATCACATTTAATTCACACCATCATTCATGGGATTTTATCTTGATGTAGAAAGGGTTTCATGAAATCAATTGCTAGAAGAGTGTATTTTTACATATAAGAGGCTATATATAACTATACTTGTCAAGAAAATCATGCTTTTCATTAAGGGTTTATGAAATTAGAACCTAGTAGAGTGTATCTACCTTATGGGATGAAATCCCTTTGATCCAATGCTTGAAAAGGCTTGAAGAAGCTTGTAGAAGCGAAATTCAAGCTTGATGTTGGAGATCCAAGCTCCAATGGCGCGTAGGAGCGAGATCAAGGCTCGATTTGTGCTCTTCTTCTCCAAATCCAAAAACCCCTCTTGCAATCCTCCACTCTCTTCCCTTCTCTTCTAAGATCTCTCTCTAGGTTTAGGGTAACCCAAAACCCCCAAAAATGATCCCCTATTTATAGGCCAAGGGGTGAAAACCCTAAAAATCACGCACTAAAGAGTTTGATTCGCGCACCTACGATCGTTCGTAGGCTTCCTACGATCGATCGTAGGTCTTATAGTAAGTTTTGCTCAGTTTCTAGAGTTCTACGATCGTTCGTAGGCTTCCTTCGATCGATCGTAGCTCTTACAGTAAGTTTTCAGCATTTCTGTAACTTTACGATCGTTCGTAACTACGATCGTTTGTAGGTCTTCTACGATCGATCGTAGCTTTGACAAAATGATTTTCCAGATTTTTCCCGTTTTGATATTTCGGCCATAACTTTTGACTCGCTCGTCCGATTTTGACGATTCAACTTGCGTTGGATTCATCTTTCGAAGAAGAACAACTTTTATGTTTTTCACAACTTCCAATTCTTCTTTTTCTTGGACCATTTTGCCCCTAAACCTGACTGATCCGAAATTGGGTTTCGTCAATCCGGATTTTAAACCGACCCGACTTCAGAATTCGGTCTTTTGACCTAACACCAACTCAAAACCAAGACAAGTGATCAACATGAACCATGAAGAGGGTTCAATTACCTTTCCAAAAATCGAAGAGTCGCTTGATTCCGACGAGCGGTGTGAACGCTAGGGCTTTTTAGAGTCGAGGGTATGCCAAGGCATTCCCATTCTTGACACTTAGAACATTTCGAGTGTTTCACACTCCTTTCCTTCGGTTCCAAAACCATACTAACACCTCATGACTCATTAATCCATAGGTTTTTAACACACCTAGGTGATCATGGGGCACACCCCAACATGCATGAGAGGCCCCGGTCTCTTTATGCCTCGCGTAACAACACTATTCACTCGCAACTCATTAACACTTAGGGTACCTTATACCCATGTTTTTACCCACTTAGAGTATGTCATACTCTTATTTATTCATCCAAACACCCAACAATAAACACTTAAACTAATTTGACTACTCTTATCATGCCCCTTAACCAAGTCACATAAATGGCCCTCGGCCTTTACAAGACTTGTGCCCATGGTGCTATTCACAACATTGTGAAATGGTTTCCTGGTGGTTCTACGTTCACACTTATGGTATTTTATACTCTAAATACTTGAGTATTATTATACTCTTGTTTTGAGGCTCAACATACACATATAAAGTCTTCACTTCACTTTCCCCAATATCAAGAACACATGGTAGGTCTTAAGCCTTTTAATGCATTGTACACTAACCCTATTCACCTTCAACCCTTTAAGCCCTTAGGGTATTTTACATACCCTACTTCTATTCTCATAACTCACAACCATAGGTTCTAAAACCAAACCGAGGTAACCTATTGGGCACAACCCATATGCATGGGAGGCCCCGGCCGCCACAAATCCCTTGAATCAACATTATTCATACCACTATACATTTAATGCTTTGAGTATGGTTTTATACTCTTTGCATGTTTTCTCAAAACACCTTACAGTTCTTGATTCTAACATGAACTCACATCGCACTTAGGCTATGAGGGACACCCTCACTCTCATTAACCAAACCCACTTATAATAAGGGCATTTGGCCCTTACAATACTAGTGTCCTCGACACTATTCACTTGAACAGTGAACCAAATTTTCGGGGTTCTACAGCATTTCCCCCAGCCATTGGGAGATTTAGACTATCCTGAGAGGACATGGTTGCTCAATTAATTTTTGCTTCATCTTTCACTACTACAAATATGCTTATTTATCCCGGTTTCGTTTCTAAGGAAAATGATGGTATATACTAAAACGATAAAGAATCCCTGGAACGAAAATATAATCTCGCGGCAAAGATGGCGGAATATTTTTGAAGAGTGTTACCATCATGATTTTAATAGAAACGGTGATAAATATTTGTGGCGGAAAATATAAGCTCGCGGTTATTATTCTAACGTGATAAAACTATTTTAATAAATCACGATTAAATATATAGATCACAGTTATTATTTTTACAGTGATTGTAAGACTAATGTTTCGTCTAACTTTAATAATTATTTTTTAGTTACGATCATGGTTAAACAATTAACGGTGATTCTATGAAAGAAACAATCACGTTTTATTATTCACAGTGATTATAAGAGCTATCTTTTCAACAACAAAAATATAAACTTTAGTTAATAATTTTAGAGTTACAATCACGGTTACAAGGAAAACACTGATGATATAGGAAGATGGATCACGTTGAGAATAATAATCATGATCGAAACTCTTATTTTCACTGACAAAGTCACTTCATCTCTCTCTTCGCACTCATATTTTCAACATAATCTCTAATCCTCTTTGTTTCTTCTTCTAGTCTGTATTATTCTCTCCCATAAGGTTCTGTTCCATTCAACCTCCGGTATTCATTATATTCAACCTCTAGCGATCCTTTTGTCAGGAATTTTTTTTTATCTATTCTTTGATTTATTTTCACCCAAATGATTAAACAAATGCTCATAACGTATTGAATGGTGGGTTTCGAATGAAAAATCGTTTAAAATTTAGGAAGTTTTCAATGATAAATTTATACTTTCGACATAAAGTAGACAATACTTTTATATGCTTTCAGCATTTGAAAAAGGGTTTATTGTTTAATTATGCATTTGTTCATAACAGTCATGTCAGGAATACAACATTTTGACACAAAGCCAAGTATCAGTGGTCCTATCTTGGAAAAAAATCTCGAGGCCCTACCATGATTGAAAAGAAACTTCAAAGGTAAAATAACACCATTGGTGAGAAGAAAATCTCGAATTGAATCCTAGTGGAATGCCAACTGGTGAAAAAAAAAAAAAATTAGAGTTCTACCATTGGTCTATATGCACGTAAAATTCCAATTTTTTTTATAGGAATTGGAAAAAGTTCCAACCAAGGTTAAAGACAAGCTTTGGGAAAGTTGACTGTACGAATCATTGCATATATAATATGTATACTATTTTTTGTCTGTATATATGCAATTCTTTGAAATTCCGCACAAAGAAACTTAGAAAATATATTTTTACATTGACTTTGTCTGTATGTCTTATTGTAGCGGTGATCTTGGGAAAAGCTACAAGAATCAATTTTTGAAAATTTTAATTTCTCTTGAAATACATTCAAGAATCTCCTTTCGATGAAACACATTTCTCCATTTATCGTCAGTCGGGATGTCGATCTAATAAATTTTCCCATAGAGTATGTATATATTATACCTAAACAGTGGAATGTGTTTCTAAAGTAAACTCTAACAGATCGATTCAAGGTTGGTAAAAATTATAATTACTTATCTATTATATTTAATCTTGTACTTTACTTGAACTTATGTTTAGTTGTATTACAAATTTTAGGCCTTAAGCAAAAGAAATAAAGAAGAAGAATATATACCCCCATTGTCTAAGCAGAGGGTTATGATAGGGTTGAAAGAAAAATTATGAGTATTTAAAGTTCTAAAATTTAAGATTATGTAACTATTATACTAATCATTAGCCTAAATACTAATTCATATTATTCAATATTTGACAGATGGCTGAATCTGCTTCTCAAGGTCAGCCAATTGAGAAAGTGGAGAGACATACTTTGTGGGTTAAAAGACGAACCACAAGGCCAATATACTTCAGATGAGACTAAAAAAAAGTATGCAGAAATTATAAGTGTTTATTTGATTATTAGTTTTCTTCTTATACGTGTTTCTTTGTTGGCATATTTTCTTATTAGATGAATACTTCTCATATAGGAACAATTTGAGCTAGCCGAGGGTGGAAGGAGCATGTCTACTGATGAAAGATCTGAAATTCTTATGACAGTGTAAAACATCCAGGCCATGTTAGGGCAGTTGGACAACTTGTTATTCCAACGACATATTGGGGTTGCCCCAAATGGACCAAAAACTCGGCATGTCTGCATAAAGTTCAAGAACGCAAATCCCAACTGTAGAAAATGCAAGAAAAGGATAAACAAAGAGAAGAGAAGGAGCAACAATCCCTAAAAGGGAGGAAAATTATCATCTACTGGTAAAGAAATTAATGGCTCAAGTGCCTGCTCTTAAGTCTGCACATTCATCTGCTGGTAGCTCATTCCAGATGGTATGTAAATAGTTCAGTTCACTAGATTTGTCATTACAATATATTGATTTAATATGATATAATATTCTTTACTAATTTGTATACAATAGATGGAAGCTGCACAAGTACCAACTACTCTCTCTCCAAACCCATCGAACAACTTTTCTCAAATAAAGGGTATACATATTTATTCAACTTAATTATCTATTAGTTCTTGTAAATTATTACAGATGCTTAATTAGCAAGTCATTAGTGTAAACATATAAACCAAAAGACTTCTTAGTTTAGTGATAATTCATTAGTAGATTTCATCCATCTTAGGTGGAAGCTGCACAACCAACAACTAATTCTTTGGAGGAATTAATGCATTGGTTTGGTGAGAATTACAATGAAGAAGCAATTCGACCTTTAGCATATGATGTGAAAATTATTGGTTCATATTTTGATACCTTATCACAACGGATGATGTTGTAAAATTGTGTACAAATAATGATATCAGTGTAACTTTGATTCTTTTATACATAAGGTGAGACAACTCAAGAATTAATTAAGGTTTTTTTTTTTGTTTTCCTATTATTAATATTTAGAATTATTATTTATTTTAGAATAATATATGATGGGGGATACTGACAAAATCAAGTATATATTTCTCGACCCCCAACAAACATTAAATTCAGAGGATGTTAAGACAAAAATAACAAAAAAAATTATGCTTGGCGAAGAATTACCAACTACATAATATACAATATAATGTTGGGTAAGTTTCTTCCTACTTCTCTCCTATTATTTTGACTTATTAAGTATAAGTAATATTAATTTTTTAAGTAAGTATTAATTTGAAATGAAATTTTACAATTCATTTTTCCATTGCAGGAAACAGTGGTGATTGGGTTTAATTCAACCAACCATATTTTTAGTGTACTAGTTGGACTCATTGCTAATAAGCATATCCAAATGCTCACATATTAAAAATGCTTTCAATGAGTAAGTAACTTCTTCCCTTATATTGCACATTTTACATCTATGTTTAAGTTTTGTACTAATCATTTATGTTATATGTTCATATTACTTTTATGAAGTGTATTTAATGAATTTGGGGCGGATGGTTTTGTAACGCCCCAAAATACCCCCTAGGAGTTAAGATACTTTAGTGACGTCACTTACATTTCAAATCATCCTGCAAAGAGTATACAAGACATGCTAAATAGTGAACTGAAAATTTTCTTTGATGACTTAACTGTATTCCAAGTACAACTATTTACAATAATTGAATATAAACTAAAACATGTACAATTAATCCTTCACCTGAGTTACCAACTCAAGTGATACAATATCCCCAGACATGAGACCCAAAATACATGTCTCTCTCACACAACCCCCATAGGGCCACATCTCTAAACCCTCATATCTGGGTGAAAATCCGAGCAATCTCATGCTCTCCATGACCCACCTCGATCCAAGGAACTGAAGTATGGATATCGTATAGTGTACCTGCCGACATAAATGTACGGCTGAGCATGGAAGACTCAGCGAGTACAAGCTACTAGCTAACAATAGTAATAACGAGTATGCAGATTATCCTAAATAGTTAATCAAGAGAATACAGTTCATAATTCACCTTACGAGTTCTTGTGAGCATACGAGTTCTTATAATCTTTCTTGTGAGCATACGAGTTCTTATAACCTTTCTTGTGAGCATACGAGTTCTTACAATCTTTCTTGTGAGATTTCTTATGAGCCTTGTGAGATTTCTTGTGAGCTTCTTGTGAGCTTGCTTTCATGGAAACAGATGATAGTGCCCATACCTAGTCTTAGTACACTAAACATCATTTCATATTTCTTTATTCTTGCTTGGAGATAGATACTAGTACCTGTACCTGGTCTTAGTATACTGGTATCCTCTCATACTTTCTTGGAAACAGATGTTAATGCTCGTACCTAGTCTTAGTACATTAACATCCTTTCATATTTATCTTAGAGACGTATACTGGTGCCCGTACCTGGTCTTAGTACACTAGCATACTTTCATGTACTTGTGAGCTTGTGAACTTGTGAGCCTTGAAAATAGATACTAGCACCCGTACCTGGTCTTAGTACACTAGTATCCTTCCATATTTCTTGTGAGCTTGTGAGATTCCTCTTAAGAGTATTTTCTTATTGTCTTATAAGCTTCCATGTAGTTCTTTGTATGTCCGTACTTATGAACTGGACATACATACTAGTGTTTTGTCTTTCTTATTGTACTTAAAATCTTATCATTGTCATGTAGAATTCACTATTGTCTTGTTCTTATTTCATGGAAATCACTCTTATCTTATCTTGGTTTAATTTCATATGATTGTACTTAGAAAACTAGGTTCATGCATGCATACTTTCTTGTGCATAGAGAAATGGTGAACATCATAGTGACTTGAAGCAATTAAAAGAACATCATATAGCACTTCAACTTTTGCATAAATATACAAGATTTTTAAGGAAACCCATAAAGCATATTAGCATAGTTACCAAATTTTGGGGAAAGTCCTTAATCATAATTCCATCTTCTTAAGTTCAATTTTCATACAAGCATTTCGTCAAACACGTGATTTTCAACATTTTCCTAGGCATTTATTTCATGATTTCTTTGTCAAACACCTTGCATTCAACATTCCTTTAAGCTTTAAACTCATAATTTCTTAGTCTTAGATTTTCAAGTCCATTCATGCATTTTATCAAACACTTCACATGCAACATTGGTGTAGTCCTTATTTTTACATTTTCCTTAACATGCATTTCATCAACATCTTGGTGTGTGCATTATTCATACATTTCCCATCCCACACATTCATCACAACCATAGGGCATCCAATTGCCTCAACCCCCATCTATCCATACATCCACCACCATTATTATTTATCTTGTTTATATTTTAGGCAAAATACCATATTTCAAGAAAAAGGGAGAAACAAGATCAAAATCATCATTTTTAAGAGAGAAAACTAGGTTATTGCTAAGATAGTTAGTAGGGTATACTAACCTTGAAGATCAAACCTTGATCTTGAAGAAAATCCTTGGATTGGGTCCCAAGCTTGAGGAAGAACACCAACTTGAAAGGTGGAGAAACCCTTGCTTGATGGAGGAGGGTCCAACTTGAAGATCCACACTTGTGGGAGCTTGGGAAGTGAGGATTCAAGCTCCTTTTGATCTTCTCACGAAATCTCCTTTGTGGTTGTTTCCTCGTGGCTTAGTTCGTGAGGAAAGCCTTGGTGCGCATGATTCTTGCTCCCCTTTTTGGTCTTGAGAAGATTGGAGATTGAATTTGGGGGTTTCCTTCATCTTGAGAGAAACCTCCCTTTTGGAAACCTAAGTTTTCCCATTTTTCTCTCACAAAGTCCTTCTCTAGGTGTTAGAAACCTTGGTCCCCCGAAAATGGGGTATATATAGGTGTTTGGGTTGAGAAAAACCCTAAAAAAAATATTTCTAGGCAATCTCGCTCGGGCGGGCTTCAATCTCACTTGAGCAGGTTGCTCCCGGTACTCAAAAATAGCATTTTGGTCAATCTCGCTCGAGCGGGTTTGGATCTCGCTCAAGCGAGTTTGTCTGCAAAAACGTCATTCGGTATTTTGGCCATAACGTTTGACTCGGTGGTCTGATTTTGACAATTTAACTTGCGTTGGATTTTTCTTTCGAAGAGGAACAACTTTAAGGCTTTATATAACTCCTAATTTTGAGTTTTACTTTTCCAAAAATGGCTCTAAAGCCGACTGATCTGCAAATAGGTTTCATCAACCCATATTGCAGCAGATCCGATTTTGGAAATTGGACTTTTGACTTAACTCCGACTCAAAATCTAGAAAAATAGTAAACATGAACCTTGAAGAGGGTTCCAATACCTTTCCAAAAATTCAAGAATCACTAGATTCTGATTGTCGGTGATCAAACTAGAGCTTCTTGAAGTTGAGGGTAATGCTAAGGCATTCCCATTCTTGACACTTAGAGTATTCTATACTCTACTCCTTCATCCCAAAAATCCATAATTTAAGAAAACTATTCTTAGGGCTTTAATACATGCCATACACACCATCTACCCGAAATATATCAAAACCAATCATTGGTAACCCTTCAAGACATTACAATAGGCTTTTAAGCCTTAGATACTATTCACCTACAACCCATTAAACACTTGGGGTATTTTATACTTTTACTTTTACCCACTTAGATTATCTTTTTACTGTCGCTTGAGAAACATGCACCTAAACCCTCACTTGACTCACCATAATACCAAGAACATGAAGGAAGGCTTTAGGCCTTTATAAACACCATACAAGGGCACTATTCACTAACACTGTTCATTGTACAGTGAGCACGAATTCTGGGGTTCTACATCCTCCCCCCCTTATAGGAATTTCGTCCCCGAAATTAGGACGCAACACGAACAAGCTAGGATAATTTCCCACACTTCATTTAGTCTTAACGATCCTTCGTACCTAGTAACGCTAAACACGTCCACCGGACACTTGAATCCCATGTCGACCAACCCTTGGCTAGGCACACGTTACTCACAACTAAATCAACAATACATAATAGTACACATAGAATATACATAGCATGTTTGTACACATATAGAAATATATATCACATACTTTTGACAGTTTATAGATCAATACTTTGAGTTGGGCATACCTTGCACAACTAAGTGCACGAACTTAGAAACCTAAGACATGATAAGGGATTTATCAATCCGATGCGGACCAACTCCTAACTAGGCACTCACTTATTAGCAAGGCGCCCTTGACTAACCACCATCAAGCAGGTACATAAGTCATACGTATTATATAGATAGTATGATATATACAAGCAACACATCACACTTTATTGAAATAGGGTATAGTATACACATGAATTAGCTTTAACATACAGTTGAGGTTTTTCTACCGTGAGACCCTAAGTTCGGTTGAGATGTCAACCGGCTTTTGACTAACAATAATTTGTTAGTCTACACTTAGGAGCAATAACAATTCCTAAGTATAACTTGAATCAAGCTCCTAACTATTCAGTGAGCATATATTGCTTATGTAAGCGTATCGTATCTGTCCAAGTATACACATAATAGTATAATTATACAATTGGTTTTCCTAGTGAAGCTAAGTTCTTCTGCTCATTTTCAGGTATCAAAATTAATGAGTAGTTTATCCAATTGAGTTATTTATGCAACTTCCTCTTAATCTTGGGGACATGTATGATGCTTCTAAGATCTACATGATGCATGTATGATGATTATGAAATGTATGAAGTGAATGATATGAATGATTCTCATGAGATGCGGGATGCTTATGATGTGTATGAAGTGCATGTCATTAATGATGCTTATGCGATGCATGATGCTTATGCCATGCATGATGCTTATGCAATGAAATACTTAGCGTATACAAACCACTAGATAGTAATATCATAAACAGTAATCCAACATATATTACAGTTTATCATTTCACATGCATTTTTGAAATCAGAGAGCGGAAAACAAAATCATATCATATGCATATATCTCGAAAAAATACTATCGGAAAACATCTTCTTTTAATCTTTTGTCATCTTTTGTCTTTGCATATACAGGTATTTAAAATACCTTGGTTTCTATCTTTTATCATCTTCTCATGTACGGGTATTTAAAATACCTTGGTATTCATCTTTTATTATCTTCTCATGTATGGATATTTAAAATACCTCGGTATTCATCATTTGCTACCTCCGGAGTCGGACAATTAGTACCCTTACCCACGTAAGCTGGGTGGCCTAATGTTCTCCTCACCTTTAGCTACCTTCGGAGTAGACAACCAATATCCATCTCCCTTCTGGGTGGCCTGCTATCATCGGAGTCCGATGCCAGTATCCATTTCTGTAGAGCCCCAGACTTTTTCATGCTTAATACATGACACTTTCGTTGTCATCTTGCCTTTTTAAGAGGTATGATTAATAAATGAGGAAGAATTTGGAAATTTCGAAATGTCAGAATTGTTCCTCTTCGAAGTACGAACACAACGCAAGTTGAATCGTCAAAATCGGACGAACGAGTCAAAAGATATGGCAAAACAGTCTGTACCTGTAGGAAATCGTAGCACAGACAACGTACTCTGATAACGTATACTGTGTGCATCCGTTGTACAACTCACCACGGGTACGTTGTACGACTCACCACGGGTACGTTGTACAACTCACCACGGGCACGTTGTACAGCTCACCACGAGTTGGCACTATTCACGGCACCACGAGTTGCACTATTCATGGCACCACGAGTTGCACTATTCATGGCACCACGAGTTGGCACTATTCACGGCACCACGAGTTGCACTATTCACGGCACCACGAGTTGTACTATTCATGGCACCACGAGTTGCACTATTCATGGCACCACGAGTTGGCACTATTCACGGCACCACGAGTTGCACTATTCACGGCACCACGAGTTGCACTATTCACGGCACCACGAGTTGCACTATTCATGGCACCACGAGTTGGCACTATTCACAGCACCACGAGTTGCACTATTCATGGCACCACGAGTTGCACTATTCACGGCACCACGAGTTGGCACTATTCATGGCACCACGAGTTGGCACTATTCACGGCACCACGAGTTGGCACTATTCACAGCACAATGTGTTCAGCACTATTCACGGTCCTCGCGTCATTGCAGAAATCCCAGTAAGGGTATTATGGTCTTTTGTCAATTCCCTCTTACCTTAAGAGTTTAACCCGAGCCTTTAGGGTATCATTCAACACTTAGAGAGTTTGAGAGAATAGAAGAAAGAGGAGAAGGCGATTCCAATTTAGGGTTTCCATTTTTGGAGAGAAATCAAAGGGTTTTGAGACCCTAGATCAACCTCAAGCCCGTTTTCTTCAAGATTTCGGTGCAAGCATTCGTGGAGCTCACGAATCAAGCTAGGGCAGCAACTCACAGCCATTTGGAAAGAGGGTTTCTTCCTCATTTCTTCAAGGTCGGTGCTTCTTACTACCCTCCTAGTTATAGTTCCTCTTTTCCCTTCCTTTCTTTTGATTTTCTTTCATTTACACATGTGCTATGAGATGGATGAATGGTAAATGGTAAATGATGAATGGTGAATGGTGAATGGTGAATGGTGAATGGTGAATGGTGAATGGTGAATGGAGATGGAATGGGCGATTGGATGCCAATGGTTGTGTGTGATGAACAAATGGAGAAGGGCATTGGTCCAATAATGAACGTACATGTATGATTTGAGTAAAACCCATCTAGAAAAGCATGTTGTAGGGTAAATCCATAATGAACACACCATGTTTGACGAAATGCCAAGGTGAACACAGTGAGCTGAAAATCTGGTAATACATGCCTAATAAATTATGAACATTGCTAGGGACTATGATAGTGTGGTTCCTGCTTTCCCATAATGCTATGAATATTACATTACTCAATCTTTGAGGCTATATGTGTTGTGAAATTACCCAAATGTCACCTTTAAATTTGAATGCAAGTATGTACACGGTTCCCACGAGCACGGCATGCATGGCATGATTTATCGAGGTTTTCAAGAACATGGTTAGAGGTGGGACATATCCTACGATATGTTTTACCTCGCTTTTCACAAGAAGACAAGAACCAACATTCCACGAGGGGTCTCCCCTCACTCACAAGTGCATATCATGAAGAAGGGTCTCCCTTCCCTCGCAAGTACATACATATCATAAAGAAGGGTCTCCCTTCCCTCGCAAGTGCATTGCATAAAGAAGGGTCTCCCTTCCCTCTCAAGGCATCTCACAAGGACAACTCACAAGGATATCTCACAAGTTACACGATCACAAGCAAGCACGCATGACATGCATGACATGACACGACATACAAGAATCAAGCAAGATAGACATGACCAGCTTTCAAGTACAAAAAGATATTTAAAGTCAAGTCAAGTGCACGATGTTTCAAGAGGATTTATCGGTTTTCTACGAATTACAAGCATGATTATAAACTGCTTTACTTCCTTGTATGATGTGAATTGTTTCCGTTTGACATATATGAATTGCTCCTGATTATGTATTGCTATTTCTACGCTATAATTGTTGGTTAGTATTTAGTACCCGCTGAGTATTCCATGCTCAGCCGTACTTCTTATGTCGGCAGGTTCTGAGGGAGCTGCTACCCCATTTGATGTTTGTGCTCCTGGTCCATGGGTGGAAGAGGAGTACGCCGAGGAGCCTTTGGAGGAACCTCCCGTAGAGGGTTATCAGTAGGTGGTGATTAGATTCTGAGTGGATTAGCTGTGGGTGAGATGAGAGTTAGATTCATGTATTTTGGCGGGCATGTCCGCACTTCCTTTTGGAGACTGTTTGTATAAACTTGGATTTGCGTATGTATATACATAGAGGTTTGGTAGTCTTCCGCTGTGCTATGTTAGAGTATGTTTCCGCTGTTTATATCCTCTATTGTATATGCTCTGTGGGTTTTGCAGGTTAGTTGTCAAGCAAGTCATGATTAGTCGTCCAAAGTTCACTCTAACTCCTAGGGTGGGACTTGGGTCGCGACAATTTCCCTTTCAGGCAGTCTGCTATCGTCGCATCCCCGTCGGCTTTTTTCATATACTTTCCATCTTCTTGTATTTCCTGTTACATCTTGCGCTTCTTGTACTTTCTGTATACATCTTTTACTTCTTGTACTTTTCTTATACTTCTTTTGCTTTTTGTACTATTCATTTGGTTCATTTGAATCTTATACTTTTCATGTGGTTCATTTGCATCTTATACTCTTCTTCTTCTTATTCTTGTATTTCATCTTATATACATGTACTTTTTCTTTTAGATACCCATAATATAAAAAGCTCCATCATGCTTATGCATAAGTGTCCGTGTAACAATTGTGAGATAACATGGTAGACATTAAAGTAAACACTTTACATATGGTCATATGTCCAATACTAAACATAATTCACCCATATCAATTGTTAGAAATGTATGCCCACAAAGCCATTCTAGAATTGTATTTATCTATTTTTAAATCAATAAATGCATAATTTTCATTCACACATTGTCTTCTACATTGGGTAATGTCACGACCCAAATTACCCCCTAGTAGTTAGGATACTTTGGCGACGTGAACTCATAACCAAACCATCCTATATAACATATGAATCCTGTACAACATATAAAACCTGTGATAGCGGAAGCGTAATACCAATCTATATATGGTAGTGGAAGCGTACTATAAAATTTCTATCCATACTATATGTCTCAGTTTATACATGACCCAAAATAAAGAGCGAACATACTCGCTCAACAAAATTTATGTACAAGTCTCTCCCTCTCGTCACTCAAACACGAGGCCACCACTTGAGCAACCTCTGATGCTCCTGAAGCTCAGCAGGAGTGGACTCTTCCTCTATGTACTCCTCCTCAACCCACGGCTCCTGAGGGCGCTCGCCACGGATATCGAAGGGACCTGCCGACATAATATGTACGGCTGAGCATGGAATACTCAGCGTATACAAACCACTAGATAGTAATATCATAAACAGTAATCCAACATATATCACGGTTTATCATTTCACATGCATTTCTGAAATCAGCGCGGAAAACAAAATCATATCATGTGCATATATCTCAGAAAATACTATCGGAAAATATCTTCTTATCATCTTTTGTCTTTTACATCTTCTTATCATCTTTTTTCATCTTATACCTTTGCATATACGGGTATTTAAAATACCTTGGCTTTTATCTTTTATTATCCTGTACGGGTATTTAAAATACCTTGGTATTCATCATTTGCTACCTCCGGAGTCGGACAACTAGTACCCGTACCCACGTAAGCTGGGTGGCCTAATGTTCTCCTCACCTTCGGCTACCTTCGGGGTAGACGATCAGTATCCATCTCCCTTCCGGGCGGCCTGCTATCATCGGAGTCCGATGCCAGTATCCCTTTCCCTTTCAGGCGGCCTGCTATCGTCGCATCCCCGTCGGCTTTTTCTGTATACTTTCCATCTTCTTGTATTTCTTGTAACATCTTGTATTTTCCGTATGTATCTTGTGTTTCTTATACTTTTCCGTAGACCTCTTTTTACTTCTTGTACTTTTCTTCTACTTCTTATGCTTCCTGTACTATTCATTTGGTTCATTTACATCTTATACTTTTCGTGTGGTTCATTTACATCTTATACTCTTCTTCTTCTTATTCTTGTATTGCATCTTATATACATGTATTTCTTCTTTTGGGATACCCATAATTTAGAAAAACTCGATCATGCATATGCATATGTGTCCGTGTAGCAATTGTGATATAACATAGTAGACATGTAAAGGAAACACTTTGCATATGATCATATAGCTAATGCTTAACATAATTCACCCATCACAATAATCCATATGCAATAACATTACATCATCCAATCACATTGAAAATAAGGTTTTCTCTTTTGTTTTTCCCCAAAACTTGTGGTTTTTAACATGCTTTTCATCTTTAGGTACTAACATATAAAACATCTACCATTTATCATCTTTTATTCATTCTACTGGTTTTTCCCAAAACTTGTGGCTTTTAACATGCTTCTCATATTTGGATACTAATATATAAAACATCTCAATAAATACCGTCTTTTATTTGTTGGTTGAAAGCATAGCATCATCACATTTAACTCAGATCATCATTCAATGGATTTTATCTTGGTATAGAAGAGGGTTTCATGAAATTAATAGCTAGAAGGGTGCATTTCCATATATCCAAAGCCATCTATGTCTCTACTTATCAAGAAAATCATGCTTTTCATTAAGGGTTTATGAAATTATAACCTAGTAGAGTGTATCTACCTTATGGGATGAAATCCCTTTGATCCAATGCTTGAAAAGGCTTGAAGAAGCTTGTAGAAGCGAAACCCAAGCTTGATGTTGGAGATCCAAGCTCCAATGGCGCGTAGGAGCGAGATCAAGGCTCGATTTGTGCTCTTCTTCTCCAATTCCAAAACCCCCTCTTGCAATCCTCCACTCTCTTCCCTTCTCTTCTAAGATCTCTCTCTAGGTTTAGGGTAACCCAAAACCCCCAAAAATGATCCCCTATTTATAGGCCAAGGCGTGAAAACCCTAAAAAATCACGCACTAAAGAGTTTGATTCGCGCACCTACGATCGTTCGTAGGCTTCCTACGATCGATCGTAGGTCTTACAGTAAGTTTTGCTCAGTTTCTGGAGTTCTACGATCGTTCGTAGGCTTCCTACAATCGATCGTAGCTCTTACAGTAAGTTTTCAGCATTTCTGTAACTTTACGATCGTTCGTAACTACGATCGTTCGTAGGTCTTCTACGATCGATCGTAGCTTTGACAGAATGATTTTCCAGATTTTTCCTGTTTTGGTATTTCGGCCATAACGTTTGACTCGCTTGTCCGATTTTGACGATTCAACTTGCGTTGGATTCATATTTTGAAGGAGAACAACTTTTTTGTTTTACACAATTTATAATTCTCTATATTTCTTGGACCATTTTTCCCCTAAATCTGACTGATCCGACACTGGGTTTCGTCAGTCCAGATTTTCACCCGGTCCGACTTCAGAATTCCTTCTTTTAACCTATCCCCGACTCATAACCAAGAAAAATGGTAAACATGAACCTCGAAGAGGGTTTAAATACCTTTCCAAAAATTCAAGAATCACTTGATTCCGATGAGCGGTGTGAACAGTAGGGCTATTTAAAGTCAAGGGTTTGCTAAGGCATTCCCATTCTTGACACTTAGAACATTTCGAGTGTTTCACACTCCTTTCCTTCAGTTCCAAAACCATACTAACACCTCATGACTCATTACTCCATAGGTTTTTAACACACCTAGGTGATCATGGGGCACACCCCAACATGCATGAGAGGCCCCGGTCTCGTTATGCCTCGCGTAACAACACTATTCACTCGTAACTCATTAACACTTAGGGTACCTTATACCCATGTTTTTACCCACTTAGAGTATGTCATACTCTTATTTATTCATCCAAACACCCAACAATAAACACTTAAACTAATTTGACTACTCTTATCATGCCCCTTAACCAAGTCACATAAATGGCCCCCGGCCTTTACAAGACTTGTGCCCATGGTGCTATTCACAACATTGTGAAATGGTTTCCCGGTGGTTCTACGTTCACACTTATGGTATTTTATACCCTAAATACTTGAGTATTATTATACTCTTGTTTTGAGGCTCAACATACACATATAAAGTCTTCACTTCACTTTCCCCAATATCAAGAACACATGGTAGGTCTTAAGCCTTTTAATGCATTGTACACTAACCCTATTCACCTTCAACCCTTTAAGCCCTTAGGGTATTTTACATACCCTACTTCTATTCTCATAACTCACGACCATAGGTTCTAAAACCGAGGTAACCTATTGGGCACAACCCATATGCATGGGAGGCCCCGGCCGCCACAAATCCCTTGAATCAACATTGTTCAGACCACTATACATTTAATGCTTTGAGTATGGTTTTATACTCTTTGCATGTTTTCTCAAAACACCTTACACTTCTTGATTCTAACATGAAACTCACATCGCACTTAGGCTATGAGGGAAAGCCTCACTCTCATTAACCACACCCAACTTATAGTAAGGGCCTTTGGCATTTACAATACTAGTGTCCTCGACACTATTCACTTGAACAGTGAACCAAATTTTCGGGGTTCTACATCCTCCCCCCCTTATAGGAATTTCATCCTCGAAATTAGAATGTTACGTGTACAAGAGAGGGAACCCTTCCCGCACTTCGTTTTGCTCGAACGAGCCTTTGTACTTAGTAACCTAAGACATGACAGGATTTATCAATCCGGTGCCGACCCACACCTAACTAGGCACCCGCTCATTAGCAAGGCGCCCTTGACTAACCACCGTCAAGCAAGTACATAAATCATATATATTATATAGATAGCATGTTATATACAGGCAACACATCACACTTCGTTGAAGTAGGTATAATATACCTATGAGTATACGGCTTGACCACCTTAGACATGGCACAAGGGTGTGTTGATCCAATTTAGACTAACACATAGACTAGGCACTCACCGACTAGCAAGGTGCCTTTGATATTAAAACTAAATAGTGTTTTCATTTGTACCCAGCATGTACAAATTCGTACATCGCAACACATTCACGTATAGTTATATTGTAGCAAGTCCGTACGTATATAACAATCATAGCAATTTCTATCAGTAATTTATAGCTCCACAACTTTGATGGGAGCATAGGCTGCTCATTGCCAAATGGAGTATGACCTTCACTTCTTTTAGTCTATTAAACTCTACCTCGCTTGCCATGCTCCATGGTCAAGTCCTGAGGCAATAGCGAGATGTGAGTCTAACGGAAAAACCAAGCTCTTTGAATATAATTATTCAACTAGCAATTCCTGCCTATATGAGCATGCCATGTATAATCAATATATCAAGATATACACATGATAGTATCGCACACCCTTTGGTTTCCTAGCGAAGCTACGTTCTAAAACACGGTTAAAACACTAACCTATGACCTACTTAAGACATTGACTGACTTATGGCTAAGACAAATGATTAGTTTACAACCCTGGAGTTATTTAACCAATTTCCTTTAAATTATTTTGACATGTATGATGCATATGAGATGTGCATTA
Organism: Tetracentron sinense; assembly: GCA_015143295.1. NCBI lineage: Eukaryota > Viridiplantae > Streptophyta > Magnoliopsida > Trochodendrales > Trochodendraceae > Tetracentron > Tetracentron sinense. The sequence goes on along the minus strand of CM026556.1, from coordinate 20,233,857 downwards.
TGTATATGATATGTATGAGGTGAATGCTATGCATGATGCCCATGCCATGTATGATGCTATGTGTGATGCTACGTAGGGTGCTCATGTCATGTATGATGTTCATGAATTGGATGATGCTCATGATGTAGATGATGCTCGTGTATGATGCTCATGATATGGATGATGCTTGTGTATGATGAAAATTTTCTTTGGAGTTTTATAATATGTTTATCATTTTGGACGGAGCAATGGGTCTAGAACGTGCTGCAGAATTAACGCGCTCTGTATCTAGACTTGGACCGAGCACTGGGTCTAGAACGTGCTGCAGAATGAACGTGCATCTGTATCTAGAAGCGTGCATGCAGACATCCGTGTGCTTGTTCAAAATTATATCTTTTATGAATTGGGACTGAGCACTGGGTCTAGAACGTGCTGCAGAAATGCGCATCTGTATCTAGAAGCGTGCATCAAACATCCCTAAACTTGATAAAAATTATACATATATATTTATTCATTTATTTTTATTAGTATTATTATTATTTCTTTATTCCAGGGTTCCTAAACATGATGTGACACCGTACATATAGTATACCCAAAATAGGGATTCCTAAATAACTTAGCGAAGCTAGGACTCAAGTTAGTAGAAGTATCCACGTAGTCTATACTTGGAATACCATTTCCTATATGGACCTAATATCCTTACTTTGTATCTATTTTGTCGTTTGTATTATCCTAAACTTCAAGCTCTAAGTTTAACTCAAGGATCACTTCTACCCATACCGTTTTAATGCCTAGACTTGAACATACTCCAACTTGAAGGAGACATGTCTACCCTAAGACAACAACCCCAGCCCGATGGAATCTAGAGCCTAGGCTCTGATACCAAACCTGTCATGACCCAAATTACTCCCTAGTAGTTAGGATACTTTGGCAACGTGAACTCATAACCAAACCATCCTATATAACATATGAATCCTGTACAACATATAAAACCTGTGATAGCGGAAGCGTAATACCAATCTATATATGGTAGTGGAAGCGTACTATAAAATTTCTATCCATACTATATGTCTCAGTTTATACATGACCCAAAATAAAGAGCGAACATACTCGCTCAACAAAATTTATGTACAAGTCTCTCCCTCTCGTCACTCAAACACGAGGCCACCACTTGAGCAACCTCTGATGCTCCTGAAGCTCAGCAGGAGTGGACTCTTCCTCTATGTACTCCTCCTCAACCCACGGCTCACGAGGGCGCTCGCCACGGATATCGAAGGGACCTGCCGACATAATATGTACGGCTGAGCATGGAATACTCAGCGTATACAAACCACTAGATAGTAATATCATAAACAGTAATCCAACATATATCACGGTTTATCATTTCACATGCATTTCTGAAATCAGCGCGGAAAACAAAATCATATCATGTGCATATATCTCAGAAAATACTATCGGAAAATATCTTCTTATCATCTTTTGTCTTTTACATCTTCTTATCATCTTTTTTCATCTTATACCTTTGCATATACGGGTATTTAAAATACCTTGGCTTTTATCTTTTATTATCCTGTACGGGTATTTAAAATACCTTGGTATTCATCATTTGCTACCTCCGGAGTCGGACAACTAGTACCCGTACCCACGTAAGCTGGGTGGCCTAATGTTCTCCTCACCTTCGGCTACCTTCGGGGTAGACGATCAGTATCCATCTCCCTTCCGGGCGGCCTGCTATCATCGGAGTCCGATGCCAGTATCCCTTTCCCTTTCAGGCGGCTTGCTATCGTCGCATCGCCGTCGGCTTTTTCTGTATACTTTCCATCTTCTTGTATTTCTTGTAACATCTTGTATTTTCCGTATGTATCTTGTGCTTCTTATACTTTTCCGTAGACCTCTTTTTACTTCTTGTACTTTTCTTCTACTTCTTATGCTTCTTGTACTATTCATTTGGTTCATTTACATCTTATACTTTTCGTGTGGTTCATTTACATCTTATACTCTTCTTCTTCTTATTCTTGTATTGCATCTTATATACATGTATTTCTTCTTTTGGGATACCCATAATTTAGAAAAACTCGATCATGCATATGCATATGTGTCCGTGTAGCAATTGTGATATAACATAGTAGACATTTAAAGGAAACACTTTGCATATGATCATATAGCTAATGCTTAACATAATTCACCCATCACAATAATCCATATGCAATAACATTACATCATCCAATCACATTGAAAATAAGGTTTTCTCTTTTGTTTTTCCCCAAAACTTGTGGTTTTTAACATGCTTTTCATCTTTAGGTACTAACATATAAAACATCTACCATTTATCATCTTTTATTCATTCTACTGGTTTTTCCCAAAACTTGTGGCTTTTAACATGCTTCTCATATTTGGATACTAATATATAAAACATCTCAATAAATACCGTCTTTTATTTGTTGGTTGAAAGCATAGCATCATCACATTTAACTCAGATCATCATTCAATGGATTTTATCTTGGTATAGAAGAGGGTTTCATGAAATTAATAGCTAGAAGGGTGCATTTCCATATATCCAAAGCCATCTATGTCTCTACTTGTCAAGAAAATCATGCTTTTCATTAAGGGTTTATGAAATTATAACCTAGTAGAGTGTATCTACCTTATGGGATGAAATCCCTTTGATCCAATGCTTGAAAAGGCTTGAAGAAGCTTGTAGAAGCGAAACCCAAGCTTGATGTTGGAGATCCAAGCTCCAATGGCGCGTAGGAGCGAGATCAAGGCTCGATTTGTGCTCTTCTTCTCCAATTCCAAAACCCCCTCTTGCAATCCTCCACTCTCTTCCCTTCTCTTCTAAGATCTCTCTCTAGGTTTAGGGTAACCCAAAACCCCCAAAAATGATCCCCTATTTATAGGCCAAGGCGTGAAAACCCTAAAAAATCACGCACTAAAGAGTTTGATTCGCGCACCTACGATTGTTCGTAGGCTTCCTATGATCGATCGTAGGTCTTACAGTAAGTTTTGCTCAGTTTCTGGAGTTCTACGATCGTTCGTAGGCTTCCTACAATCGATCGTAGCTCTTACAGTAAGTTTTCAGCATTTCTGTAACTTTACGATCGTTCGTAGGTCTTCTACGATCGATCGTAGCTTTGACAGAATGATTTTCCAGATTTTTCCTGTTTTGGTATTTCGGCCATAACGTTTGACTCGCTTGTCCGATTTTGACGATTCAACTTGCGTTGGATTCATATTTTGAAGGAGAACAACTTTTTTGTTTTACACAATTTCTAATTCTCTATATTTCTTGGACCATTTTTCCCCTAAATCTGACTGATCCGACACTGGGTTTCGTCAGTCCAGATTTTCACCCGGTCCGACTTCAGAATTCCTTCTTTTAACCTATCCCCGACTCATAACCAAGAAAAATGGTAAACATGAACCTCGAAGAGGGTTTAAATACCTTTCCAAAAATTCAAGAATCATTTGATTCCGATGAGCGGTGTGAACAGTAGGGCTATTTAAAGTCAAGGGTTTGCTAAGGCATTCCCATTCTTGACACTTAGAACATTTCGAGTGTTTCACACTCCTTTCCTTCAGTTCCAAAACCATACTAACACCTCATGACTCATTACTCCATAGGTTTTTAACACACCTAGGTGATCATGGGGCACACCCCAACATGCATGAGAGGCCCCGGTCTCGTTATGCCTCCCGTAACAACACTATTCACTCGTAACTCATTAACACTTAGGGTACCTTATACCCATGTTTTTACCCACTTAGAGTATGTCATACTCTTATTTATTCATCCAAACACCCAACAATAAACACTTAAACTAATTTGACTACTCTTATCATGCCCCTTAACCAAGTCACATAAATGGCCCCCGACCTTTACAAGACTTGTGCCCATGGTGCTATTCACAACATTGTGAAATGGTTTCCTGGTGGTTCTACGTTCACACTTATGGTATTTTATACCCTAAATACTTGAGTATTATTAGACTCTTGTTTTGAGGCTCAACATACACATATAAAGTCTTCACTTCACTTTCCCCAATATCAAGAACACATGGTAGGTCTTAAGCCTTTTAATGCATTGTACACTAACCCTATTCACCTTCAACCCTTTAAGCCCTTAGGGTATCTTACATTCCCTACTTCTATTCTCATAACTCACGACCATAGGTTCTAAAACTGAGGTAACCTATTGGGCACAACCCATATGCATGGGAGGCCCCGGCCGCCACAAATCCCTTGAATCAACATTATTCATACCACTATACATTTAATGGTTTGAGTATGGTTTTATACTCTTTGCATGTTTTCTCAAAACACCTTACACTTCTTGATTCTAACATGAAACTCACATCGCACTTAGGCTATGAGGGAAAGCCTCACTCTCATTAACCACACCTAACTTATAGTAAGGGCCTTTGGCCCTTACAGTACTAGTGTCCTCGACACTATTCACTTGAACAGTGAACCAAATTTTCGGGGTTCTACAGGTAATATATATCGAAAGTATCTCATTGGATGAGACTACTTTATCCCTTAGGTAACATTGTAGGAAAACCATCCAATTAGTTGGTAACTGATTGCTAAGGAGATATGGTTTTTCTGGTTCCTTGTAGACCCATAATTGTTCTGAGTTAATCAGGATATATTTGGACAATGTATTCCTAATAACTTACACATTGTTAGTTCCATATGATGGAGTGATGAATCTCAATCACTGAGAGAAGGGTTTCTTGATTAAGATGTGGATATAAGTAATAAGTACTTATATTGTAACTAGATCGCTCAGTGGATACCCTTAGAAATATATTGTCTTTATATTTAGGGTAGTCCATTTGACAGATTGTCCTTAACCTGAGAGGTCGACATCTTCTCTAGTATTTGCCTATGTAGCTTTGATGTAGCCGATCGTCAATGTCCAACACACCGGACTAAATACGGGCTCGTTGGGTTATGTATGCTGTACTGGAAGAAGTGTGTGTACGCTCGACAAGGATTCCACTACTCTTACAGAGTAAATAATATTGAGTTGATACTTGTTCAAACCGGACTTGAAAAAACCCAGCGCTGGTATTTATCGATGAAATGGTTTTATCGAGGAATTTATTTTCTGTATAAAAGAAATGTAATAATAATTATTATTTCTTTTAAAAATTTTTTAAATGTTTTGCAAGTCCAAGTTTGACTAAAAGTATCAAAGAGAATGAGTTCTCAATATAAGCCAGAGATTAAAGACAGTATTAGATATTGTCCTGTAAGCTTATAACAATATTGGAAGTGGAGGGACTGATCTGTAAACAAATCTTGAGATAGAAATACCTGTAAGTAATTCTCTATTTTCTGGAGGTTAATCACATTGTGTTAATGGACATTAATTGTGATTGATGGAAGTCCAAGGATATAGATAAAATTCTATAATCCTAATGGAGTGTAGGAAAGGTGTTTCCTAGTAACAATACTTTAACCAAAAGTGAGTACTTGGTCCCACAACCGAAAATAGGAGATCCCTTTAGATCCCACACACAAGGACTTTCTTAAAGTGTTTAATTTAATGATTTATTAAATTAATTAATTTCTCTAAGAAATCACTATATGGTATAGTGAAGCTCTAAAAGGTGGAATCACATTAAATGTGAAAAACCAAATGGGTGGGACCCATTTGGGAATAGTTTAAAAGAATAATAAAGTGACCAAAATGGGTTTGGAACCCATGGGGGTGTGTTGGAGTAGGGCCCACCTAGGGTGGGACACCTACTTCATGGAGGATATAATAATAATAATTATTGTTAGTCCTTAATTAGTTTCTAATAACTAATATCCTTATTGGATAAGGTTAGTTAGTTAGTTAGAGTTAGTTACTAATTTAAAGATTCCTTGTTGGATAAGGATTCCATTAATTTGTTACTAATCATTAATTAGTTATTTAAACTAATTAAGATTCCTTATTGGATAAGGATAAGGTTAGTTGGACACTAATGGATAAGATTAGTTTCTATTTTGATTAATCCTAATTAATTATGGAGAAACCAAATAGGAAACTAATTGAGGGAATCATAATTGGATTATGATAAGGATAAGATCCATTATGGATCTATTTAAAGGGTGGACGTCCAACATGGTACTTCACTTCAAAAATTCTAGATTTTTGAAAACTTCCCTCTCCCCTCAATCTCATGCACTCCCCTCTCCTTTCTAGGGTGTACGGTCAGCCCCCTTCCCCCTTTATTCTTGTTATCTTGTGTTCTTGCTTTAAGTATCAAGAAGAGATCAAGAACCCATCTTGAAGGATAAAGATTGGATCTTTTATTCAAGATTTCTAGAGCTGGATTTTTGGAAGGGCCATTAGCTTCCATTAGAGAAAGCTTTAAGGAAAAAGAAGGTCCGTGTGGATTGCAAAGGAGACTTGACGCTTGTGAAGTTTTGCCGGTCTAGCATTCTATCGTGGAATTGACTTAACAATTTCAAAGTCACAAAAGTGATTGTGATTTTTACTCTCATTGAATTAAAATCAATTAGAATCTTAGTCAGATCTTGGGATTCGATGTATGCCCCCCAAAAACTGTTTTTCTAAAATTAAAAAGAGGCATACTTTCAATGGTATCAGAGCCTTGGCTATGCTTCTCTTTGATTTTAAGGCAAAAACCAATTTTTATTAGATCATATTACCCTCCCTATAGATTTTGGGTACCCCTAGTGATGAATCTTTATGATTCTTGATCACTTCTTGATTATAAGATAATCATTAGTAGGGCTAAGGGGTTCCCCTGTTATTATTGAGAGAATAAAAATTAAGCCCTTCAAATTAGTGTGATACTAATTTTTTGTTTTGGATGATTTCAAAACATCTCTCAATTAATTTAGGGATAGGTATATATAGATAAATAAATTTGGTTAAAGGCCTTAAGGATTTAGAGATCATTTTTAGTAGTAAATTAAATTGTTTAATTTATTCTGAGAGCCCCGGGCTAGCATAAATAATATATAATATATTTATCATGATAAATAAATATTATTTTATGTGTTGGATGGGTTCCACAAATCATACCTCCTTCTCTTTCCCCTCCCCTTCCCTTTTTCTTATTTTTAGAATAGGGTTGCTGATTTATGGTGGACTAAATCAACCGAAGGAGATGCCCGGAGAACCATTGCAAGATAGCAAATTGTAGTAGGACTTTATTTAATTCCCTTGTTGTAATTAAATAAGGTCGTATGATTCTTGTGAACCCATTGTGTGATTATAGTATGATTATAATTATTATATTATTATTCATGTGATGATTAATAATTTTTCCTTTAGCCCGAAAGCTATGATAATTGTGATTATCACTTTTATGATAATTTAGGATAATTGGATTTTACTTTAATTAATGGATTGTGTTTAATTATACGTTGTTTATATTTAGACACAATACATTACTAGTACTCTTTTGGACGTGGATTTTGTGACCCATGCGGAGATTTTTACGTAAAATCTTAGCATACGAGATTATTGGATAATCTTGTTTGAAAAGACAATAATCGTAGATGGATCACTAAACTGACATCCAATTACCCTAAGGTAATAGGGATGAGTAAGTTTTGATTATAAGGTGAAATTCCTAATGATCAAAACCCCCTGTGAGGGTTAGTGGGAGTTTATCACTCCTTGATAATCTTATTATCGAAAATTTTCATAATTCATATGATGAATATTTAGATAATGATATGATCATGCATGTTTAATATTATTCCTTTCAAGAAAAATATTAAGTGATAATAGATGAGATTATTAATCCTAAGGCCTTCCATTATCAATAAGACTAGGAATTAATTAGCCTGAGTCTTGTCTTGCCAAAAGGTATTGACATAATTCAGTTTAAATTAAACTCCTAGAGACTTATTTCTATTGTAGATAAGTTTTTGTATGACCTGATAAGGAGTGTCAACCAAAATAGGGGCACAGCCTTACTTGATCATATGATGAACGAGAATAATGGGTTTCACTTAAACAAGGAAACATGGTGGCTGAAACAGTGACAGTCATGTTATCCTTGGAGGTCGCAAGAAAATTGGGAATCATTGATTTACATAAAGAGTATGCATGAGATGCTCAGTGATGGATGGTTACCATCTACCTTGTAGTGCATGTGTTGTCGTGACCCAAAACCCACCCTAGGAGTTAGAGTGAATCTTGGACGACTCATCATGACTTGCTTGATCAAAATAACCTGCAACAGACCTAGAGCATACACAATAGAGGACAATAATAGTGGAAACGTAAAGTATAAAGCACAGCAGAAGACTTAACCAAAAACCTCTATGAGTATATACATATACATGATCCAAGTTTATATAAAAAGAAAATACACAAAAGAAAGTGCAGACATGCCTGCCAAAATACATGGATATACTCTTATCTCACCCACAGCTATTCACTCAGAATCTACCACAACCTAATAGTGGCCCTCACCCTGAGGATCCTCCATAGGCTCCTCAACGTACTCCTTCTCCACCCATAGGCCAGGAGCACAGACGTCAAAAGGAGCAGCTGCCCCACTATCACCTGCCGACATAAGAAGTACAGCTGAGCATGGAATACTCAGTGGGTACCAAACACTAACAAACAGCCATAGCATAGCAAATACAATATAAGATAGGAAGCGATTCATATCGTAACAAAAAATAAAATAGTTTATACTCATGCTTGCATTTCATAAAAACCGATAAATCTCTTGAAAACATTGTGCACTTGACTTGACTTAAAATTCTCGTTTCGTGCTTTAAAACTCGTCTTGTCATGTGTCTTGTTTTGTCATGTCATGTCATGTGTGTACCATGCCTGTCATGCGTGCTTGCTTGGGAGTTCAACATGCTCATGTACTTGTGAGATGCGCCTATGAGATGCCTTGAGAGGGAAGGGAGGCCCTTCTTTCGTGATATGCCTTGAGAGGGAAGGGAGACCCTTCTTTAATGCAATGCACTTGTGAGTGAGGGGAGACCCCTCATGGAAGGGAGGGAAGTGTAAACTCCTTCCTAAGAAATACTTGTTCTTGTCCTCTTGTCAAAAGTGAGGTAAAACATATCGTAAGATATGTCCCACCCCTAACATCCTTACTCTTGCAACACCGTCGGTAAAACATGTCATGCATGCCGTGCTCGTGGAATCATGTGCATATTTTCATTTGAAGTTAAATATGACAATTTGGGGATTTCGCAATACATAGAACATCAATAATTTGAGCAATTCAATATTCATACCAATTTAGGGAAAGCAACATAGCACACAATCATAAACCCTAGCAAATTTTGTAAGCTTCTAAGCATGCATTTCTTGATTTACAATTCATCTCCTTCACATTAGCATTTCATCAAACACGTGGTATGTGCATTATGGTTAATCCTAAATCTTAATTTCTGGGTGGGTTAACGATCACAACACACCTGTGTATTCATTATTGGTACAATGCCCTCTCCATTTCATTCATTACAACAAACACACGGCATCCAATCACCCATTCACATCCACACCACCATCCATTCATCCATTCATTTCCACATTATCTTGTTTATAAATTTAGGGAAAGACATAAAATAAAAGAGACTATGAACTAGGAGGGTAGTGTAGGGTACCGACCTTGATTTGAGGTTGAATAACACCCTTGAAGTGGATTCCAACTTGAGGAAGAACTCCCACTTGGGTATGGAGAACTCGTGATGCTTTGGGGAAGCCCCTTGCTTGCAATTTCCCAAGCTTGAACTCCCTTTGATCTCTCAATCCAAGCTCCTTGCAGGATTTCCTCAAAATCCTCTCTTCCTCTTTCTCCCATTTTCTCTCCTCTAGGTTAGAAATGCCCCAAAATGAGGATCCCTAACAAGAAAAGGGTTTAAGACCCTCAAATCTGGAATCTGCTACCGCATGCGATCAATCGCATACTTATCTGCGATTGATCGCCAGTCCCTGCTATCGATCGCACCTGGATGCGATCTATCGCGCATGAACCCGAACATTTCTGGTCTGATTTCCCTCTGCATGCGATCGATCGCACACTCTTGCAATCGATCGCAGATCCCTGGGATCTATCACACCTGGGATCCATCTATCGCATATTGCCCCGAGAGTTTGGGACCCATTTTGCCTATATGCGATCGATCGCACCCTTCAGATTTTGTTGTTTTCTCATATTTTTCCACACTTTGGTAATTCGGCCATAACTTTTGACTCGATTGCCCGATTTTGACGATTCAACTTGCGTTGGATTCGTCTTTTGAAGGGGGACATTCTTGGTATTTTAGAATTTCTAATTTCTTCTTTATTTATTAACTAAATTTCCCCTGAAGTCGACTGATTCGCAAATGGGTTTCAGTAACTCGGGTTTTCGATATATTCGACTTAGGAATACTACTTCTTAACACTTAGAGTTGTTCAAAATTTCTCATTTCATAGTAATGGAAGATTACAAAGGCTTCATACCTTAGCACAGGTTCCGATACATGGCAAAAAGTTTCGGGGCTCTACATGTGTGGTACTATCCTAAAATGGAAGATTACATGTGTAATATGTGGATCTCAATACTCATCTGGAATAAAAGGTTTATTCCTTAATTCCATATACTGAAGGGAATGATGAAATTTGAAGAAAGATGAGAGGATCATCAGATTTTAAAATCCCAAAAATCCGATGAATATATGTGTAAAAATAAATGTTATAATTTATGGTTATTTTATTGTGTAGATATAAGCCATGAATCTCCTTTCCAAGATTCTAGAAGAGAATCGGTTGACTAGTCCAAATTTTGTGGACTGGAAAAGAAACCTTGATATTGTGCTTATCTCTCAAAAGATAGCTTATGTCCTCATATCCGACTATCCGGAATTTGATGAGGCAATTCAAACCCCTGAGGCAGTTGAGAAAGCCTCAAAGTGGCATGAGTCAAATAGTTTGGCCAAATGCTACATGCTTGCATCCATGTTAAATGTCCTTCAGCAATAGCACGAGGGTTTTGCTACAGCTAAGGACATATTGACTAATCTCAGGGAGATGTTTGGGGAACAGAACAGAACTGCTAGGCAGTTGGCAATGAAAGGACTGATGGGGACCAAGATGTCTGATGGTAGCCCAATCCAGGAATATGTTGTCAAGATGATGGGGTTCATTAATGAACTCTTGACCCTTGGAGCTGATCTTGATCAACAGAGTCAAACGGATGCGATCCTGAACTCTCTCCCAGAATCCTTTTCTGCTTTTGTGTTGAATTTTAGCATGAACAAATTGGAGACATCTCTGCCAGAGCTCCTAAACATGTTGCAAGGAGCTGAGGACCTTATGAAGCGTACTAAGCTCTACACAAATGTGACAGAAGGAGTTGGACCTTCAAGGCCCAGGCCTAAGGGTAAAGGCCAGAAAAAGAAGAAGTCCAATTTCTCCAGGTTCCTCAAAGGCAAGAAGGGTAAGAATAAGAACAAGAAAGCTTCTGAGAAGAAAGATAAGGAAAAGAATCAGAATGTTTGTTTCTATTACAAGAAACTAGGTCACTGGAAGAGGAATTGCAAGGTTTACTTAGCATCCCTCAAGGACAAGCCTTTGGAAGGTATGTCAGAATCTTTCATCATTGAATCCAATTTTATTATTGGTTCCTCAAATTCTTGGTGTGTAGATAGTGGATCTACCTCACATATTTGTAATATGTTATAGGGGTTTCAGGAGAGCAGAAAGCTCAGTGATAGGGAAGTCAAAATAAGGATGTGAACGGAAGCAAGTGTTACTGCGATCACCATCAGGACTTATATTTTAGAATTTGCATTTAATAGGATTTTGGTTTTAAAAGACTGCTTATATGTGCTAGACATGCGCAGAAATTTGATTTCTGTCTCTAGTTTAATCGTTAATGGTTATTCAGTGCATTTTGATACTAATGTAGTTATCAAATACAATAATAGTTTTATTGTTTCCAGCACATTGTCTAATGGTCTTTATTATCTTGATCCTATAATAAATTCTGTAAATAACATTGAGGATAAAGAGTCCACAAGTGTGATACCTCAGAAAAGAGGTAGAGAATCTGTGAATCCAACATACTTATGGCATCTTAGATTAGGCCATATCAATTTGGATAGGCTCAATAGATTGGTAAAGGATGATCCTTTAAACCATTTACATGTTGAACCTTATCCAACTTGTGAACCTTGTTTGCAAGGTAAAATGACCAAAAGGTCATTTACAGGCAAACCTATGAGAGCCACAAGTACATTGGAATTAATTCACACTAATGTATGTGGACCCATGAATCATTCAGCCAGAGGTGGCTTTGTCTACTTCATTACATTCACAGATGATTTTTCAAGATATGGTTACATATATCTAATGAAACACAAGTCGGAATCTTTTGAAAAGTTCAAAGAATTCTGGAATGAAGTAGACAAGCAATCAAGTAAATGTATTAAAACTCTCAGATCCGACCGAGGAGGAGAGTACCTCTCGAATGAGTTCATGGATTATCTTAGAGATAATGGAATTTTATCTCAATGGACTCCCTCAGGAACACCCAGCTTAATGGTGTTTCAGAAAGAAGAAATCGAACCCTATTGGATATGGTTCGTTCAATGATGAATAATACTGATTTGCCAATATCTTTTTGGGGATATGCATTAGAGACTGCAATCTATCTATTGAATAGGGTACCTTCTAAGTCTGTTTCCAAAACTCCAATTGAGCTATGGATGGGGCGAAAGCCTAGTCTAAAGCATGTCAGAGTATGAGGTTGTCCTATTCATGTGCAAAAGCAGAATTTCGACAAGTTGGAAAGTAGGACTGAGAAGTGTCTATTCATAGGATACCCAAAAGAAACTCAAGGATATTATTTCTATAATCCTAGCGACCAAAAGGTGTTTGTGAGCAGGAATGCCATTTTTCTAGAAGAGGATATGATCCTCAATAGAAAAGATGGATTTAGAATTAATCTTGAGGAGCAAATTCAGGATAAAGTGACAATGGTTAATCCCATCTTAACTGAACCTTTAAATACACAATAGCCTAGGAAAAGTACAAGGATCAGTCGACCTCTAGATAGATTGTCTTATCAGCATGAGGTATATTCTATGGAATCGGATTCCTTAGACGATGATCCTTACACTTATCAAGAAGCAATATACGATATTGATTCTGATAATTGAAAAAAGGCCATAGAATCTGAAATGGACTCCATGTACTCGAATGGTGTCTGGACCCTGGTTGAAAAGCCTGAGGGAATTAGACCTATTGGGTGCAAATGGATCTACAAGAGGAAATGTGGATTCGATGGAAAGGTAGAGACCTTTAAAGCAAGGCTTGTGGCGAAAGGGTATAGTCAAAGAGCTGGTATCGACTATGAGGGAACCTTTTCACCAGTAGCAATGCTAAAGTCCATTAGAATTCTGTTATCAATTGCAGCCTTTTATGATTATGAGATATGGCAGATGGATGTCAAAACCGTATTCTTGAATGGAAACATTCAAGAGGATATTTATATGGACCAGCCCAAAGGTTTTGAACTCCATGGCCAAAATAATAAAGTCTGCAAATTGATAAAATCTATTTATGGCCTTAAGTAAGCTTCTCGGAGTTGGAATATCCATTTTGATTAATCAATCAAATCGTTTGGTTTTCAACAAAACATGGATGAGGCATGTGTGTATTGACTTGATGCTTGTGAAGGAGACTTGACAAGTTTTGCCGATCTAGCATTCTATCATGGAATTGACCTAACAATTTCAAAGTCGCAAAGGTGATTGTGTTTTTTACTCTCATTGAATTAAAACCAATTAGAATCTTAGTCAGATCTTGGGATTCGATGTATGCTCCCCAAGAACTGTTTTTCTAAAATTAAAAAGAGGCATACTTTCTACAATAATCCATATACAATAACATTACATCTTTTAATCACATTGAAAATTAGGTTTTCTACTTGTTTTTCCCAAAACTTGTGGCTTTTAACATGCTTTTCATCTTTGGATACTAACATATAAAACATCTCAATAAGTACAATCTTTTATTTGTTGGTTGAAAGCATAGCATCATCACATTTAACTCACATCATCATTCATAGGATTTTATCTTGGTATAGAAGAGGGTTCATGAAATCAATAGTTAGGAGAGTTGATTCACACATATATAAGGCCACATACATCTATATTTGTCAAGAAAATCATGTTTATCATTAAGGGTTTATGAAATTAGAACCTAGTAGAGTGTATTTACCTTATGGGATGAAATCCTTTGATCCAATGCTTGAAAAGGCTTGAGGAAGCTTATAGAAGTGAAACCAAGCTTGTGGATGAAGATCCAAGCTCAAATGGTGCGTAGGAGCGAGATCAAGGCTTGATTTGTGCTTTTCCTCTCGAAATCCAAAAACCCCTCTTGAAAATCCTCCACTTCCTTTCTTTCTCTTCTAAGATCTCTCTCTAGGTTTAGGGTAACCCAAAACCCCCAAAAAGGTCCCCTATTTATAGCCCAAGGGGTGAAAACATTAAAAACTCATGCACTAAAGAGTTTGATTCGTGCACCTATGATCGTTCGTAGGCTTCCTACGATCGATCATAGACTTTACAGTGATATTTGCCCAGTTTTTGGGGTCTACGATTATTCATAGGCTTCCTACGATCGATCGTAGCTTCCCTAGTGAGTTTTCAGCATTTCTGAAGCTTTACGATCGTTCGTAGGTCTTCTACGATCGATTGTAGCTCTGACAGAATGTTTTCTAGATTTTTCCAACTTTGGTATTTCGGCCATAACTTTTGACTCGCTTATTGGATTTTGACGATTCAACTTGTGTTAGATTCGTCTTTCAAAGAGAAACAACTTTCATGTTTTACAAAAATCCTAATTATTCCTTTTTCATGGATGAATTTACCCCTAAAGCTGACTGGTCCGGAAATGGGTTTCAGCAACTCAGATTTGCAGCAGACCCGATTTTGGAAATCAGGCGCTTGACTTAACCCCGACTCAAAATCCAGAAAAATGATCAACATGAACCTCGTAGAGGGTTCCAATAAATTTCCAAAAATTCAAGAATCACTTGATTTCGATCAATGGTGACTCAACTAGAGCTTCATAAATTGAGGGAAATGTCGAAACATACCACTTCAAAACCTAGAACACTTCGAGTGCTTTCACACTCTTTTCCCTTGGGTCCAATACCCTACTCACACCTCATGACTTGTTCCCCATAGATTTAAACCCACTTAGGTGATCATTAAATTCACATCCACATGCATGAGAGACCCCGACCTTACTTGACTCACCATAATACCAAGAACACTATGTAAGGCCTTAGGCCTTCACACACACCATATAAGGGCACTGTTCACATGAACAATGAATCCCAAATTTCAGGGCTCTACAAAAGATATTATTCCACCCACTCTCAACTATCAGTCATGTACCTCATCAAAGAGGATCCATGGATATTATTCCACCCACCCGACTATTAGTCACAGAGAAACCCTGATAACATCAAACACAGGTTAGGTTTTCTACCGTAGAAAATCCCAATTAATCCAAGCCTCGCTTAAATAATTGAATCAGTTGGGCATCATGCTCATGGACCAAGTCCGAGGGTATACAATTCCGGTGTGTAACATTACTCAGCCGATGAATCCTTTCATCACCTTACCCGTGCCTCAATATCATCACATCATACAAGGTTGTTCTTATAGGGAACATATCCAGGCCGATGGATCCGTCCATCGCCCTACAAACATTCAAACATCATCACATCACACAAAACCCCCAATTTTGTGCACTGGCGATCGATCACTAGTGCTGGGCGATCGAGTGCCTAGTATACAAAGCCGAAATTTCGAGCTATTTGCAGCTCGAAACCGAGGGCTACCTCCCTCTGCTCAATCTACACGCAATCTCATCCCTTCCATACACAATCCACTGGGTCTCCGACCCTTTCATCCACACATCATACATTCACACAATTCCAAAACAATAATCACATAAGGATCCCAAGACAGTTTGATCATTGTCTATATTTTGCTATTTTAACCTACGTTAGGCTCCAAATCTGGAAAACTATTAAACATGAACATCGAAGAGGATTTTGATATATTTCTAATTACTCAAAAATCATTCTATTCCGATCAAGGGTTACAAATTTAGGCTTCCCTAAAGTTGGTTGTTCCTGGATGAATTACAGTAGACTAGTTTTTGGTTTGCGGTCATTTAGCCTCACATAGACTCAAAATCTGGAATATGGTTAACATAAACATCGAAGAGGGTTTCTATATCTTTCCAACGGCTCAAGAATATTTCGATTTTGATTAGTGGTTAGAAAATTAGGCTTCCCTAAAGTTGGCCGTTCTTGGGACGAATTACAATAGACTAGTCTTTGGGTTTTGGCCATTTGACCACACTTAGGCTCAAAATCAGGAAAAATGTTCAACATGAACATCGGAGAGGGTTTTCATATCTTTCCAACGTCTCAAGAATCATTTGATTCTGAGTTTTGACCGCAAAATTACAACCATTTAAAGTTAACTATTCATAATAGGGAAAATAAAAAAGGTGACGATCAACCCCAAGGTAGACCTCCTTCTTCTTTCTCTCTCTACTTTCTCTCTCCTCTCTCTAAAAAAAATTTGCTAGAGCTTCAGCTTTCTCAGATTTTTGTGAGAATGAGTGGGGTTTAACCCTCTTTATATAGGCAAGGGCCTCGCCTAGGTGGCAAGGCCATGTGCCAAACATATGGGGCCGCACACATGGCGGTTTGACCACATTGACTGGTTTGATTGGATTTTCCCCTTTTTCATATATACAGCCCTCGTAACACTACTAGAGGACATGCAATGAAGCCGAAATGATAGGTGACCGAACTAGGGGCAGTCCAACACCCACTATGTGAATTTCTGGGAAACATGTTGAGTTTTGACAGTAAAAAATAAGTTTTGAAGAAAATTTCAAAACCCATAAATTTCCTGATTTTGGACACCAGTTTTACCGTTTGAGATGATGAATAGCCGAGACGATAGACAATCTTCCAGAACAGTCGACTGACACGCAGTGTGCGAGTTTCACAGATTTCTATTGAAGTAAATATTGAGTCCCGACTGAATTTCAAAAATCTGTGGATTTCCTGGTTTTTATACGTACGAGGCCCTCGTGGCTTTGTGAATCGATGTGTGATGGAGCTGACACGATGGATAATCATCCAGGTAGTGGACTGACACGTAATACGAGAATACCGGTAATTTATCAGACACCAAATCCGATAACCAGAACCTGCAGTTAAACCCAAACACTTTTTCGAGATTTTACGAATTCCGATAGGGAAAAGTGACACCCTAATATTTATAAATTAATTATACTTAATTAAAGGTCATTCTGGCCTCAGGATTTTCTTTCGAAAATCCGAGTCGTTACAAAATTACATATTTACTCTCATGTGTTTTACGTGTAATAAACATGACTTTACACATAATACACATGGTATAACTAACATGAAATATTAGAAATACCCTTGTTAACAGTAGTTGTCCTTCTAAACCCGACTGAATTATTGTAGAGAAAGAGAAAAGAGAAGAGATAAAAGAGTGGAATCTCTCTATATCTTAAAATTAGCAAGGAAAATCTATATAACCTGACCTAGAGGAACATTTATCTTTTACATAGTGAGGATGGTGAGAAGAGATATATTTTATATTCCAAAGGGACTATAATTGAAGAAACCATTGTTTTTGGTACATATATGTTCCTATAAAAATGGGAAATGCCCTATATTTGAGTGTGGTTTGAATAATTGATTTACGTAATTGGAAGTAACCAATTAGGTTTACGAAGAAATCTATGCATGATTCTCATGATATCGGTGAGCAAAATTGGAGTAGGCTAAACCAAAAAAGGGGGGTTATGGAAGAGCAATACAAGCGTCGTGCTGCTAAGCAAAGCGGTGGAGTACTACACCCTAGATAGAGAGAGTCCATTAGCCAAAAGCATAACTAGCTTATTCTCTGACTTGAGTCACATGGGACACGTGGAAGTTCATTTGAATCAGCAAGAACCACCTTGCAAGACTTTGGGTGATGGATAAAAAAGTAGTTCCATGAAAGAAGGGTGAAAAGTACCCCCATTGAGGAGTGAAAAATAGAACATCAAATTGTAAGCTCCCAAGTAGTGAGGGGAGACCAGGGCTCTAACTCACGCCTATTAAAGAATGAGCAGGTGACTCATATGCAATGGCTTGGTTAAGGGAATCCACCAAAGCAGTAACAAAAGCGAGTCTTTATAGGGCAGTTATCACCACTTATGGACCCGAACTTGAGTGATCTACCCATGACCAAGATGAAGCTTGGGTGAACCTAAGTGGAGGTCTGAACCAAGTAATGTTGAACAGATTGATTAAGGTCGAACCCTGGTTAGCAGTCCAAATATACTTGGACCTGACCTAGATCGCGGGTGAAACCATGGGTGTCACCTCTTTAATTGCGGACTGACCAAGGTCAGTCCTTTCCCAGATGACAGTCATTATCTGACCGGCATGTGACAGAGAATCCTTAATAAAAAGGAATCTCTACCAGCTTTGGGGGATCCCAAGATAGAGATCTCCTCTCTTTCTCTAATAAGAGAGTGCCATATGGCACTCTATTCAAAAGTGGAAGTGATCTCTTCCCTTTTCTGGGAAGATAAGACTCATTCTTTTTTTGAGGGAAGTCTTATCTTTCTAGGTTTCCCAGAAAGGAAGATCAATTTGGAGTCCTTCAAAAAGGCCTCCCATCCATATGGTTTCTCTAAGATAAGAGAAATCAACTGTCTTGGACAAATGGCCCTCTCTAAGGAGAGTTGGCCTCTTTTGATTTCCTAAAAAAAAGAAGTCAAAGGGGAGTCGGAAGAGGACTCTCCAAAAGATATAAGAAGATGATTTCTCATAAGAAACCCTCATGAAGGAACATATATGAGGACAAAGGAGAAAAACCCTCAAGAAGAAAACACTCGGAAGACACAAAGCATATAGAGCAAAGCTTTCTTTGCAGGAACAACAACAACAAAGGAGGAAGAAGGAGGATCTCCCCTATATGGAGAATACCAAGTGAACTCTCAATAAGGCCACCTCTCTTTCTTTCCTTCTTTTTTGATGTTAAAACCTCTATGGGTATCTTGTAACACCTACATGGGATATGGGCCACCCCATTGAATAGATAAAATATTTTATTCAATATTTGTTCTTCTTATAATATTTCTTCTTAATCAGAGGTACTTCCCCAAATAGGGAAGATAATTAACAGTCTGGGTTTACTCAGATTGGGTTTACTCAGATTGGAAGGATAGTCCCCCACACAAAACAATAAACTTCATACAATAATAGAGGATGTTTGATAAGCAAAGACAAATTTTGCGCTTAAAAATTAATGGCACGCCAGGTGGGACTTTCTTCTCCTCTCATCTTTGAAGAAGGATAAAAATAAGAAGAACAAAAAAGAAAAGATGAGTGATTCTGTCCTCTCTTTTCTTACTGTTGTTGATCAGGATCATTGAGACCGTCTGCATTCGTCGGGCCTATAATGCTGCCTGCTCACACCAGGCTGCTCGCCAACAGTAGGTCACCAGCCTGTGGACATCTCAGAGGATGTCAGCCAGCCCGTGGGCACATCAGAAAAGAAGTGCCCACCCGCAGACATATCTGTCCATGGATACCAAGGAGGGTGCACCTAACCGGATGCACACAAGACAAAGTGGCTCGGCCACTTCGCGACAGGTCAGCCCAAAAGGCAAACTTATGGCACCGGAAATCCTGAAAGGGATTCCAAATTTATTAACCCTTTGGGGTCAACTAATGAAACAAGCTCGTTTCGAGCCCAAACCATAAGCCAGTCAAGGACTAAACAGGAAAAGCCCTATAGGTCAATCCTAAGATAAACTATTGAGATCCCCAATCCAAGTTGGTTATTGGGACTCACCCCTCAAAAGTTTATCAATAGAGGGGAGATGCTGCCCAAAGTATCTCAGGGCGAAAGAATAAGGCCATTGGCCTAAACGATTTTACAGAAACTTCTTCATTAAAATTGCAGGGAACCAATCCATGGACCAGATCCCCAGATCAAAAGACTAGTTCATAGGTTAACCTTGCAGACAGAAGGAGAAATGGCTAAGGCCACTCCATGGGCAAGGGGCAGTGCCCATCCACAGACACCAATCAAGGTCCACGGACCGAAGCCCAGTCAGACCCAAGGGTCCAGCTCAAATTTATCCCATGGGTAAAGTTGCAAGAAACTCTGCGAACAGGTCTAGAAGCAGACCTAAGTCCGCGGACAGAAGAGTCCACAACCAAGCCCCACTTAACAGAAGAAGGGACATGTGGACAAATTCAACACCATCCATAGATAATTCCTCTTCCAATAAAAAGAAAAGTTGGCAGTTGAAGGCCAACAGGAACAGAGTACTCCTGGGACAGAACTCAACTCCTGATGACATCATCAACGATGTTATCAGATCAAGAAGCAAAGGTGCAAACTTACAAGTTTCTTCAAACTACGTAAGGAGCATTAACAGTCGTGATCAAAGTCACCCGATTGTTAATGCAAACACAAACCTGGACTCAACACTAGCAGACAGGAACTTGTTGTTTAGGCTAGGTCTAAATGCATTCAGAGGTATTAATCCAATGACCTTCGCAGTAATGATGACAACCGTTCGTCATCAACATCAATGGCCTCCGTCCAGAGATGTCAGCCCATTTTAGGGTTGAACAAACACAGAACTAGAGAGGAGAACCAGAGTACCGCATGACCCTCGGGTTAAAGTGTTGAATATAAGTTCTTCTCCCTTTGAAATGCCAAGGAAGAAGACTCCTAAGGAAATCCTCCAGCTTAGAAACCAGAAATACCCCTCAACTCCGTCGAGGAGGGCTTACAATTACCGGTCAAAGCCGAGAAGCTCTAGAAAGCAAAGCCTGTCTCATACTCATCATGTTCAAGAAGAACCAAGGACCAGAACATCGTACCCCCATTATGAAAGGGTGTCTATAAATGTGTTTGGTACAAGGAACAACTCTGATCCAGGAGAGTTTACAACCATTGTTCTAAGGAACCAGTACGTTGCTCGAGCAAAATCTCTCGGAAAGGCAACGTTCTCAGAACTCAGCCACTGTCATTTTAGCCGCTTTGGATGAGGTAGAATCTTCTAGAGCTATTGAAACAATAGCTCCCGGTCAAACAATTCCAAGAAGGAGGAGAAGCCGCAAGAATCAGGCTAAAGGCAAAGAAAAAACCTAAGACCTAGTTCAATCAGTCCCAGAGCCTGATGCTAGTGGATACTAAGAGGGATCAGAGCAAGAAGCAACCCTAATAACCTCTCCAAGAGAATTAGGAAGATTTCCTCCAATCGAGGATTATGAATTTGACGAACCAGTGGTTCAGTCGGCAATGCCGGAAGCAGTGTCAGAAATACCTCAAACGATTTTCAACGTGCCTAACCCTTTATACGGGATGCCTAACACTTACTTCACGGAAGAAGAATTCCCTAGTCTATTCCAGCTGTAGGGACCAGTGTCGGTTATGATGACAAATTTGGATGAGAAAGCAGGTAAAGGGAATAACCCTTCACTTTCGGCACCCCCACCATCAAATGATCAGACAGCGACCTTACAGGCTCAACTCTAGTACAGGGATGATGAGATCATGGCTATGATGTCTCAAATATAAGAGTTGGCTACTCAATTGTTAGTTCTCAAATCTGTATCGGCACCTAGGCCTCGTTTCCTGTACAAAAGAGATAGCAGTAATCAAGGCACAGCCCCTGCAGCTCCAAATCGTTCAATGGTACCCAGAACATGTCTCATTCTAAATCAGGCCGCCCTCATAGGAGGAATTTCACCATCTCTTCTTGCTGTAATTGAAGAGACTGTCCGCAATCAAATGCTGCAGGCCAAAGAAAAAGAAGAGGATGTTCGGATGATTGTGAAGCCTTATCTAGCTATCATGGATGCGGTTCTATTCCCGTCAGGCTTCGTTCAACCAACATTCAAAATGTTTGATGGTATTAGAGATTCGAGGTAATATTTATCTCATTTCCTCTCAAGATGCGGATTGATGTCCAAGACGGGAGCTCTCTATCTCCAACTCTTCATGTAATCTCTAAAAGGTGCTACTTTCATATGGTATGTCAACCTCCCCAAAGCTTCGATCCCTGATTGGAGTACGATGGTGAATGAATTCAACAAGCAATTCTACAATACTCAAAGAACTGTGAGTGTTCCAGAATTGATTGAGACTAGATAGAGAGACAACGAGTCTGTAATAGATTTCATTGCTCGATAAAGAGCTTTGACCTTCTCTTGTCCTCAAAAGTTTACTCCACTGGAACTTATCTGGATGTGCCTAAACAACTTCAGCCATGATCTGTCTACTGTCCTCATAGCCCAAACCTTTGTTGGTTTCAAAAATCTATGCACAAAAGCACATGACATGGAGAGCCACATAGTAAAAAGAAGGCGAGGTAGAGGCATTGATTGCCTTGAATCCTCAACAGTTACAGTAGTTGAAGCGAAAAAGACTGCGCAACCAACACTAAATGCGGGTAGATCGATCGGTCGATCAAACAATGGTAGAGCACCAATCAAGATTGGTACTAAACCATCTCAAGGTGGAGCCAGAAGGTCACAATGGCAAGATAAACACGACCCACCAAAGAAGATCACCATTGAGGAAAGAATGAATAAAGCATATTCATTCTCTGAAGACATTGTCGAAGATCTATTTGAAGACCTCCTCGCCAATGAACTCATCACTCTGCCAGAAAGCAGGAGACCTCAAGGGATCGGGATGAAAGATGATCTCAAATATTGTCCTTATCATCGTATAATCAGTCACAAAATAGGTGACTACTTTGTACTGAAGGACATCATTTAAAGACTTCTAGACAATAAAGAGATTGTCATTGGTCAGGATCTCCAACAGGCAGCTACATCCAATATGGTGGTGGCTTCAGAACCATTTGAAAAAGATGAAGCATCTTCAAGTGGTAACCTTTCTTGTGACAAATCATTAGATGATTAAGATTGGACTCTCTTCAAAAGCAAATGAACCAAGAAGAAGAAGCAATTGACCCAAAATGCTGATGCTAAAAAGCAAGCTCAAGCTACAAGGCAGGCTCAAGCTCAGCAAAAAGAAGGGAAGCGTATAGCCAAAGCTGAGAAGAAGAAGAAAAGGGAAAGGACAAGAAAAGCCAAAACAAATAGCCTCATCCAAGATACTCTTCTGGAACAAAAGCCACTAATGGTAACCACCTTGATGGACTTCATCACTTCGGGCTTCTGCTCCGACTATGACTATGATAGCCTCCAGCCAATGACTTGGGAGATGAATCTAATATCTTCTCTTGCTATGTCATCGATGCGATCCCAAATGAAGACCCTTCATGGTTAAATTTACCAAGACAAGTGGTAGCCTGCAATCCAGAAAGACATCAGGCATTTCAGGATTGGCTAGATCAATCTAAAGATATCGAACTCGTAGAAAGGAGACCATCCACACCAGGACGGACACCTACAAGACGTTCAGATCTTTCTGAAGGATTTTCATCTGGAGGAGAATGAGAGGCAGATGATGAACAAGTGCAATCTATTTTCTCTCAAGAAAGGCTAAGTACACTTGAGGCCCCAAATTAAAACCATCGTTAAATATGATGATCAGTGCAAACCTCAGCTTAGTCCGAGAATCAAGATTCACCTTCTGCTATCAATTTGAATAAGGATCCTACAACAGAAGAAGCAGTCTTAAACTCAGGGCCAGCTGATAGTGCACTGGCGTTTGAACAAGTTGCAGCCCAACCTAGAAGTCTGACAGGGGAATATGAAAGAAGAAGTCGGTCACTCTTTCAAAGCAAGAAAAGGAAGCTGGACTTCAGTTCCGTGAACATGGTCCAACTTTTGGAAGGAGAGTCGTCTGAAACAATGGATCAGACGGTTGCCAAATTTTATCAACTCAACCTTGGTCAGGAAAAAAGCTATAACCGAGATTTGTACCAGTTCAACATAAAAATCAGATTAGAGCTCAACCGGACCAAACCCAAACAGCTCCCGATAATAAGAGGGTCAAGTATGATATTTTAGCCCATCGAAAGAAAATTCATTCCTTGCTAAGCGTCTATGATACTCTCAAGATGTCTCCTGAATTAAGAAGGTCTCTCATATATGCCCTCTCCAATCTGGAAAGTCCTCTGAAGAAGTTACAAGTCAGCCGCTGCACCTCCTGAAACAGAGACTTCCTGCCTCTTCATAATCACCTTTGATAACGAAGACATGCGAGCTGAGACACTCCAACATAATCGGCCACTGTTTATCACAAGTCTAGTGAATGAAACTAGCATCTCTAAAGTAATGATTGATGGAGGTTCAACCATCAATATCCTCCCAAAAAGGATGTTGTCCAATCTTGGCTTACAAATAAGCCGACTTCATGAAAGAAACCTGATCATCCAAGGCTTCAACCAAAATGAACAAAAGCCCATAGGCATGATCAACCTCAAAACCAGGTTTGAGGATATAACTAAAACTACAACGTTTCTAGTAATCGATGTTAATACATCGTATAACGCCTTGTTGGGGCGTCAATTGATGCATAACCATCTAGTTGTGTCATCCATTTATCATCAATACTTCAAATACCCTCAAGGGAATAGACAAGCAAGGATCAATGCTGATGATGATCAATTTAATGATGCAAATGCATATTACACAGATGCACATTTCTATGTCAAAAGTGTCCAAAGAAGCATTCAACAGAAGCCCAAAGGGGAAAAGGTTGAGAGTGGCCCAAAAAGCAATCATGCACCTGCCCAGACTATAGTTCCAAAAAGGATATTGAAATATACCCCAAAGTCTCAAAGAAAAGAAGGACAACTAACCCTGGCTTTGGTCGAATCTTCCCAGAAGCCTGGAGAAGGATAAACCAGCCAACCCCTTCCAGATTTCTGAGGTTGAACAAGTTAACCCTCATCAAGCTCCGAAAGGTGATCATCTAGTCTATTTGAGGAGGATGGCCTGTACAATGGTAGAAACTACCTCCAGTCTTATTGCCCGGTCAAGAAAAGAGGACAAAAGCCGATGCTCTTCAATTCCCTAGGTGCATATAATAGGATAAACTCCTCATGGACCGATGAAAAGAGTAGGGTCGCCATTCCTTACAGGAAAAAAATTATCTTTGGTAAAATAACTACCAAATTCCTCAAAGGCCAAGGGTTTGATCTCGAAGAAGGAGAGGAAGTCAAATGAATCCTCCTACCGGTACAAAAACTTGCTCAAAATGGAGCAACATAAGCCCCTGGATACTGGTAACTATGTTGATACAGGTACGCCAGGAATTGGGTATAATCCCCAGTCTTTGTATTTGGGGGAAATCACAACCAGATCGTAAATATGGTCATGGTCAGGGAGGAGTCCATGTCAGAAGAAGTCTCCATGGAATGGCTTCCAGAAGAAGCGGAGTCCCTACAAGCATCCCCATGGGTTGAGGCGGCATATCAAGATATGATTGATGGCCTGGCTAAGGTCAATCTCGATGCATGGCAAAAATGACCGATAGCAGAAGTCATTCCCAGTGTCATTATTTCATCTATATGAACATGGGAAAAGCTCATTATTTGTCATTTCGCAGGGCAAACAGGCAAAGCCACTCCCCAGAACAATAGAAGGGACAGAAGAATGAACCTTTACCAAAGGAAGCCTGTGTTTAATTTAGCAATCAAGAAAATACTTGAGAAACATGGATTTAATATTGAAGAAGAAAAGCAAGCTAAGCACGAAATTATGCCAGCACTCAAGACTTCAGCTACTTATAACCAGGTTAGCTCCAACTTAGGAAAATTTGAGTTAGGAAATCCTGATCCTCCACCAAATGAAGATTTGGTGTAGACCATAAATACTATTACGGTAGATGAAGACTCGTCTTCAGGAGAAGAAACGATCATAGAAGAACCACCAGAAGAAATAGAAGTCCATCCGACTCCCCCAAAATTTAAAGCAGGAGGTCAAGCAATAGTTGATGATCTTCTCGAAGTTAACCTTGGCTCAGAACAAGACCCAAGGCTAACATTCATCAGCACTTCCCTCTCTGAAAAATAAAAAGAGGAATATCTTTGTCTCCTAGAAGAGTACAAATCATGTCTTTGCCTAGAAATATACTGAGATGCCTTGCTTAGATCCGAAAATTGTAATTCATAATCTCACAACTCGAGAAGATGTCAGGCCAATCAAGTAGGCACAAAGAAGAGCTCACCCAGAACTGGTTGCTCAAATTGAAGCTAACGTAGATAAACTCCTTAAAGCCAGGTTCATAAGAGAGGTTCAACACTCTACCTGGCTTGCCAACGTTGTTCCCGTAAAGAAGAGGAACGGACAGATCCAGGTTTACATAGACTTTCGGGATTTGAATGAAGCTTGTCCCAAGGATGACTTCCCTTTGCCCATCACGAAAATGATGGTTGACGCCACAACCAGTTTTGAAGCCCTGTCCTTCATGGACGGATAATCTGGCTACAACCAAATCAAGATGGCTCCAGGAGATGAAGAACTGACAGCCTTCCACACCCCTAAGGGAGTGTTCTACTACAAAGTCACGTCATTCGACCTCAAAAATACCAGAGTAACCTATCAAAGGGCAATGACTAACATATTCAGGGATAATCTCCATGAAAAAGTTGAATGCTTCGTCATTGATTTAATTGTCAAAACATGGCAATGAAGCAATCATTTGGATGATTTTTGAGAAATCTTCGATAGATTGCATGTCGCGACCCAAAATACCCCCTAGGAGTTAAGGATACTTTGACTCGTGACCGCCGTATCATACCTCTAGTATGATACATAAGGCACACGTGGAAACCTGTCAGAGTACCTGCATATACATAGCGGAAACGAAATACAATGCACAGCGGAAAATAAAATACTAAACATAGCGGAAGCAAAATGAATACTCCTATAGCTTGGCTCAAGTAAGAACCAACAAGTATACATGTGTGAGAAACCCAAAAGTGGAGTGGACAAACCCCACACTCACATAACAAAATGACACAAGTTCTAAGTCGGTCGATCAACAGAAATCGAAGTCACGACTCCTATCTAGAGCACCATCGTCATGATAGTGATCCATGGAAGGCTCCGGGTCACGGTACTCTTCCTCGACCCAAGGTTCGTCGCCACACAAATCGAATGGAACCCGAGCACCTGCCGATCATAACAATATCGACTGAGCATGGAATACTCAGTGTATACAAACTAAGAACAATAAAGCGGTTAGGCATGGAGCATACAAGACATGGAGAATGAAATCCGAACAATACTTAAAGCATGGAAACCGTGAAAACATATGTGAGATAATATTCGAAACCAAAACTGTAACCGTGTGAGTCAATCGATAATCATAGCCTTATGAGTTCTTGTGAGTTCATGGAGTTACTTAGAGTCATTATGATCCGTAGAGACATAGAGCATAGAGCAATACCGTAGAGCATTTCCATAGAGCATAACCTTAGAGATCTTAGAGCATTTCATTGTGATCCGTGGAGCTTGTGAGACGATCTTAGAACATTATCATAGAGTTTCCTTGTGAGCACGGTATGATCCTTAGAGCTTGTGAAACGATCTTAGAGAAATCATAGAGTTACTTAGAATCATTCATTATTCGTCTTTTCGTGAAAAACCTTTATTTGTACTTTGAGAAATCCATGGAAACCATCGGTTCATGCGAGACATGCGAGCATATGCACTTAATAAGAGAAATCATCGTATTTAAACATAGAATCCCTTAGAGGTATTTCATCAAATACTTAGAGTGCATCATAATAGTAACCTTCATCCAAGTATATAATCACACCTTTTTCATACATAAAATCAATACACATAGATAGGGCATAGATAAGAAGAATCATACTTAGTAACTAGTAGGATTGCAAGACTGTAGTAGAGTGTATCTACCTTAGAGAAATCAATGGATTTGACTCCCAATGGCTGGAACAAGCTAGAACAGTGAGTTCTTGGTTGGAAATCACCAAGGGAAGTGGAAGAACCTTGATCTTCCACAAGCTTGATCAACAAGTAGTTCCTCTCCTTCTTCTCTCTCTCAAAATCTCCTAAGATAGGGCACAGAGGGTTTCTGAAACCCTAAGGCACGAACTCAGCCTATTTATAGGCAAGGGGTTGTGTTTAAAGTCTTAAACACCCTTAATGAAGAAAAATTGCGTATGACCGATCGATCGGTGGTATGGACCGAGCGATCGGTGGCTTACCGGTCGATCGGTGTTATGACCGAGAGATCGGTCAAAAACACACTCTCTGGAATTTTTCCCCATACAAAAAAGTTAACCGTGCGACAGCCATCGAGCGATCGGTAGTGGACCGATCGATCGCAGGTAATGACCGAGCGATCGGTGCTCTGTTATGTCTGGACTGTTTTGACCATATCTTTTTACTCGCTCGTCGGATTTCGACGATTCAACTTGCGTTGGATCCGTCTTTCGAAAACGAACATTTCTGACATTTCGGAATTTCCGATTTCTCCCTTATTTATTAATTAGACTACGAAAACTATGAAAACGGCCAATTAGCTATGAAGGTGCTATTCATTAAGGATGAAAAAGTCCGGGGTGCTACATTCTCCCCCCCTTACAAAAATTTCGTCCCCGAAATTTGGACGATACATACATGCGTAAAACTATAGCAAAATACAAGGGAATGCCATGGCCTTAAACAAATAAATGGGGGTACTTTTCTCGTACTTCGGCTTCTCGCTCCCATGTAGCCTCTTCCTTGGAATGATGCTGCCACTTCACTAGGACTAAAGGGATAGTCTTGGTTCGCAACACTTGATCTCGACGATCCAGAATCTGAACTGGTTGCTCAACCAACGTAAGATCCTCTCGAATCTCAACAGGATCAAGAGCGATGACGTGAGACGGATCCGAAATGTATTTTCTAAGCATAGAGACGTGAAATACATTATGGACCGCTGCCATGTGAGGCGGTAGTGCTACCCTGTAAGCAACCTCACCAACCCTTGTGACGATCTCAAATGGTCCCACGTACCTAGGACTGAGCTTTCCCTTCTTCCCGAATCGCATGATTCCCCGACTCGGCGAAATCTTCACAAAGACCCGATCCCCAACTCGGAACTCTAAATCTCTGCGGCGTATATCCGCATAGCTCTTCTGCCTATCCTGAGCACTTTTCAATCGCTCCCGGATAATTTTGACCCTTTCTGCGGTCCGCTCTATCAACTCAGGACCAAGAATTTTCCTCTCACCAACTTCATCCCAGTATAGCGGTGATCGACAACTCCGACCATACAGAGCTTCAAAAGGTGCCATCTGGATGCTCGCCTGATAGCTATTGTTGTAGGCAAACTCAACCAACGGCAACTGTTCCTCCCAACTACCCTGAAAATCCAGCATACAAGCTCGGAGCATATCCTCCACTACTTGATTCACCCTCTCCGTTTGTCCATCGGTCTGAGGATGGAAGGCGGTACTGAATTCTAAACGAGAACCCATAGCATCCTGGAAAGTTTTCCAAAACCTGGAAGTAAACCGAGGATCTCGATCAGACACGATAGAAACTGGCACACCGTGCAGTCGAACCACCTCCTTAACATATAGGGCTACCAACTGATTTGCATTGAAAGTAGTTCGGTACGGAATAAAATGTGCAGACTTAGTCAACCTGTCCACAATCACCCAAATAGCATCGGAGCCCTTCGCCGTTCGCGGCAAACCCACAATGAAATCCATCGAGATGTTCTCCCATTTCCACTCCGGAATAGGAAGGGACTGCAAAAGACCTGCCGGCCTTTGATGTTTGGCTTTTACCTGCTGGCAAATCAAACATCTGGCGACGTACTCAGCGACTTCCCTCTTCATGTTTCGCCACCAGTAGTGCTTCTTGAGATTCTGGTACATCTTAGTACCTCCCGGATGTACCGTGTACTTTGATCGGTGAGCTTCATTCAAAATTTCATCCCTCAAAACTGTGTCGGCGGGGACACACAACCTGCCTTTAAATGTGATAGCACCATCATCATTTAAAGCGAACTCCTGATTGCCGTTACTCACTGACTTGTCTCGGTAAGCAAGCAACTCAACATCGGAATTCTGTAACTCCTTGATCTGGCTCAGGATCTGTGGCCTAACCACCACGTTGGACATTATCGGCCCATAGGTGACATGCCTGAGAGTAGTGTCCAAATGACACATATCATGTAATAACTTCCACTCTTGCACTCTCAATTGAGCCATAACTCCGTAAGGTTTTCTGCTAAGAGCATCGGCTACCACGTTAGCCTTACCCGGGTGGTACTGGATGGAACAGTCGTAGTCCTTCATGAACTCCATCCAACGACGCTGCCTCATATTCAACTCCTTCTGGAGGAAAAGATACTTCAAGCTCTTGTGGTCTGTGAACACCACGAACTCTTCTCCGTAGAGGTAGTGACGCCAAAGTTTCAGTGCAAAGATGACTGCAGCGAGCTCTAAGTCATGTGTGGGGTAGTTTTGCTCATGCTCCTTCAGCTGACGAGAAGCATAGGCGACCACCTTTTTATGCTGCATCAAAACACATCCAAGTCCCACTAGTGAAGCATCACTATAGACTTCGAAACCACCGCTCCCAGATGGAACTGTAAGAACAGGAGCCGAAGTAAGCTTCTTTCTCAACTCCAAGAAACTAGCCTCGCACTTATCACTCCAAGTGAACCTCGTGTTCTTCCGTGTGAGATAGGTAAGTGGAGCTGCTAAACTTGAAAATCCTTCCACAAACCTTCTGTAATATCCTGCCAACCCAAGGAAACTACGGATCTCGGTGACACTCTTCGGTCTTTCCCAATTCATCACCGCTTCAATCTTTGCAGGATCAACTGAAATACCTTCAGCAGATACCACGTGTCCAAGAAAAGACACCTTGTTCAGCCAGAACTCACACTTGCTCAACTTAGCATACAGACTATGCTCTCGAAGTGTCTGCAACACCAGACAGAGATCTCTCGTGTGATCCTCCTGTGACTGTGAATACACAAGGATATCATCTACGAACACGATCACACATTGATCGAGAGACGATCTGAACACCCGATTCATCAAATCCATGAATGCTGCCGGTGCGTTAGTCAGTCCAAAAGACATGACCAAAAACTCGTAATGACCGTATCGAGTTCGGAATGCTGTCTTCGGAATGTCCTCTTTCTTGATCTTCAACTGATGATAACCAGATCGAAGGTCAATCTTGGAGAAAAACTGCGCACCCTTTAATTGGTCAAACAAGTCGTCTATCCGAGGCAATGGATAACGATTCTTGATCGTGACCTTGTTCAATTGCCTGTAATCAATACACATACGCATTGATCCATCCTTCTTCTTCACGAAGAGAACCGGAGCTCCCCAAGGTGAAACACTTGGCCGGATAAAACCAAGGCCTTGCAATTCTTCTAACTGCTCTTTTAACTCCTTAAGCTCAATAGGGGCCATCCTATACGGAGCTCTCGAAATCGGAACTGTGCCTGGAGCTAGCTCAATCGCAAACTCGATTGCACGATCGGGAGGCAATCCCGGCAAGGTTTCCGGAAAAACATCCATATACTCACATACCACTGGAATGGGTGTGGAGTCTCGCACTTCTACACCCTCGAGACTAAGAGTTGCAAAGCGGGCAATGTCTCTTCTCTGAAGTCCCCTGAAATGAAACGGCTTTAACCCCACGGGTTTAAAATGCACCACCTTCTCGAAACACGCCACGTGTCCATGGTGAGTTGAGAGCCAATCCATACCTAGGATGACATCGAAATCCCAATCCTGAATTCCCAGAAGGATCAAGTCGACTGGCAACTCGTGCTGCATGACTTGTACAACACTATCCGGATACACTTTATCTGTCTCAATAGATTTTCCCAATGGAGTTGAAATGGACAACTCCCTAGGTAGCTTGCTTGGCTCGGACGTAAAGCCTTTGGCAAAGCTTGGTGAAACGAACGAGTGAGTGGATCCTGTGTCTATCAACACTCTTGCCAAACATTCATTTACGAGCAACGAACCTGAGAATTTGAATCATCCCAGTTATAACACAACTGTACATATAGATACAAACATATCATGGCAACATTAGAACTTCAACAAAGACTAGTTCGCGCGTACCTTGCACAACATCATCAGATGCCTGTGCGTCTCTATCAGTCATGGCAAAGACTCTGCCCTGGTTTGCCTGACGAGGCTGCTGGGTAGGCTGCAAGGATCTAGAGGCCTGAGATGAAGACCCCTGAAGTGAATTCTGCCTGCCTGGAGGCCGAACTCCCTGTGATCCAGACTGTGACTGCTTGCGCGGGCAATCTCGAATCATATGGCCCATCTCGCCACAATGGAAGCATCCACCTGACATTCTTCGGCAATCTCCAGTCTTATGCCGACGACCACATGCGGCGCACTCCTCAAATGTCTGCGATGCGGAGGAAGCCGGAGGCATAACCCTCGTAGCTTGCGATGCTGTAGGACGCGGTGCTTGAGGCGCAAAAGAAGGTCTCTGAGCCGAAATCGGCTGGGAGAACTGGTACGGTGCAGTCCTAGTCCTCTTCTCTGAAGAACTACTCGTCTGACCCCGAGACATGTTCTTCCCGAAGCCACTGTCTCTTCTTCTCACGAAGTCTTCCGCATTCTTTTCGGCGATCTTTGCCTTCCCTACTATCTCTCTCCAAGACTCTACCTGGAGAATGGACACCCGATCTTGGATGAAAGCCTTCAAGCCCATCTCAAACTTCCTGACCTGTAGGTCTTCAGTAGCCACCAAGTGCGGAGCAAACCTAGACAACTCGGTGAACTTAGCCTCATACTCGGCTACGCTCATCGACCCTTGCTCCAAAAGCATAAACTCTCTCGCCTTTTGTTCCCGAATAAACCTGGGAAAGTACTGTTCCCTGAAAGTCTCTAAGAACTCCGCCCAAGTCCAGGGCACACCTGCCTTAGCAACATCTCTCTGCCTTTGGGCAGCTCTCCACCAGTGTTCGGCTTCACCCTCCATCACGAAGGAAGCCCATTCTACCCTTTGCTCATCGGTACAACGGAGAGCCCGGAAGGTCTTCTCCAGCTGCATAATCCAAGACTCGGCCACCATGGGGTCCAGAGTGCCATAGAATGTAGGAGGCCGCAGTCTCCTAAAAGCTTCGAGCCCCGCGGTGTGATGCACCGGTGTAGGCACAGGCGTGGACGGTGGGGTAGGCATAGGCCTTGCTGCCAACAATGCCAAAGTCTCGGCTATGGAGTCCATAGCATTCGTGAAATACAACGGTTCCTCTTCTCTTGGAACTTCACTCTCGGCCCTCCGAGTATGGTAACCTCGACCCCGATTGACACGTCTCATGATATCAAATCCTGAGATCAATTTGGCAAAACATGAGTCTAACTTGGATACCAAACCTCACATATCATATAGCAATTCAATAATCATGAAATGCTAACACCGCATTTAGTATACATCAAGGTATACACGTAAGAATACCATCACAACTTAGAGTACCCTAGCGTAGCTAAGACACTTGCATTGGGCATCTATCTTTTCTAGGATCCTACACTAACCTAAAGATTCACTTGATACCGGTTATGTCGTGGTAACAAGCCTAAGACAACTGAGTCCTTCTGAGTTCTAAGTTCAACTCATAGGAATTACTTCCGCTTAGACCAAGCCTGAGTGACCTAACTAAGTCTGTCATTAGACATAACTAGCTTTGATACCAAGTCTGTCGTGACCCAAAATACCCCCTAGGAGTTAAGGATACTTTGACTCGTGACCGCCGTATCATACCTCCAGTATGATACATAAGGCACACGTGGAAACCTGTCAGAGTACCTGCATATACATAGTGGAAACGAAATACAATGCACAGCGGAAAATAAAATACTAAACATAGCGGAAGCAAAATGAATACTCCTATAGCTTGGCTCAAGTAAGAACCAACAAGTATACATGTGTGAGAAACCCAAAAGTGGAGTGGACAAACCCCACACTCACATAACAAAATGACACAAGTTCTAAGTCGGTCGATCAACAGAAATCGAAGTCACGACTCCTATCTAGAGCACCATCGTCATGATAGTGATCCATGGAAGGCTCCGGGTCACGGTACTCTTCCTCGACCCAAGGTTCGTCGCCACACAAATCGAATGGAACCCGAGCACCTGCCGATCATAACAATATCGACTGAGCATGGAATACTCAGTGTATACAAACTAAGAACAATAAAGCGGTTAGGCATGGAGCATACAAGACATGGAGAATGAAATCCGAACAATCCTTAAAGCATGGAAACCATGAAAACATATGTGAGATAATATTCGAAACCAAAACTGTAACCGTGTGAGTCAATCGATAATCATAGCCTTATGAGTTCTTGTGAGTTCATGGAGTTACTTAGAGTCATTATGATCCGTAGAGACATAGAGCATAGAGCAATACCGTAGAGCATTTCCATAGAGCATAACCTTAGAGATCTTAGAGCATTTCATTGTGATCCGTGGAGCTTGTGAGACGATCTTAGAACATTATCATAGAGTTTCCTTGTGAGCACGATATGATCCTTAGAGCTTGTGAAACGATCTTAGAGAAATCATAGAGTTACTTAGAATCATTCATTATTCGTCTTTTCGTGAAAAACCTTTATTTGTACTTTGAGAAATCCATGGAAACCATCGGTTCATGCGAGACATGCGAGCATATGCACTTAATAAGAGAAATCATCGTATTTAAACATAGAATCCCTTAGAGGTATTTCATCAAACACTTAGAGTGCATCATAATAGTAACCTTCATCCAAGTATATAATCACACCTTTTTCATACATAAAATCAATACACATAGATAGGGCATAGATAAGAAGAATCATACTTAGTAACTAGTAGGATTGCAAGATTGTAGTAGAGTGTATCTACCTTAGAGAAATCAATGGATTTGACTCCCAATGGCTGGAACAAGCTAGAACAGTGAGTTCTTGGTTGGAAATCACCAAGGGAAGTGGAAGAACCTTGATCTTCCACAAGCTTGATCAACAAGTAGTTCCTCTCCTTCTTCTCTCTCTCAAAATCTCCTAAGATAGGGCACAGAGGGTTTCTGAAACCCTAAGGCACGAACTCAGCCTATTTATAGGCAAGGGGTTGTGTTTAAAGTCTTAAACACCCTTAATGAAGAAAAATTGCGTATGACCGATCGATCGGTGGTATGGACCGAGCGATCGGTGGCTTACCGGTCGATCGGTGTTATGACCGAGAGATCGGTCAAAAACACACTCTCTGGAATTTTTCCCCATACAAAAAAGTTAACCGTGCGACAGCCATCGAGCGATCGGTAGTGGACCGATCGATCGCAGGTAATGACCGAGCGATCGGTGCTCTGTTATGTCTGGACTGTTTTGACCATATCTTTTTACTCGCTCGTCGGATTTCGACGATTCAACTTGCGTTGGATCCGTCTTTCGAAAACGAACATTTCTGACATTTCGGAATTTCCGATTTCTCCCTTATTTATTAATTAGACTACGAAAACTATGAAAACGGCCAATTAGCTATGAAGGTGCTATTCATAGAGGATGAAAAAGTCCGGGGTGCTACATTGCAGCAGCATCAACTTAAAATGAACCCGCTCAAATGCGCATTCGGAGTTGAATCTGAAAAATTCCTAGGTTTTATGGTATGCCATAGAGGAATCAAGATTGATCCTACTAAGATAAAGGTGATTCACGATATGCCCCCTCCAAGCAATCTTCACGAGTTGAAAGGACTTCAGGGTCGACTCGCTTATATCCGAAGATTCATCTCCAATTTGGCCGGAAGGTGCCAACCATTTTCTTGCCTGAGGAAGAAGGGAATGTCATTCTAGTGCGATCAGGCTTATCAAGATGCCCTAGATAGCATCAAAACCTATCTCACCAACCCACTAGTCCTCATGGGTCCTATTAGAGGGAAGTCACTTATCCTCTATATAGCAGCACTCGAAGGATCTCTCGGAGCTCTTCTTGCTCAGCATAACGACCAAGGGAAAGAGAATGCCATGTACTATCTAAGCAGGACTCTGGTTGGAGCAGAATGTAGATATACACTGATAGAAAAAGTCTGTCTGGCCCTTATCTTTGCTTTGAAGAAATTAAGGCATTATATGCTTGAGCATTCAGTGAAACTGATATCTAGAGCCCATCCCGTTCCTACGGACTCGCTTTTGGTCACCGACCTCCTTGACGAAGAAATTATGCAGGTATAGGTTAAACCAAGCTGGAAGATGTACTTTGATGGAGCTTCAAGAAGCCCTGATGGAATCAAATGTATCAACCCAAAGGAGAACAAATCAGGTGTTGGTATTGTCTTTGTCACACCAGACAAAGCAATCCTACCCTATTCCTTTGCCCTAACAGAAGGATGCTCAAAATATGAAGCTGAATATGAAGCTTTGATTGCAGATCTCGAATTGGCTCTCGAAATCCCGATGGATGAACTAACCATTTATGGGGATTCAGAACTTGTTATTAAACAAGTTCGAGGTGAATATGCCGTGCGAAAAGTCAACCTCCTTCCCTATCAGAAGAGAGTGGACCAGCTACTTGCTCAAGTTCCAAGAAGCAACCTCTTCCATGTCCGTAGAGGACTCAACAATCAAGTCGATGCTCTAGCCGGTCTTGCAGCATCTCTAACTCTACTTGCAGATAGGATGCTGACTACACAGTAGGGAAAAAGAACTCTTAAACCCCTTCCAGAGATAGATCTCCTGAAAACAGTTTGTCTAGTGATAATCAAAGAAAAAGATGATGACTGGTGATAGCTCTTCATCGATTATCTCCAACATGGTCGATTGCCCGGATACCGTGCTAAACATGCTGAAGTCCATCAATGAGTCACAAAATTTGTGATGTTGGAAGAAACTCTATATAAAAGGTCACTGGATGGTATCTTAATGAGGTGCATCTCAGGAAATAAAATCGAGCAAACTATAGAAGAAACTCATGCCGAGATCTGTGGTGCTCACTAAGCTAGGCCCAAGCTACAAATGCAGCTAAAAAGATTAGGCCACTACTTGCCTACGATGATCACTGATTGTCTCAACTATGCAAGAAAATGCAAAGTTTTTCAGCTTCATGCTGATTTCATACAACGGGCTCCCGAGCCTCTTCACATAAAAACATGTTCATGACCGTTCGCGGTATGGGGAATGGATGTCATAGGACCATTCACCCCACCATCATCTGCTGCCCATCAATACATCCTAGCTACGATAGAATACTTCTCAAAATGGGCTGAAGTTGTCACTCTTAAAGAGGTCAAACACCACTCAATGGTAGACTTCATTTGGACCAACATCATATATCGGTTCAGGATTCCAGAAAGCATCATCACGAATAATAGGCAACCTTTTCGAAGTGCCCCTATACACAAGTTGTATGCCAAATTTGGTATCCGAGAGAACCATTCCACCCGGTACTATGCAGCCGCAAATGGTCTCGCCGAAGCCTTCAACAAGACTTTATGCAAAATCCTCAAAAAAGTTATGGATAAAAGCAAATGAGACTAGCACGAACGCCTACCCGAAGCCCTCTGGGCATATAGAACTACTCATCGGACTCTGACACAGGTCACGCAGTATTCCCTGATCTTCGGCAATGAAGCAGTTCTTCCCCTTGAAATTCAAATTTCCTCCCTACCGGTGGCAATTCAGCAGTCTATCACAAAAGAAGACTCAGCTAAAGTTCATCTTGCAGAGCTCAAAACTCTTGATGAACGTAGTCTCCAAGCCCAAAAGAGTTTAGAGATTTATACACAAAGGCTAACTAACGCCTTCAATAAAAGAATAAGACTAAGGTCTTTCAAAACAGAAGATTTGGTCTTAATGGTCAGGACTCCAATCATCGTCACTCGACGAACCAAGGGGAAGCTCGAACCAAAGTGGGAAGGGCCTACTGTCATCGAGAAGGTATATTCTAATAGAGCCTACCTGTTGACTTCAATGGATGGAGAGCGAATTATCCCTCCAACTAATGCAAGATTCCTCAAGTGATACTACTCCTACGAATCAAAACGCTCGCTAGACCAAAACTTTAAAAGACGGTCTAGGCAAAATTTAGAGTACAAAATGAATCGCTAATGAAAAACCTAAGGGGTGGCTTAGGCAAAAATTAGAGTCATGCTCGCTAAGTCGAAAACCCTAGGGGACGACTTAGGCAAAAATTAGAGCGACAATGACTCACTAAGTTAAAAACCCTAAGGGGTGGCTTAGAAAAAAAATTGAGTCAAAATAAAATGCCCGCTAGACCAAAACTTCAAGAAGAAGGTCTAGCCAAAAATTAGGGCAACAGATAGCTCGCTAGACTGACACTCCCAGAGTCAGTCTAGGTAAAAATTAGAGCAATTTGACAGGCTCCTGAATACAAGCTAAAATGGTTCACAATGCTTCAAAAGTCTCCAGAATACAAGACCGAAGTCCAAACCCTCCTAGGCATGAATGGAAACTGCCTATTCGCTATCAAATTACGAATCAAAGCTTTAAAAGCCCCCCAAATACAAGGTTGAAGTCCAAACCCTCCCAGGCATGAACAAAAATTGCCTATTTGCTATCAAATTGTGAATCAAAGCTTCAAAAGCCCCCCAAATACAAGGCCGGAGTCTAAACCTTCCTAAATATGAACGGAAACTACATATTCGCTCTCAAAATGCGAATCCAAACGCCCCTTATGAACTATGTTTAACTTGATCCTATCATGGGTACGTAGGCAGCCTAAGAAAATTAACTTGGGTTCAGTCAGTTCTTCTAAAAGAACACCATCCCCCTGGGATACAAAGTCATCATTATTGTCCCTCAATACGGATGAAACAAAGAAAACTGCTACCTGGTGCACGAAGAAGAACCCACAATTCTAAGGAATGACTTCTTACCATCAGAAGTATATCTACTGATTGCAATGGATGGACAATAGAGCATCTCTCCCGACCAATGTAAGATTCTCAAAGCCTGCTAGACCAAAATCTCATGAGATGGTTATGAGCGTGAGATTTCACTCCCTAAATCTGTTTGTGGCTCACGGGTTTTTGAGAGTCGCCACCTATTCATTCAGAAGGGATAAGTCCCTTGAAGTTTTGGATAAGGTCTTGGTCCACGAGAAAGATTGGGGTAAGGGGTTCGGTTAAGTCCAGGGAAGGTGTTAGGCACCCCAAGGCTTCTGTTTTATAACGGTTCCGTACTTCCTGGGTTTAAGCCAATTAAAGTTAATCTTGTTTAAAATGCCGAAATATTTTAAATGAACACTAATCTAAAAAGGGAAAAGCTAACTGGGGTCGGGCCCGTGTTGGGCTGCCTACGTACTCACAGGGTGAGATCAGACCGAGCGTAGTTCTGGTACGTGAGCCTGTGCTGAGGCTAAGGGCGTGTGTGTGTGTACCAAGGGTGGCTAACATGGACTAGTCTGGTAGACTAGGGTGGGTTGACCGAGGATGGTCAAGTGCATGGTATGAAGCCCGGTAGGCTTAGGGGGTAGTCCGGTAGACTAGGGAGGAGTCCGGCCCGAATTAGGATTGCTAACCTGGGTTAAGCCGAACTAACTACAGTTAGGGTTGCTAACCACAATAAAGGGTAAGTGAGTTGTAGCTCGGTAGGCTAAGGCAGGGCCCGGTAGGCCGAGGTAAGTCCGGTAGACTTGGTTTTTAGGCCCAGTAGGCCGTAAACGGAAACTAACTGCGATTAGGATTGCTAATCACAGTTAAGGGGGGTCTAACTGTGGTTAGGGTTGCTAACCAGGGTTAGGGAGAGGGCCAAAGTCAGGATTATGGTCCGAGTATATTTTTAGGAATGTCCGTTTAATTTCCCAAAGTTTGTAGGGTTAAGGGGTGCTTAACCGCGGTTGAATGTTAACCAGAGGGGGATTTAACCATAGTTAAGGGTCTGGTATAGTCCAAGGTGGGCCCAGGGGGCTAGGCAGGGCCTAAAGTGGCCTCCTACCAGGCCTGGGCCCCTGCAAAAGCCCAAAACAAAAAACACAGTTAATGTCGGTAATGGAATTACTGCCACTAATGACAGTGTTTTTGGTCAGTGTTTTCGCCTCTGTTAACTAGGGTTAGACTGTAATCCAAGGTGAACCAAAGGTGGGGGAGTGTAGAGGGGACTCCTAGGAACCTACTGAGATCGGTGTGGGGCCCAGGGGACGCCTGGAGTGGGCTCCACAGAGCTGCCAAGGTGCTGTACCTAAAACAGTAAACTGGCGGTAGATGGATTACCAACCTGCTGAAACCAAGCAAAACACAGACCGTCGGGAAAGGATTCACCGACATTCTGGGAACAGGTTTGTTTGGGAATGGTGGTACTAAGAGTACCGCTGTTTTGGGTATTTCTGAAAATCGGATCTGTAGCTCCTGGGGCTGTGCACAGAGATTACCAGGGGTTCCCTCAAGATGTGAGGGACCCCCAGAGGGTCTGTAATGGTTTGCTAAGCCTCAAGGAAGTGCTATACCCGCAGTGGGGGGTTCATTACACCTATGAAGAAGATGAATGAATGCCCCTGTATTGGGTTTGGAATTGAAAACAAACCAATAAACATAATAGTAGTCCTCTGGAGATGACCAGGGGCTCACAAGATGAGTAGAGTAAAAGAAAAAGTGGGTAGGGGATGTCCCTACCCTATACTCTGTTTTCTACCAAAATGGAAGAGGCCTGTGCACGATGGTGACACACTCCGACGGTGCTGCAGATGCTGGGGAATCTTGAGGCAGGCTCCAGGGAGGCCTGGGATCACGACCAAAAGGTTGAAGAGGGGTTGAGCCTAGGAGCTTGGGAACAGAGGTTCACATTTGTAAAGTTACAGCTCGTTTGCTCTGTGGGTGATGTTTGGATTTATAGGCAAGGACACTAGGGACCTAATGGGGTTTAAGGAGAAGGCTGAGATGGGTATTGGACCAAGGTAAGGTCGTGTGAGGGTTGAGAAGGGAGAGATCGAGGTGGAGGTAGAGTGTGTAGGGCGTATGCAGGCCTGAAACTCAGAACTTGTAGTTGTCAGTAGAAGTTCTACCGACAACACGAAGCCAGGTTAAAAATAAATGTCGGTAGAACTTCTACCGACATTCTGAGATTGGTTTTTTAATTGGCTGGGCCCTACACACTTGGGTTTTAGGGGGTTGTCCTAATGCATTTTTTGGGCTTTAAGGGGCCTAGATAATGGGGTAAGGCCTTATGGGCCATGGGTTTTGCTAGGGTCACCTACGGCTAAGGGTTGAGGACATGGTTTTGATTCCTAAGATTAACTAAGGGTTTAACTAGTGTTCACCTAGGGTTTAGTCCTAAGGGTATGACTGGAGAGGCTTACCTAGGTCGTGAGGGACTTGGTAGGGGAGGTAACCATAGTTAATGGATTTTAACTACAGTTAGATGGGGTGAAAAAATTGGGTGCTGACAGGTGCCCCTCTTTGCTGGAGAATGCCAGGGTTGGCTATTCGAACGGCAAAGATTGGAATCATCCTATTTTTTATACTGAGCTTAGATAACATGGATGCAGAATGATGATGTGTATGCATGCAGTGCGAAAATAGTGAGTGCATTGTAGTGGCAAGGCGCTGCTTGGGAAGGGCGAGTAGTTCAGACTACTAGCTGGGGATTAATGGATACTGGGATGGCATAACCCGGAGGCATTGGCCGGAAGGCTTCGATCGAGTTTGATCGAAGAGACACACGGGGTGTCGAGAACACACAGGGTGTTGAAGGAGTGACATGTGGGTGGTGTACACTGCAAAGGTATACACGGGAGGTCGAGGACACACGGGGTGTTGAAAGAGAGGACATGCAGGTGGTGTACGCTGTAAAGGTATACACGGGTTGTCGAGGACACACGGGGGTGTCGAGGATGAGACATACAGGTGGTATACGCTGTAAAGGTATACACGGGATGTCGATGACACATGGGGGCGTCGAAAGGGAGGACATGCAGGTGGTATACGCTGTAAAGGTATACACGGGATGTCGAGGACACATGGGGGTGTCGAAAGAGAGGACATACAGGTGGCATACGCTGTAAAGGTTTACACGGGATGTCGAGGACACACGGGGTGTCGAAAGAGAGGACATGCAGGTGGTATACACTGTAAAGGTATACACAGGATGTTGAGGACACACGGGGGTGTCGAAAGAGAGGCGGCATGTCCAAGCGGTGCTAGCCGGATGATTGAAATGGCCGAGAGGCTCTGGATTTTGATCAAAGATGATGTTGAGGAGTTTGGTCACTAGAAGCGTGACGCTATGCAGGGATGTCATGCAGGGGATAAAGGCGAGGATGCTTTCCCATGACTGCTGATTGCGACTAGCGAGGATGCATGGTGTCGGCTTCTTCTGCTTTGACTTACTGGGGCTGCTTAGTGCAGGCTGGTACAATCTGGTCAGGATACCAAAGAGTTTGTTTTCAAAAACATTTTGTAAAAGGTTTTAGTCCTTTGTAAAAATTTTGCTTTCACCAGAAAGAATGTTCAACTAGCTATTGGTTTTGCCAGGAAAGTGCCTTAGTTAGGGCTTTGGGGGTTCTTTAGTTTGCCTTTCGCTCTTGGAGAGCAGAGTATGACCCAGAAGAAGTTTTGTCACCACCAAGGATGCTCATGGGTAGCCTATTTGTTTTGTCACTGCTGGAGATTAGACTCTGACTGGGGAGAAGCTTTGCTGGGGGAGCAAATAGGATGCTTCTACTGGGGAGATCCGCTGGGAGATGTAATGACATTGTAGACCATTACTAGGGATCTGCTAGGGGATTTGACACTACCGTAGATCACTGCTGGGGTGAACTCTGTTGGAGCCTAGTGTTGGGGAAGCTGCTCTTCCATGCCACCTGCTGGGGATTGCTGTAGGGGATTTATCTGGGCTAGCCTGATTGCTGCCAGATGTTGTTGCCAAACTGCTCTTCAGCCTTTCTCCCTTTTTTACCCTTGGAATGACCAAGTCATGGGGTTCGCATAATTTTTGCGCGATGAGGCCGTTGCCGGTTTTCCTCATGCCTGTGAAGCTGATTGATTTTTATCCCTTTTTTGCTCCTAGTCATAAGACTAGGCCTGGGGATCGCGTGATTTTTGCGCAATGAGGCCGTTGCCGATTTTCACTCATGCCCGCGACTTACTAGGAAGGTTTTGTTTATGTAGAGTAAAATAGGTCTTCTCCCATCATAGCCCTAAATGGCGCTCCTCGAGGGTTTTGAGGATGATATTTCCACTGGGGAATCAAATGTGATATTGCACTTGCACTCGTAATTCCTACGGGATCGAGGAGGACTTATAGTAGGACAAAATGTAGGTTGAGGGACCGAAGTTTGGGACACCCTAGGATTTCTCCTGTTTTGTTGTTGATTTGCTCTCCCTTGGAGGTTTTGGTTTGATATAATTGGTTTTTACTCTCTGGGGAGGATTTTTCTGTTTCTGGGGGGATTTATTTGCTTAAGGCCTGTGCCTTATGATTCCCGGTGATTTTTTTTTTTGCTTTGCTAGGGATGGGGGAGAGAGAGCGAGAGAGGTTGTCTCTGTCCGAGGATTTTTTTTTTCTGGAGAGATTGTTTCTGCTGGGTAAAGAGTTCAGAGAGATTGTCTCTGTGGGGAGTTTCTGATTGTTGAGATGTTTCGACTTCTATTTTGGACTTTCTTTTGATAGAAATTTTGTACCCATGTGAGTCGATTTGCTTGGGAAGCTGGGAGAGTTTGTCTCTGCTTGGGGAGTGAGGGACTCTGTTTGGGGGAGATTCGGGGAGTGGATACCCCCCTAATGTGACAGCACCTGATTTGACAGGTTGCCTACGTACCTTTGCAGGATCAGGTCATGACGTAGTTCGGGCCAATGCCGCAGAGGCGAGGGAGGGTGTCCCTAAAAAGTGTAATGAAGAAGGGCTGTCAGGCTCAAGGGGCTAACTAGTGAATTTCTTTTTATTTGTAAACAGGTTACAGGAAAGAGGGATGAAGAGTGTGCCAAGGATGGCCTCTTGTCATTTCTCGGAGAAACTACAAGTGCAAAGCCCCTATCAGATCTAGACCCTAAGCATAGTATCTTTTGACTTTATCCATGTTGACGGGCTCTGGGAGGTCTTCGTCATCCATACGTTCGAGTTGAAGGGCACCGCCGGAGAATTTATCTCGGAAGACGTATAGGCCTTCATAGTTGGGAGTGAACTTGTCCCTTGGGTCAGGGCGGTTTGGCAACATTTTCTGGAGGACCAGGTCACCGATCTCGATGCTTTTTGGCTTGAATTTCCTGTTGAATGCCCTAGTCATGCGCCTCTGGTAGGCCTGAGAGTGGTTGATGGCTTTCAGTCGCCACTCTTCGATCAGGTTCAACTGCTCATACCAGGTCTGTGCCCATTCTGCTTCTGAGAGCTCTGCTTCCATTAACACCCGGAGTGATGGAATTTGTACTTCGACAGGGAGGACTGCTTCTATACCATAGGCCAAAGCGAATGGTGTTTCCCCAGTTGAGGTTCGGATGGATGTTCTGTAGGCCATGAGTGCATAAGGGAGCATCTCATGCCAGGCAGAGTACTTGGTTGCCATCCTCTCTATGATTTTCTTTAGATTCTTGTTGGCAGCTTCAACTGCACCATTGGTCTGTGGTCTGTATGGCGTAGAGTTGTGATGTTGGAACTTGAATTTCTAGCAGAGGTCAGTCATCCCCTTGTTGCAAAAGGGGAGAGCATTGTCTGTTACAATCTCATATGGGACCCCATATCGGCAGATGATATCCCTTTTCAGAAAATGTTGAACCACTGAGGCTGTGATGCTGGCATAAGAGGCTGCCTCGACCCATTTCATGAAATAATCGATTGTTACCAGGATGAATTGATGTCCGTTTGATGCTTTCGAAGCTATGGGTCCGATGACGTCGATGCCCCAAGCTGAGAATGGCCAAGGAGCGGTGAGATTGTGCAGCCTGTTTAGCGGTGCATTTACCTTGTTGGCATAGATTTGGCACTGGTGGCACTTCTGTACATGCTTGCAACAGTCTGATTCCATGGTGGACCAATAATAGCCTAGCCTCAATATCTTCTTAGATAACATCAACCCGTTCA
The DNA here is from genome assembly GCA_015143295.1 of Tetracentron sinense. Classification (NCBI taxonomy): domain Eukaryota; kingdom Viridiplantae; phylum Streptophyta; class Magnoliopsida; order Trochodendrales; family Trochodendraceae; genus Tetracentron; species Tetracentron sinense. The sequence goes on along the minus strand of CM026556.1, from coordinate 20,188,860 downwards.
TGTGTGGGCCGCAAATTCCTCCATGAACTTCTTCGACTACCTGTGCTACTTCACTGGTATCTAGACACCTGAGCCAGAGTAGGTTCGGCGATCTTTTGTACAAGATGCCCCCTGATAGGATGAACTGAATGGCCAGTCTTCTGATTACCCGGTAGTCTGTTTTGGTAGCATCGAGAGGGAAGGTCCCATCATCGAGATACTACTTGATGTCTGCATACCAAGGCTTATTGTCTGATACCTCTTCGATCTAAAGGCAGTAGGCAGGCTGATCTTGTTGTTGAATTTCTATCGGCCAGAGCATGATGTCTATAGGAATTTGTACCATTGAAGCTAGAGTGGCTAGTGCGTCGGTGAATCTGTTGTGGTTCCTAGACTGGTAGCTGAAGCTGATTCTTCTAAATTGACTGATTAACATATTAAGGTAGGCTAAGTACGGGACTAGCCTTGCTTCTCGGATGGCTCAAGACTCATTCGCCTGACAGATTACCAAAGATGAGTCACCGTAGATGTCTACCTCTTCAATCCCGATGTCCAGGGCTTCTTTCAGTCCGGCTATGCGTGCCTCATACTCTGCTTCATTGTTGGAGCATCTGAACTTCAGATTGATTGAGATGGGGAGGTGTGCTCCTTTAGGGGAGATCAGGACTGCTCCTGCCCTATGCCCATGACTGTTGGCAGCTCCGTCAAAATACAACTCTCAGTCGGAGTATTCCTGTTTATCCACTTTTGTATACAGGATGGCTTCATCTGGAAACTGATCATGTACAGATGCGTAGTCCTGGGTCAGACTGTGGGCCAGGTGATCTGCTATCACCTGCCCCTTGACTGACTTCTGTGTTATGTACGTGATGTCGAATTCAGACAACATCATAAGCTATCGGGCAGTCCTTCCGGTGGTGGTTGACTTTTCCAGTAGATATTTCAGTGGGCCCATCCGGGAGAGCAGAATTACCGGGTAGGAAAGCAGATAGTGCCGAAGACATTAAGTTACCTAGACCAGTGCCAGACATGTCTTCTCAAGAGGGCTGTACCGCTCTTCGTACTCAAGCAGACGCTTACTGATATAGTAGATGGCTTGCTCTATTCTGCCAATCTCGTCATGTTATGCCAGAATGCACCCCATGGAGGTTTCTTGCACAGAGATGTAGAGTGGCAGTGGACGCCCGGTGTAGGAGGCACAAGTACTGGAGGACTCAGAAGATATTGTTTTATTCTGTTAAAGGCTTCTTGGTATTCTGATATCCAAATTGTCGGTGTGTTCTTTCGGAGAAGTTTAAAGATCGGCTCGCAGATCAGAGTTAGTTGAGAAATGAACCGATTGATGTACTGAATTCTACCTAGGAAACTACGGATCTCCTTTTCAGTTTGGGGTGCTGGTATTTCGATGATAGCTCTGGATTTAGCTGGATCGATCTCAATGCCTCTTTTGCTGACTATGAATCCAAGGAGATTTCCTGATGAGGCTCCGAAGATGCATTTGGCCGGGTTCAGTCTTAGACCGTACTCTCGGAGTCTATCGTAGAGTCTCTTCAGGTCTTCTGGGTGTTGTTCGGCTGTCGGCGATTTGAGGATCATGTCATCCATGTAGATTTTAGTGGACTTGTGCATCATGTCGTGGAATAAGGCCGTCATGGACCTCTGGTAGGTGGCCCCTGCATTCTTGAGTCCGAAGGGCATGACCTTGTAGTAGAATGTGCCCCAAGGGATGATAAAGGAGGTTTTCTCCATATCTTCTTCTGCCATTCTGATCTGGTTGTATCCGGAGAAACTATCCATGAATGAGAGAGTCTCGTTCCCAGCAGTATTGTCAACCAGAATGTCAATGTGCGGGAGAGGAAAGTTGTCTTTGGGGCTTGCACTGTTTAAATTCTGGTAGTCAATACACATGCGGACCTTGACATCCTTCTTGGGTACTGGGACTATGTTGGCCAACCACTCAGGGTAGTTTGTAACTACCAGGAAGCCTGCGCTGATCTGCTTCTCAACTTCTTCCTTGACCTTCTGTGACCATTCGGGCCTCATCTGTCTCAGTTTCTGCTTCACTGGTCTGACGTCGGGGTTCAAGGGCAGTCTGTGTACCACCAATGCTGGGTCTAGGCCTGGCATGTCAGCATATGACCAGGCAAAGATATCACTGTAGCTTCTCAGGAAACTGATCATGTCTGCTCTCCGCTGAAGGTTCATGCTAGTGCCGATTCTGACTAGTCGGGGGTTCCCTGTGGATCCCAGATTGACTGTTTCAGTGTCCTCCCTATTAGATTGTAAAAGTCCTTCACTGTGCTCAAGGAGGTCCAGAATTTCCTGAGGCGAATCCTCTTCCTGTTCTGAGTCATCCTCTGCTTCAGAGAGTTCAAGGAGGGTTTGAGGGGTAGCCCTGTCAGAGGTAATTTCCTGGCAAACCAATTAGCTTCAGTTTAGCATGCTTTGATGATGATGATTTGTTGACTTCAGGACACTAGGCCATCCAGGGGAAGAGTCCGTGTGATTTCATCATCAGCCGTTATGAAATATGTTGTTTTTTTTTTTTTTTTAAAACATGATTTTTAAGTCAAAACAATCTGATTAGCAAAACGATTTGTTACAAAAAGACTCAAACAAAAAGAGGCCGACAGTGGCCTGACTTTTGGTTTTTACAAACGGGAGCGAAAGAGAAGTAGATAGAGGAGAAGGGTAATGCTGGTTCACTGCTGTCTCAGACCAACCTGTCCTACACTATGCTTGCCCTGGCCCTGGCTCGCCTCGATGGTGAGAGCCTCAGTCCACCAATGGATTAGTGGCTAGCGACTGGATGACGCTTCGGCGCTGTTGGAGAGGGTGCAGACCTGCTCTCCCGCTGGATATTCTTCTTCGGTAGCATCTTCAACAGTTAGCTCGTCGAACATCTGGGCCATGGCGAACACTTCGGGTTCTGGAATCCCTGAAGACTCATCACTGGGCTGGGGTGTTAAGGCAACGGGGGCAGTAGAGGTTTCCGGGTAGGTCTCATAGATTCCCATGGGGAAAGTTATAGAGATGTGTGGTCGGGGTTCAGGTTTCGCTGTCTGTCCACTCTTCCTAGTCAGCTTAGAAAGGTAGTCCTCGTATCTGGTCTTGTATCCCAAACCAAAGGGAGGTGTGTAACGAGGAGGCGTGTATCTTTTCTTCATGCCTTGATTCCTGGCACCGAGACCACTTTTGGGCTGATAGTTCATTCTGGCCATCATTTTGACAAACGGTGGCACTGCTTGCTTGCCTTGCTGTTCTACTTAGGTGATAGAACTGACCTGCTCAAATTGGAATGTAATGAAGGCAGTGCCTTGCCCCAACTCTTGGACGTCCCCAAAGGAATTTGCCAACTCTTTAGACGGAATGACAATCAGACGGTCATCCAGGATGAACTTGATTGTTTAATGCAAAGAGGAGGGAATAGCCCCGGCCGCATGGATCAATGGCCTCTCTAGGAGCAGAGTGAAAGAGGCTGGCACGTTCACCACCTAAAAGTTTGTTGAGAACTGAGCAGGTCTGCCCCCGATGGTTAGGTCGATGTGCCCCAGGTTTTGCCTGGTGGTATTATCAAAGGCCCTGATGGTCATAGGTCTCTTCTTCACTTGACTGAGGTCCAAGCCCAGTTTTTACAGTGTGGAGAGTGTGTAGACGTTCAGGCCGCAGCCATTATCGATGAGCACCGGTCCATACAGATTTCGGTCCATGCACTGCACTGTAATGTACAAAGCCAGGGTATAGTCCTTGTCGCTGTCTGGTATCTCCTCTTCTGTGAAGGAGATGGCTTTGGGTTCAAGGATTTGCCCTACCATTTGCCCCAGTTTCTCAGGTGTTATGCTTGGCGTTATATGGGCATTACCAAATACTTCGAGCAGTTGCTTCCTGTGATGCTCTGAAGTGAGAAGAAGACCCAAGATAGATATTTGTGCTGGGACCTTGCTCAATTATTGAGTGATACTGAATTCCTCTGCTTTTTCTAGGATTTTCAATAAAACTACTGAATCTGTTGCTTCCTTCTATGGGTCTGATACCCCCGCTTTCTCTTTCTCTGCATTCTTCACCTTTGCCTACTCTGTTGCAGGAGGTTGATATACCCGGCCAGATCGGGTTAGGTAGGCTATGCTTTCGCTTTCAAGGACGAGAGGGCGAAGAGCGGGTACTCGGTTGAGGTTAAAAGGAGGTTCTGGGATATAGGGGATCCGGACAGGGCTTGAAGAGGTTGAGGCTTGAGCTGGAGCTGTTGGCCAATTTGCGGGGCAAGGAATTGTGTAGATGATCTGCTCGGGGTAGGTATCTGGGTTGGAGACTAAACAGTCTATATGCTTGATTGGGGGAAGGGGATTATGGCGGGTGATCAGTAAGAGGACCTGAAGATGCCGTCACTCACTGCGGGTGTGCTGGGTCCTAGCTGCCCTGCCTCAGGCACTTCCCACTGGATAAAATTGATTTGATTGTTATGTGGGGGTAGTGGCACCTAATTGATGCTGGTGTTGCTGGTAGCCAGCTCAACCCTTCCCTCATCCAAGAGATCTTGGATTGCACACTTCAAGCCTATGCAATAATCTGTGGCATGGCCTGGGCCTCTGTGAAAGGCGCAGTGATGATCAACATTATAGTTCTTGTCTTGCTTGTCTGGAGGTAGAAGAGGTGTAGGACCTCTCAACTTGAGAAGGCCCTGCTTGGTGAGGAATTCCAATAACTGGCTGAGAGTATATGGAAGAGGGGTAAAGTTTCTGGGAGGACGATTTTGCCCTTGGACTGGTCGGGCTGACCGGGTATTCCTGCTAACTGACTGCTGCTGAGCTACTGGAGCTGGTAATCTGATGAGTACCGTGACTTTGGAGGGATCAAGTCCTAGACTGGAATGAATGGCCCCACTCTTGATAGCAGTCTCGATACGAGCACCTGTCCTGATGATAGTGCTGAAGTCCACTACCGGTAAGGTCACCATGAGTGTAGAGTGGGGCTGCTTCAGGGTGCCTATGAACATGCTTGCCAATTCCTCCTTAGGGAGAGGAGTTGGGATCTTTGCTGCCATTTCCCTCCAACGGGTGGCGTACTCCAGAAATGACTCGTTGTTGCGCTGGCTTAGCTGTTCGAGCTGGCTCCTCTGAGGGTGGAGCTCCTGGTTGAAGGAGTACTGCTCTATGAAGCTATCCATGGCATCCTGTCAGGTCTTGACTTTCTGTTTGTCCATCGACATCCACCATGTAAGGGCTGCCCCCTTCAGACTCTTCTGGAAGTACTGGATGAACAAGGGCTAGTTTTTATTATGTTGGAGCATGTCCCCCAAGTATAACTGCAAGTGTTGTTTTGGACAGCCCGAGCCATCATATTTATCCAAGTCTGGGACCTTGAAACCTACGGGAACAGCATCTCCTGATGAAAAGATTAAGTCTTCCAGTGATAGACTTGTATTGGTAGATGTAACTTTCATTCTTCTCATCTCCTCTTTCATCTGCTTGATCTCGTCTTGTAAGGAAGGGGTTGGATCTAAGGATGACGGTTGGTCCTGGTGGACGTGTGAGATCTTTGGCTGCTCTTCGTACTAGTCATACTCCTCTCCTCCGCCTGTTGCGGGTGTGGGATTAGGTATGATGAAGGGAGAATGGCGAGGCTCAGGTGTAGGTCGCTCGGCTGGTTCTTCGGTTGGGATCCGGGTGGAGGGTTCTTCGGTCCACTGGTGCTGATCTGCAGGTTTTGCTATCGATCCTGTACTGCTTTCCGATTGTACTATGTAGGAGCTGTTCTCTGATCGGACTGTCCCAGGGAGTACCTCTGTGATTGGTATTTCCATCAAGACTGCGTCGGCAGATGCTGCTTCTGCGAGAATCGCTGTCAGAGAACGAGTCATAGGTCGGCTCATGCAACTGAAAAGAATGCAATGGCTAATAATTGATTATACATAAGGGCAAAAGGCAGATGCTAGAAAAAGATTTTCATTGATGCATGAAGAGTGTAGTGAGTACATGCATAGTGTGACTCAAAGAAGAGGAAAAGACTCGATCCTAGGCAGGGCCTTCGGGGATCGCAAAGTCAAGAGGACGAAGCATGCCCTCAAGATCCATGATCTGTTGCTGGAGGGATGCGACTTCAACCTCTATGCGCGTGAGGGTTTCGGTAGCGTTGAATATGTGGTATCCAAATTGTTGGATACAAGAGGTCATCTCCGCATTTGCACTATCAAGCTGTTCTTGGTGGAAGTGAAGCTAGGCCCGGACAAGCGATCGGCACCTTGGGAACACCAGCTGAGACATGACTATCAGTGCAAGGGCATTGAGACCGGGAAGTTCTGCTGAAATGGAGTCAGGGTTCCATTTGCGCTTGTACTTCTTTTCGAGAAAAGACACGGACATTCGATCAAAAGAGCCATTAGGACCGGGTTGCAAGCAGGCAGGCTTGATATGAAAGAACCTGAATAAGTCTGCTTGGTATGTTGTCTTGTAGCACGGTACTATAGCTTCGCCGTCCATGTTTAACCCCAGAATGCGCTGAATCTCTTCCAGTGTTGGGCAGAGCTCGTTCTTACCAAAACGAAATACCATGTGAGATGGGCTCCAGCACTGGATAGCAGCGTTCATAAGGCGCGAGTCTAGGTTAACCACAGATAGGTCCAGGATATTTTCGATTTTGTAGTACTGAGCCCAAATGAGGCACTGACTCGAGGTGAAAGCCCCAATTGAAGCCTGGAGGTTGTTATCACATGCCCCCTGAGAAGTTAGATGCACGGGCCGTGACTGTCGGCCCATTGACTGAGTTACCCCTGAAGGACCTGCCATCTATCTAGATAATGATACAGACTCTGTGAGTGCACTGTGCATGCAGATGGGATGCAAAATGATGATGCTGATTTTGTTTGGGTTTGACATGGCATACGTGATCTGATAGGGCAGACAGACGGAGGTCCGACGTGCTTTAGCCCAGGTTGTTAGAAACCGAGGGACCTATCAGGTCAAGGTTGGGTGGGCCTAGTGAAGGCCTGTCTGCCTGGGATTTGGACCCCATATGCTATATCAGGAAGCAAGGTTGGATGTAGTTTATTACAAGCACAGGTTTGGCTCATTACATGCCCCTAAGTGGGTGGTTATCCGGGTAGAATGTGTTCGGGTAGTCAACCATGATTGAGGATAGGTATAGGGTGTAAGCAGGTTAGGGTTTGTAGTAGCCCTTCCAGAATGGACTGCTTGTAGACTATACCGAAGCCTAGACTACATGTATGAATGCTGGTTTGATGCAAGGGTATTCCTAGTAGGATGGGGGGATCACTTAACATCATATATGCGACTTCCCTGGTATAGAACATACTTGAGAAGGGACGATTGGTGTAAGCGGGAGCATTTAGAATCCTTCCCTGAGGGATATCACCTAACAGGAGTAACTCCGTGGACCTCCAAGACGTTTAAGTCACTGACACTGAGGATGATCATCCAGTAACCGTTAACGTAATAAGTCTGTCTACTGGGTTGAATGAGATTAATTACACTACTATGACATGTATGGATGCACAGTACACAATTAATCAAGAGATGTAAAATGATTAGTGTTTAGTTAAACGCATAGGCATTTTATACAAGCTTAAGGTTTAGTTGGCTCAAACCCGGGTTCCTGGTTGAACCCTAAAGATGTTTAGAAACATATCCCCAGCAGAGTCGTCAGAGCTGTGAACGTGGGATTTTACTCCCTAAATTTGTTTGTGGCTCACGGGTTTTTGAGAGTCGCCACCTATTCATTCAGAAGGGATAAGTCTGTCCTGACCCAAAACCCACCCTAGGAGTTAGAGTGAATCGTGGACGACTAAATCATGACTTACATGACTTGCTTGACAAACCACCTGCAAAACACCCACAGAGCATATACAATAGAGGATAACAGCGGAAGCATAACTATAAGACACAGCGGAAGTCTAACAAACCTCTAAGCATATACACATGGTCCAAGTTTTAATACAAAGAAATCAAAACAAAGAAAGTGCGGACATGCCCGCCAAAATACATGGATATAATCACTCATGCTCACCCACAGCTAATCCACTTAGAATCTAACACAACCTACTGATAACCCTCTACAGGTGGTTCCTCCAAAGGCTCCTCGACGTACTCCTCCTCCACCCATGGACCAGGAGCACAAACATCAAATGGAGCAGCAGCTCCCTCAGAACCTGCCGACATAAGAAGTACGGCTGAGCATGGAATACTCAGCGGGTACTAAATAATAACCAACAGTTATAGCAAGAGATAGCAATGCATACCCAGGAAACAATATAGATATATATGAATCAGGAACAGTTAATATCATACAAAGAAATAAGGAAATTCATAATCATGCTTGCAGTTCATGAAAAGCCGATAAAATCCTTGAAAAACGCCATGCACTTGACTTGACTTAAAATACCATTCGCGTAATTGGGAACTTATTTACCGTGTCATGCTTGCTTATTCGGAATTTAAACATGTTCACATGCCTAGTTGCCGTTCATAGCCCATCGCAACTAGTATCCTATATGATGAATGATATGCCTAGTTGCCGTTCATAGTCCGTCGCAACTAGTATCCTATATGCTGAATGATATGCCTAGTTGCCGTTCATAGTCCGTCGCAACTAGCATCCATGCGAAATGTGTATGCCTAGTTGCCGTTCAAAGTCCGTCGCAACTAGCATCCATGCGAAATGTGTATGCCTAGTTGCCGTTCATAGCTCGTCGCAACTAGCATCCATGCGTGTCATGCCATGCCTTGAGTGTCATGAGATGCTATGCCATGCGTGTAATGCGATGCCATGCCATGCGTGTAATGCGATGGGATGAGAGACCCTTCCCTATACAATGCATGATCATCTTGTCCTTGCCAAAAGCGAAGTGAAACATATCGTAGGATATGCCGCACCTCTACATCTCGTCCTTGAAAACATCGGTAGATCACATCGTTTCATGCCGTGCTCGTGTAATCGTGTACACACTTGCGATGGAAATTAAATATGACATTTTGGAGAATTCACAAAACATTGCACATTACCATATATACAAGTAATCAATTAAAAAATTTAGGGAAAGCGCAAAAACACACTATCATAACCTTAGCAATTTTCATAAATGTTTAAGCATGCATTTTCTTTATTTATTATTCTTTTCATTCATCTTGGCATTTCATCAAACATGGTGTGTTCATTATTGATTTACCCTACAACATGCTTTCTAGATGGATTTTACTCCAATCATGAATGTATGTTCATTATTGGAACAATGCCCTCCCCATTTTAATCATCACAACACAACCATTGGCATCCAATTGCCCATTCCATCTCGATTCACCATTCACAACCATCCATCTCATAGCACATGTGTAAATAAAGGAAAACAAAGGGAATTAAAGGGAAAAGAGGAACTATAACTAGGAGGGTAGCAAGAAGTACCAACCTTGAACAATGAGGGGAGAAACCCCTTTCCAAAACGACCGTGTAGCTGCTTGCCCTAGCTTGGAGAACGCTCTCCACGAGTGTTTGAGCCGTGATCTTGGAGAAGAGCCGAGCTTGAAGTAATCTAGGGTCTCAAAACTCCTTTGATTTCTCTTCCAAAGACAAGCCCTAGGTTGGAATCGCCTTCTCCCATTTCTCCTATTCTCTCAAACTCTCTAAGTGTCGAATGATGCCCTAAAGGCTCGGGCAAGACTCTTAAGGTAAGAGTAAACCGACCAAAAGACCATAATACCCTTACTGAAATTTATGCAAAAACGCGAGTACCGAGCGATCGGTGTTAATGACCGATCGATCGGTTGCCTACCGATTGATCAGTTTCATAACCGAGCGATCGGGTAAAATTTCACTCTCTGGAAAATTTTCCCATACAAAAATCTTGACCAGTCGATAGCCTCCGAGCGATCGGTTTTGGACCGATCGATCGCTCCATGGACCGAGCGATCGGTGGTCTGCAGGTCCAAACTATTTTGGCCATAACTTTTGACTCGTTCATCCGATTTTGACGATTCAACTTGCGTTGGGTTCGTACTTCGAAAACGAACATTTCTAATATTTTGGAATTTCCAATTTCTTCCTTATTTATTAATTATACCTCTTTAAATGAAAAATGGCAACGAAAGTGTCATGCATTAAATGTGAAAAATTCTGGGGCTCTACAAAGTCCCCCGAAGTTTTAGATAAGGTCTTGGTCCACGAGAGAGATCGGGGTAAGGGGTTCGGTTAAGTCCGGGGAAGGTGTTAGGCACCCGAGGCTTCCATTTTACAACGGTTCCGTACTTCCCGGGTTTAAGCCAATTAAAGTTAATCTTGTTTAAAATGCCAAAATGTTTTAAATGAACACTAATCTAAGAAGGGAAAAGCTAACTGGGGTCGGGCCCGTGTTGGGCTACCTACGTACTCACAGGTTGAGATCAGATCGAGGGTAGTTCTGGCACGTGAGCCTGTGCCGAGGCTAGGGGCGTGTGTGTGTGCACCAAGGGTGGCTAACATGGACTAGTCCGGTAGACTAGGGTGGGTTGACCGAGGATGGTTAAGTGCATAGTATGAAGCCCGGTAGGCTTATGGGGTAGTCCGGTACACTAGGGAGGAATCCGGCCTGAGTTAGGATTGCTAACCGGGGTTAGGCCGAACTAACTGCAGTTAGGGTTGCTAACCACAGTAAAGGGTAAGTGAGTTGTAGCCCGGTAGGCTAAGGCAGAGGCCGGTAGGTTGAGGTAAGTCCGGTAGACTTGGTTTTTAGGCCCGATAGGCCGTAAACCGAAACTAACTACGATTAGGGTTGCTAATCATAGTTAAGGGAGGTCGAACTGTGGTTAGGGTTGCTAACCAGGGTTAGGGAGAGGGCCAAAGTCAGGATTATGGTCCGAGGATATATTTAGGAATGTCCGTTTAATTTCCCAAAGTTTGTAGGGTTAAGGGATGCTTAACTGCGGTTAAATGTTAACCAGAGGGGGATTTAACCACTGTTAAGGGTCTGGTATAGTCCAAGGTGGGCCCAGGGGGCTAGGAAGGGCCTAAAGTGGCCTCCTACCAGGCCTAGGCCCCTACAAAAGCCCAAAACAAAAAACACAGTTAATATCGGTAATGGAATTACCGCCACTAATGACAGTGTTTTCGCCTCTGTTATCTAGGGTTAGACTGTAACCCAAGGTGAACCAAAGGTGGGCGAGTGTAGAGGGGACTCCTGGGAACCTACTGAGATTGGTGTGGGCCCCAGGGGTGGGCCCCACAAAGCTGCAAAGGTGCTGTACCTGAAACAGCAAACTGGCGGTAGATGGATTACCGACCTGCTGAAACCAAGCAAAACACAGACCGTCGGGAAAAGATTCACCGACATTCTCGAAACAGGTTTGTTTGGGAATGGTGGTACTAAGAGTACTACCATTCTGGGTATTTCTGAAAACTAGATCTGTAGCTCCTGGGGCTGTGCACAGAGATTACCAGGGGTTTCCTCATGATGTGAGGGACCCCCAGAGGGTCTGTAATGGTTTGCCAAGCCTTGAGGAGGTGCTCTACCCGTAGTGGAGGGTTCATTACACCTATTAATAAGATGAATGAATGCCCTTGTATTGGGTTTGGAATTGAAAAAAAAACAATAAACATAATAGTAGTCCCCTGGAGATGACCAGGGGCTCATAAGATGAGTAGAGCAGAAGTAAAAGTGGGTAGGGGATGTCCCTACCCTATACTCTGTTTTCTACCAAAATGGAAGAGGCCTGTGCACGATGGTGACACACTCCGGCGGTGCTGCAGATGCTGGGGAATCTTGAGGCAGGCTCCAGGGAGGCCTGGGATCACGACCAGAAGGTTGAAGAGGGGGTGAGCCTAGGAGCTTGGGAACAGAGGTTCACCTTTGGAAAGTTGCAGCCCGTTTGCACTGTGGGTGATGTTTGGATTTATAGGCAAGGACACTAGTGACCTAATGGGGTTTAAGGAGAAGGCTGAGATGGGTATTGGACCAAGGTAAGGTCGTGTGAGGGTTAAGAAGGGAGAGATCGAGGTGGAGGTAGAGCGTGCAGGGCGTATGCAGGCCTGAAACTCGGAACTTGCAGTTGTCGGTAGAAGTTTTACCGACAACACGAAGCCAGGGTAAAAATAAATGTCGATAGAACTTCTACCGACATTCTGAGATTGGTTTTTTAATTGGCTGGGCCCTGCACACTTGGGTTATAGGGGGTTGTCCTAGGGCATTTTTTGGGCTTTAAGGGGCCTAGATAATGGGGTAAGGCCTTATAGGCCATGGGTTTTGCTAGGGTCACCTACGGCTAAGGGTTTAGGACATGGTTTTGATTCCTAAGATTAACTAAGGGTTTAACTAGTGTTCACCTAGGGTTTAGTCCTAAGGGTATGATTGGAGAGGCTTACCTAGGTCGTGAGGGACTTGGTAGGGGAGGTAACCATAGTTAAGGGATTTTAACTACAGTTAGATGGTGTAGAGACCCCGAATCTTTTTCATGTTTTTACTTCATTGTATTAGGGGTATTATAGTCCTTATGATGTTTTGATGTTTATTGTATTATATATTTATTTGGTGTGGTGTGAACTAGGCTTAATCAAACTTGTAACAGAGGGATGTCATATCACACCCTAAACTTTAGGAAGCTCTAGTTTTGGCACCGTTTACTGGAATTGAGTGATTCTTGAACCATTAGAAAGGTGTTGGAATCCTCTTCGAAGTTCATGTTTAATGTTTTTCCTTATTTTGAGTTTAGGCCAAGTCAATGGTGGGTTTTATCTAATGGAATTGCAGATCAGTCAACTTTGGGGACAATTTAGTCCATTAATTATGTGGAATTTAGAAATTCTAAAATGCCAGAAATGTTCGTTTTCAAAAGACGAATCCAACGCAAGTTGAATCGTCAAAATCCGACGAACGAGTCAAAAGTTATGGCCAAAGCAGTAAAATGAGTCGAAATAGAGCACCGATCGCTCGGTCAGAAGCAGCGATCGATCGGTCCAAAACCGATCGATCGGTATCTATCGACTGGTTCAGAATTTTGTATGGGGAAAATTTCCAGAGAGTGCTTTTTTGACCAATCGCCCGGTCAAGAGCACCGATCGATCGGTTGAGAACCGATCGCTCGGTCTTTCGTGATTTTTTTACAAAATTTTAGTAAGGGCGTTTTGGTCTTTTTGTTCTCAGACCTTGGGGCTATAAATAGGGGGTCCTACTCGAAATATTAAAATACTCTACCTATTTCTAACCTAATTTGGCAAAAAGGGGGAGAAAACCTAGGGTTTGAGGGAGAGGGTTGCTTGGAGAAGAAGGAGGTTGCTAGAAGATTGAGAGGAAAGCTTGGAGATCGACCTCAAAGCTTCTCCAAATCTCCTCGGGAGCATTTTGAATCCAAGGGAAGGATTCCTAAGGTCGATATACTATCCTAATCAACTCTATTTTAATGTTTTGTGAATATTAATTTGATAGAAATTATAGAATAGAGATTAAATGCATTTTTCCCCAAATTTTCTATGAAGTAAGCTAATTATTGATGGAAATGTGGATGGAAATGTGGATTGGATGTGGATAGAATATATGGAGGATGGGAAATGTATGGAGGATGGGATTAATAGGTGGATGTGAATAGTGAATTGATTGTATGGATGAATTATGGTTTAATGAATGCTTGAAAATATAGAAGGGAAATGGATTCATATTATGCGTACACAAGGTGTTTGTGAAAATGCTTGAAAGGATAAATGCTATTATACTCTTATGAAATGGTGGTAAATTGATTATGAATTGCGATATGAATTATGATAAGATATGTATATGTGAATTATTTGTTAAGTATGTCTAATTATTTGCATGGAAATTGATAGTCGGGAATTCTCTAACTATTTGGTATGGGACAGTATAGTGGACTTTCCATGGTGGGAGATCGGAATCTAAGCAATTACCAACTCGAATGTTAATTTCGACACTTAAGCACATATGCACGTGTATGTTAAGATAAGAGTCTCACAAGTCACACATGTGGACCACAAGCATGAGCATGGCATACGTATGACATTCTGAATAAGCATAAGCATGGCATGGTCCGTATCCGCCAAGAACGGCATGTCAATTACATTTGATTCATAGGCATGGTCCGTATCCGCCAAGAACGGCATGTCAACCATTTGATTCATAGGCATGGTCCATCTCCACCAAGAACGGCATGTCAACCATTTGATTCTTAGACATGGTCCGTATCCGCCAAGAACGGCATGTCACATCATTGTATGATCTGAATAAGCGCATAAGCATAAGCATCTCACAAGCACGTGGTCTCATAAGCATAAGCAACTCATAAGTGTATTGTCTTCCAAGTCTAAGATTCTCACAAGTACATGAGTCAAGGTGATGATATGATGTATATGCGCACACGTTCTTCCGCACTCTGATTATGTTATTGGATATGTTTCTGACTAAGTGTAGGTATATTATTATTGTTGGTTGGATTTTATATACACTGAGTACCTTTGTACTCAGCCGGACTTTGTCTTCGCAGGTTTAGAGCAGGAGTACACGGCGGAGCCGTGGGTTGAGGAAACATACGCAGATGAAGGAGGTGAAGGTGAGCCTTCTGATGAGGGAGCCAGAGACTTGGGTGGCTACACCTTTTAGTTTTTATTTCATTTGATTGAGAGAGTTGTATTAGACTTGAGTAGATGTTGCTTAGTAGACTTTTATAGTTGTGTATCAAACTCTTTGGTTTTAGTGGGTTGTATTTGTTGACTATAGACTCGTGCTATTTAGTTGGTTACAGTTGATATATCGAAAATTTTACTATCCTCATTTTTGGAGACTCGTGTTAGTGTGCCTTGCATGTCATGGATTTTAAGCAGGTTTAAGTAATGTGGCGATCCCAAAGTCCTATTTTAGCCTTGTAGGATTTTGGGGTTGTTACAGATGGGGTTTAAAAATTAGGTACTGACAATGGTCTAGGCAAAAATTAGGGTATTAAAATACCCGCTAAGTTGAAAATCCGAAAGGACGGCTTAGGCAAAAGTTAGGGTAATATGGCTTGCTAAGTTGGAAATCTGAAAGGATGATTTAGAAAAAAAAATGAGTCAAAACAAAAGGGCCGCTAGACCAAAACTTCAAGAAGAAGGTCTAGGAAAAAATTAGGGCAACAAAAAGCTCACTAAACTAAGATTTGCCATTTCTCGAAGACTTGCCCCTAAATTACAAGTCTAAAACCTTCCTAGGTACAAACGAAAAATACCTACTTGTTCTCAAATTACAGGTACAAACCTTCCTAGATATGAACGGAAACTATCTACTTGTAAATTACGAGTCTAAAAAGGGGGAGGAGTACAAGTTAAAAAATAAAATAAAGTCTTTTATTCATAGATAACAAAATGAGGGAACTCCACATAAATTGGAGAACTCACTCGAGATAAACAAGCAGTATCTTGAGAATATGTTGTCAGCTCCAACAAGCTACTAGATTTGGCAAATACGACCTTGAATATAAGGTTGGAGGTCCTGGCACCGTATTGGTGGATGCTATTTAGAATAGGACTCCTTCCTCGACTGACGTCTTCACCATCATCTTTGGTGCTGATCCATCTTCAGGAGAGGACTCTAGCCCATCAATAGCAGCAGAGGTGACGTCTGGAAGCAGAGCCAGGAATTGTCTCTCAGTGTTGTTAGTCACGGTAAGTTACAAAGCTGAATAAGCAATACCTTGAAAAGTAGGCCCCTCAACATCAGTGAGGTGGCTGTTCAACAGCATCAAGCAACCCAAGCTAGCTTCATGAAGATCGATGGATAGTATGCAACGTATGCCCTTCAGCGCATGCTCAAGCTCACCGTCAAGAATATCTAAACTTTTAACAGGTTCCAAGATATCAAGTTTTTCCTTATGACATTCTATCATTAAAATAATGATAATGTTGTAAGAGAACATTAAAGCATCATTCGTTGCTATCTGCTTTCCCAAGTCACACAACTCGACAATTTCAGTCTTATCAATGATAAGTTTTCTTGTAGTCTTCAAATAATGAATGAAGGCAAACTCGGCTATGTTGATCTTCAACTGGTCATGGGCATTCCATCTCAAAGCATGTTGTGATGAACGATTCATTCTGCACAAGAAAGAAAGCATGAAGTTAGTAAGGGTACATATATATAGATCATTTTCCGATAAAAAAACTATCACCACATTTCATGGATAAACTTATTTGGACTTAACCAAAATTGGAAAAGTCCAAGTCTGTGGACAAACTTTTGGACTTAACCAAAATTTGGAAAAATTCAAGTCTACGGAAAAAATGTCCGCAGGCAATAATTAATGCCCACATGTATTGCACCCGCGGACATTAAATTAAAATCCGCAGAAAAAAGTCCATGGACTAGATTAGTCCGCAAACAAGTCTGGGAATAGAAGGTTATCTTTTAGATGACCTTCGGATTTTACTCATCGGAAAACCTTAGAACTTCGGTAAATGTCACCGGAAACTTATCAGAATGTTTATAAAGACATTCCGAAGCTTTTGGATGAGGAAAATCTTCATCCCCTTCTTCTAAAAAGCCAAGAAACCCAAGAAACCCAAGAAAGGGTTTCTTCTTTGAAAAAACGAGATCGAACATACCTTAAAAAGGGATGATCGAATCAGACAAGAAATAGAATTCTTCTCTGAAAAGAACTTTGGAAGAAAATAGCCAGAGTTTTGGAGAAGGAGAAGGCAAAATGCCTTCTCCAAAGACTAAGGGTCCTTTATATAGAGGACTCCTTGTTGGATCCAGGCCATCCATTTCAAAGATTTCTCCAGCCACTCTTGCATGGGCGGTTGGAGTCCCTTATAATGGGGACTCCTCGAAACCAGGAGGGTTTCTCAAAACCCACTACCATGTGGTGGGTGATCCGTTAAGGTACAGCCCGCGGAGTAGGGAGACAATAAGCCTGTCACGCCCCAAAATACCCCCTAGGAGTTTAGGGATATTTTAGATGTGACACTTCGTACCTGCCAAACCATCCTGTAATGCACAAGATAAACACAGTACTAAACAATGATAATTAGAGCGCGGAAGCTAAACATAATTTACGGGAACGAAAACTAAATTTTTCTTTTCTTTATAATGATCCAAAATGTAGTATTCCAAGTTAACATAAATACAAAACACGCCTAAGTCTAAGGTGGACAGGCCCACCTATCAAAATATCAAAATACATAAGACCCAACACTTTCTCGATCAATAGTCACCCCCGTGGGGCCAATGGTCTAAGTCTCTCGCCTCCGCCTGAGGCTCAACTACTAGATCCTCATACGGTTCTTCCTCCCCGTAGTCCTCCTCTATCCAAGGACCCTGATCACATATGTCAAGAGGGGCTCGTGCACCTGCCGACATGAAAGTACGGCTGAGCTTGGAATACTCAGCGAGTACAAGCTACTAGCTAGCCATAACAATAATAACACACGTAATAGTCATACCATGCAAAGCAGTAATAGAAGCATCATGAACTAAACAGTATTTGACATGGTATAATACAATCATCTAAAAATGTGTGAATGAATGCAAAAACACCGATAAAACCCAAGCTTGAAACCCATGTCCTGTCTCGATATGCCTCGTAGAAATCATGTATGTGTGCATGCATGAATGCATGATCATCATCTTGTAAACTTTCATCTTGTAACTTGTGAGCCAGAGGCTAGCACCCGAATCTCCCTGGGCTGCCAACCTCCTTGATATGCAATGCACTTGTGAGCCAGAGGTTAGTACCCGAATGTCCCTGGGCTACCAACCTCCTTGATATGCAATGTTTGGTTTTCTTGTGAGCCAGAGGCTAGTACCCGAATCTCCCTGGGCTACCAACCTCCTTGACAATAGGTGATTTTTATTACTTGTTTAGTTTTCTTGTGAGCCAGAGGTTAGCACCCGAATCTCCCTGGGCTACCAACCTCCTTGACAATAGGTGATTTAGGGGTTATCTTGTGAGCCAGAGGCTAGTACCCGAATTCTCCCTGGGCTACCAACCTCCTTGACATGCAATATTTTCTTGTTGTTTATTATATGCACATGCTCTTGAAATCTCGGTTCATGCTATCATGCGTGCTCATGTGCGTGCCAATAATAACAATCGTGGGAATGCGCTTAACAAAAGAGATATGGCATTACAATTCAATTCATAATATTAGCATAGGTAACTTAAGTAATTCACATGACATTGGATCAATTCATCGTCTATAAGAACACATGCATAAAACCTATTTCCATTTTCTTCATCTAAGTCGTTTATTCATAGTTTAGGCATTTTGTCAAACACAACACATGCAATGTTTCTTAATAATTCATCTTGTTCTTTTTAGCGCATATTTTCCATCCAAACATCAAGGTAAGTTCCTTATTGGTAAAATACCCATCCACCATTTCCATCACACACATCACACAACATACATCTCGGCATCCAATCGCCACATCCAACATTCCATCCACACATCCACACCTTTTCCATTATCTTGTTTATATTTAATGGGGGATAACACATTTCATAAGGAGGACAACATAATATAAATAATCACATTTTTATATAGAAGACCTAGATTTTTGCTAGGGTAAGTTAGTAGGGTGTACTAACCTTAAATCAAGGCTTGATCTTGGTTGTAAACCTTGATTGGAGCTTCCACTTGAAAAGAGGAACCCTTTGCTTGAAGGAGACTTGTGTTGGGGAAGAAACCCCTTTCAAAAACGTGAGTGAGTGCTGCCCTAGCTTGGAGAATGCACCCCACCCGAGCTTGAGCCTTGAACTTGAAGCAATCCAAGTTGAGGATGATCTAGGGTTCTTAAACCCCATTTGATTTCTCCTCAAAAACAAAACCCTAGGTTAGAGTCTCTTCTCCTCTCTCAACTCTCAAAATCTCATAAGTATGGTAAATGAATCCCTAAGGCTCGTGCAAGCCTTAAGAAGAAAGGGTTTAACCCCCAAAAGATGAAAAAGCCCTTAATGAAATTTCTGCAAAAACGCGAAGACCGAGCGATCGGTGGTTATGACCGATCGATCGGTTGCCTACCGAGCGATCGGTTGATTGACCGAGATCTCAGTCAAAAATCAACTCTCTGGAAAATTTCCCCATACAAATTTTTCGACCAGTCGATAGCCTCCGATCGATCGGTTTTGGACCGATCGATCGCTCCATGGGCCGAGCGATCGGTGCTCTGCTGGTCCCGACTGTTTTGGCCATATCTTTTGACTCGTTCGTCCGATTTTGACGATTCAACTTGCGTTGGATTCGTCTCTCGAAAACGCACATTTCTGAAGTTTCAGAATTTCTGATTTCTCCCCTATTTATTAAGTAGACTACGTGGAAGGCCATTTAACTACGAAATACTTATTCATTTAAAGATGGAAAAGTCTGGGGTGCTACAAAGCCTCCTCATGCTCATTGCCATATGGCAAAATCTGAATGGTTGGACCATTCTCAGCCATTCAGATCCTGAGGGGCATTTATGGGCACTACAATCTCACTGCCCGTAAGGCAGGTGCATGGTGCACTTGCCTACACAAGATCACCACCCATTGAATGGGCGGTTAGGCTTCGCGTATGCTAAAGGCACGCGCACCAGCTGGCCAAGGGCTTGCTTACAGCCAGCCCACCTAACATTAAATTCTAGTTGTCGCAACCCAAAACCTACCCTAGGAGTTAGAGTGAACTTTGGACGACTAATCATGGCTTACATGACTTGCTTGACAAACCAACCTGAAAAAACCCACAGAGCATATACAATAGAGGATATAAACAGCGGAAACATACTCTAACATAGCACAGTGGAAGTCTAAACAAGCCTCTATGTATATACGAATCCAAGTTTACACAAATGGAATCCAAAAGAAAGTGCGGACAGACCCGCCAAAATACATGAATGTATAACTCTCATCTCACCCACAGCTAATCCACTCAGAATCTACACCCACCTAATGGTAACCCTCTACTAGAGGTTCCTCCAAAGGCTCCTCGACGTACTCCTCTTCCACCCATGGACCAGGAGCACAAACATCAAATGAAGCAGCAGCTCCCTCAGAACCAGCTGACATAAGAAGTACGGCTGAGCATGGAATACTCAGCGGGTACTAAATACTAACCAACAATTATAGCATAAAATGGCAATACATAAATCAGGAGCAATTCATATATGGTAGACGGAAACAATTCATATCATACAAGGAAGTAAAGCAATTTATAATCATGCTTGTATTTCGTAGAAAGCCGATACAACCTCTTGAAAACATCGTGCACTTGACTTGACTTAAAATATCTTTTCGTACTTGAAAGCTTGTCTTGTCTATCTTGCTTGATTCTTGTATGTCGTGTCATGTCATGCATGTCATGCGTGCTTGCTTGTGATCATGTAACTTGTGAGATACACTTGTAAGATGTACTTGTGAGATGCGCTTGTGAGATGCCTTGAGAGGGAAGGGAGACCCTTCTTTATGCAATGCACTTGTGAGGGAAGGGAGACCCTTCTTCATGATATGCATGTACTTGCGAGGTAAGGGAGGCCCTTCTTCATGATATGCACTTGTGAGTGAGGGGAGACCCCTCGTGGAATGTTGGTTCTTGTTTTCTTGTGAAAAGCGAGGTAAAACATATCGTAGGATATGTCCCACCTCTAACCATGTTCTTGAAAACCTCGATAAATCATGTCATGCATGCCGTGCTCGTGGGAACCGTGTACATACTTGCATTTAAATTTAAATATGACATTTGGGTAATTTCACAACACATATAATATCAATGATTGAGCAATGTAATATTCATATCATTTAGGGAAAGCAAGAAAACACACTATCATAGGCCCTAGCAACATTCAGAATTTATTAGGCATGCATTTCCTAATTTACAACTCATTTTATTCACCTTGGCATTTCATCAAACATGGTGTGTTCATTATTCATTATTCGTTTAAACCTAAATCATGCTTTTCTAGGTGAGTTTACTCACATCACACTTGTATGTTCATTATTAGTACAATGCCCTTTTCCATTCATTCATCACATCATCCACACGGCATCCATTCGCCAACATCCACCTCCATTCACCGTTCATAACCATCCATCTCATAGCACGTGTAAATGAAAGAAAATCAAGAGAGTAAAGGGAAAAGATGAACTATAACTAGGAGGGTAGTAAGAAGTACTGACCTTGATCAAGTGAGGAAGAAATCCCCTTCCAAAAATGACCGTGAGTTGCTGCCCTAGCTTGAGGAGATGCTCCTCACGAGCTCGTGCCTTGATCTTGAAGAAAAATGGGCTTGAGTTGAGTGTGGGTTCACAAACCCCTTGATTTCTCTCCAAAATGGAAACCCTAGGTTTAGGAATCGCCCTCTCCTCTCTTCTTATCTCCCAATCTCTCTAAGTGTCGAAATGAAGCCCTAAAGGCTCGGGTTAAACTCTTAAGGTAAGAGTGAACCGACCAAAAGACCATAATACCCTTACTGAACCTTTTGCAAAAACACGAGTGCTGAACACGTTGGGCTGTGAACAGTGCTGAACACGTTGTGCTGTGAACAGTGCTGAACACGTTGTGCTGTGAACAGTGCTGAACACGTTGTGCTATGAACAGTGTTGAACACGTTGTCCATTGTCTTATGTACAACGTGCCCGTTGTCACATTGTGTTGTGCATAGTGCTGAGCTCGTTGTCCGCTGTCTTATGTACAACGTGCCCGTTGTGTTGTGCATAGTGCTGTACAACGTACACGTTGTCTGTTGCACAACGGATGCACAACGTATACGTTATCAGAGTACATTGTCCATGCGTTGTCTGTGCCTTATCAGAGCATGTGCTCAGAGCTACGTCCTTAGCGCCTTCCGAGCTTCGTCCTTAGTGCATAACCGAGCTACGTCCTTAGTGCATAACCGAGCTACGATTGCCTACAGGTCCAGACTGTTTTGGCCATATCTTTTGACTCGTTCGTCCGATTTTGACGATTCAACTTGTGTTGGGTTCGTACTTCGAAAAGGAACATTTTTCACATTTCAGAATTTCCAATTTCCTCCTTATTTATTAATTATACCTCTTTAATGGCAAAATGGCAATGAAAGTGCCATGCATTAAATGTGAAAAGGTCCAGGGCTCTACATCGTCCCCCCTTACAAAAATTTCGTCATCGAAATTTGGACGAGACATGCATTACAGAATCAAACAAAATTACAAGCTACATAGACAAAACCTATACAAAATTCATTCAAACAATTCCGGGTACTTCGCTTTGACTTCGGCTTCACGCTCCCATGTAGCTTTTTCCCGAGCATGGTGTTGCCATTGCACAAGAACCAAAGGGATTGTCTTGTTGCGAAGCACCTGATCTCTTCGATCCAAAATCTGAACCGGCTTTTCAATCAAGGTGAGGTCCTCTCGAATCTCCAACGGTTCCAAGTCTATGACATGCGAAGGATCCGCAATGTACTTCCGAAGCATAGACACATGGAAGACGTTGTGAACTGCGGCCATCTGAGGTGGGAGAGCTACCCTGTAAGCAACCTCACCAACTCGTGTGAAAATCTCAAAAGGCCCAACATACCGAGGACTGAGCTTGCCTCGCTTTCCAAATCTCATGATCCCTTTGCTAGGAGATACTTTCACAAAAACTTGATCCCCTACTTGAAATTCCAAGTCCCTACGGCACGTGTCCGCATAACTTTTCTGGCGATCTTGAGCGGCTTTCAATCGATCCCGAATGATCTTAACTGTGCCTACAGTTTGCTCAATCAACTCCGGACCAAGTACTTTCCTTTCTCCTACCTCATCCTAATAGAGAGGAGACCTACAACTTCGCCCATACAAGGCCTCAAATGGTGCCATTTGGATACTCGCCTGATAGCTGTTATTATAGGCGAATTCAACCAAAGGCAAGTGCTCTTCCCAACTGCCTCTGAAATCCAACATACAAGCCCGAAGCATGTCTTCAATGACTTGGTTCACTCTCTCGGTTTGTCCATCCATCTGTGGATGAAAAGCGGTGCTGAAATCAAGTCGGGAACCCATAGCCTCCTGGAAGCTTTTCCAGAATCGTGATGTGAATCTTGGATCCCGATCTGACACAATACTAACGGGCACTCCATGCAACCTCACCACTTCCTTGATGTACAAAGCGGCTAACTGACTAGAGTTGAAAGTAGTTCGGTAAGGTAAGAAGTGCGCAGACTTCGTCAGACGGTCTACTACAACCCAAATTGCATCTGAGCCCTTTGCCGTCTTTGGCAAGCCAACTATGAAATCCATGGATATGTTCTCCCATTTCCACTCGGGAATCGGAAGGGACTGTAATAGACCTGCCGGCCGCATGTGCTCTGCCTTCACATGTTGGCACACTAAGCATCGTGCTACATATTCCGCAACCTCCCTCTTCATATTCCGCCACCAAAAGTGACTCTTGAGGTTCCGGTACATCTTTGTACCCCCTGGATGCACTGTGTACTTCGAATGGTGTGCTTCATCCAAAATCTCTCTTCGAAGATCTGCATTGGCTGGGACGCACAGCCTTCCCTTGAATGTGATAGCACCCTGACTAGTGAGAGAGAAGTCCTCACTACCCTTAGCAACTTCCTTGTCCCGATAAGCCAACAATTCAGCATCCGTGGCTTGGTATTCTTGGATCAAATCTATAATATATGGCCGAACCGTGACATTTGCCAAGATAGGACTACGGACAGAGTTATTCACACTGATGTCCAGATTTGCCAAATCTTCTAGTAGTTTCCATTCTTGAACTAACATGTGTGCTAACAACCCCTGAGGTCTTCTACTCAAAGCATCACCCACTACATTTGCTTTACCTGGGTGGTATTGAATGGTACAATCATAGTCCTTCAGAAATTCCATCCAACGCCGTTGCCTTAGATTCAATTCCTTTGGGGAAAAGAGATACTTGAGGCTCTTGTGGTCCGTATACACATAGAATTCCACCCCGTATAAGTAATGTCGCCAGATCTTGAGTGCAAACACGACTGCGGCAAGCTCTAAGTCGTGCGTGGGGTAATTCTTCTCATGCTCCTTCAATTGCCTCGATGCATAGGCAATGACTTTCTTGTGCTGCATGAGTACACACCCAAGTCCAACGTGTGAGGCATCACTATACACCTCATACCCATAAGGTCCAGATGGCACAGTAAGGACCGGGGCTGTAGTAAGCCTCTTCTTCAGTTTCGTGAAACTGATCTCGCACTTATCACTCCATACAAACTTCGTATTCTTCCTTGTCAGGTAAGTAAGCAGTGCTGCAAGGCTAGAGAAACCCTCTACGAATCTCCTGTAGTAGCCTGCCAACCTAAGAAAGCTGCGTATCTCGGTAACACTCTTGGGCCTCGCCCAACTCATAACTGCTTCGATCTTCTTTGGATCTACAGAGATACCTTCTGCAGAAACAACGTGGCCTAGGAATGCCACCTCTTCTAACCAAAACTCGCACTTGCTAAGTTTGGCGTATAGCTTGTGCTCTCTTAGCATTTCCAAAGCAAGGCGTAGGTCGGGTGTGTGATCTTCCCGTGTCTGGGAATAGACCAAAATGTCATCAACAAATACAATCACGCACCTATCAAGATATGGCCGGAACACCCGGTTCATCAAATCCATAAAGGCTGCCGGCGCATTCGTGAGTCCAAAAGGCATCACCAAGAACTCGTAGTGTCCATACCGAGTCCTGGAAGCAGTTTTGGGGACATCTTCCCCCTTAATCTTGAACTGGTGATAACCCGATCGAAGGTCTATCTTCGAGAAAAATATCGCTCCCTTCAACTGATCGAACAAGTCATCAATCCTAGGCAAGGGATACCTATTCTTTATAGTGACTTTGTTCAATTGCCTGTAATCGACGCACATCCGCATCGAGCCATCTTTCTTCTTAACAAACAACACCGGGGCACCCCACGGTGAGACACTTGGTCGAATGAAACCAAGGCCTTGTAATTCCTCCAACTGAGTCTTCAACTCCTTGAGTTCTACTGGGGCCATTCTATACGGAGCCCTGAAAATAGGAGCTGTGCTTGGTGCAAACTCGATCACAAACTCAATCTCCCTGTCTGGAGGCAATCCTGGCAACTCCTCTGGAAATACATCCAGGAACTCACTCACAACCGGAATAGTCGATGAGTCCTTTGCCTCGGGTTTAGCTAAGCTCAACGCCACAAAATGAGCAATATATCTACTTTTCAACCTGCGACAGTGGAATGGTTTTCCTTCTACTGGCTTGAAGAGTACCATTTTCTCAAAGCAAGCTACATGCCCATGATGTGCTGCTAACCAATCCATTCCCAATATAACATCAAAGTCTTGGAATCCAAGGACGATGAGATCAACCGCCAACTCGTGGCTTCCAACTTGGACCACACTATTTCTATACACTTTATCTGCCAATACTGTTTTGCCGAGAGGAGTCGAAATGGCTAACTCCGGTTCTAGCTGACTTGGCTCTACAGAAAAGCCTTCTGAAAAACTCGGCGAGACAAATGAATGAGTAGACCCGGTATCAATCAACACTCGAGCCAAATACTCATTGACTAGTAGGGTTCCTTGCACTACATCGTCAGATGCAAGTGCATCACCCTCTGTTAAGGCAAAAACTCGCCCCTGGTTCGCCTGGCGAGACTGAGGTGTAGACCGGGTAGTCTGAGATGACGCCTGATATGATCCTACTGGGCGTGCTGGTGGCCTAATCCCCTGAGACTGGCCTGGTAAATACCGACTGGGGCAATCCCTGATCATATGGCCCTGGCGACCACAATAAAAACATCCACCCGATGCTCTTCGGCAATCTCCTGCCGGGTGCCTTCGGTCGCATGACGTGCAGACCTCGTGTGTATAAGTCGGAGGTGGACCATACCTCATCGTCTGAGGTGCAACAGGCCGTGGGGCCGGAAGAGCCTGAGGTCGCGGTGCCTGAGGCACATACTGCCGTGAAGCCGGAGGCGCATAAGATGGCCTCATCGGTGGTGCTGGCCCCGCATACTGATAAGGGCCGGTACGAGCCCGCCTCTCTGGAGGTGCTGAACTACTAGCTTGGCCTCTCGCCAACTCCCTCTTCTTGGACACTGTCTCTGAATTGGCCTCGACCAATAAGGCCTTGTCTACTACCTCAGGGTAAGTAGCATGTCTGAAGACCGAAACCTTTTCCATGATAACATCTTTGAGCCCTTGCTCAAACCTTCTTGCCTTCATTGCCTCGGTGGCAACCATGTGAGTCGCGAAGCGTGATAGCTCCGAGAACTTGGCCTCGTATTGTGCCACCGACATCAAACCTTGCTCGAGGTTGATGAATTCTCTCTCTTTCTTTTCCCGTACTCCAATCGAAAAATACTTCTTGTAAAAAGCGTCTTTGAACTCATCCCAAGTCCAAGGTTGACCCTGTATGGTCAAATCTCGCGTCCTCAACGCGGACAACCACCAATGGTGGGCTTCGCCCTCTAGCATGAAAGCTGCCCATGCTACTCTATCCTCCTCTGTAGGCGAGAGGACCGTAAAGATCTTCTCCATCTGGAGGATCCATGCCTCCGCAGCAACAGGGTCCACACTCCCATGGAAGGGTGGAGGCCTCAATCTCCTGAATGCCTCAACTCTAGCGGTAGGATGTACTGGAGCTGCGGGCGGTGGACTAGGTGTCGCCGATGATGGTATAGCCTGCCGAGCCGCCAGTATGGCGAGTGTCTCAGCAATAGAGCCTAAGACCTGAGAGAGGTCCGGCTGCTCATCCTCATCCCGTGAAGAAGAGGAAGCTCTAGTATGTGGCCCACGACCCCGTGTGTTCTGTCTCATGACTAAAGTCCTGAGAATAATAACACCACATGAGTCTAACTTGAAACCACAGTTTATTTCAATGCCATTTCACAATAATTCAATTTGTATTAGTTGTATAATACTAATACACATCACATCAAGTCATCAGGGTATTCATCACATTATACTTATACTTTAGTGTTCTGGCGTACCTAGGACCGTACTTGGTTAAAGCAACCATTTTAGACTAAGACTAAAGTTTAGTCTTAAACTTGGAACCAGACTCGTTCCCGACTTACTTCCTTCCTAACTTGTTTCCTAACATATGCTCTTGTCAAGCCGTGGTATAAGATTCTAAGTGACCCTAGAGACCTAAAGCCTAAGCTTTGATACCACTTCTGTCCCGACCCAAAGTCCACCCTAGGAGTTAGAGTGAACTTTGGACGACTAATCATGGCTTACATGACTTGCTTGACAAACCAACCTGCAAAAACCCATAGAGCATATACAATAGAGGATATAAACAGCGGAAACATACTCTAACATAGCACAGCGGAAGTCTAAACAAGCCTCTATGTATATACGAATCCAAGTTTACACAAAAGGAATCCAAAAGAAAGTGCGGACAGACCCGCCAAAATACATGAATGTATAACTCTCATCTCACCCACAGCTAATCCACTCAGAATCTACACCCACCTAATGGTAACCCTCTACTGGAGGTTCCTCCAAAGGCTCCTCGACGTACTCCTCTTCAACCCATGGACCAGGAGCACAAACATCAAATGGAGCAGCAGCTCCCTCAGAACCTGCCGACATAAGAAGTACAGCTGAGCATGGAATACTCAGCGGGTACTAAATACTAACCAACAATTATAGCATAAAAATGGCAATACATAAATCAGGAGCAATTCATATATGGTAGACGGAAACAATTCATATCATACAAGGAAGTAAAGCAATTTATAATCATGCTTGTATTTCGTAGAAAGCCGATACAACCTCTTGAAAACATCCTGCACTTGACTTGACTTAAAATATCTTTTCGTACTTGAAAGCTTGTCTTGTCTATCTTGCTTGATTCTTGTATGTCGTGTCATGTCATGCATGTCATGCATGTCATGCGTGCTTGCTTGTGATCATGTAACTTGTGAGATACACTTGTAAGATGTACTTGTGAGATGCGCTTGTGAGATGCCTTGAGAGGGAAGGGAGACCCTTCTTTATGCAATGCACTTGCGAAGGAAGGGAGACCCTTCTTCATGATATGCATGTACTTGCGAGGGAATGGAGGCCCTTCTTCATGATATGCACTTGTGAGTGAGGGGAGACCCCTCGTGGAATGTTGGTTCTTGTTTTCTTGTGAAAAGCGAGGTAAAACATATCGTAGGATATGGCCCACCTCTAACCATGTTCTTGAAAACCTCGATAAATCATGTCATGCATGCCATGCTCGTGGGAACCGTGTACATACTTGCATTTAAATTTAAATATGACATTTGGGTAATTTCACAACACATATAATATCAATGATTGAGCAATGTAATATTCATATCATTTAGGGAAAGCAAGAAAACACACTATCATAGGCCCTAGCAACATTCGGAATTTATTAGGCATGCATTTCCTAATTTACAACTCATTTTATTCACCTTGGCATTTCATCAAACATGGTGTGTTCATTATTCATTATTCGTTTAAACCTAAATCATGCTTTTCTAGGTGAGTTTACTCACATCACACTTGTATGTTCATTATTAGTACAATGCCCTTTTCCATTCATTCATCACATCATCCACACGGCATCCATTCGCCAACATCCACCTCCATTCACCGTTCATAACCATCCATCTCATAGCACATGTGTAAATGAAAGACAATCAAGAGAGTAAAGGGAAAAGATGAACTATAACTAGGAGGGTAGTAAGAAGTACCGACCTTGATCAAGTGAGGAAGAAATCCCCTTCCAAAAACGACCGTGAGTTGCTGCCCTAGCTTGAGGAGATCCTCCTCACGAGCTCGTGCCTTGATCTTGAAGAAAAATGGGCTTGAGTTGAGTGTGGGTTCACAAACCCCTTGATTTCTCTCCAAAATGGAAACCCTAGGTTTAGGAATCGCCCTCTCCTCTCTTCTTATCTCCCAATCTCTCTAAGTGTCGAAATGAAGCCCTAAAGGCTCGGGTTAAACTCTTAAGGTAAGAGTGAACCGACCAAAAGACCATAATACCCTTACTGAACCTTCTGCAAAAACACAAGTGCTGAACACGTTGGGCTGTGAACAGTGCTGAACACATTGTGCTGTGAACAGTGCTGAACACGTTGTGCTGTGAACAGTGTTGAACACGTTGTCCGTTGTCTTATGTACAACGTGCCCGTTGTAATGTTGTGTTGTGCATAGTGCTGAGCTCGTTGTCCACTGTCTTATGTACAACGTGCCCGTTGTGACGTTGTGTTGTGCATAGTGCTGTACAACGTACACGTTGTCTGTTGCACAACGGATGCACAAAGTATACGTTATCAGAGTACGTTGTCCATGCATTGTCTGTGCCTTATCAGAGCACGTGCTCAGAGCTACGTCCTTAGCGCCTTCCGAGCTACATCCTTAGTGCATAACCGAGCTACGTCCTTAGTGCATAACCGAGCTACGATTGCCTGCAGGTCCAGACTATTTTCGCCATATCTTTTGACTCGTTCGTCCGATTTTGACGATTCAACTTGCGTTGGGTTCGTACTTCGAAAAGGAACATTTCTAATGGTTCAGAATTTCTAATTTCCTCCTTATTTATTAATTATACCTCTTTAATGGCAAAATGGCAACGAATGTGCCATGCATTAAATGTGAAAAGGTCCGGGGGTCTACACTAGTAGTAGGGCATTAATGCCCCACAGACATCATTTGTGTTAGTCTTGAAGGGACTGACAAGTGGATAGGGTTTGCCCTCACAAATAGACCCTTATTCAAACTTGTGGACAGACTCCACGAGTCCATCCGTGGGCCATTCAATGACTAGCCCAGTCCATAACCATAAAAGTCCATGGACCTAACCTAGACCAAGGGTTGGACCCATGGTCCCACCCTGTATTGGTCTGCGGACTGACTAAGGTCAAACCCTGGTCCGTAGTCCAAATATACTTGGACCTGACCTAGACCGCGGGTGAGACAATGGGTCTCACCTCTTTAATTGAGGACTAACCAAGGTCAGTCCTTTCCCAGATGACAGTCATTATTTGACCGGCATGTGGTAGGGAATCCTTAATAAAAAGGACTCTCTGTCAGCTTTAGGGGATCCCAAGATAGAGATCCTTTCTCTTTCTCTAATAAGAGAATCCCATATGGCACTCTATTCAAAAGTGGAAGTGATCTCTTCCCTTTTCTGGGAAGATAAGACTCATCCTCTTTTTGAGGGAAGTCTTATCTTTCTAGCTTTCCCAGAAAGGGAGATCAATTTGGAGTCCTTCAAAAAGGACTCTCCTCCATATGGTTTCTCTAAAATAAGAAAAACAACTGTCTTATACAGATAGCCCTCTCTAAGGAGAGTTGACCTCTTTTGATTTCCTAAAAAAGAGGAAGTCAAAGGGGAGTCCAAAGAGGACTGTCCAAAAGATATTAGTAGAGGATTTCTCATAAGAAATCTTCACGAAGGAAGAAAAACCCTCAAGAAGAAAACACTCCAAAGGCACAAAGCATACAGAGCAGAGCTTTCTTTGTAGGGACAACAACAACCAAGGAGGAAGAAGGAGGATCTCCCCTATATGGAGAATATTAGGTGAACCCTCAATAAGGCCACCTCTCTTTCTTTTTGATGTCAAAACCTCTATGAGGTATCTTGTAATGCCTACATGGGATCTGGGTAACCCCATTGAATAAATAAAATATTTTATTCAATATTTGTTCTTTTTAAAATCTTTCTTCTTAATCAGAGGTACTTCCCCAAATAGGGAAGGTAATCAAGAGTCTGAGTTTACTCATATTGGAAATACAGTCTCCCACACAAAATAATAAACTCCATACAACAATGGAGGAAGTTTGATAAGCAAAGACAAATTTTGCGCTTACAGCATGTACTCAAATTCCTGTCATTTTAGGTCAGCTATTCCTTGCTACCTCCAATGCTTTGATCAATTGCAGGAATGGTGTAATGAAACTCTCATTTGGCAATATGACTTTGGAATTAAATATTTTTAATATCTGCAAACAACCTGGGGATGATGAGGATGTGCATGGGGTATACTTGATTGAAACTCTTGTACAAGACCAATTTCTTCAATCTTCTTTTTCTGATCCTCTAGAAGCTTGTTTGACACATTTTAATGATTTTGATGTGGATATTTTAATTAATTCTGTAAACCTTTTGTTGCAATTTGTTCCAATGTTGGATACTAACAAGTGGAGATCACGTTTTGAGAAATTACCACGTCGTGATACCCTGCCCCTCCCATCAAGTATCCAAACACCAAAGCTTGAGTTGAAACCTTTGCCAGCTGATCTCAAATATGCATTCTTGGGCCAAGCAGAGACATTCTTAATGGTCATCTCTTCACAATTGAATGAGACTCAGGAAGAAAAATTAATTGATGTTCTTAAAAAACACAAAGGTGCAATAGGGTGGACCATAGCTAATATTAAGGGAATCAGTCCCTTAATTTGTACGCATAGGATATATTTGGAGGATAATACTAAACCCTCTAGAGAGATGCAGCATAGGCTAAATCCCAAAATGAAAGATGTGGTTAGAGCAGAGGTCCTAAAAGTTTTGGATGTAGAGATCATATACCCTATTTCTGATAGTCAGTGGGTAAGTCCTACCCAAGTGGTACCTAAGAAATCTGATATAACCTTAGTCAAAAATGATGATGATGAATTAATCCCAACTAAAGTCACAACTGGTTGGCGTGTGTGCATTGATTATAAGAAGTTGAACTCAGTAACTAGGAAAGACCATTTCCCTTTGCCCTTCATGGACCCAATTTTAGAAAGAGTAGCTACTCATAAATTTTACTATTTCCTAGATGGGAACTCCGGATATAATCAGATCGAAATTACACCTGAGGTGTAACACCCCGAAATACCCCCTAGGATTTTAGGGATATTTTAGGTGTCACACTACGTACCTATCAAACCATCTTGTAATGCATCAGATAAGATACAGTACTAACAACGATAATCAGAGCGCGGAAGCTAACATATATACGGAAGCGTAAACAAATTTTCATTTCTTCTGATGATCCAAAATAGTATTCCAAGTTAACATAAATACAAGACATGTCTAAGTCTAAGGTGGACAGGCCCACCTATCAAAATATCAAAATACACAAGACCCTCTCATACTCTCCCCTCAACAGTAGTCGAGGTATGGCCACGCATCGAGGTCTCGGTCCGCCTGAGACTGTAATGGAATAGCCGGCTCTCTCTCCTCTATATACTCTTCCTCGACCCAAGGCTTCGGGTCGAGGGCTGCCTCAGTATCTGCCGACATGAAAGTACGGCTGAGCATGGAATACTCAGCGAGTACAAGCTACTAGCAGACCATAACAATAATAAAACACACAATAGTAATATCATACAAGCAGAAATAGAAACATCACAAAAGAAACAGTATAAGGCATGATACAATACAAGCATCCTGACGTGCGCACATGAATGCGAAAACGCCGATAAAACTCATGCTTGAAAACCCCTATCATGTCCCGGTATACCTCGTAGAAATCATGTATGCGTGCATGCATGAATGCATGATCATCATCTTGTAAACCTCCATCTTGTAACTTGTGAGCCAGAGGCTAGCACCCGAATCTCCCTGGGCTGCCAACCTCCTTGATATGCAATGCACTTGTGAGCCAGAGGCTAGCACCCGAATGTCCCTGGGCTACCAACCTCCTTGTTATGAAATGCATGGTTTTCTTGTGAGCCAGAGGTTAGCACCCGAATCTCCCTGGGCTACCAACCTCCTTGATATGCAATGCATGGTTTTCTTGTGAGCCAGAGGTTAGCACCCGAATCTCCCTGGGCTACCAACCTCCTTGATATGCAATGCACTTGTGAGCCAGAGGCTAGCACCCGAATCTTCCCTGGGCTACCAACCTCCTTGATATGCAATATTTTCATGTTGTTTATTATATGCACATGCTCTTGAAACCTCGGTTCATGCTATCATGCGTGCTCGTGTACGTGTCCATAGTGACAATCATGATAATGGGAATAACCAAGATATGACATTACAATTCAATTCATGATATGAACATCGGTAACATAAGTAGTTTGCATAACATTTGATCAATTTATCATTTATAAGAACGCATGCATAAAACCCATTTCTATATTCTTCATTGAGATCATTTATTCATAGTTTAGGTATTTTGTCAAACACTTTCATACATTATCCCTTAATAGTTTATCTCCTTCTTTTTAATGCATATTTTTCATTCAATCACACAATGGTAAGTTTGTTATTTGTACTATGCCCATCCTCCATTTTCCAATCCACAACCCACACATCATACGTCACACATTCGGCATCCAATCGCCGTATCCAACCTCCATCCAAGCATCCCTACCCTTTCTTTATCTTGTTTATATTTATTATAGATGACACATTTTGCAAGGAATAAAACATGCTAACAGGAATCATATTTCATAAGGAAAACCTAGATTTTTGCTAGGGAAAGTCAGTAGGGTGTACTAACCTTAGATCAAGGCTTGATCCTTGGTAGAAACCTTGATTGAAGCTCCAACTTGAAAGAAGAACACCTTTGCTTGAAGGAGACTTGAGTTGGGGAAGAAACCCCTTTCAAAAACGTGCTTGGGTTGCTGCCCTAGCTTGGAGAACGCTCTCCACGAGTGCTTGAGCCGTGATCTTGGAGAAAAACCGGACTGGAAGTGATCTAGGGTCTCAAAACCCCTTTGATTCTTCTCCAAAAGCAAAACCCTAGGTTTAGGAATCGCCCTCTCCTCTCTTCTTATCTCCCAATCTCTCTAAGTGTCGAAATGAAGCCCTAAAGGCTCGGGTTAAACTCTTAAGGTAAGAGTGAACCGACCAAAAGACCATAATACCCTTACTGAAATTTCTGCAAAAACACGAGTGCTGAACACGTTGTGCTGTGAACAGTGCTGAACACGTTGTGCTGTGAACAGTGCTGAACACGTTGTGCTGTGAACAGTGCCGAACACGTTGTGCTGTGAACAGTGCCGAACACGTTGTGCTGTGAACAGTGCTGAACACGTTGTGCTGTGAACAGTGCTGAACACGTTGTGCTGTGAACAGTGCTGAACACGTTGTCCGTTGTCTTATGTACAACATGCCCGTCGTGAGCTGTACAACGTACACATTGTTTGCTGTACAACGTACCCGTTGTCTGTTGCACAACGGATGCACAACGTATACGTTATCAGAGCTAGAGCTGTACAACGTACACGTTGTTTGCTGTACAACGTACCCGTTGTCTGTTGCACAACGGATGCACAACGTATACGTTATCAGAGCTAGAGCTACGTTATCAGATCACGTTGTCTATGCGTTGTCTGTGCCTTATCAGAGCACGTTATCAGAGCTACGTCCTTAGTGCCTTCCGAGCTACGATTGCCTGCAGGTCCAGACTGTTTTGGCCATATCTTTTGACTCGTTCGTCCGATTTTGACGATTCAACTTGCGTTGGGTTCGTACTTTGAAAAGGAACATTTCTGACGTTTTGGAATTTCTAATTTCTTCCTTATTTATTAATTAGACTATGAGGAAGGCCAAGTAGCTACGAAAACGGTATTCATTAAGTATAGAAAAATCCGGGGTGCTATATGAGGACCAAGAAAAAACCACTTTACATGTCCATTCGGCACTTTTGCTTACCGAAGGATGCCATTTGGGTTGTGTAATACCCCTGCCACGTTCCAAAGATGCATGTTGAGTATATTTAGCGATATGGTAGAGTGTTTCCTTAAAGTATTTATGGATGATTTTCTGTGTTTGGTGATTCTTTTGATGATTGTCTGTGTAATTTAAAGAATGTTTTGATTGGATGTGAGGAGAAAAACCTCATTATGAATTGGGATAAGTGTCATTTTATGGTCTCTAAAGGGATCGTGCTTGGTTACATTGTCTCCTCCCAAGGAATCGAAGTGGATAGAGCCAAAATTGATTTGATAGCTAATGTTCCCACCCCAAAGACTATTAAAGACATTAGATCTTTTTTAGGTCATGCAGGATTTTACAGAAGGTTTTTTACAGACTTTAGTGCAATATCTAGACCATTGTGTATCCTTCTCTCAAAGGAAAACTCATTCGAGTGGACTAAAGCATGTCAGGAAGCTTTTGCAAAGTTGAAAGGCATGTTGACTTCTGCTCCTATTATGCAACCACCTGATTGGAGTTTACCCTTTGACATCATGTATGATGCTAGTGATTATGCGGTTGGAGCCGTGTTAGGGTAACACAAGGATAAGAAGTCGTGTGTCATTTACTATGCAAGTAGGACATTGAACAATGCTCAAATGAACTATTCTACTACAGAAAAAGAACTCCTAGCTATAGTCACTTGACAAGTTCCGATCTTACTTGATTGGATCCCGAATTATTATATTCACTGACCATGCAGCTTTAAAGTACCTTCTTTCTAAGAAGGATGCTAAACCAAGACTCCTTAGGTGGATCCTACTACTCCAGGAGTTTGACTTAGAAATTAAATATAAGAAAGGAGTAGAAAATGTAGTGGCTAATCATTTATCCCGTCTTGTGCTCTCTGATTCCTTGGAGACAATGCTGATCAAAGACACGTTTCCCAATTATCTTGGTTTGCAGATATTGCGAATTATCTTGTTACAGGTAACCTTCCTATTCATTGGAAACAACAAGATAGGAAGAAATCTTTGACCGAGGTACGTAGATTTTTCTGGGATGATCCTTATCTTTTTAAATATTGTTCTGATCAAATTATTAGGAGATGTGTGCTTGATTCTAAACACATGAATGTCATCTCCTTTTGTCACTCTGAAGCATATGGTGGTCATTTTTCAGCCAAGAAGACTACCGCAAAAATTTTGCAATGCGGTTTTTATTGGCCCACTCTTTTTAAGGACACTTATGAGTTTTGCAAAGCATGCGAGCGCTGCCAAAAATTAGGAGGAATCTCTCGTCGGAATATGATACCTCTCAACGCAATTTTGATTATTGAAATCTTTGACTGTTAGGGCATCGATTTCATGGGACCATTCCCTCCTTCTTTTGGGTATCTTTATATCTTAATAGCCGTTGATTATGTGTCAAAATGGATCGAGGATGTTCCAAGCAAAACCAATGACCACAAAATGATCTTACGATTTTTAAAAGAAAATGTTTTATCAAGGTTTGGAACACCTCTAGCCATTATTAGTGATGGGGGTATGCACTTCTGTAATCGGTATTTTGAGGCCTTGATGAAAAAATATGGGATAACACATAAAATTTCTACCCCCTTATCACAAACAAGTGGACAAGTGGAAATATCCAATCAGGAGATTAAAATTTTGTTATAAAAAATGGTAAATCCAAATCGTAAGGATTGGTCGTTACGACTAACCAACACGCTATGGGATTATCGTACAGGTTTCAAAAACCCGATTGGAATGTCTCCATATCGAATTTTCTTTGGAAGAGCTTGTCACTTGCCTGTTGAATTGGAACACAAGGCTTACTGGACGATAAAAGACACTCAATTTTGATTTGGAGAAAGCAGACTCGCTTCGCAAACTCCAACTGTATGAGTTGGAAGAAATCTGACATGATGCTTACGAGAATGCCAAAATTTACAAAGAAAGAATGAATGTTTTTCATGATAAACATATTCTTCAAAAATATTTTGAGCCTTCTCAAAAAGTTCTTTTGTATAATTCTCGTTTGTATATATTTCCTGGTAAACTTCGATCTCGTTAGACCAGTCCTTTCATTGTGAAAACTATCGATCCTTACGGAACTCTCGAGATTGAGAATCCTAAAAACAATAATGTTTTGAAAGTTAATGGTCAACGATTGAAACCGTTTTTGGATAATTTCACCCAGGATGCTGAGTCCACAACTCTGGAAGCTCTTGTTTATCCTGATTGATCACTTGGGAAGGATTTCTGTGTATACTATGCATTTTTGTTTGTTTTTACTTGCTTTATTTTCTCTTTTAGTTTGATTGATTAGTTCATATCTCAAAGATGTTTCATGCCCTCCATCTCTTTTTGACCTCTCAATGTTATATTTCATGTAAATCTCTATTTGAAACATTGAGGACAATGTTCAATTTAGGTTAGGGGTGTAGATTTGTGCTTTATTGCTGGGATAATCTTTCCTAATAGTATACCATTGCATTCCTCCTTTACAAGCTAATAGTAGACCATTGCATTCCTCCTTTACGAAAAAAAAATGTGTGTTTCTATCATGGCTACTTTCTATTTCTTCTTTGCCTTCCATCTAGTGAGCTATTGAATTTTGGATTATAAAGGCACACGGTGAAAATCTTTAAGAAGCTCAGTTCCAATTGTTTACAACAGAAAGCCTTTGTTACTAATTCTCAGATAGTGAATTTTATAAATTGCTGAAATTTTTGAACTTTCACTACACATTGAAAGTATGCCTCTTTTTAATTTTAGAAACACAGTTCTTGGGAGGCATACATCGAATCCCAAGATCTGACTAAGATTCTAATTGATTTTATTCAATGAAGGTTAGAATAACATTCACCTTTGCGACTTTGAAATTGTTACGTCAAATCTACATAAGAATAGTACTCGCAAAACTTCACAAGTGTCAAGTCTCCTGTCGATTCATACGAACCTTCTTTTTCCTTTAAAGCTTTCTCTAATGGAAGCTAATGGCCCTTCCAAATTCCCAGCTCTAGGAATCTTGAATAAAAGATCCAATCTTTATTATCAGGAACCTTTCTTGATGATCAAGATCCTTGATCTTCTTCTTCTTGATTATTAAAAACTTAGAACACACAAGAGAAGAAAGGGGAGAGGGGTGACCGTACACCACTAGAGAGAGGGGCTGGGCGTGAGATTTGAGGAGATGGGAGAGGTTTCCAAATCTAGAAATTCTGAAAAATTAAAGAATGCCCAAAGCCTTTGACGTCCAACCCTCTTTATAGGCTTTATTGGTTGCTTGCAACTAAAGTTTCCTAATCCTTATCCAATAAGGATTCCTCAATTAGTTTCCTATTTGGTTTCTCCATAATTAATTAGGAATAATCAAAAATAGAAACTAATCTCATCCATTAGTGTCCAACTAATCTTATCCTTATCCTAATCCAATTAGGATTCCTTGATTAGCAAGAAACTAATAGACTCCTTGTCCAACAAGGAATCTTTAATTAGTCACTAACTCTAACTAACTAACTAACCTTATCCAATAAGGATATTAGTTATTAGATACTAATTAAATAATAATAACAATTATTATTATTAATACCTCCATGAAGTGGGCGTCCCACCCTAGGTGGGTCCCACCCCACACGCCTAAAGGGTTTCCAAAACCCTCTTGGTCACTTGAATTATTCTTTTATAATAATTTCCAATGGGTCCTACCCATTTGGTTTCTCACATCCAATGTGATTCCACCTTTTAGAGCTTCACTATACCATATAGTGATTACTTACAGAAATTAATTAATTTAATTAATAATTAAATTAAATACTTTAAGAAGGTCCTTGTGTGTGGGATCTAAAGGGATCTCCTATTTCCGGTTGTGGGACCAACTACTCAACCTTTTGGTTAAAACATTGTTACTAGGAAACACCTTTCCTATACTCTATTAGGATTATAGAATTTTATCTATATTCCTGGACTTCCACCAATCACAATTAATGTCCATTAACACAATGTGATTAACCTCCAGAAATTAGAGAATTGCTTGTAAGTACCATCTCAGAATATATTTACAAATAAATCCTTCCACATTCCGATATCACTTGTAAGCTTCCGGGATTAGAACAATTCCACTGTCTTAGTCCCTAGCTTATGAATAGAACCCTTT
The DNA here is from genome assembly GCA_015143295.1 of Tetracentron sinense. Taxonomy (NCBI): domain Eukaryota; kingdom Viridiplantae; phylum Streptophyta; class Magnoliopsida; order Trochodendrales; family Trochodendraceae; genus Tetracentron; species Tetracentron sinense. The sequence continues at coordinate 20,150,226 of CM026556.1, read as the reverse complement.
CTCACGATTACTTTTTCATTGAACTGAACCTCCAAAACACTTATGAAGAAACATTAAAAAAGAACTGACATATATATTTATATATACTTTTCCATATTAAAAATATTAACTTCGATAAAAACCATTTTACCGAAAAGCACCAATACTGGATTTAACAGTTCAATTCAATAAGTATCACCTTGATATCATTATCTCCAATTAAGGAGTTGTGGATTCCTTATTGAGCGTTTACACACTTCTCCAAATATTGTGTACATGACCCAACGTACCCGGAGTTAGTCCTGTGTATTGGATATTACCGATTGGCACATCAAAGCCATATAGACAAATATTTGAGAAGATGTTAACCTTTCAGGTCTAAGGACAATTTGTCAAATGGATAACCTTAATACAATCTGACAGTGTATTCCATAAGGTATCCACTAGTGACCCCATTCAGTATTATGTACTTGTTACATATACTCACATGTTAGTCAAGAGTTACCACTCTCTGTGAATGAGATTCATCACACTATTTCATAGAACTACACATGTGCAAGCCATGATGAAGTACGGCGCCCAACCAGTACTCTAGAGGCTTCGAACAATATTAGGTTTACAAGGAACTGGAAAATCATATCTCCTCGCAACCTTTGCATGATTTTCCTACATTGTTACCTATGGAACTTTATGTCATCGTCATATGAGACAATAATTAATATAAATACCCTTTATAGTTGGTTGTATGAGCATAGAAAAGTCTCTTATTGGCTTTCGAGGGCATATATGTCCAACAATCTCCCACTTGCACTCTAAGCCAATTAGATGTAATGCCCATCTTCTCTGTGATGTTTCTCAAACACTAGCTGAAGTATAACTTAATATACAAGGGTCTGTCATGTCTGCTTTACCACAATTATTGTAGTGATGCAATAACACTTGCAACTCTTGCAAATTTATTATCAATAACCACAGTCTTAAAAGACTAAACAAAAATGATACTGTCCGATAGTCATTTTTCAAAAGTTAACATGCTTGTGATTTACCATTGTGTAATGCTCCGGACTAATCTGACCCTTATCTTATCACATCAATAAATGAGAAATATTCGGTCTAGTACAAGTATACTGTTTCATGATATCACATATCTAAGAGAAATAGATTCAATTCCATAAAGGTAGAAACTCTTTTCTTGGAATCTTACTTGCACAAAAACATGATTGTTATTGGGAGAGTAACAATATCATTTTCCTATTGTCTCTAAACCATTTAGGACTAAGAAAACATGTTGTCAAAGTTTTTGTCATTCATTGCAAAATTGCTAGATAAAATCTAAGAGAAGAATAATATTCATACTTCATTCACAATGAAAAGAATATTATCTTTCTACAGAGCCAGGAAAGTAATTATGCTCCCACTAACCAATTTACATACAAAGGATACTTTCAATCTTAGATGAAAATCAACCAGTTTCATTACTTCAGCAGAATAAAAGTTAATCAAACTACAGATTCTGGGACCTATGGGTTCTAGTGTACTATTTAGGTATAGTGAGAGTAGAGAGTTGATCTCTATCAATTCTCATAGTTATCGGTCTATTGGGCTTCCGCTTCTAAAACAATTCTAGATTCAGTTTCTCTACTAGGAAACTTGTATTCCTGCTTACAAATATCTTTTGTTATCCAGAAACAGAGACTAAATGTCTCTAATGCGAATCCCAAGCTCATCTTCCATCAAATCATATCCAATATAATTTGATTTAACAACACCATCATGCTATGGTTTGTTGTGGGAATTATCTGAGACAAGATGTAATGAGAGTAAATTATGAAATTTCTATTAAGAGGTACTCTTCTCAATCATGGAAGACTTGCCTAGCTGTTTCTTTATTTCAATGCGAAATTCCTTGAACTTTTCAAAGAAGGTGAAATAAAGTTAGCTACCTCTTAATGGAAGATTCATATGGTTACGATCGTCCAACTTTTGTCCCATTCCCAAGTAGAAGTTTTATTTACTCGGATTTCTCCTTCTCCTTAACAAACATGCAACTATTGCACTTATGCAAGATCATACCAAGCATTAGGAGCTAGAGGTTTCAACAATTACGTTGGACTTGATGAGTATATAAATTGGACAATCCTTCCAAAGGTTTGTCTTGTATCCAATGACCAATTGCTTCACTATGAAGCACAACCCTTATACTTTCCTTTCTTCTCTGAAGAGCCCTTGGCCATACTACCAGAATATATTTCCAATGGAAAATCTTGGATTTCTTCCCTTTGCATAAATGCTCGGGATATAGAAAATTCAACTCTTTTGAACATCTTTGCAAGTAGCATTGAGCTCTTCAAAGGTTTTTAGCCATATGCAACATGTGGGATTTCAGACAATCTGATTTCCTAATTGTTCAACAAAACCATATTAAAGGACTCCAGGAGTTTGTCGAGAATCATATCCTCTCACCCCATAAATTTATCTCAGCACCAAGAATTAGGATTTATGAATCCAATGATCTCTATCATATTCTTTGTGACTGGGTTTTCCTAGTCAACTTGGTGTCCACTTGTCCTTTTATATAGTAAGCTGCCTAGCAGCCCTATTGTATTCTGTAAATATCTCAAATGACATTTACCATTAGTAGTGAGAACTTGGGCAATTCTTTAGATGGTAAGCATAAACTTGAGATTCCTTTTCCATTCCAAACACTTTGAATTGGTCAAGAGATTCTCATTAAAGTCCTGGTAAGGTAGTTATAGAATGACATGACAATTAAAACATACATCATAATATTTCACAGATAATAATATCATTAGATCAGGGCTTTCAATCTTTGATGATATTGCTCATCATTCAGTTAAATTGCATAGACCCCTTAATCTATAAAATTAGGAAATATGTTACTTTATATTTCTGATGAGCATTGGGTGTCTTATAATACAGATGCAATCTTCCATTTTAGGATAGTACCACACATGCACTACAAGGTGGATAGTTACTATCTATCACTGAGCATCTCATGCATAACTCCTTATGTAAATCAGTGATTCCCAATTTTCTTGCGACCTCCAAGGACAACATGACTGTCACTGTTTCAGCCGCCATGTTCCTTGGTTAAGTGAAACCCATCATTCTGGTTCGTCATATGATCAAGTAGGGCTGTGCCTCCATTTTAGTTGACACTCCCTATTAGGCCATACACAAACCTATCTACTATAGAAATAAGGCTCTAGGAGTTTAACTCAGACTGAATTATGTTAATACCTTTTGGCAAGACAAGACTCAGGCTAATTAATTCCTAGTCTTATTGATAATGGAAGGTCAGAGGGCAATATTATCTCGTAGGATAGATTAGCCCTTTTAATTCACTTAATATTTTTCTTGAGGGAAAACAGAATATCATGAACAAATTATACATCTAATGCACATATCAAAAGCATTCACAATATTTATCATTGTATCACATGTATAAAATAATATACAAAATCATCACATGATAATAAATCAAATTTCGTTTTAATTAGATCAAACTAATTCCAATGAACTTCCACTAGCCCCAGAAATCTTAATGGATCTAATCCAAGGGTACAAAGATCATTTTTAACATCAGTGGGCTTTAAATGGTTCATTCATCCATATGATGGACCATTGGTTATACCAAGCACCATGGACCCAAAATAACAATTATAAAGTGTTCATGTGCATCACTAAAGCCCATAAGTCAAAATAGAGTATATTACCCTTTAATTCTCTACGAATTATTTTTAGCATATTAGGGTTCACCAACTCTAAGTCTAAAAGAAATTATGGGAGTCATTAAACAACTCTCTAAGACCTCTACTAGAGTCTATAAGGGTTACTCAAGCACTTCCCCTAATCGTGAATATTGTTAGCTTACATCTATGCCAATTAAGGCATAATTATCTCATAATCATGCAAGTAACATATTCCACGTAAAAATTTCAACATGGACTACATGCATCACATCCAAAAGGGCTATAATAATGTTTTTTATTTAAACACAAACTTTTTATGTTTCAACAAAACACAATTGTGGAGTTTGATCCAATTATCTAAAATTTGCACAAAAATGATATTCACATTATCACAAGGGTTATGGACTTTTCTAAGCAACTAAAAGCTATAACAAATCATCACATGAAATACATAATATAGCCGTATAATGGGTCCACATGATCATGCTATCCTAGAAATCCTACAACTACTCTTGTAGAACGCCTTCCAAGATTTATTCTCCATGCGATCACCATCATCTTCTATCATCATTATGATTTCTCCATAGAGAAAAACCAGCAACTCCTAATACTAAGATTACATCATATTCAAAATAAGAAACCTTGAGAAACCACCCAAAATAGGGTGCTCAAGACGAGTACAACCCATAAGAAGAAAGAGAAGAGAATAGAGGGAGAAGAAGGCATGATCATGGAACTCATCCACCATTCAACAAGAATATATATTAAAAATTCATCAACTATGAATAATAATATGACTTGACAAATTACTTAGAAAGTCCATAGCCTCAACAAGGGTTTTGCTAACCTCAGGGAAACTCTTTCCCATTTGGTTAAGGCCTCTATTAACATTTAATAGAAAAACCCTAGAGCAAAGAAAGCAAGCATGACTAGAATGAATTCTTAGGGTTTTTAGATCATCATTAAAAGAAAACAATTTTCCTTTAGTGCTTGGGAAATCATTAAGAGAAACAATTTCTATAAAATTTAATTTAACCCTAAAATTCATCCTCACATTCCTCAATTGATAAACAAATAGAAAACACCATATTAAATTCGGCTAGTCTAGGTATCTAATCCCTTCCATACTATTTTGATCTAATAACTATTAAAAAACCAAAATAAAAATCAGCAAATTGCTAATTTTTTAATATCACTTTATATTGATTCCAAAAATAAATTCAAAATCAATAATAGGTGAATTCAAAATTTTTCATAAGGGTCAACTGCTTTAGGGATTATTTGATTTAACAATTAAATAAAATAATACCCTAAACAATAGTATTAAATGTCCATAACATAATTGATCTCTATCAATTAAAATTCACTTGAGATAAAACCCTGTATCTCAACCAATGGCATTTATGTAATTACTTTATTAACTATTAATCAAATAAAAACTTATAAATACTATGTAGCTGGTAATTCTGAGCACATACAATCGATCCAAATCAACTATAATAATTATTGTATTATTTCCATAAACTTTTTAGGGAACCATAAAAGATATCATAATTAACATTTAATTAAATGATAACCCGTGGACTCGAAGCAGATAATTAAACAATTTAATTAAATCTCAGCCCGTGCTCTCGAATAAAATAATTAAACTATTTAATTAATTGATAGCCCATTAAACGATTTAATAGCATCCCATGCTCTCAAATCAAATAATGAAATTTAGGAAAAATTTGAAAGCCTATTGGAAAATTTAGAAAACTCTTTTTCCCGCTTTAGATTTTTGACTCAAGTTTTGACCCTCAAAACGATTGATTCTGGAAAAAAATTCTTCACGAAAATTGTACATCTTTTCGATGGCTTCGAAACGATGCACTGATGGACTTAAATCGGACTTACGGTCACAATGTTATGGCCGAAATACCGAAACTGTATTGATTCTTCTAATCAAATACAAATCCGAAAATCCATGAATCAATTTTAATCGAAATAAGCTTTAATCTCCAAGAACGCTTAAGCAAGGGTGTCAAACACCATGGGATTCATTAATTAACATTTAATACATAAAATCCCATCTATATTTGCTAGCCAAAATCTCAATGGGTATCTAAGTGGTCTAAATCAAAGGGAAAACTTGCCCGGTGCTCTCAAGAATAAATTAAACAATTTAATTTAATATACTAAAAGGATCTCTAAATCCTTAAAGGCTATAATCAAGATTTAGATATCTCTAAATACCTATCCCTTATGAAAAGATGTTTTGAAAAAAATCCAAAACCAAAATTAGTATCACACTAATTTATAAGGGTTTGATCTCTCCCTCAATAACTAGAGGGATCCCTTAGCCCTAATAAATGATTATCCAATAATCAAGAATCTAGAAGATTGATTCATTAGGGTAACAAAATTCATAGGGGAGGCATTCTTTATATAATTAAAATTTGATTATACCCTAAAATCAAAGAGAAGCATAGCCAAGGCTCTGATACCACTGAAAGTATGCCTCTTTTTAATTTTAGAAACACAGTTCTTAGGGGCATACATCGAATCCCAAGATATGACTAAGATTCTAATTGATTTTATTCAATGAAGGTTAGAATAACATTCACCTTTGCGACTTTAAAATTGTTAAGTCAAATCCACATAAGAATAGTACTCGCAAAACTTCACAAGTGTCAAGTCTCCTGTCGAATATACGAACCTTCTTTTTTCCTTTAAAGCTTTTTCTAATGGAAGCTAATGGCCCTTCCAAATTCCCAGCTCTAGGAATCTTGAATAAAAGATCCAATCTTTATTATCAAGAACCTTTCTTGATGATCAAGATCCTTGATTTTCTTCTTCTTGATTATTAAAAACTTAAAACACATAAGAGAAGAAAGGGGAGAGGGGTGACCGTACACCACTAGAGAAAGGGGCTGGGCGTGATATTTGAGGAGAGGGGAGAGGTTTCCAAATCTGGAAATTTTGGAAAATTAGAGAATGCCCAAAGCCTTGGACATCCAACCCTCTTTATAGGCTTTGTTGGTTGCTTGCAACCTAAGTTTCCTAATCCTTATCCAATAAGGATTCCTCAATTAGTTTCCTATTTGGTTTCTCCATAATTAATTAGGAATAATCAAAAATAGAAACTAATCTCATCCATTAGTGTCCAACTAATCTTATCATAATCGTAATCCAATTAGGATTCCTTGATTAGCAAGAAACTAATAGACTCCTTGTCCAACAAGGAATCTTTAATTAGTAACTAACTCTAACTAACTAACTAACCTTATCTAATAAGGATATTAGTTATTAGATACTAATTAAATAATAATAACAATTATTATTATTAATACCTCCATGAAGTGGGCGTCCCACCCTAGGTGGGTCCCACCCCACACGCCTAAAGGGTTTCCAAAACCCTCTTGGTCACTTGAATTATTCTTTTATAATAATTTCCAATGGGTCCTACCTATTTGGTTTCTCACATCCAATGTGATTCCACCTTTTAGAGCTTCACTATACCATATAGTGATTACTTACAGAAATTAATTAATTTAATTAATAATTAAATTAAATACTTTAAGAAGGTCCTTGTGTGTGGGATCTAAAGGGATCTCCTATTTCCGGTTGTGGGACCAACTACTCAACCTTTTGGTTAAAGCATTGTTACTAGGAAACATCTTTCCTATACTCCATTAGGATTATAGAATTTTATCTATATCCCTGGACTTCCACCAATCACAATTAATGTCCATTAACACAATGTGATTAACCTCCAGAAATTAGAGAATTGCTTGTAAGTACCATCTCAGAATATATTTACAAATAAATCCTTCCACATTCCGATATCACTTGTAAGCTTCCGGGATTGGAACAATTCCACTGTCTTAATCCCTAGCTTATGAATAGAACCCTTTCTCACGATTACTTTTCATTGACCTGAACCTCCAAAACACTTTTGAAGAAACATTAGAAAAGAACTGACATATATATTTATATATACTTTTCCATATTAAAAATATTAACTTCGATAAAAATCATTTTACCGAATAGCACCAGTACTGGATTTAACAGTTCAATTCAACAAGTATCACCTTGATATCATTATCTCCAATTAAGGAGTTGTGGATTCCTTATTGAGCGTTTACACACTTCTCCAAATATTGTGTACATGACCCAACGTACCCGGAGTTAGTCCTGTGTATTGGACATTGCCGATTGGCACATCAAAGCCATATAGACAAATATTTGAGAAGATATTAACCTCTCAGGTCTAAGGACAATTTGTCAAATGGATAACCCTAATACAATCTGACAGTGTATTCCATAGGGTATCTACTAGTGACTCTGTTCAGTATTATGTACTTGTTACATATACTCACATGTTAGTCAAGAGTCACCACTCTCTGTGAATGAGATTCATCACACTATCTCATAGAACTACACATGTGCAAGCCATGATGAAGTACGGTGCCCAAACAGTACTCTAGAAGCTTCAAACAATATTAGGTTTACAAGGAATTGGAAAATCATATCTCCTCGCAACCTTTGCATGATTTTCCTACAATGTTACCTATGGAACTTTATGTCATCATCATATGAGACAGTAATTAATATAAATACCCTTTATAGTTGGTTGTATAAACATAGAAAAGTCTCTTATTGGCTTTCGAGGGCATATATGTCCAACACACATCTGACTCAATATCTAGAGCTAGGTTGAATTTGGTAGTTGTTGACTTGATAATTGTCTGGAATGTAGGGAGAGACCAAGTCTGATGAACTATAACTACCTTGTTTACTTGGTTTGCTGGTAAGAAGAAAAACAGAACTGAGTTATGATGAAGTCATGGAAAGAAACTAGTGAATTAAACCAGGTACTTTGAAATGGGCTACCTCTTGTTTGTTAGTTTTGCTTTGCTTTTATTTCTTCTTCTTTTTCTTTGAGTTATTTGATTGTAATGTTTAGTAAACCATTAAGGAGTATGACAACTCCAATTATGGTTGGCTAAACACCTTTCTAAGGTTAGGGATTCGATGCTTTTCCCGACTTATGTGGATAATGTGGATGGTTTGATTATTGATTTTAATTGAATAATTTTCTTAGTTTGGGTAATTGCTCCTCTCTATATGTTCTTTGATTTCATATGATCTAATGATATATAGAATGCTTGGATCCCCTATGATTTGGATACAAAGTGCTTTTTAAATTATTGTAATTATTTAGTTGGATTAATAATCGGTGGTTTTATCGTAGTATTTTCCATCTAGTTTAAATATTTATTTAATTCTAGATGCGGTTTCATCCAAATCTAAGCATAAGGAGGGATAGATGGATTTCCTGAAGCCTTAGATCTCTTTCTCTTGCTTTATATTCTCAGTGATTTTTGCTCCATTCTCATTGAGTAAAAAACCGATTTTATACTGCTTCTCTCTTTAATTCGTTTCCTTAATTCTTGTTGCACAATAGTCAATACCTGTGGATTCGACCCTGTGCTCACCAGATACATCAATTGTGTCACTTGTATACTTGCAAGTATTATTTTTACTCTTGATTTTATGTCCATTAATTTGGATTAAATTAAGTTGGAACACCCTGACTCTTAGTAGACCCGCCTCTCCAAACCTAGTCAAAGAGGGACTACGTATAGTGTTTAACTCAGGTTAGATTTTCTAATCGTAAGAAATCCCCAATTATCCCAAGCCTCACTTGGATAATTGAACCCGTTGGGCCTCGCACCAGTGGATCAAATCCGAAGGTATACCATCCCAATGTGGAACATTACCCGGCCGATGAACCCTTTCATCGCCTTAAAAGTGTCCAAATATCATCACAATATACAAGATTGTCCCGATGTGAAATTGAGGTCTACACACCTCTACTCATTTTTCACGCATCCCTATCCATTCCATACACATAATATCGGGTCTCTGAACCTTTTTCATTCACACATCGTCACAAATTATTCTATGTGAGCCCAACTTTCGAGCTATTCAACCCGAAACCGAAGGCTACGCTCCTCTGCTCAATTTCCACACATCCCCATCCATTCCATGCATTGCATGTCGGGTCTCCGACCCTTTTTTTCATCCACACATCATCACACATACCAGTCCAAGTAGAAAAAACATATTTAATAGGAAAAATAGAGGAGAGGGAAAGAGATTTTACCTCCTACGCGCACAAGGAAGTCCTGAATGTTAAAATAGACGTCGTCAATGCATCCAAGATGTCGAAGAGCCTTAGGATAGACCTTCTCTCTCTACATCCAAATTGAGGCTCCAGGGAGTGAAACAGATGTCATTAACGAGCTCGAAACGACAATCAACCCCAAGGTAAACCCCTTTTTCTTTCTCTCTCTACTTTCGCTCTCCTCTTTCTCCCTCACTTTCTCTCTCTAGAATGAATTTGGGCAGGGCTTCCACACATAGGAAGAGAATGAAAAATGAGGGGGGTGATCCCCTCCTTATATAGGCAAAGGTTTCACCAAGGTGTCAAAACCCATGTGCCATCACATGACCACGGTGATGTGGCACTTTGACTATGTTGACCGATTTGATCACGACTTCCGTAACTTTACGAGACAACGTGCGATGGTGACGAAACAATAAGTAATTGTACAGGGGGTAGTCCAACACCCATTGTACGAAGTTTGGGGAAAATGTTGAGTTTTGACAGTAAAAAGTAAATCCGAAAGAAAATTGCAAAATCCATAAATTTCCTATTTTTGCAGTTTGAGTTGCAATAAAGTCGAGACGATACGCAGTCATCCAGATGGCCGACTGACACACTGTGTGTGAGCTTCAAAGATTTCTATTAGGGTAATTGGTAAATATTGAGTACCGACTGAATTTCAAAACCCGCAGATTTCCTGGTTTTCTTACGTACGAGGCCCTATGGTTTCGTAAATCGATATGTGACGGAGCTGGTACTATGGGTAGTCATCTAGGCAATGGACCGACACGTAGTACGAGAATACCGGGTGGGTATCTCTTGGTTCTACCAGTAATTATCGGTCACCAAATCCGATAACTAGAACCCATGAACCCAAACACTTTCCCAGAGTTTTACGGATTCCAGTTAGGGAAAATGACACCCTAATATTTAGAAATATTATTCTTAAATTAATTATACTCAATTAAAGGTCATCCTGGCCTCAATATTTTCTTTCAAAAAGCCAGGTCATTACAGCACTGAAGTAACTCATTACATACTCCCAGGAAAAGCTTGAACGACCTTCAACAAAAGGGTACTTGTACCAAAAACCGACACACGTGGGTAGGTAGAGAATACCTAGGGGGCAAGACAAATCTATCTAGGGAACTCGACAAAGCCCCGTATTTTTGGGAGAAGGTGTGCCTCCTCACATAGGTGGTCGTAGTGATCAATCCCAGACAACTATTTACCTAAAACACATATCTCCGCATAGTTGTAGGAACCATGTATAAGCGAAGATTTTGGTGACCTAATGATAGTAGAGTTGGTGATCAAAGCCCTGGTGAATGGTGACCGTAACTATAACTATCCTAATGTAGCAATATTCCTTGTTGGGTAAGTTCCAACCCCCTACAAAGGAGTAACGATCTGGGCATTGTCTCGAAGAGAGGCTTAGTGAAATAGACATGTATGTGAAGATGCAAACTACCTACACTGGACAAAAAGATCCTATGAAGCTTTATTGTTCCTTGGGTTTGTATTTAGGCCTTTCCTACACAACTTAGGTGGAGGGTGAAGAAGGCCTCCTTCCGGTGGCCCAAGTCATTAGTGAGATACTACTCTAGAAGTGCTGGAACTCTAACCTTGTGTTAGGACCTATGGGCCAAGGGACAAGCTCAAGAAGATAGTTTCTATAGAGCATAGCTTTAGGCCTTTCCTACACAACTTAGGTGGAGGGTGAAGAAGGCCTCCTTCTGGTGGCCCAAGCCATTAGTGAGAGATACTAGTCTAGAAGAGCTAGAACTCTAACTTTGTGTTAGGACCTACGAGCCAAGAGACAGGCTTAGGCAAATAGTTTCTATGAAGCATAGGTCACCCAAAAGGTAACGGAGGTGGCAAAGGTTTCTTCGAGTAAGATGGAGACTGGCCCTCGAGTGCAAAGGTAGTTTGGAACTTGACTGTAAGATCCACTAGTCAAGCAGTGACAAAAGTCGGCCTTAGTGATCCGATTGTGCCAAGTGGAAACACTGTCGCTTAATAGATAAAAGTTACTCAAAGGATAATAAGTTGATCTTCCACCAGAGTTCACATCGATGGGATGGTTTGGCACCTCGATGCCGGCTCGTCGTGCACTTGATGTTGTAGTGTGATCGAAGGGTTGGCTGTTTGCCTATCAAAGTGGTATGTGAGTTGAGTTTAGAACATTGTGAGACAGTTCTATTCATATCTGGTGTGGTGATTGAGTAGTAAATAACGCTTAAACTTTTGGTCATTTGTGTGGTAAATAATTTGATTCTTAAAATATTCATTTTATATAAAGGTAAGTGTTACGTTATAGATGCTATCTATCTTTAACATGCTTGAGTTTCTTGCACCCTATCGTGGTATTCGTTATCATCTCCAAGATTTTTTAGACAATATTAGGAAAAGAATAACTAAAGAAAAGTTTTAAGTATATATGCACCTTATTCAGTGGAACGTACTCAACCCAATATAGTTGTTGTTACAATGGAGCAAGTCATTGCTTGTTTAGGACACTGGAGGAACAAGAATATTATTACATAACGAAAGCAATGTCATTCCTGTTATGGATACAAGGAGACAACAACACCTCAATTTATATTCATTTCTAATTTTTTCTCATTATGGTAACGATGGGACTTATTTTGTAACTTTTCATCATTCATGCATTTTGACATAATTAAGCAATAGCAAGAGTTTGAAAAAGAATGGATGAGTTAAGAGTTGTTAACAAAATAATAGCATACATAGACTACCAAAAGTTACTGAAGTATTTTTTTTTTCGTAATCAAATCTTATAAAAATTAAAGATGGCAAGCCTGAAGGCCATTACATAACCCACTAACGGGCTCACCTACAGAAGAAAGTCGTCCTTTGGCCAAAAGATGTGCTTGATGGATAAGAGCTCTTCCCACGAACTGAATGTTAACTGATTTAAATTCAGAAATGAAGCTATTGATATTGTGTACTAAAGCCATAATAGCCCACGGGTAATCACTTTCTGAACCAGAAATCAAATCAATTAAAATTTTTGCATCGCTGCAGATTTTGATGTTGCTCCACCTTTTAGATTTTGCAAACTTAAGAACTTCAAAGATTGCCCAAGCTTTGGCCACAATTGCAAGACCACCTGGAATAAGCTTTGCTACTTTGGCAATATTCAACCCATCACAACTTTTGCACACAAAACCATATGTAGACAAACTTCAATCTGATCTTGCCTCCCCATCACATAAAAAAACAACCTCAGCGGGATCCTCTGGTGAATTACTAAAACTCTCTCTCATATCTATAGATGTAGAAGATTGCTCACCTTTGGGATTTTCATGAACGAGGCTAACCACATAGTCGTTCTAACCTTGGATGGCCTTTCTCAAGGTTAACAATCGATTTGCTTTCAGTCCTGAGAAAACTAGTGCATTGCGGTCCTTCCAAATTTGCCAAAGAATAAACGGAACTTTCAAGTATTCTGTTGAAGAGACTAAATTCTCCTTTTCTAATTTTATCCATCTGCTCCACTAAGATTCAAAAGATTGGTTTTCACTGCCAACTTATTTGAAAGAGAATTGAGATCTAAACCAAGTAGCTCTAGCATATTCACAATGTATAAATAAATGATCTATTGTCTCTTCTTGCTTTTGAAAAAGAAGACAATATTTGCTACTCTTGATCTTTCTTTTGTGTAGTTTGGCTTCGACTGCAAGAGAATTGCTTAGGCACCTCCAAATAAAATTTTGGATCTTTGGTGGAATACTAAGCTTCCATATGGCTCTCCATAACTTGGTGGTGGCACTGAAGAAGTTGAGGCATTCTCTTCTTTTGGTTTCCAACTAGTAACCTTTGACATATGATAAACAGTCTTATGTAGAACGCCGAATTTATCATTCTTGACATTCGTGTTATTTATTAAATTTTACAGAATTGTGTGTTTAATTTTAATACAATTAAGCCTATAAAATTAATGTGAAACGCATGGATTTTAAAGCCCAAATAAATCACTTAATTTAAGTTTTTTTTAGAATTAAATTACATAAAAAGGAGGTAAATCAAAAAGTAGCAAAAGACTTTAAAAAAATAATAATAATAAATTCGGATCTGTCAGGGTCCGATTGATTAGACCCATCAGGACCGATCGATTAGCCAATACCAGAATGAACCGATCGATCGGCCAGGAATTGTAGGGTCCGATCGATCGGCCCTAAGTCCCGATCGATCGGAGATCGCGCACGAAAATTCGTAAAAACGTGATTTTTTGACTTTTTGGCTTTCCTAGGGTTCTGAACACTATATAAAGACCTTATTTTCATGAGACTAGGGTGGAAAAAGTTTATTAAAATTTTTGGAGATCTAGAAAAGGGAAAACCTAGGTTTTTCTAAAGACTTTCAACTTGAGAAGAAGAGAAGCGATTGGAGATCGAGATCATAGACTATTCACAAGCGATAGATCGTAGGGAAACGATCAAGAGAGGTAAATATGGATTCCTTTTTATCAATATGATAATTTTAATGTAAATTAGAATGATATGATCAAGATCTAAAGTAAGAAAGTGATTAAAGCATAATTATTATTATGTAGATTCCTTCTGTAAGATTTTTGTGAATTTGGAGAGTTTTTCTATTGTGATTTATTATGTATGACTCAACAAGGGGAAAGAGATTATCTTGTGGATTATGTGTGATGGAGAATGGAGAAAGGGATGTTGTCGGATTGATGGAATGTTTGTGATATTGATGAAAATATATGATGTTGTGATAACACAAGGGTTTGTAGTTAAATCGAACATACAACAATTTATGTGAGATTGATGTATTTTTTAGTGATTTGATTTCATAATTCTTACTTTAAAAACCCTATTGAATACATTTTAATTTAACGAACCATGATAAATATGAATTTCCTTGTTTTTATGTATGATGTATCATTTGCATGGATAGTAGTTATTGGGTTAAAACAAGTCTTTGTTATGATGACTCTTCGTAAACCCTAAATTAATAATTTAAGATGTGATTTAACCGAGAGTTTACCATTGCTCACTTACACGTACTCATCAATCAAAGATACCCAAGCATGATAAAAGGCAAGATCATAAATATTATACAAGTATACAAGCACACAGACATGATTGTATGATTGCACTGCCTGAGTACTAACAAGCCTAAGATCAAGGCAAGACAAGCCACATGCACCGGTTAATGTGTAGACAAGTCGTATATACCGAATAATGTGTAGACAAGCCGTATACACCAGATAATATGTAAACAAGCCGTATGCACCGGATAATATGTAAACCATGTGATACCTCGGTAAGTAGGATATATGTTAATCTCTACTCAATATATTTGTAAATTCAAAGTGTTGGCAAAATTCCAAACCCAAAATGTTGTATAAGTCATAGTAGGTCTCATCCGGTTTGAAGACAGGGTGAAGAAGAAGCCGTGAAGAATCTTGAAGCTATATCACTCACATTGGCTCAAAAAGTAAGTTTTGAAAGAGAGACCTAGATGACCTTAGGTTACCTCATGGATTTGGCCCATTCAACATAAAAACTAAGTCAAAAAAACACTAAAGGTATAGGGGATTGCATTTAAAGATAAAAGGATAAAAATATGAAAAATTGCACCCCAGAGTCGACCCTAAATAGCCCTTGGTTTGTATGAGGTTTTTTGGTAGAGAGATGATGTAGAGCCCCGGACTTTTTCATGCTTAATGCATGGCACTTTCGTAGCTATTTTGCCTTTAATGTAGTACAATTAATAAATAAGGAAGAAATTGAAATTTTTGAAACGTCAGAAATATTCCTTTTCGAAGTACAAACCCAACGCAAGTTGAATCGTCAAAATCCGACGAACGAGTCAAAAGAAATGGTCAAAACAGTTTGGAACTGCAGACCACCGATCGCTCGGTCCATTATAGCGATCGATCGGTCCAAAACCGATCGATCGGAGGCTATCGACTGGTGCACTTTTTTGTATGGGGAAATTTTCTCGAGGGCATGTTTTTGACCGGTCGCTCGGTCAAGAACACCAATCGCTCGGTAGGCAACCGATCGATTGGTCATAATCACCGATCGCTCGGTCTTCGCGTTTTTGTAGAATTTTCATTAAGGGTGTTTTCGTCTTTTGGGCGTTTCACTCTTGCCTATTAAGGCTTGCCCGAGCCTTTAGGGCTTCATTCACACACTTAGAGAGTTTTGAGAGATAGAAAGAGAGGAGAAAGGGTTCTAAACCTAGGGTTTTCTTTTGAGGAGGAATCAAAGGGTTGAAGACCCACAATCATCCTCAAGCTCGTTTTCCTTCAAGATCAAGGCTCAAGCTTGTGAGGAGTACTTTTCCCAAGCTAGGGCAGCGACTCACAGACGTTTTGGAAGGGAATTCTTTCCCTCATTTGTCAAGGTCGGTATCTTGTGCTACCCTCTTAGTCATAGTTTCCTCTTTTTCTTTTCTATTCTTTGTTTCTCTCATTTATGACTATAAAATGAATTTTAATGTGTGAATGGGATGAATAGATGGTCGTTGGACGTGAATGGGTGATTGGATGCCGTGTGGATGGTTGTGATGAATGAAATTTGGAGGGCATTGTATCCATAATAAACAAACATGTATGATGTGAGTATAACCCACCTAGAAAAGCATGATTTAGGTTTAAATAAATAATGGACACACCCTATGCTTGATGAAATGCCAAGGTGAATAAAACGAAGGATAAATTAAGAAAATGCATGCTTAATTACTTATGAACTTGTTAAGGCTTATGATAGTGTGAGTTCTTGTTTTCCTTAAAATGTCATAAATGCTTATTGTTTAAATTGTGACATGCTATATATTGTGAAATCCCCAAATGTCATGTTTAAATTCTAATGCAAGTATGCACACGATTCCATGAGCACGGCATGCATGACATGAATTATCGTTACTTTTAAGAACGAGATTTAGAGGTGGGGCATATCCTACGATATGTTTCACTTCGCTTTTGGCAAGGACAAGACATGCACCTCATAAAGAAGGGTCTCCCTTCCCTCATAAGTAGTTTACTTTCCCAGCAAGCAAGCATGACATGACATGAATATTTAGGAAGAAGGGTCTCCCTTCCCTCACAAGTAGTTTACTTTCCGAGCAAGCATGATGGCATGGCATGACAAGCATGAGCATTCTAGGAAGAAGGGTCCCCCTTCCCTCACAAGTAGTTTATTTTCCGAGCAAGCAAACATGATACAAGCATGACACGCATGGCATCACATGCATGACACGATAGACAAGTTTTCAATCACGAAAAGGGTAATTTCAGTCAAGTAAAGTGCACTATGTTTTCAAGGGTTTTATCGATTTTTATGAAATGCAAGCATGATTATAAATTGCTTTATTTCCTTGTTATGATATTAATTGTTCATGTTTTATATATGCGAACTGCTTCCTGCTTCCTATACTGCTATGGTGTTACTATGACTGTTGGTTAGTATTTGGTACCCGCTAAGTATTTCATGCTCAGTCGTACTTCTTATGTCGGCAGGTACTGAGGGAGCTACTGCTCCATTTGATGTCTGTGCTCCGAGCCCATGGGTGAAGGAGGAGTACGTTGAGGAGCCTGTGAAGGATCCTCAGGGTGAGGGCTACTATTAGGTGGTGGTAGATTCTGAGTGGATAGCTGTGGGTGAGCTTGAGAGTTAGATTTAAGTATTTTGGCGGGCATGTTCGCACTTTCTTTTGTGTATCTTTTTGTATAACTTGGATCACTTGTATATACATAGAGTTTTGGTTAAGTCTTCCGCTGTGCTATGTTTAAGTATGTTTCTGCTGTTTATATCCTCTTTGTATATGCTCTGTGGGTTTTTGCAGGATGGTTTGTCTAGCAAGTCATGTAAGTCATGATTAGTCGTCCAAAGTTCACTCTAACCCTTAGTGTGGGTTTTGGGTCGCGACAGAATTGGTATCAAAGCTTAGGCTTTAGGTCTCTCGGGTCACTTAGAATCTAATACCACGGCTTGACAAGGGCATATGCCCGGAAACAAGTTAGGAAATAAGTAAGTCGAAAGCGAGTCATGATCTAAGTGTAAGACTAAACTTTAGTCTTAGTCAAAATGGTTGCTTCAACCAAGTACGAGTCTTAGGAACGCTAGAACACCAAGGTATAATATTATAAATACACCGATGGTTGTGATGCGATGTATATTAGTATTATACAACTAATACAAATTGAATTACTGAGAAATGGAACTGTGATAAATTGTGGTTTCAAGTTAGACTCATGTTGTGCTATTGTTCTCAGGACCTTTGTCATGAGAGGTGGCACACGGGGTCGTGGACCACATACTAGAGCTTCGTCTTCTTCTCAAGATGAGATTGAGCAGCTGGACCTCTCTTAGGTCTTGGGCTCTATTGCTGAGACTCTCGCCATCCTGGCGGCTCGGCAAACTATGCCATCATCAGCGACACCTACTCCACCGCCTACGGCTCCAGTACATCGTACAGCTGGGGTTGAGGTATTCAGGAGATTGAGGCCTCCATCATTTCATGGGAGTGTGGACCCTCTTGCTGCGGAAGCTTGGATCCTCCAAGTGGAGAAGATATTTGCGGTTCTCTCTCTGACAGAGGAAGAGAAAGTAGCATGGGCTATTTTCATACTAGAGGGCGAAGCCGACCATTGGTGGTTGTCTGCATTGAGGACGCGAGATTTGACCATGCAGGGTCAACCTTGGACTTGGGAGGAGTTCAAGGACACTTTTTATAAGAATTATTTTCCGATTGGGGCACGGGAAAAGAAGGAAAGAGAGTTCATCAACCTGGAGCAAGGTTCGATGACTGTGGCCGCTTATGAGGCTAAGTTCTCGGAGCTATCACGCTTCGCGACTCATATGCTTGCTACTGAGGCGATGAAGGCAAGAAGGTTTGAGCAAGGGCTCAAAGATGTTATCATGGAGAAGGTTTCAGTTTTCAGACATGCTACCTACCCTGAGGTAGTAGACAAAGCCTTATTGGTCGAGGTGAATTCCAAGTCCGTGTCCAAGAAGAGGAAGTTGGCGAGAGGCCAAGCCAGTAGTTCAGCACCTCCAGAGAGGCGGGCTCGTACCGGCCCTTATCAGTATGCGTGGCTAGCACCACCGATGAGGCCATCTTATGCTCCTCCAGCTCCACGGCAGTATGTGCCTCAGGCACCGCGACCTCAAGCTCTTCCTGCCCCACGACCTGTTGCACCTCAAGTAGCAAGGCACGCTCCACCTCCGGCCCCTTCGACTTCCACATATGATGTCGCAACCCAAAACCCACCCTAGGAGTTAGAGTGAAACGTGGACGACTAAATCATGACTTGCTTGACAAACCACCTGCAAAACACCCACAGAGCATATACAATAGAGGATAACAGCGGAAGCATAACTATAAGACACAGCGGAAGTCTAACAAACCTCTAAGTATATATATACACATGGTCCAAGTTTTAATACAAAGAAATCAAAACAAAGAAAGTGCGGACATGCCCGCCAAAATACATGGATATAATCACTCATGCTCACCCACAGCTAATCCACTCAGAATCTAACACCACCTACTGATAACCCTCTACGGGAGGTTCCTCCAAAGGCTCCTCGACGTACTCCTCCTCCACCCATGGACCAGGAGCACAAACATCAAATGGAGCAGCAGCTCCCTCAGAACCTGCCGACATAAGAAGTACAGCTGAGCATGGAATACTCAGTGGGTACTAAATACTAACCAACAGTTATAGCAAGAGATAGCAATGCATACCCAGGAAACAATATAGATATATATGAATCAGGAACAGTTAATATCATACAAAGAAATAAGGAAATTCATAATCATGCTTGCAGTTCATGAAAAGCCGATAAAATCCTTGAAAAACACCATGCACTTGACTTGACTTAAAATACCCTTCGCGTAATTAGGAACTTATTTACCGTGTCATGCTTGTCATGCTTGTATCATGCTTGCTTATTCGGAATTTAAACATGTTCACATGCCTAGTTGCCGTTCATAGCCCATCGCAACTAGTATCCTACATGATGAATGATATGCCTAGTTGCCGTTCATAGTCCATCGTAACTAGTATCCTATATGCTGAATGATATGCCTAGTTGCCGTTCATAGTCCGTCGCAACTAGCATCCATGCGAAATGTGTATGCCTAGTTGCCGTTCATAGCCCGTCGCAACTAGCATCCATGTGAAATGTGTATGCCTAGTTGCCGTTCATAGCCCGTCGCAACTAGCATCCATGCGTGTCATGCCATGCCTTGAGTGTCATGAGATGCTATGCCATGCGTGTAATGCGATGCCTTGAATGTCATGAGATGCTATGCCATGCGTGTAATGCGATGCCATGCCATGCGTGTAATGCGATGGGATGAGAGATCCTTCCCTGTGCAATGCATGATCATCTTGTCCTTTGCCAAAAGCGAAGTGAAACATATCATAGGATATGCCCCACCTCTACATCTCATCCTTGAAAACATCGGTAAATCACGTCGTTTCATGCCGTGCTCGTGTAATCGTGTACACACTTGCAATGGAAATTAAATATGACATTTTGGGGGAATTCACAATACATTGCACATCACTATATATACAAGTAATAAATTAAACAATTTAGGGAAAGCGCGAAAACACACTACCATAACCCTAGCAATTTCCATAAATGTTTAAGCATGCAATTTCTTTATTTATTATTCATTTCATTCATCTTGGCATTTCATCAAACATGGTGTGTTCATTATTGATTTACCATACAACATACTTTTCTAGATGGGTTTTACTCAAATCATGCTTGTATGTTCACTATTGGAACAATGCCCTCCCCATTTTAATCATCACAACACAACCATTGGCATCCAATCGCCCATTCCATCTCGATTCACCATTCACAACCATCCATCTCATAGCACATGTGTAAATAAAGGAAAACAAAGGGAAATAAAGGGAAAAGAGGAACTATAACTAGGAGGGTAGCAAGAAGTACCGACCTTGAACAATGAGGGGAGAAACCCCTTTCCAAAACGACCGTGTAGCTGTTGCCCTAGCTTGGAGAACGCTCTCCACGAGTGTTTGAGCCGTGATCTTGGAGAAGAGCCGAGCTTGAAGTAATCTAGGGTCTCAAAACCCTTTGATTTCTCTTCCAAAGACAAGCCCTAGGTTGGAATCGCCTTCTCCCCTTTCTCCTATTCTCTCAAACTCTCTAAGTGTCGAATGATGCCCTAAAGGCTCGGGCAAGACTCTTAAGGTAGGAGCAAACCGACCAAAAGACCATAATACCCTTACTGAAATTTCTGCAAAAACGCGAGTACCGGGCGATCGGTGTTAATGACCGATCGATCGGTTGCCTACCGATCGATCGGTTTCATAACCGAGCGATCGGTTAAAATTTCACTCTCTGGAAAATTTTCTCATACAAAAATATTGACCAGTCGATAGCCTCCGAGCGATCGGTTTTGGACCGATCGATCGCTCCATGGACCGAGCGATCGGTGGTCTGCAGGTCCAAACTGTTTTGGCCATAACTTTTGACTCGTTCGTCCGATTTTGATTATTCAACTTGCGTTGGGTTTGTACTTCGAAAACGAACATTTCTGACATTTCAGAATTTCCAATTTCTTCCTTATTTATTAATTATACCTCTTTAAAGGCAGAATGGCAACGAAAGTGTCATGCATTAAATGTGGAAAAGTCCGGGGCTCTACATCCTCCCCCCCTTACAAAAATTTCGTCCTCAAAATTTAGACGCTACTTGCATTACAAACCAAAAAGAAAATTATAAGTCATATACAAACTTATGCAAAAACTCATTCAAATAATTCTGGGTACTTCGCTTTGACTTCGGCTTCACGCTTCCATGTAGCTTCTTCCCGAGCATGGTGTTGCCATTGCACAAGAACCAAAGGGATTGTCTTGTTGCGAAGCACTTGATCTCTTCGATCCAAAATCTGAACCGTCTTTTCAATCAAGGTGAGGTCCTCTCGAATCTCCAACGGTTCCAAGTCTATGACATGCGAAGGATCCGCAGTGTACTTCCGAAGCATAGACACATGGAAAATGTTGTGAACTGCGGCCATGTGAGGTGGGAGAGCTACCCTATAAGCAACCTCACCAACTCGCGTGATAATCTCAAAAGCCCAACATACCGAGGACTGAGCTTGCCTCGCTTGCCAAATCTCATGATCCCTTTGCTAGGAGATACTTTCGCAAAAACTTGATCCCCTACTTGAAATTCCAAGTCCCTACGGCACGTGTCTGCATAACTTTTCTGGCGATCTTGAGCGGCTTTCAATCGATCCCGGATGATCTTAACTGTGTTTGCAGTTTGCTCAATCAACTCCGGACCAAGTACTTTCCTTTCTCCTACCTCATCCCAATAGAGAGGAGACCTGCAACTTCGCCTATACAAGGCCTCAAATGGTGCCATTTGGATACTCGTCTGATAGCTGTTATTATAGGCGAATTCAACCAAAGGCAAGTGCTCTTCCCAACTGCCTCTGAAATCCAACATACAAGCCCGAAGCATGTCTTCAATGACTTGGTTCACTCTCTCGGTTTGTCCATCCGTCTGTGGATGAAAAGCGGTGCTGAAATCAAGTCGGGAACCCATAGCCTCTTGGAAACGTTTCCAAAATCTTGACGTGAATCTTGGATCCCGATCCGACACAATACTGATGGGCACTCCGTGCAACCTCACCACTTCCTTGATGTACAAAGCGGCTAACTGACTAGAGTTGAAAGTAGTTCGATAGGGTAAGAAATGTGCGGACTTTGTCAGATGATCCACTACAACCCAAATCGCATCTGAGCCCCTTGCCGTTTTTGGCAAGCCAACTATGAAATCCATGGATATGTTCTCCCATTTCCACTCGGGAATAGGAAGAGAATGCAATAGACCGACGGGTCGCATGTGTTCTGCTTTCACCTGTTGGCACACTAAGCACCGTGCCACATATTCTACAACATCCCTCTTCATATTCCGCCACCTAAAGTGACTCTTGAGGTTTCGATACATCTTCGTATCCCCTGGATGCACAGTGTACTTTGCCCGGTGGGCTTCATCCATAATCTCCCTTCGAAGATCTGCATTGGCTGGGACACACAACCTTCCCTTGAATGTGATAGCACCTTGGCTAGTGAGAGAGAAGTCCTCACTACCCTTAGCAACTTCCTTGTCCCGATAAGCCAACAATTCAGCATCCGTGGCTTGGTATTCTTGGATCAAATCTATAATGTATGGCCGAACCGTGACATTTGCCAAGATAGGACTATGGATAGAGTCATTCACACTAAAGTCCAGATTTTCCAAGTCTTCAAGTAGCTTCCATTCCTGCACTAACATGCATGCTAATAACCCCGGAGGTCTTCTACTCAAAGCATCAGCCACTACATTTGCTTTACCCAGGTGGTATTGAATGGTACAATCATAGTCTTTCAAAAATTCCATCCAACGCCGTTGCCTTAGATTCAGCTCCTTTTGGGAAAAGAGATACTTGAGACTCTTGTGATCGGTAAACACATAGAAATCCACCCCATAAAGGTAATGATGCCAAATCTTAAATGCAAACACGACCGCCGCAAGCTCCAAGTCGTGCGTGGGATAATTCTTCTCATGCTCCTTCAATTGCCTTGATGCATAGGCAATGACTTTCTTGTGCTGCATGAGTACACACCCAAGTCCAACGTGTGAGGCATCACTATACACCTCATAGCCATAAGGTCCAGATGGCACAGTAAGGACAGGGGCTGTAGTAAGCCTCTTCTTTAGTTCCGTGAAACTGATCTCGCACTTATCACTCCATACAAACTTGGCGTTCTTCCTTGTCAGGTAAGTGAGCGGTGCCGTAAGGCTGGAGAAACCTTCTACGAATCTCCTGTAGTAGCCTGCCAATCCAAGAAAGCTGCGTATCTCTGTGACACTCTTGGGCCTCGCCCAACTCATGACTGCCTCTATCTTCTTCGGATCCACCGAAATGCCTTCTGTAGATACAACGTGGCCTAGGAATGCCACCTCTTCCAACCAAAACTCACACTTGCTAAGTTTGGCGTACAGCTTGTGCTCTCTCAGCATTTGCAAAGCGAGGCGAAGGTCTCGCATGTGATCTTCCCGTGTCTGGGAATAGACCAAAATGTCATCAACAAATACAATCACGCACCTATCAAGATATGGCCGGAACACCCGGTTCATCAAATCCATAAAGGCTGCCGGTGCGTTCGTGAGACCAAAAGGCATCACCAAGAACTCGTAGTGCCCATATCGAGTCCTGAAAGCAGTTTTGGGAACATCTTCCACCTTAATCTTCAACTGGTGATAACCCGATCGAAGATCTATCTTCGAGAAAAATCTCGCTCCCTTCAACTGATCGAACAAGTCATCAATCCTAGGCAAGGGATACCTATTCTTTATAGTGACTTTGTTCAATTACCGGTAATCGATGCACATCCGCATCGAGCCATCTTTCTTCTTAACAAACAACACCGGGGTACCCCACGGTGAGACACTTGGTCGAATGAAGCCAAGGCCTTGCAATTCCTCCAACTGGGTCTTCAACTCCTTAAGTTCAACTGGGGCCATTCTATACGGAGCCCGAAAGATGGGAGCTATGCCTGGTGCAAGCTCGATCACAAACTCAATCTCCCTGTCTGGAGGCAATCCCGGCAACTCCTCTGGAAACACATCCAGGAATTCACTCAGAACTGGAATAGTCGATGAGTCCTTTGCCTCAGGGTTAGCTAAGCTCAACACCGCAAAACGAGCGATATCTCTACTTTTCAACCCCCGAAAGTGAAATGGTTTTCCTTCTACCGGCTTGAAGAGTACCATCTTCTCAAAGCAAGCTACATGCCCATGATGCACTGCTAACCAATCCATTCCCAATATAACATCAAAGTCTTGGAATCTAAGGACGATGAGATCAACCGCCAACTCATGGTTTCCAACTTGGGCCACACTATTTCTATACACTTTATCTGCCAATACTGTTTTGCTGAGAGGAGTCGAAATGGCTAACTCCGGTTTTAGCTGACTAGGCTCCACAGAAAAGCCTTCTGAAAAACTCGGCGAGACAAACGAATGAGTAGACCAGGTATCAATCAATACTCGAGCCAAATACTCATTGACTAGTAGGGTTCCTGAAATTTTAACTAGTTATGTCAATTCAAGCATCAACAGTGTATACACATAGGTATATATATATAGCATACCAAGTACGTACACAAGGAATAAAATATAACATAACAATCACGAATAAAGAAAATAACTCCAAACTCGTACCTTGCACCACATCATCAGATGCAAGTGCATCACCCTCTGTCAAAGCTAATACACGCCCCTAGTTCGCCTGGCGAGACTGAGGTGTAGACCGGGTAGTCTGAGATGACGCCTGATATGATCCTGCTGGGCGTGCTGGTGGCCTAATCCCCTGAGACTGGCCTGGTAAATGCCGGGTAGGGCAATCCCTGATCACGTGGCCCTGGCGACCACAGTGAAAACATCCACCCGATGCTCTTAGGCAATCCCCTACTGGGTACCTTCGGCCGCATGAAGGGCAGACCTCGTGTGTGCGGGTAGGAGGGGCCTGAGGTGGAGCATATCTCGCCACATGAGGTGCAACTGGCCGTGGGGCCGGGAGGGCCTGAGGTCGAGGTGCCTGTGGTACATACTGCCGTGGTGCTGGAGGCACATAAGTCAGCCTCATCGGTGGTACTGGCCATGTATACTGATAAGGGCCGGTACGAGCCCGCCTCTCTAGAGGTGCTAAACTACTGGATTGGCCTCTCATCAATTCCCTCTTCTTGGACACCGCCTCAGAGTTGGTCTCAACCAACAAGGCTTTATCCACCACTTCAGCGTAAGTGGCGTGCCTAAAGACCGATACTTTCTCCATGATGACATCCTTGAGTCCTTGCTCAAACCTCCTCGCCTTCATTGCCTCGGTGGCAATCATATGTGTCGCGAAGCGTGATAGCTCCGAGAACTTGGCCTCATAAGCGGCCACAGACATCGAACCTTGCTCAAGGTTGATGAATTCTCTCTCTTTCTTTTCCCGAGCTCCAACCGGGAAATACTTCTTATAGAACGTATCCTTAAACTCCTCCCAAGTCCACGGTTGACCTTGCATGGTCAAGTCCCGTGTCCTCAATGCGAACAACCACCAATGGTGGGCTTCACCTTCTAGCATGAAAACTGTCCATGCTACTTTCTCTTCCTCTGTAGGAGAGAGCACCACAAATATCTTCTCAACCTGGAGGATCCAAGCCTCTGTAGTAAGAGGGTCCACACTCGCATGGAAGGATGGAGGCCTCAATCTCCGGAATGCCTAAACTCCAGCTGTACAATGTACTGGAGCTCCAGGCGGTAGAGTAGGTGCCGCTGATGCCGGTATAGTTTGCCGAGCCGCCAGGATGGCGAGTGTCTCAGCAATAGAGCCTAAGACCTGAGAGAGGTCCGGCTGCTCATCCTCATCCCGTGAAGAAGAGGAAGCTCTGGCATGTGGTCCACGACCCCGTGTGTTCCGTCTCATGACTAAAGTCCTGAGAATAATAACACCACATGAGTCTAACTTGAAACCACAGTTTATTTCAATGCCATTTCACAATAATTCAATTTGTATTAGTTGTATAATACTAATATACATCACATCAAGTCATCAGAGTATTCATCACATTATACTTATACTTTAGTGTTCTAGCGTACCTAGGACCCGTACTTGGTTAAAGCAACCATTTTAGACTAAGACTAAAGTTTAGTCTTATACTTGGAACCAGACTCGCTCCCGACTTACTTCCTTCCTAACTTGTTTCCTAACATATGCTCTTGTCAAGCCGTGGTTTAAGATTCTAAGTGACCCTAGAGACCTAAAGCCTAAGCTCTGATACCACTTCTGTCGCGACCCAAAACCCACCCTAGGAGTTAGAGTGAATCGTGGACGACTAAATCATGACTTACATGACTTGCTTGACAAACCACCTACAAAACACCCACAGAGCATATACAATAGAGGATAACAGCGGAAGCATAACTATAAGACACAGCGGAAGTCTAACAAACCTCTAAGTATATACACATGGTCCAAGTTTTAATACAAAGAAATCAAAACAAAGAAAGTGCGGACATGCCCACCAAAATACATGGATATAATCACTCATGCTCACCCAAAGCTAATCCACTCAGAATCTAACACCACCTACTGATAACCCTCTACGGGAGGTTCCTCCAAAGGCTCCTCGACGTACTCCTCCTCCACCCATGGACTAGGAGCACAAACATCAAATGGAGCAGCAGCTCCCTCAGAACCTACCAACATAAGAAGTACGGCTGAGCATGGAATACTCAGCGGGTACTAAATACTAACCAACAGTTATAGCAAGACATTGCAATGCATACCCAGGAAACAATATAGATATATACGAATCTGGAACAGTTAATATCATACAAAGAAATAAGGAAATTCATAATCATGCTTGCAGTTTATGAAAAGCCGATAAAATCCTTGAAAAACACCATGCACTTGACTTGACTTAAAATACCCTTCGCGTAATTAGGAACTTATTTACCGTGTCATGCTTGTCATGCTTGTATCATGCTTGCTTATTCGGAATTTAAACATGTTCACATGCCTAGTTGCCGTTCATAGCCCATCGCAACTAGTATCCTACATGATGAATGATATGCCTAGTTGCCGTTCATAGTCCGTCGCAACTAGTATCCTATATGCTGAATGATATGCCTAGTTGCCGTTCATAGTCCGTCGCAACTAGCATCCATGCGAAATGTGTATGCCTAGTTGCCGTTCATAGCCCGTCCCAACTAGTATCCATGTGAAATGTGTATGCCTAGTTTCCGTTCATAGCCCGTCGCAACTAGCATCCATGCGTGTAATGCCATGCCTTGAGTGTCATGAGATGCTATGCCATGCGTGTAATGCGATGCCTTGAAAGTCATAAGATGCTATGCCATGCGTGTAATGCGATGCCATGCCATGCGTGTAATGCGATGGGATGAGAGACCCTTCCCTATGCAATGCATGATCATCTTGTCCTTGCCAAAAGCGAAGTGAAACATATCGTAGGATATGCCCCACCTCTACATCTCGTCCTTGAAAACATCGGTAAATCACGTCATTTCATGTCGTGCTCGTGTAATCGTGTACACACTTGCAATGGAAATTAAATATGACATTTTGGGGGAATTCACAATACATTGCACATCACCATATATACAAGTAATAAATTAAACAATTTAGGGAAAGCGCGAAAACACACTACCATAACCCTAGCAATTTCCATAAATGTTTAAGCATGCAATTTCTTTATTTATTATTCATTTCATTCATCTTGGCATTTCATCAAACATGGTGTGTTCATTATTGATTTACCATACAACATGCTTTTCTAGATGGGTTTTACTCAAATCATGCTTGTATGTTCATTATTGGAACAATGCCCTCCCCATTTTAATCATCACAACACAACCATTGGCATCCAATCGCCCATTCCATCTCGATTCACCATTCACAACCATCCATCTCATAGCACATGTGTAAATAAAGGAAAACAAAGGGAAATAAAGGGAAAAGAGGAACTATAACTAGGAGGGTAGCAAGAAGTACCGACCTTGAACAATGAGGGGAGAAACCCCTTTCCAAAATGACCGTGTAGCTGCTGCCCAAGCTTGGAGAATGCTCTCCACGAGTGTTTGAGCCGTGATCTTGGAGAAGAGCCGAGCTTGAAGTAATCTAGGGTCTCAAAACCCTTTGATTTCTCTTCCAAAGACAAGCCCTAGGTTGGAATCACCTTCTCCCTTTTCTCCTATTCTCTCAAACTCTCTAAGTGTCGAATGATGCCCTAAAGGCTCGGGCAAGACTCTTAAGGTAGGAGTAAACCGACCAAAAGACCATAATACCCTTACTGAAATTTCTGTAAAAACGCGAGTACCGAGCGATCGGTGTTAATGACCGATCGATCGGTTGCCTACCGATCGATCGGTTTCATAACCGAGCAATCGGTTAAAATTTCACTCTCTGGAAAATTTTCTCATACAAAAATCTTGACCAGTCGATAGCCTCCGAGCGATCGGTTTTGGACCGATCGATCGCTCCATGGACCGAGCGATCGGTGGTCTGCAGGTCCAAACTGTTTTGGCCATAACTTTTGACTCGTTCGTCCGATTTTGACGATTCAACTTGCGTTGGGTTCGTACTTCGAAAACGAACATTTTTAACATTTCAGAATTTCCAATTTCTTCCTTATTTATTAATTATACCTCTTTAAAGGCAAAATGGCAACGAAAGTGTCATGCATTAAATGTGAAAAAGTCCGGGGCTCTACATATGAGGTCTGCACTTCATGCGGCCGAAGGCATCCGGTAGGAGATTGTCGAAGAGCATTGGGTGGATGTTATCATTGCGGTCGCCAGGACCATATGATCAGGGATTGCCCTACTCGGCATTTACCAGGCCAGTCTCAGGGGATTAGGCCCCCAGCACGCCCAGCAGGATCATACCAGGCGTCATCCCAAACTGCCCGATCTACACCTCCGCCTCGCCAGGCGAACCAGGGGTGAGTTTTTGCCTTGACAGAGGGTGATGCACTTGCATCTGATGATGTAGTGCAAGGTAAGCGTTTAGAGTTATTCTTTTAACCACGATTTCATGTTATGCCTTATTCCTTGTGTACGTATGTGGCGTGCTATATATATATCTATATACCTATATATATGATGTTGATGCATGGATTAACTGAGCTAGCTAAAATTTCAGGAACCTTACTAGTCATGAAGGTTTGGCTCGAGTGTTGGTTGATACCAGGTCTACTCATTCGTTTGTCTCGCCGAGTTTTTCAGAAGGCTTTTCTATGGAGCCTAGTCAGCTAGAACAGGAGTTGGCTATTTCGACTCCTCTCAGCAAGACAGTATTGGTAGATAAAGTGTATAAAAACAGTGTGGTTCAAGTGGGGAGCCACGAATTGACGGTTGATCTAATCATCCTTGGATTTCAAGACTTTGATGTTATATTGGGAATGGATTGGTTAGCAATGCATCATGAGCATGTGGCTTGTTTTGAAAAGATGGTACTCTTCCGGCCAGTGGAAGGCAAGCCATTTCATTTTCGGGGGTTAAGAAGTAGAGATATTGCCCGTTTTACGGCGTTGATTTTAGCAAACCCCGAGGCAAATGACTCTTCGACTATTCCAGTCGTGAGTGAATTCCTGGATGTGTTTCCAGAGGAGTTGCCAGGATTGCCTCCAGACAGGGAGATTGAGTTTGTGATCGAGCTTGCACCAGGCACCGCTCCTATTTTCAAGGCTCCGTATAGAATGGCCCCTATTGAACTCAAGGAGTTGAAGACTTAGTTGGAGGAATTGCAAGGCCTTGATTTTATTCGACCAAGTGTCTCACCGTGGGGTGCCCCGGTGTTATTTGTTAAGAAGAACGATGGCTAGATGCGAATGTGCGTCGATTATCGGTAATTGAATAAAGTCACTATAAAGAATAGGTATCCATTGCCTAGAATTGATGACTTATTCGATTAGTTGAAGGGAGCAAGATTTTTCTCAAAGATAGATCTTCGATCGGGCTATCCCCAGTTGAAGATTAAGGCCAAGGATGTGCCTAAAACTGCTTTTCGGACTCGATATGGACACTACGAGTTCTTGGTGATGCCTTTTGGTCTCACGAACGCGCTGGCAGCCTTTATGGATTTAATGAACCGGGTGTTCCGGTCATACCTAGATTGATGTGTGATCGTGTTTGTCAACAATATCTTGGTGTATTCCCAGACACGGGAAGATCACTTACGAGACCTTCGTCTTGCTTTGGAAATGCTGAGAGAGCACAAGCTGTACGCCAAAATTAGCAAGTGTGAGTTTTGGTTGGAAGAGGTGGTATTCCTAGGCCACGTTATATCCACGGAAGGCATTTCGGTAGATCCGAAGAAGATAGAGGCAGTCATGAGTTGGGCGAGGCCCAAGAGTGTCACAGAGATACGCAGCTTTCTTGGATTGGCAGGCTACTACAGGAGATTCATAGAGGGTTTCTCCAGTCTTGCGGCACCGCTCACTTACCTGACAAGGAAAAATGCGAAGTTTGTATGGAGCGACAAGTGTGAGATCAGTTTTACAGAATTGAAGAAGAGGCTTACTACAGCCCCTGTCCTTACTGTGCCATCCGGACCTTATGGGTATGAGGTGTATAGTAATGCCTCGCACGTTGGACTTGGGTGTGT
The DNA here is from genome assembly GCA_015143295.1 of Tetracentron sinense. Taxonomy (NCBI): domain Eukaryota; kingdom Viridiplantae; phylum Streptophyta; class Magnoliopsida; order Trochodendrales; family Trochodendraceae; genus Tetracentron; species Tetracentron sinense. The sequence continues at coordinate 20,119,176 of CM026556.1, read as the reverse complement.
ACTCATGCAACACAAGAAAGTCATTGCCTATGCATCGAGGCAATTGAAAGAGCATGAAAAGAATTATCCCACGCACGATTTGGAGCTTGCAGCAGTCGTGTTTGCACTCAAGATTTGGCGCCATTACCTTTATGGAGTGGAGTTCTATGTGTTCACGGATCACAAGAGTCTCAAGTATCTCTTTTCCCAAAAGGAGCTGAATCTAAGGGAACGGCGTTGGATGGAATTTTTGAAAGACTATGACTGCACCATCCAATACCACCCGAGAAAAGTGAACGTAGTAACAGACGCCTTGAGTAAAAGACCTCCAGGGTTATTACCACACATGTTGGTGCAAGAATGGAGATTATTGGAGGATTTGGCAAATCTGGACATTAGTGAGAATGATACAGTTCGGGGTCCTGTTTTGGCAAATGTCATGGTTTGACCATACATTATAGATTTGATCCAAGAATATCAAGCCACGGATGCTGAATTGTTGGCTTTCCGGGGCAAGAAAGTTGCCAAGGGTAGTGAAGACTTTTCTCCCACTAGTTGAGGTGCTATTACGTTTAAAGGAAGGCTATGTGTTCCGGCCAATGCAGATCTTCGACGAGAGATCATGGATGAAGCACATCATTCGAAGTACACAGTGCATCCTGAGGGTACAAAGATGTACCGGAATCTCAAGAATCACTATTGGTGGCGAAATATGAAGAGGGAGGTTGCGGAGTATGTAGCACGGTGCTTAGTGTGCCAACAGGTGAAGGCAGAGCACTTGAGACCCGCTGGTCTATTACAGTCTCTCCCTATTCCCGAGTGGAAGTGGGAGCACATATCCATGGACTTCATTGTTGGTTTGCCGAAAACGGCAAGGAACTCAGATGCGATATGGGTTGTGGTGGATCGTTTAACAAAGTCCGCGCATTTCTTGCTTATCGAACCACCTTCAACTCTAGTCAGTTGGCCACACTATATATCAAAGAAGTTGTTAGGCTACACGGGGTGCGAGTTAGTATTGTGTCAGATCGGGATCCGATATTCACGTCTAGGTTCTGGAAGAGTTTTCAGGATGCCATGGGTTCCCGACTTGACTTCAGCACCGCATTTCATCCTCAAACGGATGGAAAAACCGAGAGGGTAAACCAAGTCATCGAAGACATGCTTCGGGCATGTATGTTGGATTTCAAAGACAGTTAGGAAGAGCACTTGCCTTTGGTTGAATTCGCCTATAATAATAGCTATCAGGCGAGCATCCAAATGGCACCATTTGAGGCCTTATATGGGCGAAGCTGTAGGTCTCCTCTCTATTGGGATGAGGTAGGAGAGAGGAAGGTGTTGGGTTCGGAGTTGATCAAGCAAACTGCTAGTATAGTCAAGATCATCCGGGATCGGTTGAAAGCCGCTCAATATCGTCAAAAGAGCTATGCGGACACACGTCACAGGGACTTGGAATTCCAGGTTGGGGATCAAGTCTTTGTGAAGGTATCTCCTAACGAGGGAATTATGAGATTTGGCAGGCGAGGTAAGCTTAGTCCTCGATATGTTGGCCCGTTTGAGATCATCACGCGAGTTGGTGAGGTTGCTTACAGGGTAGCTCTTCCACCTCACATGGCCGCAGTTCACAACGTTTTCCATGTGTCTATGCTTCGGAAGTACATTACGGACCCTTTGCATGTCATAGACTTAGAACCGTTGGAAATTCGAGAGGATCTCACATTGGTTGAAAAGTCGGTTCATATCTTGGATCAGAGAGATCAAGTGCTTCGCAACAAGACAATTCCTTTGGTTCTCGTGCAATGGCAACATCATGCTCGAGAAGAAGCTACCTGGGAACGAGAAGCCGAAGTTAAAGCAAAATATCCCGAGTTGTTTGAATAGGCTTGTATATATTGCTTGTAATTTTGTTTTGGTTTGTACTGCAAGTATCGTCTAAATTTCGAGGATGAAATTTTTGTAAGGGGGGGAGGATGTAGAGCCCCGGACTTTTTCAAGCTTAATGCATGACACTTTCATAGCCATTTTGCCTTTAATGTAGTACAATTAATAAATAAGGAAGAAATTGAAAATTTTGAAATGTCAGAAATGTTCCTTTTCAAAGTATGAACCCAACGCAAGTTGAATCGTCAAAATCCAGTGAACGAGTCAAAAGATATGGCCAAAACAGTTTGGACCTACAGACCACCGATCGCTTGGTCCATTGTAGCGATCGATCAGTCCCAAACCGATCGATCGGAGACTATCGACTGGTGCACATTTTTGTATGGAGAAATTTTCCAAAGTGCAAGTTTTTGATCGATCGCTCGGTCAAGAACACTGATCGCTCGGTCAAGAACACAGATCGCTCGGTCTTCGCGTTTTTGCAGAATTTTCATTAAGGGTGTTTTCATCTTTTGGGCGTTTCACTCTTGCCTATTAAGGCTTGCTCAAGCCTTTAGGGCTTCATTCACACACTTAGAGGGTTTTGAGAGATAGAAAGAGAGGAGAAAGGGTTCTAAACCTAGGTTTTCTTTTGAGGAGGAATCAAATGGTCGAAGACCCACAATCATCCTCAAGCTCGTTTTCCTTCAAGATCAAGGCTCAAGCTTGTGAGGAGTACTTTTCCCAAGCTAGGGCAGCGACTCACGGACGTTTTGGAAGGGAATTCTTTCCCTCATTTGTCAAGGTCGGTACCTTGTGCTACTCTCTTAGTCATAGTTTCCTCTTTTTCTTTTCTATTCTTTGTTTCTCTCATTTATGACTATAAAATGAGTTGTAATGTGTGAATGGGATGAATAGATGGTTGTTGGATGTGAATGGGTGATTGGATGCCGTGTGGATGGTTGTGATGAATGAAATGGGGAGGGCATTGTATCCATAATGAACAAACATCTATGATGTGAGTATAACCCACCTAGAAAAGCATGATTTAGGTTTAAATAAATAATGGACACACCCTATGCTTGATGAAATGCCAAGGTGAATAAAACGAAGGATAAATTAAGAAAATGCATGCTTAATTACTTATGAACTTGTTAAGGCTTATGATAGTCTGAGTTCTTGCTTTTCTTAAAATGTCATAAATGCTTATTGTTTAAATTGTGACATGCTATATATTGTGAAATCCCCAAATGTCATGTTTAAATTCTAATGCAAGCATGCACACGAGTCCACGAGCACGGCATGCATGACATGAATTATCGTTATTTTTAAGAGCGAGATTTAGAGGTGGGGCATATCCTACAATATGTTTCACTTCGCTTTTGGCGAGAACAAGACATGCATCTCATAAAGAAGGGTCTCCCTTCCCTCGTAAGTGCATTTAGGAAGAAGGGTCTCCCTTCCTTCACAAGTAGTTTACTTTCCCAGCAAGCAAGCATGACATGACATGAATATTTAGGAAGAAGGGTCTCCCTTCCCTCACAAGTAGTTTACTTTTCGAGCAAGCATGATGGAATGGCATGACAAGCATGAGCATTCTAGGAAGAAGGGTCTCCCTTCCCTCACAAGTAGTTTATTTTCTGAGCAAGCAAATATGATACAAGCATGACATGCATGGCATCACACGCATGACACGATAGACAAGTTTTCAATCACGAAAAGGGTAATTTCAGTCAAGTCAAGGGCATTATGTTTTCAAGGGTTTTATCGATTTTTATGAAATGCAAACATGATTATAAATTGCTTTATTTCCTTGTTATGATATTAATTGTTCCTGCTTTATATATGTGAATTGCTTCCTGCTTCCTATACTGCTATGGTGTTACTATGACTGTTGGTTAGTATTTGGTACCCGCTGAGTATTCCATGTTTAGCCGTACTTCTTATGTCGGCAAGTACTGAGGGAGCTACTGCTCCATTTGATGTCTGTGCTCCGAGCCCATGGGTGGAGGAGGAGTACATTGAGGAGCCTGTGGAGGATCCTCAGGGCGAGGGCTACTATTAGGTGGTGGTAGATTCTGAGTGGATAGCTGTGGGTGAGCTTGAGAGTTAGATTTATGTATTTTGGCGGGTATGTCCGCACTTTCTTTTGTGTATCTTTTTGTATAACTTAGATCACTTGTATATACATAGAGGTTTGGTTAAGTCTTCCGCTTTGCTATGTTTAAGTATGTTTCCGCTTTTTATATTCTCTTTGTATATGCTCAGTGGGTTTTTGCAGGATGGTTTGTTTAGCAAGTCATGTAAGTCATGATTAGTCGTCCAAAGTTCACTCTAACTCCTAGGGTGGGTTTTGGGTCGCGACAGATGAAATTATCGTGGTCGACCCTGAAGGATGGTTGGGTCGACCGAAGTGTAGCACCCTGGACTTTTCTATACTTAATGAATAGCACTTTCGTAGCCAATTGGCCTTCCACATAGTCTCATTAATAAATAAGGGAGAAATTAAAAATTCTGAGTGTCAGACATGTTCGTTTTCAAAAGACGAATCCAACGCAAGTTGAATTGTTGGGACCTACAGAGAACCGATCGTTCGGTCAAATGTAGAGATCGATCGGTTCACAACCGATCGCTCGATCATTATTAGCGATCGATCGGTCCAAAACCGATCGATCGGTAGCTATCGACTGGTTAACTTTTTTGTATGGGGAATTTTTCCAGAGAGCATGTTTTTGACCGGTCACTCGGTCAAGAACAGCGGTCGCTTGGTAGGCGACCGATCGATCGGTCATAACCACCGATCGCTCGGTTTATCGCATTTTGCAGAAATTTTATTAAGGGTTGTTTCGTCTTTTGGGCATTAAACCCTTGCCTATAAGGCTTTGCATGACCATTTGGGTCCCCATTCACTACACTTAGAGAAATTATAGAGAAAAGGAGAGAAGAGAAGAGGGTTTTCCTAGGACATCATTGGGAGAGAAGAAATCAAGGGTTTAAACACTCAAGATCATCCCAAAAGGGCTTGGTATCATCAAATCCAACCACAAACTCCTGTGGTGTCCCCTTTCCAAGCTAGGGCAGCGATCCTACGGCATTTTGCAATAACCTAGGTTTTCTATTTTAATTGACGATTCTTGATCGTATGTTTTCCCTCCTATTGAAATGTGCTATTTCTATAAAATGTAAGCAAGATAATAAAGAAGGTTGTGATGTGCGGATGGATGAAGGGTCAAGGCGATTGGATGCCTAGATGTATGATGTGTGAGATGGAAAGGGGGAAGGGTACTCTACAAATAATGAACATACCTCGATGTTGTTAGACAAGTATACCCACAAAGCCATTCCGTAATTCTATTTATCTATTTTTAAATCAATAAATGCATACTTTACATTCTCACATTGTCTTCTACATTGGGTAATATATCGAAAGTATCTCATTGGATGAGACTACTTTGTCCCTTAGGTAACATTGTAGGAAAACCATCCAATTAGTTGATAACTGATTGCTAAGGAGATATGGTTTTTTCGGTTCCTTGTACACCTAAAATTGTTCTAAGTTAATCAGGATGCATCTGGACAATGTATTCCTAATAACTTACACATTGTTAATTCCATATGATGGAGTGATGAATCACAATCACTGAGAGAAGGAAGATGTGGATATAAGTAAGAAGTACTTATATTGCAACTGGATCACTCAGTGGATACCCTTAGAAATATACTGTCTTTATATTTAGGGTAGTCCATTTGACAGATTGTCCCCAACCTGAGAGGTCGACATCTTCTCTAGTATTTGCCTATGTAGCTTTGATGTATCCAATCGTCAATGTCCAACACACCGGACTAAATACGGGCTCGTTGGGTTATGTACGCTATACTGGAAGAAGTGTGTGTACGCTCTACAAGGATTCCACTACTCTTACAGAGCAAATAATATTGAGTTGATACTTGTCAGGACCGGACTTGAAAAACCCAGCGCTGGTATTTATCGATGAAATGGTTTTATCGAGGAATTTATTTTCTGTATAAAAAAAATGTAATAATAATTATTATTTCTTTTAAAGAATTTTTAAAAATATTTTGCAAGTCCAAGTTTGACTAAAAGTATCAAAGAGAATGGGTTCTCCATATAAGCCAGGGATTAAAGATAGTATTAGATATTATCCCGTAAGCTTATAACAATATTGGAAGTGGAGGGACGCATCTGTAAACAAATCTTGAAATAGAAATACCTGCAAGTAATTCTTTATTTTCTGGGGGTTAATCACATTGTGTTAATGGACATTAATTGTGATTGGTGGAAGTCAAGGGATATAGATAACATTCTATTATCCTAATGGAGTGTAGGAAAGGTGTTTCCTAGTAACAATGCTTTAACCAAAAGGTTGAGTACTTGGTCCCACAACCGGAAATAGGAGATCCCTTTAGATCCCACACACAAGGACTTTCTTAAAGTATTTAATTTAATGATTTATTAAATTTATTTATTTATCTAAGAAATCACTATATGGTATAGTGAAGCTCTAAAAGGTGGAATCACATTAGATGTGAAAAACCAAATGGGTAGGACCCATTGGGGAATATTTTAAAAGAATATTAAAAGTAACCAAAGGGTTAAGAACCCATGATTTGGCATGTTGGGGTGGGACCCACCTAGGGTGGGACGCCCACTCCATGGAGATTACTTTATTGTTAATCATTAATTAGTTTCTAATTAATTAAATACCTTATAAGATAAGGTTTGTTAGTTAGTTAGTTACTAATTAAAGATTCCTTGTTGGACAAGGATTCTTCTAGTTTCTTGCTAATCAAGGAATCCTAATTGGATTAGGATAAGGATATGATTAGTTAGTTACTAAACAATAAGATTAGTTTCTATTTTTGATTATTCATAATTAAAATTTGAGGAATTCTAATTGGATTAGAAAGTGGAAACTTGGGTTGCAACCAACCCAAGGTAGCCTATTTAAAGAGAGGCCGTCCAAGGCTTTGGGACCTTATTACTTTTCCAGAAATTTCCAAATTTGGAAATCCCTCTCCTCTCCTCAATCTCACGCCCCTCTCTCCCTATCCTTGTGGTGTACGGCAAGGTTTAAAATTTCAAAATTTCGGTCGATTTCGGATCTCCCATTCGAAACGAAATTTTCCGAAATTTCGGCCGACATCTCACCGAAATCGAATTTAATAATAAAATATTATTCCGAAATTTCGGGTCCAAAATTTTGAAATATTTATTTTTTATATAATATTAATTATATATATATTATTATTTTATTTTTAAAATTAATATATAAATTTTTTGAAATTTCAGTAAATATTTCGGAATTTTAATTTTAAAAAAAATTATTTAAAAATAAAAAATCAGATTTCGGCCGAAATTCCGAAATTTTCGAAATCCGTAATTTCACCCGAAATTTTCGAAATTTCGACCGAAATCTGATTTCTGAAATAAACCCAATTTCGATATCGATGGGGTTGTCCGAAACCGAAATTTCGGAATTTTTACGTAAAATCTTACCAGTACTCTTTTGGACATGGTGTTTGTGACCCATGCGGAGATTTTTACGTAAAATCTTTGCATACGATATTATTGGATAATCGTGTCTAAAAAGACAATAATCGTAGATGGATCACTAAACTGACATCGAAATACCCTAAGGATATAGGGATAAGTAGGTTTTGATTATAAGATGAAAATCCTAATGATCAAAACCCCCTGTGAGGGCTAGTGGGAGTTTATCACTCCTTGATAATCCTATTATCGAAAATTTCCATAATTCATATGATGAATACTTGGATAATGATATGATCATGCCTGTTTAATATTGTTCCCTTCAAGAAAAACATTAAGTGATAATAAATGGGATTATTAATCCTAAGGCCTTCCATTATCAATAAAGACTAGGAATTAATTAGCCTGAGTCTTGTCTCTCTGATAGGAGTTCGACATAATTCAGTCTAAATTAAACTCCTAGTCCATTATTTCTATTGTAGATAGGATTGTATATGGCCAGATAGGGAGTGTCAACTAGGATGGGGGCACATCTCTACTTGATCATATAACAATCGAGAATAATGGGTTTCACTTAAACAAGGAAACATGACGGATGACACTGTAGAACCCCGGATCTCGCTTTCACAGCTTGTGAATAGTGTGTGAATAGTGTCTGTGAACAATGTATGTAAAGGCCCAAGTCTTTCCTGTGAACTTGGTGTTGGTTAAATGGGAATGAGATATTTCATTTTAAATCAGTGTTATGGTACTGATTTTGGCATGTGAAACATAAGGTATGCCGTACGTGTGTTTGGGAACCAAACACAAGAGTATAAAATACTCTTATGTGTCAAAGAGGGTGAATGTCTTGTTATTCCATCAACTTTGTGGAACTCTAGTTTTGTTGTCTCTCACCAGAATTGGGTTATTATTGAACCGTTGGAAAGGTATTGAACCCCTCTTTAAAGTTCATGTTTATCAGTTTTTGAGATTTGGACTAGAAGTTAATTCAAATGTGGGATTTCTAGAAAGCGGGTCTGCTGTCATTTCAGCAATCACTTGGACCAGTAGCCTTTAGGGCCATTTTAGAATATGAAGACAAAAGAATTGGGTTTCATGCAAAACATACAAGTTGTTCCCCTTTTAATTCACAATCCAACGCAAGTTGAATCGTCAAAATCCAATCACCAAGTCAAAAGTTATGGTTGAAATACCATAGCAGGGAAAAATTAAGAGATGAACAGTGACCGATCTATCAAGTTTATGACCGATAAATCCATCAATTCCTTGCACTGATGGATCTATCCATGGCCACGACTGATAGATCGACCAAGCATATTTTTGTATGGGTTTTTTGGCCAGAGAGTGATTTTTTGAATGATCTATCGGTGCTCTTGACCGATAGATCCTTGGTGATGGTTTTTGCCTTGAAACCGACTCCTGGAGATATTTTGGGGGTGTATGGGTCATTGGCCTCAATCCCTTGGCCTATTTAAGCACAATTTCGTGGGTGTTTGGGTTCCTACAACCCTCAGCAAGTTTTGGGAGAAATTTTGAAAGAGAAGAGAGGAAAGTTTGGGTTTTTGTTAGGGCTTGTGCTAGGAGTAAAAAGGTGAACTAGGATTTGTTTATCAAGCTTGGAGCTCGCCTGTCGCGACCCAAAACCCACCCTAGGAGTTAGAGTGAACTTTGGACGACTAATCATGGCTTACATGACTTGCTTGACAACCAACCTGCAAAAAAACCCACAGAGCATATACAATAGAGGATGACAGCGGAAACATAACTATAAAACACAGCGGGAGTCTAACAACCTCTAAGTATATACACATGGTCCAAGTTTAATACAAAGAAATCAAAACAAAGAAAGTGCGGACATGCCCGCAAAAATACATGGATGTAATCACTCATGCTCACCCACAGCTAATCCACTCAGAATCTAACACCACCTACTGATAACCCTCTACGGGAGGTTCCTCCAAAGGTTCCTCGACGTACTCCTCCTCCACCCATGGACCAGGAGTACAAACATCAAATGGAGCAGCAGCTCCCTCAGAACCTGCCGACATAAGAAGTACGGCTGAGCATGGAATACTCAGCGGGTACTAAATACTAACCAACAGTCATAGTATACAGATAGCATACATAAAGTAGGAAATTGCATATATAGAACAGGAACAATTTATATCATACAAGGAAGTAAAGCAATTTATATTCATGGTTGCATTCAGAAAAGCTGATCAAACCCTTGAAAACATCGTGCACTTGACTTGACTTGAAACACCCTTTGCGTGATTGGGAACTTGTTAACCGTGTCATGCTTGTCATGCTTGCATCATGAGTGCCATGTCATGTCATGCGTGTCATGCGAGTATCATGCTTGCTTGTTCATAATTTAAACATGTTCACATGCCTAGTTGCCGTTCATAGTCCGTCACAACTAGTACCCTATATGCAGATGGGTAGGCCTAGTTGCCGTTCATAGCCCCTCGCAACTAGCATCCATGCGGAATGTGAATGCCTAGTTGCCGTTCATAGCCCCTCGCAACTAGCGTCCATGCGTGTAATGCCATGCAGAGTTATGCGTGTCATGTGATGCTATGCTATGCGTGTCATGCCATGCTATGCTATGCGTGTCATGCGATGCTATGCATGTCATGCGAGGGGATGGGAGACCTTTCCCTATGAAATGCATGATTGTCTTGCCCTTGTCAAAAGTGAAGTGGAACATATCTTAGGATATGCCCCACCTCTACGTCCCAGACTTAAAACATCGGTAAATCACGTCATTTCATGCGTGCCCGTGAGATCGTGTGCATACTTGCATTTGGAATTAAATATGGCAATTTGGGGTAATTCACAAAGCATAGCATATAACAATTTAAGTGAGTAATAATCTACGCATTTTAAGAAATGTAAGAAACACACTATCATGAACCCTAACAAATTTCAAGAGCAATTAAGCATGGGTTCCCTTAATTTATCATTTATTTTGTTCACCTTGGCATTTCATCAAACATGGGGTGTGTTCATTATTCACTTAAACCTAGATCATGCTTTTCTAGGTGGGTTATGCTCACATCACACTTGTATGTTCATTATTAGTACAATGCCCTTTCCCATTCGTTCATCACATCATCCACACGGCATCCATTCGCCAACATCCATCTCCATTCACCATTCATACCACCAATCTCATAACACATATATAAGTGAAGGAAAACAAGGAGAAACAAAAGGAAAAAGGGAAGCTATAACTAGGAGGGTAGTAAGAAGTACCGACCTTGATCAATGAGGAAGAAAACTCCTCCAAAAACGTGCGTGTAGATGCTGCCCTAGTTTGGGGAAAGTGCTCCTCACGAGCTTGAACCTTGATCTTGAAGAAAAATGAGCTTGAGGATGATCGTGGGTCTTGAAGCCCCTTTGATTTCTCCCCCAAAGCAAAACCCTAGGTTTGGAATCGTCTTCTTCTCCTCTCCTTAGCTCTCAATCTTCTAAGTATTGTAAATAAGCCCTAAAGGCTCGGGCAAGACTCTTAAGGTAAGAGTAAACCGCCCAAAAGACTAAAACACCCTTACTAAATTTTCTGCAAAAACGCGAGTACCGAGCGATCGGTATTAATGAGCGATCGATCGGTTGCCTACCGATCGATCGGTTTCATAACCGAGCGATCGGTTAAAATTTCACTCTCTGGAAAATTTCCCCATACAAAAATCTTGACCAGTCGATAGCCTCCGAGCGATCGGTTTTGGACCGATCGATCGCTCCATGGACCGAGCGATCGGTGGCCTGCAGGTCCAGACTGTTTTGGCCATAACTTTTGACTCGTTCGTCCGATTTTGAAGATTCAACTTGCGTTGGGTTCGTACTTCGAAAAGGAATATTTCTGACATTTCAGAATTTCTAATTTCTTCCTTATTTATTAATTATACCTCTTTAAAGGCAAAATGGCAACGAAAGTGTCATGCATTAAATGTGAAAAGGTCCGGGGCTCTACATCGCCTCCACAAGCATTCTAAAGCGTGAATCTTGTTCTCCTCAAGCTTTCTCAAGCTTGGGATTGATTCACAAACTTCCTCAAAGCTTTCTCTTGCTACCAAGGAGTATTCTCAAGCTATAAGCCGTAGGGATTCAGTTTTGAAAGGTAGATACACTCTACTAAACTTAGTATAGTTATGTTTTATGCTAGGCTTATAGTTTTTGGAGGATTTTCTAGGGAAATTAAGGTCTTGGATTTGTTATTTATAAACTATGATTAAGATAAGTTATATTTAAAGTTCTTGTTTAAATCTTGTTCACAAAGGATCACTTGCACTTGTATATTGGGTTTTGTTCAATCAAATGATGGAAGAAAAATGGTTTTTGTCTCAAAGAAGGAATGGGGTTTTCAAAAGGAGTTTTAATCGGACTTGTTTCGGAAAGAGGTTTTGCTTGGTGTTTTGGATTTGGTTTTTAAGTATTATGCTCAAAGTATTATGTTTGGCTCAAAGTCTCAAAGCTTGCTCAATGGAAAGTATGAACTCGTCTCTAAGGTGTTCCGAGAAGGGAATCACTTTGATATCTTGTGAAGTATGAACTCGTCTCTAAGGTGTTCCGAGAAGGAAATCACTTTGAAAGTATGAACTCGTCTCTAAGGTGTTCCGAGAATGGAATCACTTTGAAAGCTTGTAAAGTATGAACTCGTTTCTAAGGTGTTCCGAGAATGGAATCACTTTGAAAGCTTGTAAAGTATGAACTCGTCTCTAAGGTGTTCCGAGAAGGGAAACACTTTGCTTGTAAGGAATGTCTCAAAGTCATGCTTGTAAAGCCTTGTTAGAAATAGGTTTTGAAAAGCTTGCACAGTGTGTGTTTTGAAAAGTATCGTGGTTTCCGCTCTATGATTTCGAAGTATGTTGGTTTTGCCTGTTTGTTTTTAATTACTTGCTTTACTTGACTTGAAAAGCATGTTACAAATTTATGTTATGGCTTGCTAGCTTTAGTAGTTTATAGACATTGAGTATTCCATGCTCAGCCGATTATTGACTTCGGCAGGTGCACGTGTTCCTTTCAATGTCTGTGGCACGGAGCCTTGGATAGAGGAAGAATATTACGATCCGGAGCCCTCTATGGACCACTACCAGGACGATGGATTGGTGGATAGACGGCACGATTTTGATTTCTGTTGAGAGAGAGTATACTTGTATTTTGATAAGTATTGAGAGTGGGGCTTGTCCACTACATGCTTCATATTTTGGATATGTGTTCTGTTGGTTCAGACTTGAACTTATCGATAGGAGTGTTATTAAATTGCTTCCGCTTGTTTTCCGCTATGTGTATAACTTGCAAACTCTGACAGGATGGTATGTATGCCTTATGTATCATACTGGAGGGTATGATACAGCAGTCACGAGCTAAAGTATCCCTAACTCCTAGGGGGTATTTTGGGTCGTGACAGACATAGTGACAGTCATGTTGTCCTTGTAGGTCGTAAGAAAATTGGGAATCACTAATTTACATAAGGAGTTATGCATGAGATGCTTAGTGATGGATGGTTACTATCCACCTTATAGTGTATGTGTGGTACTATCCTAGCATGGAAGATTACATGTGTGTTATGAGGATCCTAATACTCATCTGGAATAAAAGGTTTATTCCCTAATTTCATATACTGAAGGGAATGATGAAATTTGAAGAAAGATGAGAGGATCATCAGATTTTAAAATCCCAAAAATCCGATGAATATATGTGTGAAAATAAATGTAATAATTTATGCTTATTTTATTGTGTAGATATGAGCCATGAATCCCTTTTCCAAGATTCTAGAAGAGAATCGATTGACTGGTCCAAATTTTGTGGACTGGAAAAGAAACCTTGATATTGTGCTTATCTCTCAGAAGATAGCTTATGTCCTCACATCCGACTATCTAGAATTTGATGAGGCAATTCAAACCCCTGAGGCAGTTGAGAAAGCCTCAAAGTGGCATGAGTCAAATAGTTTGGCCAAATGCTACATGCTTGCATCCATGTCGAATGTCCTTCAGCAAGAGCACGAGGGTTTTGCTATAGCTAAGGACATATTGACTAATCTCAGGGAAATGTTTGGGGAACAGAACAGAACTGCTAGGCAGTTGGCAATGAAAGGACTGATGGGGACCAAGATGTCTGATGGTAGCCCAATCCGGGAACATGTTGTCAAGATGATGGGGTTCATTAATGAACTCTTGACCCTTGGAGCAGATCTTGATCAACAGAGTCAAACGGATGCGATCCTGAACTCTCTCCCGGAATCCTTTTCTGCTTTTGTGTTGAACTTCAGCATGAACAAATTAGAGACATCTCTGCCAGAGCTCCTAAACATGTTGCAAGGAGCTGAAGACCTTATGAAGTGTACTAAGCTCTATGCAAATGTGGCAGAAGGAGTTGGACCTTCAAGGCCCAGGCCTAAGGGCAAAGGCTAGAAAAAGAAGTCCAATTTTTCCAGGTTCCTCAAAGGCAAGAAGGGTAAGAATAAGAACAAGAAAACTTCTGAGAAGAAAGACAAGGAAAAGAATCAGAATGTCTGCTTCTTTTGCAAGAAACCAGGTCACTGGAAGAGGAATTGCAAAGTTTACTTAGCATCCCTCAAGGACAAGCCTTTGGAAGGTATGTCAGATTCTTTCATCATTGAATCCAATTTTATTATTGGTTCCTCAAACTCTTGGTGTGTATGGTGTGTAGATAGTGGATCTACCTCACATATTTGTAATATGTTACAGAGGTTTCAGGAGAGCAGAAAGCTCAGTGATGGGGAAGTCAAGATAAGGATGGGAACGGAAGTAAGTGTTGCTGCAATCGCCATCGGAACTTATATTTTAGAATTTGCTTTTAATAGGATCTTAGTTTTGAAAGACTGTTTATATGTGCCAGACATGCGCAGAAATTTGATTTATGTTTCTAGTTTAATCTTTGATGGTTATTCAGTACATTTTGATACTAATGTAGTTATCAAATACAATAATAGTTTTATTGTTTCCGGCACATTGTCTAATGGTCTTTATTATCTTGATCCAGTAAGCAATTCTGTAAATAACATTGAGGATAAAGAGTCCACCAGTGTGACACCTCAGAAAAGAGGTAGAGATTCTATGAATCCAACATACTTATGGCATCTCAGATTAGGCCATATCAATTTGGATAGGCTCAATAGATTGGTAAAGGATGGTCCTTTAAACCATTTACATGTTGAACCTTATCCAACTTGTGAACCTTGTTTGCAAGGTAAAGTGACCAAAAGGCCATTTACAAGAAAACCTAAGAGAGCCACAAGTATATTGGAATTAATTCACACTGATGTATGTGGACCCATGAATCATTCAGCCAGAGGTGGCTTTGTCTACTTCATTACATTCACAGATGATTTTTCTAGATTTGGTTTCATATATCTAATGAAACACAAGTCGGAATCTTTTGAAAAGTTCAAAGAATTCCGAAATGAAGTAGAAAAGCAATCAGGTAAATGTATTAAAACTCTCAGATCCGACAGAGGAGGAGAGTACCTCTTGAATGAGTTCATGGATTATCTTAGAGATAATAGAATTTTATCCCAATGGACTCCCCAGGAACACCCCAGCTGAATGGTGTTTCAGAAACAAGAAATCGAACCCTATTGGATATGGTTCGTTCAATGATGAATAATACTGATTTGACAGTATCTTTTTGGGGATATGCATTAGAGACTGCAATCTATCTATTGAATAGGGTACCTTCTAAGTCTGTTTCCAAAAATCCATTTGAGCTATGTCAGGATATGGAATGGGTGAAAGCCTAGTCTGAAGCATGTCAGGATATGGGGTTGTCCAGTTCATGTGCGAAAGCGAAACTTTGAAAAGTTGGAATGTAGGACTGAGAAGTGCCTATTTATAGGATACCCAAAAGAAACTCTCGGATATTATTTCTATAATCCTAACGAACAAAAGGTGTTTGTGAGCAGGAATGCCATTTTTCTAGAAGAGGATATGATCCTCAATAGAAAAGATGGACTTAGAATTGATCTTGAGGAGCAAAGTCAGGATAAAGTGGCCATGGTTAATCCCATCTTAATTGAACCTTTAAATACACAACAACCTAGGAGAAGTACAAGGATCAGTCGACCTCTAGATAGATTGTTTTATGATCATGAGATATATTCTATAGAATCGGATTCCTTAGACGATGATCCTTACACTTATCAAGAAGCAATATGTGATATTGATTCTAATAATTGGAAAAAGGCCATGGAATCTGAAATGGACTCCATGTACTCGAATGGTGTCTGGACCCTGGTTGAAAAGCCTTAGGGAATTAGACCTATTGGGTGCAAATGGATCTACAAGAGGAAACGTGGATCCAGTGGAAAGGTAGAGACCTTTAAAGCAAGGCTTGTGGTGAAAGGGTATAGTCAAAGAGCTGGTATCGACTATGAGGAAACCTTTTCACCAGTAGCAATGTTGAAGTCCATCAGAATTTTGTTATCAATTGCAGCCTTTTATGATTATGAGATATGGCAGATGGATGTCAAAACCGCATTCTTGATTGGAAACCTTCAAGAGGATATTTATATGGACCAGCCTAAAGGTTTTGAACTCCATGGCCAAAATAATAAAGTCTGCAAATTGATAAAATCTATTTATGGCCTTAAGCAAGCTTCTCGGAGTTGGAATATCCGTTTTGATGAATCAATCAAATCATTTGGTTTTCAACAAAACATGGATGAGGCATGTGTGTACAAGAAGGTCAGTGGGAGTGCAATAACTTTCCTAGTTCTTTATGTAGATGATATTGTACTCATTGGGAATGTAGGAATGTTATCAACGGTTAAAATCTGGTTGTCATGTAATTTTGCAATGAAGGACCTCGGTGAAGCTTCCTATATTCTCGGTCTTAAATTGTTTAGAGATCGAAAGAAAAGGATGCTGGGATTGTCCCAAGTCAATTACATTGACAAGATCTTGCGCAAATATAGCATGGAAAATTCCAAGAAAGGGTTTTTACCCTGTAGAGATGGAATTAATCTCTCCAAATCAAAGTCTCCAAAGACTGGTGATGAAAGAGAGCAGATGAGTCATATCTCATATGCATCTGCAGTGGGAAGTCTCATTTATGATATGTTGTGCACAAGACCTGATATTTGTCACGCAATGAGTATCATGAGTAGATATCAATCAAATCTGGGTCCTGAGCATTGGACAGCAGTTAAACACATTTTCAAGTATTTGAGGAGGACAATGCACCACTGTTTGGTTTGTAGTGGAGAAGATCTGACTATTGTAGGGTACACAGATTCAGATTTTCAGGCAGATGTTGATAGAAAGTCCACCTCAGGATTTGTCTTTACTCTTAGGAAAGGAGCATTTAGTTGGAGGAGTTGCAAGCAATCAACAACTGCTGACTCAATAACATAAGCTGAATATGTTACTGCATGTGATGCTGCAAAGGAAGCAGTGTGGATAAAGAAGTTCATTCATGAACTTGGTGTTGTCTTCTCGATTGAATCTCCTATCACACTTTATTGTGATAATAGTGGTGCCGTAGCTCAAGCCATAGAGCCTAGAGCACATCGGAAGACAAAGCACAATGAAAGGAGATTCCATTTGATTCAAGACATTGTCAACAGAGGAGACATTGTTTTATCCAAGATTGCGTCAACGGACAACATGGCGGACTCAGTTACTAAAGCACTGTCTCAGAAGGTGTTTGAGAAACATCTAGAGTCGATGGGTGTTAGATACATAGGAGATTGGCTTTAAGTGCAAGTGGGAGATTGTTAGACATGTATGCCCACAAAGCCATTCCGGAATTGTATTTATCTATTTTTAAATCAATAAATGCATATTTTACATTCACACATTGTCTTCTACATTGGGTAATATATCGAAAGTATCTCATTGATGAGGCTACTTTTTCCCTTAGGTAACATTGTAAGAAAACCATCCAATTAGTTGATAACTTGAGAGGTTGACATCTTCTCTAGTATTTGCCTATGTAGCTTTGATGTAGCCAATCATCAATGTCCAACACACCTGACCAAATACGCGCTCGTTGGGTTATGTACGCGGTATTGCAAGAAGTGTGTGTACACTCGACAAGGATTCCACTACTCTTACAGAGTAAATAATATTAAGTTGATACTTGTCAGGACCGGACTTGAAAAACCCAACGCTGGTATTTATCGATGAAATGGTTTTATCGAGGAATTTATTTTCTGTATAAAAGAAATGTAATAATAATTATTATTTCTTTTAAAGAATTTTTTAAAATGTTTTGCAAGTCCAAGTTTGACTAAAAGTATCAAAGAGAATGGGTTCTCAATATAAGCCAAGGATTAAAGACAGTATTAGATATTGTCCCCGTAAGCTTATAACAATATTGGAAGTGGAGGGACGCATCTGTAAATAAATCTTGAGATAGAAATACCTGCAAGTAATTCTGTTTTTTTGGGGGTTAATCACATTGTGTTAATGGACATTAGTTGTGATTGGTGGAAGTCCAGGGATATAGATAACATTCTATTATCCTAATGGAGAGTAGGAAAGGTGTTTCCTAGTAACAATACTTTAACCAAAAGGTTGAGTACTTGGTCCCACAACCGAAAATAGGAGATCCCTTTAGATCCCACTCACAAGGACTTTCTTAAAGTATTTAATTTAATGATTTATCAAATTAATTTATTTATGTAAGAAATCACTATATGGTATAGTGAAGCTTAAAAGGTGCAATCACATTCGATGTGAAAAACCAAATGGGTAGGACCCATTGGGGAATATTTTAAAAGAATATTAAAAGCGACCAAAGGGTTAAGAACCCATGATGTGGTGTGTTGGGGTGGGACCCACCTAGGGTGGGACGCCCACTCCATGGAGATTACTTTATTGTTAATTATTAATTAGTTTCTAATTAATTAAACACCTTATAAGATAAGGTTTGTTAGTTAGTTAGTTAGTTACTAATTAAAGATTCCTTGTTGGACAAAGATTCTTCTAGTTTCTTGCTAATCAAGGAATCCTAATTGGATTAGGATATGGATATGATTAGTTAGTTACTAAAAGATAAGATTAGTTTCTATTTTTGATTATTCCTAATTAATTATGGAGAAACCAAATAGGAAACTAATTTGAGAATTCTAATTGGATGAGAAAGTGGAAACTTGGGTTGCAACCAACCCAAGGTAACGTATTTAAAGAGAGGACGTCCAAGGCTTTGGGACATTATTATTTTTCCAGAAATTTCCAGATTTGGAAATCCCTCTCCTCTCCTCAATCTCACGCCCCTCTCTCCCTATCCTTGTGGTGTACGGTTTAGCCCCTTTGCCCCTTTTTCTTCTTCTCTTGTGTTCTTAGTTTTTGAAGATCAAGAAGAGGATCAAGAAAGGTTCTTTATAATAAAAGTTTGGATCTTTTATTTAAGATCCTAGAGCAAGATATTTGGAAGGGCCATTAGCTTCCATTAGAGAAAGCTTTAAAGAAAAGGAAGGTCCGTGTGGATTGCGAAGGAGACTTGGCAGTTGTGAAGTTTTTCCGGTATTGCTTTTATCGTGGATTTGACTTAACAATTTCAAAGTCGCAAAGGTATTGTGATTTTTACTCTCATTGAATAAAATCAATTAGAATCTTAGTCAGATATTGGGATTCGATGTATGTCTCCCAAGAACTGTTTTTCTAAAATTAAAAAGAGGCATACTTTCAGATGTTGCGTTGGAAAATATGCGCTAAAAAGGGCAATGGAACTATGAGAAGATGTTGCATGCCGGATGTTGACAATATGCCTAAACCAAGAACAAATGAATTTAATTAAGAAAATGGATATAAAATTTAAGCTATTATTCTTATAAATGATGACTTGACCAAATGCCACGTTGATCACCTAAATTCTTACATGCTTATGCTATGAATGGAAATGTGACGTAATATCCCTCTTGTTACACGTGTTCCCATGATTGTCACTATTGGTACGCACACAAGCATGCATGCATGCATGAATCGAGTTTTCAAGAGTATGTGCATGTAATAAATCAACAAGAAAATATTGTATGTCAAGGAGGTTGGTAGCCCAAGGATGTGCGGGTGCTAGCCTCTGGCTCACAAGAAAACTAAATAAGTAAATGAAAACACTATATGTCAAGGAGGTTGGTAGCCCCGGGATGTACGGGTACTAGCCTCTGGCTCACAAGAAAACCATATTTCAAGGAGGTTGGCAGGCTAGGGATGTTTGGGTGCTAGCCTTTGGCTCACATGTAAATGAAATATGTCAAGGAGGTTGGTAGCCCAAGTGAAGGGTACTAGCCTTTGGCTCACAAGAATAAGTTCACAAGAAAAGGCTCACAAGGAAATGAAAATATTGCATGTCAAGGAGGTTGGTAGCCTAGGGATGTTCGGGTGGTAGCCTCTGGCTCACAAGTATACAAGATGATGATAAGACACGCATACGTGATTTTCACAAGCATGACCGAGACATGAAATGAGTTTTTCGAGCATGAGTTTTATCGGGGTTTTTGCATTCATGCACGCATGTCAAGATAATGATAGAGTTTTATGTTCAATACTGTTTATCTTATGATGCTACTGTTGCTTTGAATTGATACCTTGTATTGTGTTCATTCTTGTTGTGCTTTATTATTGCTACGGTTAGCTAGTAGTTTGTACTTGCTGAGTATTCCATGCTCAGCTGTACCTTTATGTCGGTAGGTACTGGGGAAGCCCTCGACCCTGTGCCTTGGGTCGAGGAAGAGTACATGGAGGAGAGAGCCATCTATTCCATTACAGTCTCAAGCGGATAGAGACCTTGATGTGTGGCCGTACCTCGCTTATTGTTGAGGGGAGAGCACAAGAGGGTTTCTTGTGTATTTTGATATTTTGATAGGTGGGCCTCTCCACCTTAGACTTAGATACGTTTGTGTATATGTTCACTTGGAATACTGTTTTGGTATTATAAAAGAAAAGAAAAAGTTAATTCACGCTTCCGCATCTATGTTTAGCTTCCGTGCTCTGATTATCATTTGTTTTAGTATTATATTTACCTTGTTCATGACAGGATGGTTTGGCAGGTATGTAAAGTCACCTCTAAAGTATCCCTTAACTCCTTGGGGGTATTTTGGGGTGCGACAGAGGTGGTATCAGAGCCTAGGGATTAGAGTCCGTAGGGTCGCTTAGTACTCGATACCATAATTGAACAAGGCATTAGGTGTTAGAAAAGAGTTGTATTCCAAGTATAGACTAATAAGTTAGTTTTAGTCAAAATAGGTTGAACTTCAACCAAACTTAGAGTCCTACGCTAGGAACATGGATTGTATACTGTGCTATTGTGTTGTATACCATGTGTGCATTATTCTGTGCTTAGTGAGATATGCTTTTAATGAATGGTGAATTGTTACTAAATTCGTATCCAAGTAGACTCATGTTGTATCGTCGTTCTCAGGAGAAATCATGAGACGCAATACCCGAGGTCGAGGATACAATACTCAGGGCAATGGAAGTGATGCTCCATCGGGTGATGATCAACCCGACTTTGCCCAAGCCTTTGCTTCAATAGCCGAGACTTTGGCTATGCTAGCGGTAAGGCAACCGGCCACTCCGCCTAATGCTGCACTTATACCTGCTCCTCCTAATCAAGCTCAAGCCAGAATAGAGGCTTTTTGGAGGATGAGGCCTCCAACATTTTATGGGAGTATTGACCCACTTGTTGTCGAAGGATGGTTTCGGCAGCTAGAATAGATATTTTCGGTGTTGGCACCTACTGAGGCAGAAAGGGTTACTTGGGCCGCCTTCATGCTTGAAGGTGAGGCCAATTATTGGTGGAAGTCAGCACTTAGGACCCAGGAGTTGGCCCGACAGGGTCAAGATTGGACTTGGGGAGAATTCTTCGATGTCTTCAACAAGAAATACTTCCCAATAGGGGTGAAAGAGAAGATGGAAGTTGAGTTCATTACCTTGGAGCAAGCTAATATGTCAGTAGCCGCCTATGAGGCTAAGTTCTCGGAGCCATCTCGATTTGCTCCACATATGATAGCTACCGAAGCTATGAAAGCCCAGAAGTTTGAGAGGAGGTTGAAGTTCTACCTCAAGGATCGAGTTTCGATGTTCCGGCATGAGACCTACGCCAAGGTAGTAGACAAGGCATTATTAGCAGAGGCTAATTCGGAAGAGTTCTTCAAAAGAAGAGGAATGAAGAAAGGACAGTCAAGCAGTTCAAGGGAGAAGAGAGCAAGGACTAGCTCGTATCAGTCCGCAGGGCTGGCTCAGTCACAGAGGATGTATTCGGCACCACAGGCTCCCCGCCCTTTTGCTCCACCAGCTTTTTGCCCGGCTTTTACTCAGGCTCCTCGTCCCGTAGTGACTCAGGCTATGGGATATGCTCCTCCCACCTATTTGCACGATATCTGCACCCTTTGTGGAAGGAGGCATCCAGTGGGAGAATACCGGAGGTCTACCGAAAGTTGCTTCCATTGTGGTGACCAAGGTCACATCGTTTGAGATTGTCCTCGACGTCATTTACCAGCTCAGTCTCAAGGGAGCAGGCCCCCAATTAGGCAGACATCTTAGCCTAGCTCTTCCCAAGCTTCGGGGGCCTCACTGTCTACATGACCTCCTCGCCCAGCCACCTAGGGCCGAGTTTTCACCCTATCAGAGAGAGACGCACTTGCATCCGATGATGTCGTGCAAGGTACGCAAGAGTTCTAGAGTTTAGGTTGTGAATAATTTCTATGGTTGATGAGTTGTTAATTTTACTAGGGGTTACCTATGTACGATGCTTGTTATTGTTTGAAATCCACTGATATTAGTTATTTAATGACACAGGCGCTTTATTAGTGAACGAGTGTCTCGCCCGAGTGTTGATCGATACAGGATCCACTCACTCCTTTGTCTTACCCAGTTTTGTAAAGAGCTTTTTGATTGAGGCTACTCCGTTAGAGTCGGAGTTGACCATTGTAACTCCACTCAGCAAGTCAGTTGATACCGATAAAATATTTAGAGATGGTGTGGTTCAAGTGGGGGAGAATGAACTATTAGCCGATCTTATCATCCTAGATTTCCAAGACTTGGATTTTGATGTCATCCTAGGGATGGATTGGTTGTCAAACCACCATGGACATGTTGCGTGTTTTGAAAAGATGGTGAATTTCAAGCCAAAAGGAGTTAAGCCATTTCACTTCCGAGGATTAAGAGAAAGGGATATTGCTCGCCTAGCAGCTTTGAGCATAGCAAACCCAGCGGCACCGAACTTCTCGGCCATTCCGGTCGTGAGTGAGTTTTTGGATGTATTTCCAGAGGAACTTCCCGGGTTGCTTCCTGATAGAGAGATTGAGTTTGCTATAGAGCTTGCTCCGGGCACCGCTCTGATTTCAAGGGCACCATATAGAATGGCCCCATTGGAGTTTGAAGAATTGAAGAATCAGATTGAGGAGTTACAACAACTTGGTTTCATCCAACCAAGTGTCTCGTTATGGGGAGCTCCGGTCCTCTTTGTAAAGAAAAAGGACGGGTCGATGAAGATATGCATAGATTACCGTCAGCTGAACAAGGTCACTATCAAGAATCGTTATCCCTTGCCTCGGATAGATGACTTATTTGACCAACTGAAGGGAGCTAAATTTTTTTCCAAAATTGATCTTAGGTCGGGGTACCATCAGCTAAGGATTAAGGTGGAAGATGTTCCAAAGACGGCTTTCAGGACTCGGTATGGGCACTACGAGTTCCTTGTCATGCCTTTCAGGTTGATGAATGCACCGGTGGCATTCATGGACTTGATGAACCGGGTGTTCCGATAGTACTTGGATCGATGTGTAATTGTATTCATCGACAACATTTTAGTGTATTCCCAGACACGGGAAGACCACACACGAGACCTCCGCCTTGCTCTGGAGATGTTGAGAGAGCATAGGCTATATGCCAAATTGAGCAAGTGTGAATTCTGGTTAGAGAAGGTGACATTCCTAGGCCACGTGGTGTCTGCTGAGGGCATTTCTGTTGACCAGGCAAAGATAGAAGCAATTTTGAGCTGGGAGAGACCCAAGAGCGTCACGGAGATACGTAGTTTTCTCGGGTTGGTAGGCTATTATTGGAGATTTGTGGAGGGATTCTCCAGTTTGGCTGCACCTATCACTTACCTGACGAGGAAGAATACTAAGTTTAGTTGGAGCGACAAATACGAAGTGAGTTTCCAAGAGTTGAAGAAACGCCTCACCATGGCCCCCGTCCTTACTGTGCCATCCTGGCATGGTGGTTATGAGGTGTATAGCGATGCTTCACACATCGGACTTGGGTGTGTCCTCATGCAACACAAGAAAGTCATTGCCTATGCATCAAGGCAACTGAAGGAGCATGAAAAGAATTACCCCACTCAAGACTTGGAGCTTGCTGCGGTCGTGTTTGCACTCAAGATTTGGTACCATTACCTTTACGGGGTAGAGTTCTATATGTTCACAGATCACAAGAGTCTCAAGTACCTCTTTTCCTAGAAGGAACTAAATTTACGGCAACGACGTTGGATAGAATTCTTGAAAGATTACGAGTGCACCATCCAATATTGTAGAATCGGACTTTTTCATGCTTAATACATGGGACTTTCGTAGAATTTGCCTTTAAAGTAGTACAATTATTAAATAAGGAATAAATTGAAAATTCCGAAACGTTAGAAATCTTCTTTTTTGAAGTACGAACCCAACGCAAGTTCAATCGTCGAAATCCAACGAATGAGTCAAAAGATATGGCCAAAACAGTTTTGACTTGTAGAGCACCGATCGCTTGGTCCATGGAGCGATCGATCGGTCCAAAACCGATCGATCGGTAGCTATCGACTGGTCAAGATATTTGTATGGGGAAATTTTCCAGAGAGTTGATTTTTGGTCGAGAGCTCGGTCAATTCACCGATCGCTCAGTAGGCAACCGATCGATCGGTCATAACCACCGATCGCTCGGTCTTCGTGTTTTTGCAGAAATTTCATTAAGGGTGTTTTCATCTTTTGGGCGTTTCACTCCTTCCTCTTAAGGGTTGCCCGAGCCTTTAGGGCTCACTTACCACACTTAGAAGATATTAGAGAGGAAGAGAGAAGAGAAGGGTTTTCCTAACCTAGGGTTTGATTTTTGAGAAGAAATCAAAGGGTTTGTGAACCCTAGATCACATCAAGCTTGGATTGCTTCAAGATTCCGGTTCAAGCACTCGTGGAGCACTCTCCTCAAGCTAAGGCAGCATCTACACGCACGTTTTGGAGGAGAGTTCCTTCCCTCATTTGTCAAGGTCGGTACCTTTTGCTACCCTCCTAGTTATAGCTTTTCTTTCCTCCCATTATTCTTGTATTCTTTGTTTTCTTCCATCTATAAATGTATTATGAGTTGAAAAGGGTAAATGGTGTGAATGGAGAGGGGTGTTGGCGATTGGATGCAGTGTGAAATGATGTGATGAATGAAATGGGGAGGGCATTGTATCCATAATGAACAAACATGTATGATGTGAGCATAACCCACCTATAAAAGCATGATTTAGGTTGAAATAAATAATGGACACACCCTATGTTTGATGAAATGCCAAGGTGAACAAAACGAAGGATAAATTAAGAAAATGCATGCTTAATTACTTGTGAACTTGTTAGGGCTTATGATAGTGTGAGTTCTTTTTTTCTTTAAAATGTCATAAATGCTTATTGTTTAATTTGCAACATGCTACATATTGTGAAATCCCCAAATGTAATCTTTAAATTCCAATGCAAGTATGCACACGAATCCACAAGCACGGCATGCATGATATGAATTTACTGAGGCTTTCAAGAATGAGGTTGAGAGGTGGGACATATCCTATGATATGTTTTACCTCGCTTTTCTCAAGAAAACAAGAACAAACATTCCACGAGGGGTCTCTCCTCACTCACAAGTGCATAGCATAAAGAAGGGCCTCCCTTCCCTCGCAAGTACATGCATCTCATAAAGAAGGGTCTCCCTTCCCTCTCAAGCGCATTGCATAAAGAAGGGTCTCCCTTCCCTCTCAAGTGCATCTCATAAGGATATCTCACAAGTGTATCTCACAAGTTACATGATCACAAGCAAGCACGCATGGCATGGCATGACACGTACGACACGCTAGACAAGATCAAGCAAGACAAACATGACAACCTTTCAAGTACGAAAAGGATATTTCAAGTCAAGTCAAGCACACAATGATTTCAAGAGGTTTTATCGGCTTTTTACGAAATGTAAGTATGATTATAAATTGCTTTACTTCCTTGTATGATATGACTTGTTCCCGTTTTACATATATGAATTACTCCTGCTTTATGTATTGCCATTTTTATACTATGACTGTTGGTTAGTATTTGGTACCCGCTAAGTATTCCACGCTCAGCAGTACTTCTTATGTCAGCAGGTGATAGCGGAACGGCTACTCCATTTGATGTCTGTGCTCCGAGCCCTTGGGTGGAGGAGGAGTACATTGAGGAGCCTGTGAGGGAACCTCTGGTAGAGGGCTATTATTAGGTGGTGGTAGATTCTGAGTGGATAGCTGTGGGTGAGCTTGAGAGTTAGATTTATGTATTTTGGCGGGCATGTCCGCACTTTGTTTTGTGTATCTTTTTGTATAACTTGGATCACTTGTATATACATAGAGGTTTGGTTAAGTCTTCCGCTGTGCTATAGTTAAGTATGTTTCCGCTGTTTATATCCTCTTTGTATATGCTCCAGGCCTTTTGCAGGTTATTTTGGTCAAGCAAGTCATGTAAGTCATGATTAGTCATCCAAAGTTCACTCTAACTCCTGGGGTGGGTTTTGGGTCGCGACAAATATCACCCGGGAAAAGCGAACGTAGTGGCTGATGCTTTTAGTAGAAGACATTCGGGTCTATTGGCTCACATGTTGGTGTGGGAATGGAAACTATTGGAAGATTTGGCAAATCTGGACATTAATGTGAATGATTCTGTCTGTAGTCCTGTCTTGGCCAATGTCATGGTTCAGCCGTACATCATAGATTTGATCCAAGAGTATCAAGCCATGGATGCTGACTTATTGGCTTTCCGGGATAAGGAAGTTGCCAAGGGTAGCAAGGACTTCTCTCTCACAAGCCGGGGCGCTATTACATTCAAGGGAAGACTTTGTGTCCCAGCCAATGCAGATCTTCGGAGAAAGATTATGGATGAAGCTCACCGGTCCAAGTATATAGTGCATCCTGGGGGTAGAAAGATGTATCAGAACCTCAAGAGTCACTTTTGGTGGCGAAACATGAAGAGGGAGGTTGCGGAGTACGTGGCACGGTGTTTGATGTGCCAACAGTTGAAAGCAGAGCACTTGAGACCGGTAGGACTTTTACAGTCTCTCCCTATTCCTGAGTAGAAATGGGAACACATCTCCACGGACTTCATTGTGGGACTGCTAAAGAGGGTTAGAAACACCGATGCAATATGGCTCATGGTTGACCGACTCACGAATTCCGCCCATTTCTTACTGTACCGGACTATTTCTAATTCAAGTCAGTTGGCTGCAATGTATATCAAAGAGATAGTCCAGTTACACGGGGTGCCAGTGAGCATTGTGTTGGATCGGGACTCGAGATTCACATCTAGGTTTTGGAAAAGTTTTCAAGGGGCAATGGGTTCCCGGTTAGACTTTAGCACGGCTTTCCATCCACAGACGGATGGGCAAACCGAGCGAGTGAATCAGATTATCGAAGACATGCTCTGTGCATGTATGCTAAACTTCAAGAGAAGTTGGGAAGATCACCTACCTTTGGTGGAATTCGCCTACAACAATAGTTATCAGGCAAGCATACAAATGGCACCTTTTGAAGCTTTGTATGGAAGGAGTTATAGTTCCCCTCTGTATTGGGATGAAGTTGGAGAAAGAAAAATTTTGGGCCCCGAATTAATTGAACAAACCGCGGATAGGGTCAAGCTTATCCGGGAGAGGTTGAAGACCGCACAGGATAGACAGAAGAGCTACGCCGACAACCGAAGGAGAGACCTTGAATTTCGAGTTGGCGATTTTTTTTTTGTCAAGATTTCACCGACCAAGGGTGTTATGCGATTCGGGAAAAGAGGCAAGCTTAGCATGAGATATGTGGGCCCGTTCGAGATCATTACTAGAGTCGGTGAGGTGGCTTACCGTGTTGCTTTGCCCACTCATATAGCAGCGGTCCACAACGTGTTCCACATCTCCATGCTCCGGAGGTACATCTTGGACCCTTCCCATGTCATAGAGCTTGATCCGGTGGAAATCCGAGAGGATCTTACACTAGTTGAGCAACCGATGCAAATCTTAGACAGGCGAGATCAAGTCTTGCACAATAAGACCATTCCCTTGGTCTTGATAAGATGAAAATACCATTCAAGGGAGGAAGCTACATAGGAACGAGAAGCCGAAGTGCGAGAAAAGTATCCTCAGTTATTTGTTTAGGGCCTTGGCATTCCCTTGTATTTTTTATGGTTTTATGCATGTATGTATTGTCCAAATTTTGAGGATGAAATTTTGTAAGGGGGAGAATGTACCACCCCAGACTTTTCTATACTTAATGAATAGCACTTTCGTAGCCAATTGGCCTTCCACGTAGTCTCATTAATAAATAAGGGAGAAATTAAAAATTCTGAAATGTCAGAAATGTTCATTTTCGAAAGACGAATCCAACACAAGTTCAATCGTCGAAAACCGACGAATGAGTCAAAAGATATGGCCAAAATAGTTGGGACCTGCAGAGAATCGATTGCTCGGTAAAATGTAGAGATCGATCGGTTCACAACCGATCGCTCGGTCATTATTAGCGATCGATCGGTTCAAAACCGATCGATCGGTAGCTATCGACTAGTTAACTTTTTTGTATTGGAAATTTTTCTAGAGAGCATGTTTTTGACCGGTCGCTTGGTCAAGAACACCGGTCGCTCGGTAGGCGACCGATCAATCGGTCATAACCACCGATTGCTCGGTCTATCGCGTTTTGCAGAAATTTCATTAAGGGTTGTTTCATCTTTTGTGCGTTAAACCCTTGCCTATAAGGGTTTGCTCGACCATTTGGGTCCCCATTCACTACACTTAGAGAAATTAGAGAGAAAATGAGAGAAGAGAAGAGATCATTGGGAGAGAAGAAATCAAGGGTTTAAACACCCAAGATCATCCCAAAAGGGCTTGGATTCATCAAATCCAACCTCAAACTCGTGTGGTGTCCCCTTTCCAAGCTAGGGCAGCGATCCTACGACATTTTGCAAGGGGTTTTCCTCCCCAAATCAAGCCTTCTTCAAGCAAGGGTCCTCCTTCTTCCAAGTTGGAGCTTCAATCAAGGTTTCTACCCAAGATCAAGCCTTGATTCAAGGTTAGTACACCCTACTAACTCCCATTAGCAATAACCTAGGTTTTCTATTTTAAATGATGATTCATGATCGTATGTTTTCCATCCTATTGAAATATGCTATTTCTATAAAATGTAAGCAAGATAATAAGGAAGGTTGTGATGTGTGGATGGATGAAGGGTCGAGGCGATTGGATGCCTAGATGTATGATGTGTGATGTGTGAGATGGAAAGGGGGAAGGGTACTCTACAAATAATGAACATACCTCGATGTTGCGTTGGAAAATATGCGCTAAAAAGGGCAAATGGAACTACAAGAAGATGTTGCATGCCGGATGTTGACAATATGCCTAAACCAAGAACAAAGGAATTTAATTAAGGAAATGGATATAAACTTTATGCAATTATTCTTGTAAATGATGATTTGACCAAATGCCACGTTGATCACCTAAATTATTACATGTTTATGCTATGAATGGAAATGTGACGTAATATCCTTCTTGTTACACGTGTTCCCATGATTGTCACTATTGGTAGGCACACGAGCACGTATGCATGCATGAACCGAGTTTTCATGAGTATGTGCATATAAAAAATCAACAAGAAAATATTGCATGTCAAGGAGGTTGGTAGCCCAGGGATGTGCGGGTGCTAGCCTCTGGGTCACAAGAAAACTAAACAAGTAAATGAAAACACTATATGTCAAGGAGGTTGGTAGCCTAGGGATGTGCAGGTACTAGCCTCTGGCTCACAAGAAAACCATATGTCAAGGAGGTTGGCAGCCCAGGGATGTTCGGGTGCTAGCCTCTGCCTCACAAGTAAATGAAATATGTCAAAGAGGTTGGTAGCCCAAGTGAAGGGTACTAGCCTCTGGCTCACAAGAATAAGTTCACAAGAAAAGGCTCACAAGGAAATGAAAATATTGCATGTAAAGGAGGTTGGTAGCCCAGGGATGTTCGGGTGCTAGCCTCTTGCTCACAAGGATACAAGATGATGATAAGATAAGCATACGTGATTTTCACAAGCACGACCGAGACATGGAACGAGTTTTTCGAGCATGAGTTTTATCGGGGTTTTCGCATTCATGCACGCATATCAAGATAATGATAGGGTTTATGTTCAATACTGTTTATCTTATGATGCTACTGTTGCTTTGAATTGATACCTTGTATTGTGTTCACACTTGTTGTACTTTATTATTACTATGGTTAGCTAGTAGTTTGTACTCGCTGAGTATTCCATGCTCAACCGTACCTTTATGTCGGCAGGTACTGGGGAAGCCCTCAACCCTGAGCCTTGGGTCGAGGAAGAGTACGTGGAGGAGAGAGAGCCATCTGTCCCATTATAGTCTCAAGCGGATAGAGACCTTGATGTGTGGCCGTACCTCGATTATTGTTGAGGGGAGAGCACGAGAGAGTTTCTTGTGTATTTTGATATTTTGATAGGTGGGCCTGTCCACCTTAGACTTAGATACGTTTGTGTATATCTTCACTTGGAATACTGTTTCGGTATTATGAAAGAAAAGA
Source organism: Tetracentron sinense (assembly GCA_015143295.1). Taxonomy (NCBI): domain Eukaryota; kingdom Viridiplantae; phylum Streptophyta; class Magnoliopsida; order Trochodendrales; family Trochodendraceae; genus Tetracentron; species Tetracentron sinense. The sequence continues at coordinate 20,089,071 of CM026556.1, read as the reverse complement.
AAAAGTTAATTCACGCTTCCGCATCTATGTTTAGCTTCCGTGCTCTGATTATCATTTGTTTTAGTATTATATTTACCTTGTTCATAACAGGATGATTTGGCAGGTACGTATAGTCACCTCTAAAGTATCCCTTAATTCCTAGGGGGTATTTTGGGGCGCGACACGAAGTGTACACTTTGGTCGACCGGACCATCCCCCATGGTCGACCCTGATATAGGATTTCGGTTGTTTAATGTGTTTGCTATAATGGGCCGACCCAGGGATCCTCTAGGGTCGACCTTGATATGGAAAAAAATTTTAAATTTATTTTTTAGCAACTTCTAATACTTTGAACTTATCATATATATAGGGGACCTCTCCCAATCCGGGAGGGACATTGATTGGAGACTTTTTAGAGCACTTTGTGCTTATTTTGGGTTTATGAAAACTCTTGGATTCATTTATCTTCATCTCCATTAGTTGGCCTCTAGGTAGTGCAAAGTTTTCAAGCATATTTTCTCAAATTTGCATTAGATGATCCTTAATCATTAAGAGATCACCCTAGGGCTTCCACAAACCCTAAAACCCACTGTATGCTCTTTTGTGAACGTTGGTTAGCCTGAGCTAAAGCCGTCAAGGACGGAGATCGGTCTTCGGAGACTGTGGTTGATCACTTTGAGTAAGATTGGCCGGTTAGGAACTAGAGTTGCTGTTGCGGGGATCGAACGTGCTGTGTTTGTGGTTTGCAAGCTGAGGAATCGATACCGAGGAACGGTGTGTCGTGTCCGGTTGGGTAAGATTCGAGTCTTGTATCATTCAAATCTTCTTATAGTGAATTTTGTACTGGACTAGGTTCCGTGGTTTTTCCCAGAAGGGTTTTCCACGTAAAAACCTTGTGTGTTCAAGTGAGATTGGTTATGTGTGATTGTCTAAAATTAAAATTGGAGAAGAAAATTGAAGTAGACCTATTCACCCCCCTCTAGGTCTAAGAGTGCATTGAAATAAGGAATTTCAATTAGTATCACAGCAGGTACACTCATAAGGTTAAATCCCTTAAGTGTGATCTTGCATCTATCCTTAAGTCAATGACTACTTTAAGAGAGGGTGGATCCATCTCTCGTCCCCCATTGTTTGATGGGAACAATTATGTAGAGCCCCGGACCTTTTCACATTTAATGCATGACACTTTCGTTTCCATCTTGCCTTCAAAGAGGTATAATTAATAAATAAGGAAGAAATTGGAAATTCTGAAACATCAGAAATATTCATTTTCGAAGTACGAACCCAACGCAAGTTGAATCATCAAAATCGGACGAACGAGTCAAAAGTTATGGCCAAAACAGTTTGGACCTGCAGACCACCGATCGCTCGGTCCATGGAGCGATCGATCGGTCCAAAACCGATCGCTCGGAGGCTATCGACTGGTCAAGATTTTTGTATGGGGAAATTTTCCAGAGAGTGAAATTTTAACCGATCGCTCGGTTATGAAACCGATCGCTCGGTTATGAAACCGATCGATCGGTAGGCAACCGATTGATTGGTCATTAACACCGATCGCTCGGTACTCACATTTTTGTAGAAATTTCAGTAAGGGTATTATGGTCTTTTGGTCGGTTTACTCTTACCTTAAGAGTCTTGCCCGAGCCTTTAGGGCATCATTCGACACTTAGAGAGTTTGAGAGAATAGGAGAAAGGGGAGAAGGCGATTCCAACCTAGGGCTTGTCTTTAGAAGAGAAATCAAAGGGGTTTTGAGACCCTAGATCACTTCAAGTCCAGCTTTTCTCCAAGATCACGGCTCAAGCAACCGTGGAGAGCGTTCCCCAAGCTAGGGCAGCACCTCACGGTTGTTTTTGGAAGGGGTTTCTTCCTCATTTCTTCAAGGTCGGTACTTCTTGCTACCCTCCTAGTTATAGTTCCTTCTTTTACTTTATTTCTCTTTGTTTTCTTTCATTTACACATGTGCTATGAGATGGATGGGTGTGAATGGTGAATGGAGACGGAATTGGCGATTGGATGCCATGTGAAATGATGTGATGAATGAAATGGGGAGGGCATTGTATCCATAATGAAAAAACACGTATGATGTGAGCATAACCCACCTAGAAAAGCATGTTGTAGGGTTAATAAATAATGAATGCACCATGTTTGATGAAATGCCAAGGTGAATGAAATGAATAATAAATTAAGAAATTGCATGTTTAAGATTTATGGAAATTGCTAGGGTCATGATAGTGTGATTGTTCGCTTTCCCTAAATGATATGAATACTAAATTGCTCAAATCATTGATGTTATGTGTTATGAATTACTCAAATGCCATATTTAATTCCAAATGCAAGTATGCACACGACCTCACGAGCACGCATGCATGACATGATTTACCGAGGTTTTCAAGAATGGGATTTAGAGGTGGGGCATATCCGACGATATGTTTTACCTCGCTTTTGGCAAGGACAAGACAATCATACATTTTCATAAGAAGGGTTTCCCTTCCCTCGCAAGTGCATACATATCATAAGAAGGGTCTCCCTTCCCTCGCAAGTGCATCTCACAAGGACATCTCACAAGTGAATCTCACAAGTGGAAGGACAAGCATGAGCATTCTAGGAAGAAGGGTCTCCCTTCCCTCACAAGTAGATTATTTTTCAGAACAAGCAAGCATGATACACGCATGATACAAGCATGACACGCATGACATGGTAGACAAGGTTTCAAGCATAAAAAGGGTAATTTCAGTCAAGTCAAGTGCACAAGATTTCAAGGGTTTTACCGGCTTTTATGATTGCAAACGTGATGAATTATATTGCTTTACTTTATTGTCATGATATGAATCATTCCTGCTTTATATGCGTGAATTGTTTCCTGCTTTATGTATGCTATACGTATGCTATGACTGTTGGTTAGTGCTTGGTACCCGCTGAGTATTCCATGCTCAGCCGTACTTCTTATGTCGGCAGGTTCTGAGGGAGCTGCTGCTCCATTTGATGTTTGTGCTCCTGGTCCATAGGTGGAGGAGGAGTACGTTGAGGAGCCTTTGGAGGAACCTCCCGTAGAGGGTTATCAGTAGGTGGTGTTAGATTCTGAGTGGATTAGCTGTGGGTGAGCATGAGTGATTATATCCATGTATTTTGGCGGGCATGTCCGCACTTTCTTTGTTTTGATTTCTTTGTATTAAACTTGGACCATGTGTATATACTTAGAGGTTGTTAGACTTCCGCTATGCTTTATGGTTATGTTTCCGCTATAATGTCCTCTATTGTATATGCTCTGTGGGTTTTGCAGGTTGGTTGTCAAGCAAGTCATGATTAGTCGTCCAAAGTTCACTCTAACTCCTAGGGTGGGTTTTGGGTCGCGACAAATTATGCATATTGGAAAGCTCGAATGAGAGCATTTCTCAAATCCATAGACGAGAGGATCTGGATGTCCATTCAGGATGGATGGACTCCACCGGTGAATATTCTAAGTGATGTAATTCTCACTAAAAGCACCAAGTATTGGAGCAAAGAAGAGCTCGAGACAAGTGGTTGGAACACGAAAGGTCTTAATGCAATCTTTACTGCAGTCACTGTTGAAGAATCCAGACGAATCTCTTCATGTGAAACAGCAAAGGAGGCATGGGGTATTTTGAAAATGACTCATAAAGGTATAACCACTATCAAGATCTCTAAGCTTCAAATTCTCACCACAAAATTTGAAAATCTGAAAATAGAGGACAATGACACATTTGATGAATTTTATGCTAAACTAAGTGATATTGTCAACTCCAGTTTCAACTTGGGTGAGAAAATCAGTGAGTCCAAAATTGTCAAAAAAATTCTTAGATCTCTGTCGGAAAGGTTTCAATCTAAGGTCACTGCCATCGAGGAGAGCAAGAATGTTAATGCTCTTAAGATTGAGGAATTGGTCGGATCACTCCAAACCTATGAACTCAATCTTCGACCATCCAAGAAAAACAAATCTGTAGCGTTGAAAACTGTCAAGGAGACCTTGGATGAGGATGACAGTGATGCTGAATTGGGAGAGAAGGAATTAGCTCTATTTGTTAAAAAATTTCAAAAATATCTGAAAACAAATAGAAGGTTCAAGCCTAAACCAGGAGGAAAACCTCTTGAAAAGCCAAAGTCAAAACCTTGGGATAACAAAAAAGTCCCCAAAGGAACTGACAAGAAATCTTGTGGCATTCAATGCTATGAGTGCAAAGGCTACGGCCACATTTCACCTGATTGCCCTAACAAAAAGAAGACTAAGGGAAAGGTGATGAATGCCACATTGGATGACAGTGATTCTGATGAAGAACAATTTGAAAGCTTTACCTCAAGTGAAGAATCTGAAAATCACATGGCTTTCACTGTCACCCTATTAGAGATAGACCATCCTCCCACTACTCATGAAGAGAAGAGTGATGAAGATCAAGTGAGTGAGTCTAGTGAAGATCATGATCAGAGTCACACTGTCTCTGAGTCTGATGAAGATATGGACAAAGCCTATGAAAGGTTGTTTTCTGAAAGCCTTAAACTGAAGAAAGCTAAGATCTCTTTGAACAAACTCTCAGTTGTACCAAACTTTTGTCACGTCTGGACAAAGTAAAAATTCAACTGAAACTGAGAGAACAAAAGTTCAGTCCCAGGCTAATAGATCTCCTCCTTCCAGGTTCATTCCCACTTGTCACCATTGTGGAGTGAAGGGTCACATCCAACCTAACTGCAATGCCTTTAGGAGAAATCCCCAAAATGGTTCTTGGAATCAAACACAACATCAAGGGAGTCTCCAAAGGCAAATTCAAGCCTTAGCAGAAAAGTCTAGGAGTTTAAGTGAAGAAGTGATGGAAATTGCTCAACTCTCTAGTACACAATATGGTTGTGACACTTCTTATGCTCATCATGAAGAAGGTAACAGGATGGACCAAAATGCAAGGTTTACCCAGAAAAGAAGGAAGAATAGGAGATCTAACAAAAAGAAGGTTATGCCTATAAATGAAGTGAACAAAGACAATAGGGTTCCCCAAGAGTCTAAGTTCATTTATGTGAGAAAGGATGATCTAAAATGCCTTGTCATCCACACCGCTTTGAAAGCCCAAAATTTTGACATGAGGTATTTCGATAGTGGATGCTCCAAAAACATGACTGGTAATAAGTCCCTCTTTACTCACCTTGAGAAATGCTCGGATGAGACTGTTACTTTTGATGATCGAAGCAAATCCTTTGTGAAAGGGAAAGGTGTCATCCAAGCACCAGGCATTCCTAAACTGAAGGATGTCTTGTTTGTAGAAGGATTGAAAGCTAATCTAATTAGCATAAGTTAATTGTGCGATGATCACCATGTTGTCCACTTTACCAACAACAAGTGCTCTATTATGGATGACAAAGGTGTGTGTGTTTTTGAAGGGTCAAGAACCACCGACAATTGTTATGGTTTAATTCCTAGTATTGGTTATGAAATTACTCTGATCAATGATCTCTATGACCTAGAGGGGGGGTGAATAGGTCTATCTAAGAACTTCTAACCAATTTTGAGTTTTTTAATTAATTAGATTAGAAATCAATAGACAATTCACACAAACAATCCACACAAATCAAACACACCAGATTTTTACATGGAAAACCCTTACGGGAAAAAACCACGGGACCTCGTCCACCAACAAACTTCACTATAAGAAGAATTCAAGTACAAGACAAGACCTTACCCAAATCGGGCTCGACGTTCCTAGGTACAGAATCTTACTCTTGATTTCCACGAACCAGCAGGTTCGATCTCCACCGTAGCAGCTTCGGTTCCTGACCGACCAAATCTTCTCAAGCTACTTCATTACCACGATCACACACGATCGATCTCCTTCCACGAAGGCTCCGGATCATACACCGGACACACACACAAAGTGTAGGGTTGTGCATTAATTTAGAAAGTTTCAAACCCTAGAGGGATCTCATGTAGATCTGAGATCACACAATGCAAGATCAAAAGAATAGATCTATACTTGCATTCTCTAGGATGATTGAAAAAGGAGGGATCACTAAAGATCTATGTGGAACAATAGAAAAAGCTCTAGAAGGGTTTCTTAGACCTCTACTCTTTCAAAAATAAACAAAGATGCGAATTAGGTCTCCAAAAAGTTGTTTATATAGGGTTTAGAAAAGAGTCCAGAAAAAATAAAATTATGTTTACGAGGACCGATCGATCGGTGCTTATAACCGATCGCTCGGTCCAAAACCGATCGATTGCTACTTTCACCGAGAGATCGGTTAAAAATAGTCTCTCTGGAAAAATACCCCATATAAAGTTTTTGACCAGTCGATAGCCACCGATCGATCGGTCGCAACACCGAGCGATCGGTTGAGACAGAATTTCAGCCTAAACATTTTTCTTTTGTTTTTGTTTGATTCAAATGAGATCAAAACTCTTTGGTAGGCTTAAAACTATCCTCCTAGGTATGTTTAGAGTTATCTAAGTCAAATCCAACCTAGGTAGGGGGCTCTAAGTCCATTATCTGTCTAGATCCGGAGTAGAAGCTTTTTCTTCAATATCTTCAGTCTTCTTGAAACTTTACCTCTTTCGAAAAGTTGAACATGACACAACACTCATGACCTATCTAATGATCACGGAATTTGCCAACACCTATTTCTGGATTTACAATCTCCCCCTTTGGCAATTCCGGGACAAAACAAGACTAACTCACATACTAGGTTCAAATTTTCCCAAATCTCTAAAATCACGAACATCTCACTGTACTCCCAGCACTGCTGCATCAAGTGATCCAAGTCTTCCACGGATCTTTGTGGTGAACTCCTGGTAAGATGAAATATGAGTCGTGAGATCCATCTGCATCTCCCTCATCATTCTGGCAAGATCATCAATCGAGGCAGGAGGTGGATGAGAGGATCCTGTACCAACTTCAGCTTCCTCCTCAATATCTCGAACTGAGGCATGTGAGAAACTCTGAGCTATGGTCTTTTTGTTGATTGGACCCTTCGGATTACGAGTAGGAACACCAGGAGGAGCAATAACCCCTTGAGAACCAAGGAGTTTAGTAATCAGGGAACCAAACGGAAGAGTTCCAACCACAGTTTGAGTTTGATGGGCTTGAATCATCAAATCAATTATGTGTGTTGCAAGGTCAATATCATGTCCACGAAGGAGACTGAACAAAAATCAAGCTCTATCTTCCCTAAGGTCTGTAGTATGAACCTTTGGGTGGATATTGGCACTCATTACTAGGTTTACAAGTCTTGCATCCCTAGTGAGTTTAGATACTTCAATGAAGGAACCAACCCAAAGAGTAGGAGCACCACAAAGAAAGGTGACTACATTGTTCATAGATTCTTTATCCTCATCTTTCTTATATTTATAAGGATAATAGGCATCTGGAACCCGAGGACAACCAAGAAATTTAGCAATGACATTAGGATTTATCAAAACAGATTTTTCTAAAGAGCGAGATTTAAAAGACCAGGTTTTAGAGTTGATTTTAGAGAAATTTGAGTAAAATTCCTGGACTAACTGAATAGGAGCAAGACCGGATAAAGTGAGAATTCCTTCCCATTGACGATCGGTAATGAGCTTAGGAAGGTGATAATCACCAAAATCTAAAATTCTAATGCTCCTTTCAACCATAACACCCTTTTTACTAAAATACTCACTATAAAGCCCAACAGCAGTAGGGCTAATGAAGGGACCCAATAGAACATTCGAAGACGAACTAGCTTTTCCTTTTTGTTTCCGGGTTTTATCTGCCAAAGACTTTTGGCGATTTTCAATGGTAGAATCAACCATTCTACGGATTGGTCGATCCTGTAACGCCCCGAAATACCCCCTAGGAGTTTAGGGATATTTTAGGTGTCACACTACGTACCTATCAAACCATCCTATAATGCACAAGATAAAAACAGTACTAACAACGATAATCAGAGCGCGGAAGCTAACATATATGCGGAAGCTTAAACAAATTTTTATTTCTTCTAATGATCCAAAATAGTATTCCAAGTTAACATAAATACAAGACATGTCTAAGTCTAAGGTGGACAGGCCCACCTATCAAAATATCAAAATACACAAGACCCTCTCATACTCTCCCCTCAACAGTAGCCGAGGTATGGCCACACATCGAGGTCTCGGTCCGCCTGAGACTGTAATGGAATAGCCGGCTCTCTTTCCTCTATATACTCTTCCTCGACCCAAGGCTCCGGGTCGAGGGCTCCCTCAGTACCTACCGACATGAAAGTACGGCTGAGCATGGAATACTCAGCGAGTACAAGCTACTAGCAGACCATAACAATAATAAAACACACAATAGTAATATCATACAAGCAGTAATAGAAACATCACAAAAGGAACAGTATAAGGCATGATACAATACAAGCATCCTGACGTGCGTACATGAATGCGAAAATGCCGATAAAACTCATGCTTGAAAACCCATGTCATGTCCCGGTATGCCTCGTAGAAATCATGTATGCGTGCATGCATGAATGCATAATCATCATCTTGTAAACCTCCATCTTGTAACTTGTGAGCCAGAGGCTAGCACCCGAATCTCCCTGGGCTGCCAACCTCCTTGATATGCAATGCACTTGTGAGCCAGAGGTTAGTACCCGAATGTCCCTGGGCTACCAACCTCCTTGATATGCAATGTTTGGTTTTCTTGTGAGCCAGAGGCTAGTACCCGAATGTCCCTGGGCTACCAACCTCCTTGACAATAGGTGATTTTTATTACTTGTTTAGTTTTCTTGTGAGCCAGAGGTTAGCACCCGAATCTCCCTGGGCTACCAACCTCCTTGACAATAGGTGATTTAGGGGTTATCTTGTGAGCCAGAGGCTAGTACCCGAATGTCCCTGGGCTACCAACCTCCTTGACATGCAATATTTTCTTGTTGTTTATTATATGCACATGCTCTTGAAATCTCGGTTCATGCTATCATGTGTGCTCACGTGCGTGCCAATAATAACAATCGTGGGAAAGCGCTTAACAAAAGAGATATGGCATTACAATTCAATTCATAATATTAGCATAGGTAACTTAAGTAATTCACATGACATTGGATCAATTCATCATCTATAAGAACACATGCATAAAACCTATTTCCATTTTCTTCATTTAAACCATTTATTCATAGTTTAGGTATTTTGTCAACACATAGTATGCTATTTTCCTTCATGGTTCATTTCCATCCTTTTAGTGCATATTTTCCATTCAATCACACAAAGGTAAGTTTATTATTTGTGCAATTCCTGTAGAGCCCCTGACCTTTTCACAGTTAAGGCATGACACTTTCGTTGTCATTTTGGCCTTTAAAGAGGTGTAATTAATAAATAAGGAATAAATTGGAAAATTCTGACACGTCAGAAATGTTCCTCTTCGAAGTACGAACACAACGCTAATTGAATCGTCAAAATCGGACGAACGAGTCAAAAGATATGGCCAAAACAGTCTGGACCTGTAGGCAAACGTAGCTCGGTTAGGCGCTAAAGACGTAGCTCGGTCATGCACTAAGGACGTAGCGCGGAAGGCACTAAGGTCGTGCTCTGACGTCGTACTCTGATAACGTAGCACAGACAACGTACTCTGAGAACGTAGCTCGAGCTCTAATAACGTATGCGTTGTGCATCCGTTGTGCAACAACAACGGGTACGTTGTGCAACAACAATGGGTGCGTTGTACTATAACAACGGGCACGTGGTACATGAGACAACGGACAACGAGCTCAGCACAACGAGTGGCACTGTTCACAGTACCACGGGTTCGGCACTGTTCACAGCCCAACGTGTTCAGTACTATTCACAGCACTACGAGTTGGCACTATTCACAGCACAACGAGTTGGCACTATTCACAGCACAACGAGTGGCACTGTTCACAGCACCACCGGTTCGGTACTGTTCACAGCACAACGTGTTCAGCGCTGTTCATAGCACAACGAGTTAGCACTGTTCACAACACAACGTGTTCAGCACTGTCCACAGCTCAACGTGTTCAGCATTCGTGGTTGTACAGTAATTCCAGTAAGGGTATTATGGTCTTTTGTCGGTCCACTCTTACCTTAAGAGTTTAACCCGAGCCTTTAGGGCATCATTCGACACTTAGAGAGTCTGAGAGATTAGGAAACAGGGGAGAAGGCGATTCCAAACCTAGGGTTTGTCTTTGGAAGAGAAATCAAAGGGGTTTTGAGACCCTAGATCACTCCCAGTCCGGTTTTCTTCAAGATCTCGGCCCAAGCTCGTGCGAAGCTCGTGTTCCAAGCTAGGACAACAACTTACAGTCGTTTGGAGGAGGGATTTCTTGCTCATCTCTTCAAGGTCGGTACTTCTTACTACCCTCCTAGTTATAGTTCCTCTTTCCCTTTCTTTTCTTTTGATTTTCCTTTCATTTACACATGTGCTATGAGATGGATGAATGGTGAATGGTGAATGGTGAATGGTAAATGGTGAATGGTGAATGGAGATGGAATGGGCGATTGGATGCCAATGGTTGTGTGAGATGAACAAATGGGGAAGGGCATTGTTCCAATAATGAACATACATGTATGATTTGAGTAAAACTCATCTAGAAAAGCATGTTGTAGGGTAAATCCATAATGAACACACCATGTTTGATGAAATGCCAAGGTGAATAAAGTGAGCTGTGAATTAGGAAATGCATACCTAAGAAATTCTGAATATTGCTAGGGCCTATGATAGTGTGTTTCCTGCTTTCCCTAAATGCTATGAATATTGAATTGCTCAATCTTTGATACTATATGTGTTGTGAAATTACCCAAATGTCATCTTTAAATTGGAATGCAAGTATGTACACGGTTCCCACGAGCACGGCATGCATGGCATGATTTATCGAGGTTTTCAAGAACATGGTTAGAGGTGGGACATATCCTAAGATATGTTTTACCTCGCTTTTCACAAGAAGACAAGAACCAACATTCCACGAGGGGTCTCCCCTCACTCACAAGTGCATATCATGAAGAAGGGTCTCCCTTCCCTCGCAAGTACATACATATCATGAAGAAGGGTCTCCCTTCCCTCGCAAGTGCATTGCATAAAGAAGGGTCTCCCTTCCCTCTCAAGGCATCTCACAAGTGCATCTCACAAGTGCATCTCACAAGTTACATGATCACAAGCAAGCATGCATGACATGACACGACATACAAGAATCAAGCAAGATAGGCAAGACAAGCTTTCAAGTACGAAAAGATATTTCAAGTCAAGTCAAGTGCATGATGTTTTCAAGAGGATTTATCGGCTTTCTACGAATTACAAGCATGATTATAAACTGCTTTACTTCCTTGTATGATATGAATTGTTTCCGTTTGACATATATGAATTGCTCCTGATCATGTATTGCCATTTCTATGCTATAATTGTTGGTTAGTATTTAGTACCCGCTGAGTATTCCATGCTCAGCCGTACTTCTTATGTCGGCAGGTTCTGAGGGAGCTGTTGCTCCATTTGATGTTTGTGCTCCTGATCCATGGGTGGAAGAGGAGTACGTCGAGGAGCCTTTGGAGTAACCTCCTGTAGAGGGTTATCAGTAGGTGGTGATTAGATTCTGAGTGGATTAGCTGTGGGTGAGATGAGAGTCAGATTTATGTATTCTGGCGGGCATGTCCACACTTTATTTTGGATTCTTTTTGTATAAACTTGGATTGCTTATGTATATACATAGAGGTTTGGTAGACTTCCGCTATACCATGTTAGAGTATGTTTCCGCTGTTTTGTCCTCTATTGTATATGCTCTGTGGTTTTTGCAGGTTGGTTCGTCAAGCAAGTCATGATTAGTCGTCCAAAGTTCACTCTAACTCCTAGGGTGGGTTTTGGGGTGCGACAATGCCCATCCTCCATTATCCAACCCACACATACCAGACATCACCCATTCGGAATCCAATCACCACATCCAACATTCCATCCACACATCCACACGTTTTCCATTATCTTGTTTATATTTAATGGGGGATAACACATTTCATAAGGAGGAAAATATAATATAAAGAATCACAGTTTTATATAGAAAACCTAGATCTTTGCTAGGGTAAGTTAGTAGGGTGTACTAACCTTAGATCAAGGCTTGATCCTTGGTAGAAACCTTGATTGAAGCTCCAACTTGAAAGAAGAACACCTTTGCTTGAAGGAGACTTGAGTTGGGGAAGAAACCCCTTTCAAAAACGTGCTTGGGTTGCTGCCCTAGCCTGGAGAACGCTCTCCACGAGTGCTTGAGCCGTGATCTTGGAGAAAAACCGGACTTGAAGTGATCTAGGGTCTCAAAACCCCTTTGATTCTTCTCCAAAAGCAAAACCCTAGCTTAGGAAACCCTTTCTCCTCTCTTCTAATCCCCCAAATCCTCTAAGTGTTGAGAATGAGCCCTAAAGGCTCGGGTTAAACTCTTAAGGTAAGAGTGAACCGACCAAAAGACCATAATACCCTTACTGAAATTTCTGTAAAAACACGAGTGCTGAACACGTCGAGCTGTGAATAGTGCCGAACACGTTGTGCTGTGAATAGTGCCGAACACGTTGTGCTGTGAATAGTGCCGAACACGTTGTGCTGTGAATAGTGTCAAACACGTTGTGCTGTGAATAGTGCCGAACCTGTTGTGCTGTGAAGGGTGCCGAACCCGTTGTCACGTTGTGTTGTGCATGAACACGTTGTGCTGAGCTCGTTGTCCGTTGTCTTATGTACAACGTGCCCGTTGTGAGCTGTACAACGTACACGTTGTTTGTTGTACAACGTACACGTTGTCTGCAGCACGACGTACCCGTTGTCTGTTGCACGACGTACCCATTGTCTGTTGCACGACGTACCCGTTGTCTGTTGCACGATGGCTGCACAACGTATACGTTATCAGAGCTAGAGCTACGTCCTTAGTGCCTTCCGAGCTACGATTGCCTGCAGGTCCAGACTGTTTTGGCCATATCTTTTGACTCGTTCATCCGATTTTGACGATTCAACTTGCGTTGGGTTCGTACTTCGAAAAGGAACATTTCTGACGTTTCGGAATTTCCAATTTCTTCCTTATTTATTAATTAGACTATAAAGACGGCCAATTAGCTACAAAGGTGCTATTCATTAAGGATGAAAAAGTCCGGGGTGCTACAGATCCCCTATTGAAATCCCATGACCTATTGGAGTGAAAGAGTAGGGCTCATTGAGTTCCTCTTCCTCAAGAGGGTCCTCTTGGTTGTTGAGAACCAATTTCTGACGTTTAAAGACACCGGACATGAGGAATGCAAGAATAACTAAGGAGTATGAGAAAATCATCACGAATTTTTTATGCCCTAGATGTGAAAAGTAAACCAAAATCAAGAAAATGATCAAAGTTTACCTTTTTAGATGCTTGGAAACCCTTGGAGTATAAAGAAATGAACTTAAGAGAGATTTGGAGGAGAAGGAACCGAGAGATCGCTCTAGAGTTCGGAGAACAAAAGAATAGGAAAATGAGGAATGAGGGTTTTATAATCCTATTCACGAAAGACCGATCGATCGGTCATTAACTCCGAGCGATCGGTGGTCTGCAAAATTTTTGAAATTTTTTTTTTTTTTTCTTAAAACCATTTTTCTCCCCCTCAATCAAAGCAAGATTTAAAATCATTTTTACTTCAAAATCACCTAATAACAATGCACTTCTGCAAACATTTATGTCATCAAAATCATAAAGAATATTCAACGAAGAATGTATATTACAGAATAGTTATGAATAAGGATTATGTAAATAACTTTTAGTTTCCATAAGTGATTAATTTTGATTTTTGCATCAAATCCACATTTAGAGTAAAGAAACGCTCAGAAGTAATGTGTGTGTAATATTAAAAATTCATAACATGACTCTGAGGATTGGTTTCATCCACAAAACAAGATTTTGACATTATAGCATAAAAGGTACTCTAGAATGTTCAAAAGCTAGAATTAAAACCAAGAGACATCCATAGAATTATGATGAGCAATGTTTACCCCAAATTTGATCAATAAGGTCATTTCATTTTATAATCAAATTTTACACATTATCTGTTCTTTGGACATTGGTGACTTTCACTCAAGTGAGAAGGTAGCCCTCTCTAATGACAGTGGAGGCTTTCACACTAGCAACCCATATAGATACCTACTGTTTGTCTAGGTAGCCATTACTCACTGTTTGCATTCACTAGAAGCTATCACACAAACTCACAGGTAGTCCTTTCCATGTCAATAATTTTTTAAAACTAGGGGGCTCACCTTATGGAATTTTAATCACTTTGGTTATACTAGATTTGATTAAACTAGGGAACCATATGATATAATATTAGAATCTATAAATAGGAACTAATATCATCTCAAAAATCGGTTAGAGTGCATGTGCAACACATAACATCTTTGTTTAATCAACTCTAACTGAGATTGGTGATCATGACCATTTTAAATCACTAGATAGAACTAATAGTTGAACTATCCTTATTTACTCAATCCTATGAAAAATTTAACCTTGGAATTAATATTCAATTATGATTTCAAGGAAATAAATTTAAGCATAATGATAGGAAAGAAGGTTATACAGCCACACTATTTTTTTTTTATTTTTTTTTTGCAACATTTTTCAATTTTTGAATGTTTTTGGATTTTTATTAATTAAAGAAAACAACAAAAAATATAGTTGTATGACTTAAATGAAACAAGAAGAACACATAGGCTATGAAGAAAACACACCATCACTCAACTCCGCACAAACCAATGGATTTCCTAAGGTACTCAAACCTAAGGGAATCTAAGGGTTTTGTGAGAATGTCTGCAAATTGTTTCTCTGTTTGGACATACTCAATACACAACATTTTGCTCAACTAAATCACGAATGAAGTGATGCCTAATGTCAATGTGTTTTGTACGAGAATGTTGAACTGGATTTTTGGAAATATTGATAGCACTTGAATTATCACAATACACAGTCATAGTGCCTTGTTCAATCCCGTAATCATGCAACATCTGCTTCATCTACAGAAGTTGAGTGCAACAACTGCCAGCTGCTATGTACTCAGCTTCGGCAGTGGACAATGAAATTGAATTCTGCTTTTTGCTAAGCCAAGCAACTAAGCAGTTTCCAATATAGAAACACCCTCCGGAGGTGCTCTTCCTATCATCAGCATTTCCGGCCCAGTCGGCATCGGAATATCCAACTATTGTGGCATTTGTATCAAAAGAATACTAGAGGCCAAATGATGGAGTTCTACTTACATATCGAATGATACGCTTGACTGCAAGTAAGTGAGACTCTTTTGGGCTCGCTTGATAGCGGGCACATGCTCCAACAATAAAGGCAATGTATGGTCTAGTGGTAGTTAGGTAGAGCAAACTACCAATCATGCTTCTGTAAGAAGTTTGATCAACATTCTTGCCTAAAGTATCTTTACTAAGTTTTGTTGTAGAACTCATAGGAGTCCTAGCATGCTTAGCAGAACTCATACTAAATTTCTTCACCAGATTTTTAGCATATTTGATTTGAGATACTGAGATCCCAGAATCTAATTGCTTGATCTGAAGACCAAGGAAGAAACTCAGCTGACCTACCATGCTCATTTCAAATTCATTTTTCATTTGTTCAGCAAATGATTTAGCATGTAAGTCTAATGTGGAACCAAACACAATGTCATCAACATATATCTGGGCGATGACAATATCACCTTTCACATTTTTTATAAAAAGGGTTCTGTCTACTCCCCCTCTCGAAAATCCCTTTTCCAAGAGATAAGTAGTCAACCTCTCATACCAAGCTCTTGGAGCTTGCTTTAAACCATAGAGGGCCCTTTTTAATCGATAGACTTGATCAAGGTGATGTGGATCTTCAAACCCTTTTGGTTGTTCCACATAGACTTCTTCCTGTAGAATGTCATTCAGAAAGACACTCTTAACATCCATTTGAAACAGCTTGAATTTCATATGGCAAGCCACAGCTAGAAGAATTCTGATTGATTCTAGCCTGGCAACAGGAGCAAAGGTCTCATCAAATTCAATGCCTTCAATTTAGGTGTATCCTTGTGCAACTAACCTAGCCTTATTTCTTATGATAGTACATTTTTCATCAGATTTGTTCTTGAAAATCCATTTGGTACCTATCACATTTGTATTGTTAGGCCTAGGTACTAAATACCAAACATCATTCCTAGTAAACTGAAGTAACTCTTCTTGCATTGCATTGATCCAATTATCATCTGCAAGGGCTTCAGCTACATTCTTGGGTTCAAAAGATGAAGTATAACAAATGTAGCTAACTTCATTTTCAATTTGTTTCCTTGTTCTCACTCCACTTTCAAGATCACCAATAATATCTGTGGAGGTGTGAGGACTTATGACCCTTGGATGTGTAGGTTTTAATGGAGATAATTGCTTAGTAATAAGTGGAGTTGAAGAAGTTTCGACATTTTCATTTCCAGCACTATCATCATCCTCAAGTTGCACAGATTCAACACCAGAGTCATCCACAACTACATTGATGGACTCCATAATTGTAGAGGTTCTCAAGTTATACACTCGATAAGCTCTACTGTTTGTGGAATACCCAAGAAATATCCCTTCATCACTCCGGGATTCAAATTTGCCCAGTTGCTCTCTATCCTTAAGGATATAGCATTTACTTCCAAATTCTAGAAAGTACTTGACACTGGGTTTCTTGTTATTCCACAACTCATATGGGGTTTTCTTTGTTCCAGGCCTTAGAAAACCTCGATTAACTATATAACAAGCAGTGTTTACGGCTTCAGCTCAGAAATGAGAAGCTAGATTATTGCTATGGAGCATAACTCTAGCCATCTCTTGGAGAACCCTGTTCTTCCTCTCCACAATACCATTCTGCTGAGGTGTAATGGGTGCAGAAAATTCATGTTTGATACCCGACTCATCACAAAAGTCGTTGTACTTAGAGTTTTCAAACTCCTTTCCATGATCACTTCGAATTCGAGTGATTGGGCATCTTTTCTCATTTTGAATTTTCAAGCAAATACTTTTGAAATTTTCAAAAGCATCGGATTTCTCTCTTATAAATGCCACCCATGACATTCTTGAGAAATCATCAACCATGACTAGGATGTATCGCTTTCCACCTAGACTTTCAGTTCTTGTAGGACCCATAAGATCCATATGAATTAATTCCAGTGGATATGAAGTAGCAATACTTAAAGTCTTCTTATGTGGGATTCTAATTTGTTTACCAATCTGACATGGCTCACACATTGCAATAGAAGGCTTTCCTAGTTTGGGCACACCTCTCACAAGTTCTTGCTTTGAGATTTTGCATAGGTCTTTGAAGTTCATGTGACCTAGCCTTCTGTGCCACAAATCAACTTCTTCAATTTTAGCCCTATTACAGACATTTGAGAAATTAGAACTAGGGATTAAGCCGTAGCAATTGTCAGTGGTTCTCAACCCTTCTAGAACACACTTACCTTTACCATTAATGACTAAACATTTATTTTGGGTAAAGTGCACAGCATGGTTATCATCACATAGTTGACTTATGCTAATCAAATTAGCTTTCAGTCCTTCAACAAACAAGGCATTTTTCAATTTTGGTATGCCTGGTGAATCGATGATACCCTTCCCTTTAACTAATGACTTGCTTCCATCACCAAAAGTAACAGTCCCATCAGGACAGTCCTCAAATTGAGTAAATAGGGACTTGTTACTTGTCATATGCCGAGAATACCCACTGTCGAAGTACCACATTTCTGTGTTTTGGGCTTTAAAGGCAGTATGAATGACAAGGCACTTAAGGTCATCCTTTCTCACATACACAGTTTTTAAACTTTGTTTAGACATTTGAATATTGTTCTGTGTAGTAGAGACCTTTTTCTTTTTAGACCTTCTAGACCTCTTTCTGTTCTGTTCAGTTCTAGCATAATGATTTGTTACATTCTTTCCTCTTGAGTAATCATAAGGAGTGAATGGACCATTTTCATTTCTAGACATTTGAGCAATCCTATTGACATCTTCGCTCAAAATTCTAGATTTTTCAGCCAGAACTTGAATCTGCATTTTAAGATTCCCTTGACTTTGATTTTGGTTCCATGAACCATTTCGGAGAGCTCTTCTAAACGCATTACAGTTTGGTCGTATGTGACCTCTTACACCACAAAAGTGACATGTGGGTATGAATCTAGAAAGAGGAGGATTTTTTCTAAAAGGAATTTGATTCCTCAAAGCATTCACCCTAGGAGCTGCATTTCTAGGCTTTACAACATTTGTATAAGCCTTAGTACTTGATGTGGAAGGTACATTTACTTTGGGATCAGAATGTATTGGTTCAAACACAGCACTAGCCATTGTACCAACAGCTAAAGGACCAGCTGGTGTGTCAGCATGTCCTATCCCAGATCTATTAGAATTTGATCCATATTTTCTAACTAATTCATCTAGGCAGCTAGTATTTCCAAACATTCTTACTTCTTTCTCAAGAGTATAGACCTTCTGAATCAAGTCAGTCTTGTCTTTAAGGGTTATATGATGTTCTTTTTCAAGAAATTTCACCTTATCGACAAGAGAATCTTTTAAATATTCCAGCTCCACTAATAGAGTCCTTGACTCTCCAACTTCTTTCAAGGAAGTCTCTTTCAACTTCTAATCTTCTGACAACATTAGTCAATGAGACATTTTCTTCCAAAAGACATTTAACTTTTTCAACAAAAGCTTCTTTCTCATTTTCAAGCTGACTAACTAGAGCATTCATCTCCTTTGCTTCTAGTTTACAAGTATCTCTTTCATTTTGAATTATTTTGAGTTTTTTGCTCAAAGAGATTTTTGCTTTAGTCAGTTTCAAACTTTCAGAATACAACTTATCATAAGTTTTTTTCAAATCTTCATCACTTTTAGAGTCAGTATGACTCTTCTCAGTGTCTCCACTAGACTCAGCGTGACTACTTTCATCACTTCTATCCTTCTCATCAACCACCGAGGTAGTCTCAAGAATCCCAGAAAGGGATACAGTGAAAGCAGTATGATTATCAGTTTCTTCACTAGAAGAAGAACTGTCTGATTCTTCATTCTCGGAATCACTGTCATCCCAACAGGCATTCATCACCTTGCCCTTACTTTTCTTCTTGTTAGGACAGTTAGGTGAAATATGACCGAAGCCATGACATTCATAACATTGAACACCTTGGGGTTTCTTGTCGCCACTCTTGGAATTTTTCTTGATTTCCTAGGGCTTAGACTTTGACTTCTCAAAAGATTTTCCTCCCTGTTTAGGATTGAACCTCTTTTTCATTCTAAAAAATTTTCGAAATTTTTTAACGAAGAGAGCTAATTCTTCCTCATCCATCTCTCCATCACTGTTATCGTCATCCAAAGATTCCTTAATTGATTTCAAGGCTAAAGATTTGGTTTTCTTGGATGGTCAAAGATTGAGTTCATAAGTATGGAGTGAACCAACTAATTCTTCAATCTTCAGAGAGTCAACATTTTTACTCTCTTCAATAGCAGTGACCTTGGGTTGAAATTTCTCAGGTAGAGATCTAAGGACTTTTCTAACTATCTTGGACTCAGTTAATCTTTCACCTAAGTTGAAACTAGCATTGAGAATGTCACTAAGTTTTGCATAAAATTCATCAAATGTGTCATCGTCTTCCATTTTCAAATATTCAAATTTGGTGGTTAACATTTGGAGTTTTGAGATTTTAACAGTGGTCGTACCCTCATGGGTTATCTCTAGTATGTCCCATGCCTCCTTTGCTGTTTCACATGAAGAAATTCATCTGAATTCCTCAACTGTGACTACAGTAAAGATAGCATTGAGTCCTTTAGTATTCCAACAACTTGTCTCAAGCTCTTCTCTGGTCCATTCATTAGAATATTTGACGACAGTCAAATCACCTAGAGTTTTCACAGGCGTAGTCCATCCATTTTGAATAGACATCCAAATTCTATCGTCAATAGATTTGAGAAAAGCTCTCATACAGGCTTTCCAATATGCGTAATTATTCCCATCGAACAGTGGGGGACGAGAGACTGAACCGCCCTCTCTTAGAGTACTCATGATCACAGAGTAAGATATACAGGATCACACTAAAGGGTTTAGTCTTAAAGGTGAACCCGCTCTGATACCAATTGAAATTACTCTGATCAATGATCCCTATGACCTAGAGGGGGGTGAATAGGTCTATCTAAGAACTTCTAACCAATTTTGAGTTTTTTAATTAATTAGATTAGAAATCAATAGACAATTCACACAAACAATCCACACAAATCAAACACACCAAATTTTTACGTGGAAAACCCTTACGGGAAAAAACCACGGGACCTCATCCAGCAAGAAACTGCACTATAAGAAGAATTCAAGTACAAGACAAGACCTTACCCAAACCGGACTCGACGTTCCTAGGTACAAAATCTTACTCTTGATTTCCACGAACCAGCAGGTTCGATCTCTGCCATAGCAGCTTCGGTTCCTGACTGACCAAATCTTCTCAAGCTACTTCAATACCATGATCACACACGATCGATCTCCTTCCACGAAGGTTCCGGATCATACACCGGACACACACTAGAGGGATCTCATATAGATCTGAGATCACACAATGCAAGATCAAAAGAATAGATCTATACTTGCATTCTCTAGGATGATTGAAAAAAGAGGGATCACTAAAGATCTATGAGGAACAATAGAAAAAGCTCTAGAAGGGTTTCTCAGACCTCTACTCTTTCAAAAATAAACAAAGATGCGAATTAGGTCTCCAAAAATTTGTTTATATAGGGTTTAGAAAAGAGTCCAGAAAAAATAAAATTATGTTTACGAGGACCGATCGATCTGTGCTTATAACCGATCGCTCGGTCCAAAAACGATCGATCGCTACTTTCACCGAGAGATCGGTTAAAAATAGTCTCTCTGGAAAAATACCCCATATAAAGTTTTTGACCAGTCGATAGCCACCGATCGATCGGTCGCAACACCGAGCGATCGGTTGAGACAGAATTTCAGCCTAAACATTTTTCTTTTGTTTTTGTTTGATTCAAATGAGATTAAAACTCTTTGGTAGGCTTAAAACTATCCTCCTAGGTATGTTTAGAGTTATCTAAGTCAAATCCAACCTAGGTAGGGGTCTCTAAGTCCATTACCTGTCTAGATCCGGAGTAGAAGCTTTTTTTTCAATATCTTCAGTCTTCTTGAAACTTTACCTCTTCCGACAAGTTGAACAAGACACAACACTCATGACCTATCTAATGATCACAGAATTTGCCAACACCTATTTCTAGATTTATAGGTTCTTCCCAAATGTGCAATAAGGCTAAAGTTGAAGAAGTTGAACTGTGGCACAAAAGGCTAGGTCACATGAATTTCAAAGACCTAAGCAAACTCTCAAAACACGAGCATGTGAGAGGTGTACCAAAACTAGGGAAGCCCTCTACTGCTGTGTGTGGGCCATGTCAAATTGGCAAAAAAATTAAAAGCCCACACAAGAAGGCTTCAAATATCGTTACCTCACACCCACTAAAACTAATACACATGGATCTCATAGGTCCAACTCGAACTGAAAGTCTAGTAGGAAAGCGATATATCCTAGTGATGGTTGATGATTTCTCAAGGATGTCATGGGTGACATTCATAAGAGAGAAGTCGGATGCATTTGAGAACTTCAAGAACATCTACTTGAGAATGCAAAATGAAAAAAGTTGCCCTATCACTCGTATTCGAAGTGATCATGGAAAGGAGTTTGAAAACTCCAAGTACAATGAGTTTTGTGATGAAACGGGCATCATGCACGAATTTCTAGCCCCAATAACCCCTCAGCAAAATGGCGTGGTGGAAAGAAAGAACAAGGTGTTTCAAGAGATGGCTAGGGTGATGTTTCACAGCAACAACCTGGCTACTCATTTCTGGGCTGAAGCAGTTAGCACTGCATGCTATACTATTAACAGAGTCTATACTAGGCCCGAAACTACGAAGACACCCTATGAGCTATGGTAAAACAAGAAACCAAATGTCAAGTACTTTCGAGTATTCGAAAGTAAGTGCTATATCCTTAGGGATAGAGTGCAATTGGGTAAATTTGATTCCCGGAGTGATGAATGGATTTTTCTTGGATACTCCACAAATAGTAGGGCTTCTCGAGTGTACAACTTGAGAACCTCTACTGTTATGGAGTCCATAAATGTGGTGGTTGATGACTCAGGATCTGAGTTCTTGCAACTAGAGGATGACCATACTGATGAAGGTGTGAAAATTCCAATATCTAAATCAAAAGATGAATCACCTTCAAAGCCTCCTTCAATAAAACCTACACATCCTAGGGTCATGAGGCCTCACTCCTCAACTGAAATGATTGGAAACCTTGAAAGTGGAGTGAGAACTCGAAAACAAGTTGGAAATGAAGTTAGTCACTTTTGCTACACTTCTACATTTGAACCCAAAAATGTAACTGAAGCTCTCACTGATGAAAACTGGATAAATGCCATGCAAGAAGAGCTTAATCAGTTTACAAGGAATGATGTATGGTTTTTAGTTCCTAGGCCTAAAAATACAAATGTTATTGGTACTAAATGAATTTTCAAGAACAAATCTGATGAACATGGTACCATTGTAAGAAACAAGGCTAGGCTAGTTGCACATGGATACACTTAGATTGAGGGCATTGATTTCGATGAAACATTTGCACCTGTTGCTCGACTAGAGTCCATCAGAATCTTGCTTGTTATTGCATGTCATCTCAAATTCAAACTTTTTCAGATGGATGTTAAGAGTGCCTATCTGAATGGCACTCTTCAGGAGGAAGTTTATGTGGAACAACCAAAAGGGTTTGAGGACCCTAATCATCATGATCAGGTTTACCAATTAAAAAGGGCACTCTATAGTTTGAAATAAGCTCCCAGAACCTGGTATGAGAGACTGACTACATACTTCTTAGAAAAGGGATTTTCGAGAGGCGGAGTAGACAGGACCCTATTCATTAAAAACCTCAAGGATGATATGGTTATTGTTCAGATATATGTTGATGATATTTTCTTTGGTTCCACATCAGACTCACATGCTCACTCCTTCGCTGAACAAATGAAGAATGAATTTGAAATGAGCATGGTTGGTGAGCTGAATTTCTTTCTTGGTCTGCAGGTAAAACAAATGAGCAATGGGATCTCTGTGTCCCAAACCAAATATTCCAAAGACCTTGTAAAGAAATTTGGCATGTGCTCAGCTAAACATGCTCGCACTCCTATGAGCACCACCACCAAATTGAGCAAAAATACTTCAGGCAAAAGTGTCGACCAAACCACATACCGGAGTATGATTGGTAGTCTGATTTTCCTCACTGTCAGTCGTCCTAACATTGCCTTTAGTGTCGGAGCTTGTGCTCGCTATCAAGCAAGCCCCAAAGAGTCACTGTCGCGCCCCAAAACCCACCCTAGGAGTTAGAGTGAACTTTGGACGACTCATCATGACTTGCTTGACGAACCAACCTGCAAAAACCACAGAGCATATACAATAGAGGACAAAACAGAGGAAACATACTCTAACATGGTATAGCGGAAGTCTACCAAACCTCTATGTATATACATAAGCAATCCAAGTTTATACAAAAAGAATCCAAAAGAAAGTGCGGACATGCCCGCCAGAATACATAAATCTGACTCTCATCTCACCCACAGCTAATCCACTTAGAATCTAATCACCACCTACTGATAACCCTCTACGGGAGGTTCCTCCAAAGGCTCCTCGACGTACTCCTCTTCCACCCATGGACCAGGAGCACAAACATCAAATGGAGCAACAGCTCCCTCAGAACCTGCCGACATAAGAAGTACGGCTGAGCATGGAATACTCAGCGGGTACTAAATACTAACCAACAATTATAGCATAGAAATGGCAATACATGATCAGGAGCAATTCATATATGTCAAACGGAAACAATTCATATCATACAAGGAAGTAAAGCAGTTTATAATCATGCTTGTAATTCGTAGAAAGCCGATAAATCCTCTTGAAAACATCGTGAACTTGACTTGACTTGAAATATCTTTTCGTACTTGAAAGCTTGTCTTGCCTATCTTGCTTGATTCTTGTATGTCGTGTCATGTCATGCATGCTTGCTTGTGATCATGTAACTTGTGAGATGCACTTGTGAGATGCCTTGAGAGGGAAGGGAGACCCTTCTTTATGCAATGCACTTGCGAGGGAAGGGAGACCCTTCTTCATGATATGTATGTACTTGCGAGGGAAGGGAGACCCTTCTTCATGATATGCACTTGTGAGTGAGGGGAGACCCCTCGTGGAATGTTGGTTCTTGTCTTCTTGTGAAAAGCGAGGTAAAACATATCTTAGGATATGTCCCACCTCTAACCATGTTCTTGAAAACCTCGATAAATCATGCCATGCATGCCGTGCTCATGGGAACCGTGTACATACTTGCATTCCAATTTAAAGATGACATTTGGGTAATTTCACAACACATATAGTATCAAAGATTGAGCAATTCAATATTCATTGCATTTAGGGAAAGCAGGAAACACACTATCATAGGCCCTAGCAATATTCAGAATTTCTTAGGTATGCATTTCCTAATTCACAGCTCACTTTATTCACCTTGGCATTTCATCAAACATGGCGTGTTCATTATAGATTTACCCTACAACATGCTTTTCTAGATGAGTTTTAGTCAATCATACATGTATGTTCATTATTGGAACAATGCCCTTCCCCATTTGTTCATCTCACACAACCATTGGCATCCAATCGCCCATTCCATCTCCATTCACCATTCACCATTCACCATTCACCATTCACCATTCATCCATCTCATAGCACATGTGTAAATGAAAGGAAAATCAAAAGAAAAGAAAGGGAAAGAGGAACTATAACTAGGAGGGTAGTAAGAAGTACCGACCTTGAAGAGATGAGGAAGAAATCCCTCCTCCAAACGACTGTAAGTTGCTGTCCTAGCTTGGAACACGAGCTTCGCACGAGCTTGGGCCGAGATCTTGAAGAAAACCGGACTGGGAGTGATCTAGGGTCTCAAAACCCCTTTGATTTCTCTTCCAAAGACAAACCCTAGGTTTGGAATCGCCTTCTCCCCTGTTTCCTAATCTCTCAGACTCTCTAAGTGTCGAATGATGCCCTAAAGGCTCAGGTTAAACTCTTAAGGTAAGAGTGGACCGACAAAAGACCATAATACCCTTACTGGAATTACTGTACAACCACGAATGCTGAACACGTTGAGCTGTGGACAGTGCTGAACACGTTGTGTTATGAACAGTGCTAACTCGTTGTGCTGTGAACAGCGCTGAACACGTTGTGCTGTGAACAGTGCTAACTCGTTGTGCTATGAACAGCGCTGAACACGTTGTGCTGTGAATAGTGCCGAACCCGTGGTGCTGTGAACAGTGCCACTCGTTGTGCTGTGAATAGTGCCAACTCGTTGTGCTGTGAATAGTGCCAACTCGTAGTGCTGTGAATAGTGCTGAACACATTGTGCTGTGAACAGTGCCACTCGTTGTGCTGTGAATAGTGCCAACTCATAGTGCTGTGAATAGTGCTGAACACGTTGTGCCATGAACAGTGCCGAACCCGTGGTGCTGTGAACAGTGCCACTCGTTGTGCTGTGAATAGTGCTGAGCTCGTTGTCCGTTGTCTCATGTACCACGTGCCCGTTGTTGTAGTACAACGCACCCGTTGTTGTTGCACAACGTACCCGTTGTTGTTGCACAACGGATGCACGACGCATACATTATCAGAGCTCGAGCTACGTTCTCAGAGTACGACGTCAGAGCACGACCTTAGTGCCTTCCGCACTACGTCCTTAGTGCATGACCGAGCTACGTCCTTAGCGCCTTCCGAGCTACGTCCTTAGTGCCTAACCGAGCTACGTTTGCCTACAGGTCCAGACTGTTTTGGCCATATCTTTTGACTCGTTCGTCCGATTTTGACGATTCAACTTGTGTTGTGTTCGTACTTCGAAGAGGAACATTTCTCATGTTTTAGAATTTTCCAATTTCTTCCTTATTTATTAATTACACCTCTTTAAAGGCCAAAATGACAACGAAAGTGTCATGCCTTAACTGTGAAAAGGTCAGGGGCTCTACAGTCACACTTACTTGCTGTCAAACAAATTATTCGATATGTAAGTGGAACTCTCTCTTTTGGCCTCTGGTATCCCTTTGATACTAATGTCGTGGTTGTTGGATATTTCGATGCCGACTGGGCCGAAAATGCTGATGATAGGAAAAGCACCTCCGGATGATGGTTTTATGTTGGAAACTGTTTGGTTGCTTGGCTTAGCAAAAAATAGAATTTCATCTCTTTGTCTACTACCGAGGCTGAGTACATTGCAGCCAGCAGTTGTTGCACTCAACTTCTGTGGATGAAACAGATGTTACAGGATTACAGGATAGAACAGGGCACCGTGACTGTGTATTGTGATAACACAAGTGCCATCAACATCTCCAAAAATCTCGTGCAACACTCTCGCACCAAACACATAGACATTAGACACCACTTCATTCGAGAGCTTGTTGAGCAAAGTGTCATCACATTGGAATATGTGCAAACTGATACTCAACTTGCAGATCTCCCAACCAAACCTCTAGACTCCCTTAGGTTTGAGTTTCTTAGGAAATCCATCGGTGTGTGCGGTATTGAGTGATTGAGTGCTTTTTGATAGACTAGGTAATCTCAAATCCATATCTCTTCCTAGCTCTATTCCTCCGATGTATATTATTAGTTTTTGCATATGGTCGTTTTTGTTTGGTTATCTTATTTCACAAATTCCAAAAACATTAAAAAATTCAGAAAAACTCTAAAAAGATTTTTGTTTTCTTTTAGTTAGGCATATTTAAAAAAAAAGAGGGGGGGCTTTGTTGGTTTTGGTTGTTATGCTTAGGTGTGCATGGCTGAATTTTGCTTGCGCTCATAATGCTTGTCCAAGATGCATATTTGGTCGTATTGAGTTCATGAGGATATCATACCTACCAAAATGTCTTTAGGGAAGTGCACATAGACTATCTTGCTAAATACAGTTAGAAATATGGCTAATACTGTTGCACTATCACCTGCATTTGCACTCTGTCTATCTCCTACAGATGATACATATCCCTATGAACAGGTAATGATATTAGTCTTGATGGTTCTTCGAGGTGATAAAATCTGATTTGATCATGAAGGTACCATCCCTCATAATGTGCCCCAGTTTAAAGGTCTTATGCATTGGAAAGGGCTACCTCTGGGATAGTGTGAAAGTCACTATTGGATGCAAACAATATGAAATGGCTACCTAGATGGATAGTAGGTATCTATCCTGGTCCCTAGAGTAAAAGCCCCTGCTGCCAATAGCTAGGGCTACCTACCCAGTAAGTGTGAAAGCCACCATTGCATCCCAAAATTCAAAAGAAAAAGACTGATCAAGAATAGCTTCCCTAAACAAAAATTTCATAAACATTGTGAGAACAACATATGAAAAGGGTAAAAATAGCACATAAAATTCTTCATCTTTTTGGATTACCCTATATGCATCTCTCAGTATTTTTTGAAGCTTGGTGTTTCTACAATGCACTAATGTCCTTATTTATCTAAGGGTGCCTACCTCTAAAGGTGTTCAGTCAGAATTTCACTTCACACACTTCACATTGATGGCATAGCCTATTGCTCACTGTACCTTATCTTGTGTGACTGTGTCTTGCCACCCTATGTGCATAGTGTCGATGGACATATCCTCGTATACTCATCATTTTATGATACACATTCTTGGACATTGTATTATTTGTTCTCGCAAAAATTTGCACATAGTAGATTTGATTATTGGAGCTATCATGTTGAAATTTTGCAAAATGGAGGATTTTTTGAAAAAGTTTTCTAGCAAAATGCATACTTGTGGTTGATTTTGAGTGTGTTCAGGGAAGATCTTACCTTGCCATTCCACAGATCTCTAATTATGCGTTCTTTAATCTCCCAAACTGATTCATGTGCATTCTTGAAGTTCTATACGGTTGGTTTGAAATCCTCGGGTCACTTGCCTGCCATGATTTTGTTTGGAGGGTATTGACATTCTTTTCAGATTTTTCAAAGATTCTTCTCCAAAAGCTGCCCCATAACATGCCAAAAATAATCCAAATGGGGTCTCTCTCATCTCTTACACAAGTGCAAAGCTTTTGCCAAGAGGGTCGACCGTGAGTGGTCATTCGGTCGACCGAACTCAACCATGGGGTCATTTGTAGATTCTTTCCATTTTGGAGTTTTCCTTCTACCAACATCCAGCTGGGGTTACCGTGTTTTTAGCCCTCACATGTGTGATATCAGGCTTTCCTCTTGGTCTCAAGCTTCAAGGTGTTGCTGGCTCTATTTTTGCAAGTTACAGCCCTTCTCATCTTCTTCACAAGTGCTTCAACGCCTCAGTGCTACCTAGATCTTTGCTCCTTCATGCTCCATGAATTTCTCTCTGTACTCGGTTCCTCCATGCCTCAAGTGAGCTGCTCACTCCACTAGCAGTTCCCTTGCCTAAGCCGTATTGCTCCTTCCACAGTGCTATACGGTTCACCACCACTACTTGGTTTGGTGCTAGGGACTGTTCTCAGCACTCCCAGCCTTCTCTCCTCTCCTCCACATCCTCCCCAAGGTAAAACCCTACCTTCTTTTCAATTACTTGCATTTGGATCTATGGCTCTTGAGTATCTTCTTCTCATTACCTCCATTCTCATGGTGGGTCACCCTAAGCACCGCCTCATCACTTCTCGGGATGAAGATGATCTCCCTGAGTCTGAGGATGCATTATATGATGCTGGTCATGGCATCCATGTGGGCCATGCGGTCCACTCTAGGGTTCCTCCACCCTCAACTTCCCATAAGAAAGCCATGGGTGCTTCCAGTTCAAAGCCCTCGACCAAATCAAAGGGTAAATCTCAGGTCCCCGCTCCTGAGCCAGAAATTGTGCGATTTCGCACCACATGGAATGAACAGCTTTATAATACTTGGCTCAAAAATAGGTCTATTACAATTGAAAGGGTCACTGTCATTTCAGATTTCACTCATCCTGGTTTCGAGGAAATCATTGCCTCTCGCCAATGGTCTAGTCTTTTGAAATTGACCGGTTATGCCAGTCCAGACCTTGTTCGAGAATTTTATGCGAACATTTATTCTGTCAACCCTCGTAATTTTTCCTTCAAAACTCAGGTTAGGGGTAAGAAAATTCCCATTAATCCGGATGTCATTGCCTTTTTCATTAGTGCCCCACGGGTTCCAGGAGCCTATTACCCTTATCTTTATCCCACCGATGAGGATAAGCAAGATTTGGACAAGGTGACCAACAATCTTTGTGATGATCCCTCACAAAAATGGAATCCTCCTTATTTACCTCACTCCAGTCTTTCATAGTTGGGTCATCTGTTCCATCTTATTATGTGTTCCAACATTCATCCCAAGGTGCATTCTACTAATCTGAGTGTTGATCGGGTTCGGTTCCTGTATAGTGTCATGACTGAAGACACTATTGATACTGGTGCCCACATTATCGACCTAATCCTCAAGCTATCGCCGTGCATCAAAAACACGCTACTCTTCCTTTTGGTGTCCTCATCACCAATCTTCTATTTGCTGAGGGTATTAGGGTTCGTTCCTCTAAGGCTACTAAGCCTTCCTTAGGACCCATCTGTGCTCGCACCTTGACTAGTAGTATGCCCATGCTGCGATGCCAGAGCATGAAGAGAACATTGACGAAGAAATCGCTCCTTCGGCCCCGGGTGCCGGTCCCTCTCCCAACCATGTTAGAGCTCCTCCGGGTCCCTTGTCCTTCAAGAAAATGGCTGACATGCTTGTCCATATGTCGGCTGCTCAGTCGCACTTTGCTAATGATCTTCATGCCTGCCTGGATTCTCATGCCGTTGCTACTCAGGACAGTTTTTCGGCAACTAATCGCTGGATTGATGCACTTTCCGATATAGTGCTGGCGTCTTGCCAGGAGCTTCACAATTTCCGTTCTCGATATCAGGATGATGTTGCTCGTCACTTTTCTTCGTACCAGGATGATTAACACTTCTTGCGATGCTGGTTCCCGCCTTGTTTTGTTAGTCGGTTGTGCTGGATTTAGTTAGTCCGGTTTGTCTGTTACGAGTCTGTGATTGGTCTTTGTGCCGTTCACCCTTGGTTCCTGTATATGGGATGCTACTTGCTTGTTTCTGTTGCTTAGTTCATGCTCTGCTTTTATGTGTTTCTCTATGCTGTTAATCTTTGATGCTAACTTTTCTTCATGCTAGGGTTGCTATTTCTACAGGAGTGATTTCCCCTTGGCAATTCAGGCCAAAAAGGGAGAGAAGTTAGCTAGATAGATCACCTCATCATATGTACAATTGTGTGTTTATGTCACATTATCACATGTTGCATATTGTGTTCACATTGCTTGTTTATGTCACATTATCACATGTTGCATATTGTATTCACATTGCTTCACTCATAGATTCACATGCTCATGATTCTGAAACCTTTGTCAGATGGGATCACAGGTTGAGGGGGAGATCTCATACTACCTTGCGTGATGTTCATTTACAAGATGTTCATTATTTTAATGGTATTTATTTTATGAAATTCCTCCATGCTTCACAAAGGTATTGGTTGTTTCAGTGTTTCAAGGTTAATTGATGCCTCAACGATCTCATAAGGCATACTACTCCATGGAAGAAGTCAAAATGTCCAGTGTCATGTACCTTTTCATTCTGTTTGTTTCTTGTGAGTTTAAAAGAGTCTGTAAAGTCATGTCCATCTGTTGTATTGTTTGTTTTATCTCAGAATTACCAAAGGGGAAAATTGTAAAGTCAAAGTGTTGTTGGCAAAATTCTGAGCCCAAAATGTTGTATAAGTCATAGTAGGTCTCATCCAGTTTGAAGGCAAGGTGAAGAAGAAGCCGTGAAGAATCTTGAAGCTACATCACTCACATTGGCTCAAAAAGTAAGTTTTGAAAGAGAGACCTAGATGACCTTAGGTTACCTCATAGATTTGGCCCATTCATCATAAAAACTAAGTCAAAAAAACACTAGAGGTATAGGGGATTGCATTTAAAGATAAAAGGATAAAAATATGAAAAATTGCACCCCAGGGTCGACCCTGACCATTTTGGGTTAACCCTGAATAGCCCTCGGTTTGTATGAGGTTTTTTGGTAGAGAGATGAAATTATGGAGGTCGACCCTGAATGATGGTTGGGTCGACCGAAGTGTACACTTTGGTCGACCGGACCATCCCCCAGGGTTGACCTTGATATGGGATTTCGGTTGTTCGATGTGTTTGCTATAATGGGTCAACCCAGGGATCCTCCAGGGTCGACCTTGATATGGAAAAACTTTCTAAATTGATTTTTTAGCAACTTCTAATCCTTTGAACTTATCCTATATATAAGGGACCCCTCCCAATCCTGGAGGGACATTGACTGGAGACTTTTTAGAGCACTTTGTCCTTATTTTGAGTTTATGAAAACTCTTGGATTCATTGATCTTCATCTCCATTAGTTGGCCTCTAGGTAGTGCAAAGTTTTCAAGTATATTTTCTCAGACTTGCATTAGATGATCCTTAATCATTAAGAGATCACCCTAGGGCTTCCACAAACCCTAAAACCCACTGTATGCTCTTTTGTGAGCGTTGGTTAGCCTGAGCTAAAGCCGTCAAGGACGGAGATCGGTCTTCAGAGACCGTGGTTGATCACTTTGAGTAAGATTGGCCGGTGAGGAACCGGAGCTGCTGTTGCGGGGATCAAACGTGCTGTGTTCATGGTTTGCAAGCTGAGGAATCGATACCGAGGAACGGTGTGTCATGTCCGGTTTGGTAAGATTCGAGTCTTGTATTATTCAAATCTTCTCATAGTGAATTTTGTGCTGGACTAGGTCCTATGGTTTTTCTCAGAAGGGTTTTCCACGTAAAAGCCTTGTGTGTTCAAGTGAGATTGGTTGTGTGTGATTGTCTAAAATTAAAATTTGAGAAGAAAATTGAAGTAGACCTATTCTTCCCCCCTCTAGGTCTAAGAGTGCATTGAAATAAGGAATTTCAATATTAGAGTAGAGTTATCTTAAGTTATTGCATAATGCATGTGGATGAATGCACTCACGAATAAGAAAGTCAAGTAAGATAAACAAGAAAGATAAATATAAGTGTATACATAGAAGGATGAAATTGAAATTATGCTTCCGCACTCTGATTTGTTTATATACTTACATGTATTGTTAAATTATAATTTATGCTTTATATTAATGTTGTTATATTGTTAGTTAGGAATTTATATATACACGGAGTAACTCGTTACTCAGCCGATGACTTTGTTGTTGGCAGGTTCTAGGTTCGATATTTGTCTCCCGACCTGTGACTCGTTCTCTGACTGCGATTCTTGCAGAAGCAGCAGCTGCCGACGCAGTCTTGATGAAAATACCAATCACAGAGGTACCTCCTTGCACAGTCTGATCAGAGAACAGCTCCTACACAGTACAATCGGAAAGCAGTACAGGATCGATGCCAGAACCTGCAGATCAACACCAGCGGACCACTGAGATCCTACAATCACATGACAGAGACATAGCAGCCATGCAGGCGAAGCTTGATAGTGTTCTAGAATCCCTGAAGATTCTGATTGGCACTCGGACCAAAGAACCTCCACCCGTATCCCAACTGAAGAACCAGCTGAGCGGCCTACACCTGAGCCTCGCCATTCCCCCTTCATTATACCTAATCCCATACTCGCAACAGGCGGAGGAGAAGAATATGACCAGTATGAAGAGCAGCCGAAGATCTCACACGTCCACCAGGACCAGCCATCATCCTCAGATCCAACCTCTTCCTTACAAGACGAGATCAAGTAGATGAAAAAGGAGATGAGAAGAATGAAAGGTGCATCCACCAGTACAAGTCTATCACTGGAAGACTTAACCTTTTCCTCAGAAGATGTTGTTCCTGCAGGTTTCAAGGTCCTAAACTTTGATAAATATGATGGCTCGGGCTGTCCAAAACAACACTTGCAGTTATACTTGGGGGACATGCTCCAACATAATAAAAACCAGCCCTTGCTCATCCAGTACTTCCAGAAGAGTCTCAAGGGGGCAGCCCTTACATGGTGGATGTCGGTGGACAAGCAGAAAGTCAAGACCTGGCAGGATGCCATGGACAGTTTCATAGAGCAGTACTCCTTTAACCAGGAGCTCCGCCTTCAGAGGAGCCAGCTTGAACAGCTAAGCCAGCGTAACAACGAATCATTTCTGGAGTACGCCACCTACTGGAGGAAAATGGCAGTAAAGATCCCAACTCCTATCCCTAAGGAGGAATTGGCAAGCATGTTCATGGGCACCCTGAAGTAGCCCTACTCTACACTCATGGTGACCTTACCGGTAGTGGACTACGGTACTATCGTCAAGACAGGTGCCTGTATCGAGACTGCTATCAAGAGAGGGGCCATTCATTCCAGTCTAGGACTTGATCCCCCCAAGGCGACAGCCTCGTCTAGCAGAAATATTGGTCCCTGGGACCACAGAAAGAAGGAAGATGTACAGATGGTTGCTTCTACGGCACTCATCAGATTACCAGCTCCAGCAGCGCAGTAGTAGTCAGTTAGCAGGAATACCCGGCCAGCCTGACCAACCCAAGGGCAAAACCGTCCTCCCAGAAACTTTACCCCTCTTCCATATACCCTCAGCCAGTTATCGGAATTCCTCACCAAGTAGGGTCTTCTCGAGTTGAGAGGTCCTACACCTCTTCTACCTCCAGACAAGCAAGGCAAGAACTATAATGTCAATCATCACTGCACCTTTCAAAGAGGCCCAGACCATGCTACAGATTATTGCATAGGCCTGAAGTGTACAATCCAAGATCTCTTGGATGAGGGAAGGGTTGAGCTGACTCCCAGCAACACCAGCATCAATCAGATGCCACTGCCCCCACATAACAATCAAATCAATTTTATCCAGTGGGAAGAGCCTAGGGCAGGACAACCAGGATCCAGCACACCCGAAGTGAATGACGGCATCATTAGGCCCTCTTACCGATCACCTGTCATAATCCCCTTCCCCCAGTCAAACATACAGATTATTCAATCTCCAATCCAGATACCTGCCCCCAAGCAGATCATCTACACAATTCCTTGCTCCGCGAATTGGCCAACAGCTCCAGCTCAAGCTTCGACCTCTTCAGGCCCTGTCCGAATCCCTTACATTCCAGAGCCTCTTTTAACCTCAACCGAGTACCCGCTCATCGCTCTCTTATCCTTGAGAGTGAAAGCATAGCCTACCTAACCAGATCTAGCCGAGGATATCAACCTCCTGCAATAGAGCCAGCAAAGGTGAAGAATGCAGAGAAAGAGAAAGCAAGGGTGTTAGACCCACAGAAAGAGGTAGTTGATTCAGCAGCTTTATTGAAAATCCTAGAAAAAGTAGAGGAGTTCAATATCACTCAGCAACTGAGCAAGGTCCCAGCACTCATATCCATCTTAGGCATTCTTCTCACTTCAGAGCATCATAGGAAGCAACTGCTCCAAGTATTTGGCAATGCTCATGTAACGCCAGACATAACGCTCGAGAAACTGGGGCAAATGGTAGGGCAAATCCTTGAACCCAAAGTCATCTCCTTCACAGAAGAGGAGATACCGGACAACGACAGAGACCATACCCGAGCTTTGTACATTGCAGTACAGTGCATAGACCGAACATTATCATCAGTGCTAATCGACAATGGCTCCGGCCTGATTGTCTGCACACTCTCCACGCTACAAAACCTAGGCCTGGACCTCAGTCAAGTGAAGAAGAGACCTATGACCATCAGGGCCTTTCACAATACAACCAAGCAGAACCTGGGTGACATCGACCTAGCCATTGGGGGTCGGACCTGCTCAGTTCTCAACAAACTTTCAGGTCATGAACGTGCTAGACTCTTTCACTCTACTCCTAGGGATGCCATGGTTCCATGCGGCTGGGGCCATTCCCTCCTCTTTGCATCAAAGAATCAAGTTCATACAAGATGACTGTCTGATTATCATTCCTTCTGAAGAGTTAGCAAGTTCCTTTGGGGATATCCAAGAGCTGGGGTAAGGCACTGCCTTCATGACATTTCAGTTCGAGCAGGTTAGTTCTATCACCCAGGTAGAATAGCAAGGCAAGCAAGCAGTGCCGCCGTTTGTCAGAATGATGGCCAGAATGAACTATCAACCCGGAAATGGTCTTGGTGTCAGGAACCAGGGCATGAAGAAGAGATACACGCCTCCTCATTATACACCTCCCTTTGGTTTGGGCTACAAGCCCAGATACGAGGACTACCTTTCTAAGCTGACTAGGAAGAGTAGACAATCGGCGAAACCTGAACCCCGACCACACATCTCTGTAACCTTCCCCATGGGAATCTATGAGACCTACCCGAAAACCTCTGCTGCACCCGTTGCCTTAACACCCCAGCCCAGTGACGAGTCTTCAGGGATTCCAGAACCCGAAGTGTTCGCCATGGCCCAGATGTTTGACGAGCTAACTGTCGAAGATGCTACCAAAGCAGAATATCCAGCGGAAGAACAGGTCTGCACCCTCTCCAACAACACCGGAGCGTCATCCAGTCACCAGCCATGGATCCATTGGTGGACTAAGGCTCTCACCATCGAGGCCAGCCAGGGCCGGGATAAGCACAGTGCAGGAGAGGTTGGCCCGAGACAGCAGTAAACCAGCGTCACCCTTCTCCTCTATATACTTCTCTTTTTGCTCCCTTTTGTAAAAATCCAAAAGTCAAGCCACTATCGGCCTCTTTTTGTTTAAGTCTTTTTGTAACAATTCATTTTGCTAATCAGATTGTTTTGACTCAAAAATCATGTTTCAAAAATAAATAAAAAACATTTCATATCGGCTGATAACAAAATCACACGGACTCTTCCCCTGGAAGGCCTAGTGTCCTGAAGCCAACAAATCATCATCATCAAACATGCTAAACCGAAGCTAATTTATTTTCCAGGAAATCACCTCTGACAGGGCTACCCCTCAAACCCTCCTTGAACTCTTCGAAGCAGAGTATGGCTTAGAACAGGAAGAGGATCCGCCTCAGGAAATTTTGGACCTCCTCGAGCACAGCGAAGGACTTCTACAGTCTAACAGGGAGGACACTGAAACAGTCAATCTGGGATCCACAGAGAACCGGCTAGTCAGAATCGGCACTAGCATGAACCTTCAGTGGAGAGCAGACATGATCAGTTTCCTGAGAAGCTACAGTGATGTCTTCGCCTGGTCATATGCTGACATGCTAGGCCTAAACCTAGCATTGGTGGTACATAGACTGCCCTTGAACCCCGACATCAGACCAGTACAATAGAAACTGAGACGGATGAGGCCCGAATGGTCATAAAAGGTCAAGGAAGAAGTTGAGAAGCAGATTAGCGTAGGCTTCCTGGCAGTTGCAAACTACCCTGAGTGGTTGGCCAACATAGTCCCAGTACCCAAGAAGGATGACAAGGTTCGCATGTGTATTGACTACCAGAATTTAAACAGGGCAAGCCCCAAAGACAACTTTTCTCTCCCGTACATTGACATTCTGGTCGAAAATACTGCTAGGCACGAAACTCTCTCATTCATGGATGGTTTCTCCGGATACAACCAGATCAGGATGGCAAAATAAGACATGGAGAAAACCTCCTTTATCATACCTTGGGGTACATTCTGCTATAAGGTCATGCCCTTCGGACTCAAGAACGCAGGGGCCACCTACTAGAGGGCCATGACAGCTTTGTTCCATGACATGATGCACAAGTCCACTGAAATCTACGTGGATGACATGATCGTCAAATCGCCGACGGTTGAACAGCACCTAGAAGACCTAAAGAGACTCTACGATAGACTCCGAGAGTATGACCTAAGATTGAACCCGGCCAAATGCGTCTTCGGAGCCTCATCAGGAAAGCTCCTTGGCTTCATAGTCAGCAAAAGAGGTATTGAGATCAATCCAGCTAAATCCAGAGCTATCATCGAAATGCCAGCACCCCAAACTGAAAAGGAGATCCGTGGTTTCCTGGGTAGAATTCAGTACATCAGTCGGTTCATTTCTCAGCTAACTCCGATCTACGAGCCGATCTTAAAACTTCTCTGAAAGAACACGCCGATAGTCTGGACAGCAAAATGCTAAGAAGCCTTTGACAGAATAAAGCAGTATCTTCTGAATCCTCCAGTACTTGTGCCTCCTACACCGGGACGTCCACTGCTACTCTACATCTTTGTGCAAGAAACCTCCATAGGGTGCATTCTGGCACAACATGACGAGACTAGGAGAATAGAGCAAGCCATCTACTATATCAGTAAGCATCTACTTGAGTACGAAGAGTGGTACAGCCCTCTTGAGAAGACATGTCTGGCACTGGTCTGCGCAACACAGCATCTCCGGTAATATCTGCTTTCCTACCCGGTAATTTTGCTCTCCCGGATGGACCCACTGAAATATCTACTGGAAAAGCCAGCCACCACCAGAAGGACTGCTAGATGGCTTATGATGTTGTCTGAATTTGACATCACGTACATGACACAGAAGTCAATCAAAGGGCAGGTGATAGCAGATCACCTGGCCCACAGTCTGACCCAGGACTACGTGTCTGTACATGATCAGTTTCCAGATGAAGCCATCCTGTATACGGAAGTGGACAAACAAGCATACTCCAGCTAGGAGACCCTTCTTTATGCAATGCACTTGATAAAGCTGCCAACAGTCATGGGCATGGGGCAGGAGCAGTCCTGATCTCACCTAAAGGAGCACACCTCTCTATCTCAGTCAAGCTGAAGTTCAGATGCTCTAACAATGAATCAGAGTACGAGGCATGCATAGCCAGACTAAAAGAAGCCCTGGACATCAGGATTAAAGAGGTAGAAGTCTACGGTGACTCATCTTTGGTAATCTGCCAGGCAAATGAGTCTTGGGTCATCCGAGAAGCAAGGCTAGTCCCGTACTTAGCCTACCCTAACCTGCTAATCAGTCAATTCAAAAGAATCAGTTTCAACCACCGATCCAGGAACCAGAACAGATTCGCTGACGCACTGGCCACTCTAGCCTTAATGGTACAAATCCCTATGGACATCATGCTCTGGCAGATAGAAATTAAGCAACAAGATCAGCCTGCCTATTGCCTCCAGATCGAAGAGGTATCAGACAATAAGCCTTAGTATGCAGACATCAAGCAGTATCTCGATGACAGGACCTTCCCTCTCGATGCTACCAAAACAGACCACCGGGCAATCAGAAGACTGGCCATTCAGTTCATCCTATCAGGGGGCATCTTGTACAAAAGGTCACCGAACCTACTCTGGCTCAGGTGTCTAGATACCAGTGAAGCAGCACAGGTAATCGGAGAAGTTCACGGAGGAATTTGTGGCCCACACATGAACGGGTTGATGTTATCCAAGAAAATACTCAGGCTGGGCTACTATTGGTCCACCCTGGAAACAGATTGCTGCAAGCATGTACAGAAGTGCCACCAATGCGAAATCTATACCAACAGCGTAAATGCACCGCCAAGCAGGCTATACAATCTCACCGTTCCTTGGCCATTCTCAGCTTGGGGCATCGACGTCATTAGACCCATAGCCCCGAAAGCTTCAAACGGACATCGATTCATCCTGGTAGCAATTGATTATTTCACGAAATGGATCGAGGCAGCCTCTTATACCAACATCAGAGCCTCAGTGGTTCAGCATTTTTTAAAAAGGGATATCATTTGTAGATATGGGGTCCCATATAAGATTGTAACAAACAATGCTCTCAACTTCTACAATAAGGGGATGACTGACCTCTGCCAGAAATTCAAGATCCAACATCACAACTCTACGCCATACAGGCCACAGACCAATGGTGCAGTTGAAGCCACCAACAAGAATCTGAAGAAAATTATAGAGAAGATGGCAACCAAGTACTCTGCCTGGCATGAGATACTCCCTTATGCACTCATGGCCTACAGAACGTCCATCCGAACCTCAATAAGAGCAACACCATTCGCTCTGGCCTATGGCATGGAAGCAGTCCTCCCTATCGAAGTACAAATTTCATCCCTCTAAGTGTTAATAGAAGCAGAGCTCTCAAAAGCAGAATGGACGCAGACCTAGTACGAGCAGTTAAACCTGATCGAAGAGCGGCGACTGAAAGCCATCAACCACTCTCAGGCCTATCAGAGGCGCATGGCTAGGGCATTCAACAGTAAAGTCAAGCCAAGAAACATCGAGATCGGTGACCTGGTCCTCCGAAAAATATTGCCAAACCGCCCCGACCCAATGGGCAAGTTCACTCCTAACTATGAAGGCCCATATGTCGTCTGAGACAAATTCTCCAGCGGTGCCCTTCAACTCAGACGTATAGATGACGAAGACCTCTCAGAGCTCGTCAACATGGACAAAGTCAAAAGATACTACGCTTAGGGTCTAGATCTGATAGGCGCTTTGCACTTGTAGTTTCTCCGAGAAATGACAAGAGGCCATCCTTGGCACACTCTTCATCCCTCTTTCCTGTAACCCGTTTATAAATCAAATGAATCTCGATAGTTAGCCCCTTGAGCCTGACAGCCCCTCTTTCATTACACTTTTCAGGGATACCCTCCCTCGCCCTCTGCGGCATTGGCCCGAACTACGTCATGACCTGATCCTGCAAAGGTAGGTAGGCAACCTATCAAATCAGGTGCGGTCACATTAGGGGTATACACTCCCTAACTCTCCCCAAACAGAGTCCCTCTTTCCCCAAAGGAGTCATCAACTCTCCCCAAGTAGAAACAAACTCTCCCAGCTTCCCAAGCAAATCGACTCACATGGGTACAAAATTTCTATCAAAAGAAAGCCCAAAATAGAAGTCGAAACATTTCAAACAGTCAGAGACTCCCCACAGAGACAACCTCTCCGAACTCTTTACCCAATAGAGACAACCTCTCCAGAAAAACAAAATCCTCAGACAGAGACAACCTCTCCAGAAAAACAAAATCCTCGGACAAAGACAACCTCTCTATCCCCAACAGAGACAACCTCTCTCGCTCTCTCTCCCCCATCCCTAGCAGAGCAAGAAAAAAAAATCACCGAGTATCATAAGGCATAGGCCTTAAGCAAACAATCCACCCCAGAAACAGAAAAATCCTCCCCAGAGAGTGAAAACCAATTATATCAAACCAAAACCTCCAAGGGAGAGCAAATCAACAACAAAATAGACGAAATTCCAGGGTGTCCCAAATTCGGTCCCTCGGCCTACATTTCATCCTACTATAGGCCTTAAGCAAACAATCCCCAGCGAAAATATCATCCTCAAAACCCTCGAGAAGCACCATTCAGGGCTATGATGGGAGAAGACTTATTGTCCTCTACATAAACAAAACCTCCCAGTAAGTCACGGGCA
Source organism: Tetracentron sinense (assembly GCA_015143295.1). NCBI lineage: Eukaryota > Viridiplantae > Streptophyta > Magnoliopsida > Trochodendrales > Trochodendraceae > Tetracentron > Tetracentron sinense. Next base: position 20,048,854 of record CM026556.1, on the reverse strand, counting down.
TAAGTCAAAATCGGCAACGGCCTCATTGTGCAAAAATCACACGATCCCCAGACCTAGTCTTGTGACTAAGGGCAAAAAAATGACAAAAATCAATCAGCTTCGCAGACATGAGGAAAACCGGTAACGGCCTCATCGCGCAAAAATTATGCGAACCCCATGACTCGGTCATTCCAAGGGTAAAAAAGGGAGAAAGGCTGAAGAGCAGTTTGGCAACAACATCCGGCAGCAATCAGGCTAGCCAGATAAATCCCCTACAGTAATCCCCAGCAGGTGGCATGGAAGAGCAGCTTCCCCAACACTAGGCTCCAGCAGAGTTCAGATCCCCAGTGGTGCTCTACGACAATGTCATATCCCTCAGCAAATCCCTAGCAACGGTCTACAATGGCATTACATCCCCCAGTGGATCTCCCCAGTAGAAGCATCCTATTTGCTCCCCCAGAAAGCTTCTCCCCAATCAGAGTCTAATCTCCAGCAGAGACAAGACAAATAGGTCTACCCATGAGTGTTGCGACCCAAAACCCACCCTAGGAGTTAGAGTGAACTTTGGACGACTAATCATGACTTACATGACTTGCTTGACCAAAATAACCTGCAAACCCACAGAGCATATACAAAGAGGATATAAATAGCGGAAACATATTCTAACATAGCATATCGGAAGACTTAAACAAAAACCTCTATGTATATACATGTGATCCAAGTTATACAAAAAGATACACAAAAGAAAGTGCGGACATGCCCACCAAAATACATGGATATATCTCTCTCAACTCACCCACAGCTATATCACTCAGAATCTACTACCATCTAATAGTAACCCTCGACCGGAGGTTCCTCTAAAGGTTCCTCAACGTACTCCTCCTCGACCCAAGAGCTCGGAGCACAGACATCAAATGGAGCAGCCACTCCGCTATCACCTGCCGACATAAGAAGTACGGCTGAGCATGGAATACTCAGCGTGTACCAAATGCTAACCAACAGTCATAGCATAAAAATGGCAATACATAAATCAGGAGCAATTCACATATGTTAAACGGTAACAATTCATGTCATACAAGGAAGTAGAGCAATTTATAATCATGCTTGCATTTCGTAAAAAGCCGATAAAACCCTTGAAAACACCGTGCACTTGACTTGACTTAAGGTACCATTTTCGTGCTTGAAAACTCGTCTTGTCTATCTTGCTTGATTCTTGTATATCGTGTCATGTCATGCGTGCTTGCTTGTGATCATGTAACTTGTGAGATACACTTGTAAGATGTACTTGTGAGATGCACTTGTGAGATGCCTTGAGAGGGAAGGGAGACCCTTCTTTATGCAATGCACTTGAGAGGGAAGGGAGAACCTTCTTCATGATATGTATGTACTTGCGAGGGAAGGGAGGCCCTTCTTTATGCTATGCACTTGTGAGTGAGGGGAGACCCCTCGTGGAATGTTTGTTCTTGTTTTCTTGTGAAAAGCGAGGTAAAACATATCGTAGGATATGTTCCACCTCTAATCATGTTCTTGAAACCCTCGGTAAATCATGTCATGCATGCCGTGCTCGTGGGATCGTGTGCATACTTGCATTTGAATTTAAACATGACATTTGGGGGATTTCACAATATATAGCATATAGCAATTTTTAAACAAACAAACATTCATAACATTTTAGGGAAAACAAGAACTCATGCTAGCATAATCCCTAACAAGTTACATAAGTAATTTAGCATGCATTTTCTTGATTTATACTCATTTCATTCACCTTGGCATTCCATCAAACATGGTATGTTCATTATTTGTTAACCCTACAACATACTTTTCTAGGTGGATTATAATTCCATCATACATGTTTGTTCACTATGGATATAATGCCCTCCCCATTTTAATTATCACAACACAACCATTGGCATCCAATCGCCCATTCCATCTCCATTCACAACATCCACACATCCCAACTCCTAGTACAAGTATAGATGAAAGAAAACAAAGAAACATGGAGGAAAAGAGGAACTATGACTAGGAGGGTAGCAAGAAGTACCGACCTTAATCAATGAGGAAGAAAACTCCTCCAAAAACGTGCGTGTAGATGCTGCCCTAGCTTGGAGAAACTACTCCTTGCGTGCTTGAACCGGAATCTTGAAGCAATCCAAGCTTGAAGTGATTGTGGGTCTTGAAACCCCTTTGATTTCTCCCCAAAGGCAAACCCTAGGTTAGGGAACCCTTCTCCTCTTCCTCTAACTCTCAAAAGACCCTAAGTGTTGTGTATGAACCCTCAAATGTTCGGGCAAAGCCTTTAAGGCATCAGTGAAACGCCCAAAAGATGAAAACATCCTTAATGAAAATTCTGCAAAAACACGAAGACCGAGTGATCGGTGGTTATAACCGATCGATCGGTTGCCTACCGAGCGATCAGTGTGTTGACCGAGCTCTCGACCAAAAATTAACTCTCTGGAAAATTTCCCCATACAAATTCTTTGATCAGTCGATAGCTACCGATCGATCGGTTTTGGACCGATCGATCGCTCCATGGACCGAGCGATTGGTTGCCTGTAGGTCCAAATTGTTTTAGCCATATCTTTTGACTCGCTCGTCGGATTTTGACGATTCAACTTGCGTTGGGTTCGTACTTCGAAAATGAACATTTTTGACATTTCAGAATTTCCAATTTCTTCCTTATTTATTAATTGTACTACTTTAAAGATAAATTGGCTACCAAAGTGCCATGTATTAAGCATGAAAAAGTCCGGGGCTCTACAATGAGCATCCTCGGCGGTGAAAAAACCTCTTCTAGGTCATACTCCGCTCTCCAAGAGCGAAAGGTAGAATACATGATCCCCAAGCCCTATCTAAGGCACACTTCTGGTGACCAAACTCCTCAGCATCATCTTTGATCAAAATCCAGTACCTCTCAGCCATTTCAATCATCCGGCTAGTGCCTCTTGGACATACCGCCTCCTTTTCGACACCCCCGTGTGTCCTCGACATCCCATGTATACCTTTACAGCGTATACCACCTGCATGTCCTCCCTTCTTTTGACACCCCCTTGTGTCCTCGATATCCCGTGTATACCTTTACAGCGTATACCACCTGCATGTCTCATCCTCGACACTCCCGTGTGTCCTCGACATCCTGTGTATACCTTTACAGCGTATACCACCTGCATGTCTCATCCTCGACACTCCCGTGTGTCCTCGACATCCCGTGTATACCTTTACAGCATATACCACTTGCATGTCCCTCCTTTTTGACACCCCCGTGTGTCTTTGACATCCCGTGTATACCTTTACAATGTTTACCACCTACATGTCCTCCCTTCTTTTCAACACTCCCGTGTGTCTTCGACATCCCGTGTATACCTTTACAGCGTATACCACCTGCATGTCCTCTCTTTTGACACCCCCGTGTGTCCTCGACATCCCGTGTATACCTTTACAGCGTATACCACCTGCATGTCCTCTCTTTCGACACCCCCGTGTGTCCCCGACATCCTGTGTATACCTTTACAGCGTACACCACCTGCATGTCCTCTCTCTCGACACTCTCGTGTGTCCTCGACATCCCATGTATACCTTTACAGCGTATATCACCTGTATGTCTCATCCTCGACACCCCACGTGTCCTCGACATCCCATGCGTACCTTTACAGTGTACACCACCTGCATGTCACTCCTTCAACACCCTGTGTGTTCTCGACACCCCGTGTGTCTCTTCTGGCCGACGCCTCCGAGTTATGCCATCCCTGTATCCATCAATCCCCAGTGAGTAGTCCGAACTACTCGCTCTTCCCCAACAGTGGCCTTGCCACTACATTGCACTCACCATTTGCACTGCATACATACATATCATCATTCTGCGTCTCTGTTTCCGAGCTCGGTGTAAAAATAGGATGATTCCAGTCTTTACCGTTCAAATCGCCAACCTTGGCATTCTCCAGCAAAGTGGGGCAGTTGTAAGCACCCAATTTTTACACCCCACTTTAGTTAGAACCTTTTCAACTATAGTTACCCACCTTAGTTAAACCCTACTCTTAGGACCAAACCCTAGGTGACCTTAGCATAACCCATGGCCATTAGGGCCTAACCCCTTTGTCCAGGCTGACAAAAGCCCGAAAACCTTAGAACACAACTCCCATAACCCAAGTGTCCAGGGCCCAGCCCATTAAAAAACCAACCTCAGAATGTCGGTAGAAGTTTATACGAGGCGTGCATAGCCGGACTGAAGAAGCCCTGGACATCGGGATTGAGGAGGTGGACGTCTACGATGACTCATCCTTGGTAATCTGCCAGGCAAATGAGTCTTGGGCCATCCGAGAAGCAAGGCTAGTCCCGTACTTAGCCTACCTCAATCTGTTAATCAGTCAATTCAGAAGAATCAGCTTCAGCCACCGGTCCAGGAACCAGAACAGATTCGCCGACGCACTGGCCACTCTAGCTTCAATGGTACAGATCCCTACAGACATCATGCTCTGGCCGATAGAAATTCAACAACAAGATCAGCCTGCCTACTGCCTTCAGATCGAAGAGGTATCAGACAATAAGCCTTGGTATGCAGACATCAAGCAGTATCTCGATGACGGGACCTTCCCTCTCGATGCTACCAAAACAGACCGCCGGGCAATCAGAAGACTGGCCATTCAGTTCGTCCTATCAGGGGGCATCTTGTACAAAAGGTCGTCAAACCTACTCTGGCTCAGATGTCTAGATACCAGTAAAGCAGCACAGGTAGTCGAAGAAGTTCACGGAGGAATTTACGGCCCACACATGAACGGGTTGATGTTATCTAAGACAATATTACGGCCCACACATGTACAGAAGTGCCACCAGTGCCAAATCTATGCCGACAGGGTAAATGCATCGCCAAACAGGCTGCACAATCTCACCGCTCCTTGGCCATTCTCAGCTTGGGGCATCGACGTCATCGGACCCATAGCTCCGAAAGCATCAAACGGACATCGATTCATCCTGGTAGCGATCGATTATTTCACGAAATGGGTCGAGGTAGCCTCTTATGCCAGCGTCACAGCCTCAGTGGTTTAGCGTTTTCTGAAAAGGGATATCATCTGCCGATATGGGGTCCCATATGAGATTGTAACAGATAATGCTCTCAACTTCTGCAACAAGGGGATGACTGATCTCTGCCAGAAATTCAAGATCCAACATCACAACTCTACGCCATACAAGCCACAGACCAATGGTTATTTTTACCCTGGCTTCGTGTTGTCTGTAGAACTTCTACCGAAAACTGCAAGTTCCGAGTTGCAGACAGCAACACCCCTGCACACTCAACCCCCACCTCGGTTTCACCCTTCTTAACCCTTAGACGACCTTCCAAGCTTAGTAAAGATCGGAAAGCAAAAATCCGGACTTCACCTTTCGCCCTAGCACAACACTATCTCTTCTTTCTCTTTTCTCTCCAACTTTCTCCCAAAAACTTCTTCTAATGGTTCTTGTAACCCTAAGCCACGAATTTGGCTTATTTATAACCAAAGAGGATGAGTCAAAGACTCAAACACCCTTAAATATCTCAAAAGGGGTTGGTTCAAGCAAACACAGCATGATTGGTCGACCGGTCAAAAGTCCTTACAAATTTTCGTGCATTTGGTCGACCGATAATGAGGGTTGGTCAACCGATCCGATAGCATTCAGTCGACCGGTAGCAAAATCGGTCTACCGGTTTCGCCTGTTTTCTGTTTTGGACTATGCTTTGTTCTTTTCTTTTCCTTCTTCTACTTACCCTTATACTTATTTTACTTTAAAACATTTAAGTTAATGAAATTTCATTAACTTTAAGTTTTAAATTAAAATAAGGAAGTACCCCGCATTTGAATCCAATAAAAATACTTAGAAAATCCAATTCCTTATAACTCAAAATCTGATTTTCTAATTTTAGGCAAAACCTAATAAATCCGGTTCATCGTAAAATTTTCCATTGCCCGGGAAATCATTCTAAACATATGAATAAAATCGCATAAAATTACATAAGTTTAGTTAACCTATAAACAACCATTACCGGAACTTTTTATCTTTAAATTCGAAAAATTTCATTACATGATCACCATTCACAGCACTATTCACAGGCTATGAAAGTGAGATACGGGGTTATACATCCTCCCCCCTAACAGAAATTAGGACGATCCTACATACATGGAAAAATACAAAACAACCAACTTTACATACACAAACAAAATACTACTCAAGCAAGTGAGGGTTTTTCTCCCTTACTTCGGCCTCGCGTTCCCAAGTAGCTTCCTCCTTGAAATGATGTTGCCACTTCACGAGGACTAAAGAAATGGTATTGGTGAGCAAGACTTGATCTCGACGATCCAAGATCTGAGCCGGTTTCTCTACCAATGTGAGATCCTCACGAATCTCTACAGTATCGAGATCAATAACACGCGATGGGTCTGACACATATTTCCTGAGCATGGAAATATGGAAAACGTTATAGACCGCCGCCATGTGAGGAGGTAGGGCCACCTTGTAAGCAACTTCACCCACACGTGTGATCACCTCAAAAGGTCCCACATACCTCGGACTAAGCTTCCCCCTCTTGCCAAACCTCATGATTCCTCGACTTTGAGAGATCTTCACAAAGACTCGATCCCCAACCTGGCAAGTGTCCGCATAGCTCTTCTACCGATCTTGGACAACCTTCAATCTTTCCTGAATGATCCAGACTATCTCGGTAGTCTGGTCGATCAACTCAGGACCTAATATCTTCCTTTCCCCAACTTTGTCCCAGTATAGAGGAGATCTACAGCTTCTCTCGTACAAGGCCTCAAAATGTGCTATTTGGTTGCTCGTCGGGTAGCTATTATTATAGGCGAACTCAACCAATGGCAAATGATCCTCACAACTGCCTCAGAAGTCCAACATGCAAGCTCGAAGCATATCCTCTATAATTTGGTTCACCCGCCTCTGTCCATCAGTTTAAGGATGAAAAGTGGTGTTGAAATCTAATCGAGAACCCATAGCATTCTAAAAGCCCTTCCAGAACCTACAAGTAAACCTCGGGTCTCGATCAGATATGATAGAAACTAGCACCCTGTGTAGTTGGACCACCTCCTTGGTCTAATGGTCTACTAGTTGGCTCATGCTGTACATAATCCGATAGGGGAGGAAATACCCAGACTTTGTCAACTGATCAACCACAACCCATATAGCATCGAAGCCCCTACCGTCCTTGGTAAGCCAACTATAAAGTCCATCGAGATATTCTCCCACTTCCATTTTGGAAGAGGGAGGGGTTGTAAAATACCTACTGGCCTCTGATGCTCGGCCTTCACCTGTTAGCACACCAAGCAACGAGACACGTACTCTACCACTTCCCTCTTTATATTCCGCCACCAATAGTGCCCTATGAGGTTCTGGTACATCTTCCTACCCCCAAGATGCACAGTATACTTGGACCGGTGGGCTCTGTCCAAGATCTCACTCCTCAACTCTGTGTCAGTGGGAACACACAACCTGCCTTTGAATGTGATGGCACCATCACCATTCAAAGCAAACTTCTTACTGCCACTACTAACCGACTTATCTCGATAAGTAAGCAACTCTGCATCTGAACTCTACAACTCCTTAATCTGAACCTGGATATAAGGCCTGACCGTAAGATTAGCCATGATTGGCCCAGAGGTAGGAATGCTGAAGCTAGTATCGAGGTTTGCCATGACCTCCAATAACTTCCACTCCTGGACAATCATGTGAGCCAAGTGTCCAGAAGACTTCCTGCTCAAAGCATCTGCCACCGATAAGTGATGCATCATTGTAGACTACGAAACCACCGCTCCCAGATGGAACTGTGAGAACAGGGGCCGTAGTAAGCCACTTCTTCAACTCGGTGAAGCTTTCCTCATATTTGTCACTCAAAGTAAACTTCGCATTCTTCTGTGTGAGATAAGTGAGCAGAGCCACTAAGGAGGAGAACCCCTCCACAAACCTCTTGTAGTAACCTGCCAGACCGAGAAAACTACGAATCTCGGTAACACTCTTCGGCTTCTCCCAGTTCATCATTGCATCTATCTTCGTAAAATCGACAAAGACACCCTTGGCAGACACCATGTGGCCAAGGAACGCCACCCTCTCCAACCAAAACCCGCACTTGCTCAACTTAGTATACAGGCTATGCTCTCGAAGAGTCTGTAGAGTGTGGAGATGATCTCTATCATGATCATCCCGTGTCTTGGAGTACACTAGGATATCATTCATGAAAATGATCACGCACCAATCAAAAGATGGTTGAACAACCGGTTCATAAAATCCATGAACACAGCCGGCGTAATCGTCAGACCAGGAACTCGTAGTGCCCATACCGAGTCTTGAAAGCAATCATAGAAACATCTTCAGCCTTGATCTTTAACTGATGGTACCCAGATCGAAGATCAATCTTCGAGAAGAACCTCGCTCCCTTTAGCTGGTCGAATAAGTCGTATATCCAAGGCAATGGATAATGATTCATGATCGTAACCTTGTTCAGCTGCCTGTAGTCAACGCACATCTGCATCGACTTATCCTTCTTCTTTACAAAGTGCACAGGAGCTCCCCATGGTGAAACACTCGGTCGGATGAATCCAAGCTTCTGAAATTCCTTTAATTGCTCCTTCAACTCCTTAAGCTCAATAGTGGCCATCCTGCACGGAGCCCTAGAAATTGGAGTCATGCTTGGAGCAAGCTTGATGGTGAACTTTATCACCCGATCTGGAGTTAAACCTGGGAATACGTCTGGAAATACATCTATATACTCACACACAACCGGGATGGCTGTGGAGTCTCGCGCCTTATAGTTCGATAGAGTTAAAGCTGTAAGACAGGCGATGTCTCACTTCCGTAGCCCTCGAAACTGAAACAGCTTCTTGCCAACTGGTTGGAAATTCACCATCTTCTTGAACCACGCCACATGCCCATGGTGAGTCGATAGCCAATCCATCTCAAGAATGACATCAAAGTCTAAGTCTTGGAACTCAAGGATGATTAAATCAACTGGCAACTCATGCTTCCCAACTTACACTATGCATGCAGTCCCGATACACTTTGTCTGCATCCACAGACTTGCCGAGTGGAGTCGAAATTGATAACTCCTAAGGTAGTCAACTCGACTCCGAAGTAAAACCCTTGGCAAAACTAGGCGAGACAAAAGAATGCATTAACACAGTATCGATCAACACATGGGCTAAACATTCGCTCACTAACAAAGAGCTTATTCATTAAGATTAACTAAAGGTCAAGGCATAACAACAATCTTGAATAATTATAAGTAGCATGTTCATACATCCAATAGTACATACTTAAATACATTATCAACAAGTTATGACTTTGATAAATCGACTTGAGCATACCTTGCACAACATCATCGGATGCATGTGCGTCCTGTTCTGACATGGCGAAGACTCAGTCCTGATTCGCCTGACGAGGTGGTTATGTGGGCTGTGAGGGCCTAAATGCCTATGAAGACCCCTGCTGTGAAGTCTGCCTAACTGGAGGTCGACTCCCCTGAGACTAGGACTGGCCTGGCTACTGAGGACGTGGACAATCTCAGCTCATATGCCCTTGCTCACCGTAATGGAAGCAACCACCAGATGCCCTCTGGCACTCTCCGGCCTTATGTCTCCGACCATAAAATGTACACTCCTCAAAAGGCGATAAAGAGGATGTGGGCTGCCCATATCGAGTAGCTTGTGTAGTAGCTGGGCGAAAAGACTGTGGAGCCATAAGACAAGGAGCCTGTGCTGAAAGAGGCGGCCTGCGAGTCTGAGGTGCAAAAGGAGGCCTTTATGATTGTACTGGCCCGGAAGTTTGATACAGGGCAGTTCTAGCCCTCTTCTCAGGCTGGGCTGAGCTACTCGACTGGCCTCTCACCATATCCCTCCTCTTGAAGAACTCTTCTGAGTTCGTCTCCGCCAACTGAGCCTTGTCGTTCACCTCTACATATTTCTCTTGCCGAAACATCGATACTTTCTCTCTCAAATAGCTCTTCAATCCTCTCTCAAACTTTTGGGCTATCAAAGCTTCTATGGTTATCCTGTGCGGAGCAAAATGAGACAACGCCGAGAACTTGGCCTTATACTTGGCCACAAACATATTATCTTGTTCCAAGGTAATGAACTCCATCTCCTTTTTCTCACGTACTCTAACTGGAAATTATTTCTTGTAGAACACATCAAGAAACTCTCTCCATGACCACTCTTGACCCGCTCGAGTCAAATCTCGAGTCTTGACAGCAAATCTCCACCAATGGTCTACCTCACCTTCCATCACAAAGGTGGCCCACGAAACCCTCTCTGCCTCCGTAGGCATCAAAACCGAGAACAACTTCTTTAGCTGCATCACCTAAGCTTTTGCCAGCATTGGGTCTATGCTACCATAGAAGATAGGAGGCCTCATCCTCAGAAAAGCCTCAACGCCTACTTGTGCTCTGTGTGGAGGAGGTACTAGTACAACAGGCATAGCAGCAGGCTACCTGGCTGCAAGCATAGCCAATGTCTCAACTATAGATGCAAAGGCTTGAGCAAAGTCGGGCTGCTCATCACCCACTAGAGCTTCACCTCCATTTCCCCGAGTCTGGTATCCTCTACTTTGGATGCCGCGTCTCATGGTGTATCCCGAGAACAACAGTAATCCATAAGTCTAACTTCGAAGCCAAATGGTATCGACATTTCATTATTTGATACGGTATATATACCTACATGTAAGCACCCGAAATTTACACCCCATCTTAACCTTTGTTAAAATCTTTTAACTATGGTTACCTCCCCTACCAAGTCCCTCACGACCTAGGTAAGCCTCTCCAATCATACCCTTAGGACTAAACCCTAGGTGAACACTAGTTAAAACCTTAGTTAATCTTAGGAATCAAAACCATGTCCTAAACCCTTAGCTGTAGGTGACCCTAGCAAAACCCATGGCCCATAAGGCCTTACCCCATTATCTAGGCCCCTTAAAGCCCAAAAAATGCGTTAGGACAACCCCTATACCCTAGTGTGCAAGGCCCAGACCCACTTCAATTAAATTCCAGAATGTCCGTCACAATTCACCGACATTAAATTTTGCCTTGGTTTCCAAATGTCGGTAGAACTTCTACCGAAACCTTCAAGTTCTGAGTTTGCAGTCTGCGATCACCCTACACACTCAACCTTCACCTGAACTCTCCCTTCAACTCCTCTTAGTCGACCTCCCCTTGGTCCATACAGGTTCTCCCCCTTCTTTTAAATCCCACCTAGGTCCCTAGTTGCCATCCCTATAAAACTAACACCACCCCTACTGTAAAATGGTCTGCAACTTTTTAGAGGAGAACCCCTGCTGTAAAACCGTGATCCCTGACCTTGGTCTTGATCCTAAGACTCCCCTGGACCTACCTCGAGCATCCCCAACCACTGTAAGCATTGTCGGAGTGTACACCACCTGTGCACAAACCCCCGGTCAAGTTCAGTCGAAACAGAGCATTGGGTAGGGACCCCCCTACCCATTTCCTTATTGTTTTAGCATCATTGTGAGCCCCTGGTCATCTCCAGGGGACCTTTTCATGTTTCTTTGCTGTTGTTGCTTAGTGTAAACAGACCCTCATAGGGTGTTCACCCACCTAAACTATAGGTGAGGTGAACCCCTTCGGGTACAACATCTCCCCCGGGCTTGCAAACCTTCCCAGGACCTTCTAAGGGTCCCTCAATTCATGAGGGAACCCTTAGATTCCTCTGTGCACAGCCCCAGTAGCTATAGGTTCGGTTTCGAGAAAAACCCAGAATGACGGTACTCTCAGTACCGCCATTCATATAAAAGCCTTATTCCCTGTTGTCGGTGATCCCTCTGTCGACCTCCGGTTTCTGAGTTTTTTTCAGAATGTCGATCATACCTGTACCGACATTCTGTTTTTCGCCTGATCTGGGATGGGCGGTAGAACGACTACCGCCAACTTGCACTGTCTGTTACAGTGGCTTTACACTCTTGTGGGGCCCACTCCAGGCATCCCCTGAGGCCCATTCTTGGCCTGAACTATCCCCAGGAGTCCCCCCTACACTCCCATGCCTTTGGTTCACCTCGGTTTATCCGTTAACCCTAGTTAACTTTGGCAAAAACACAGTCTTAAAACATTGTCCATAATGTAGCTAATTACATTACCGACATTAAACTTTGTTTTATTTTTGGGCTTTTGCAGGGGCCCAGGCCTGGTAGGAGGCCACTTTACGCCCTGCCTAGCCCCCTGGGCCCACCTTGGATTGTACCAGACACTTAACCACGGTAAAATGCACCTCCGGTTAACATTTAACCACGGTTAAGCACCCCTTAACCCCACAAAATTTTGGAAAATTAAACAGAAATTTCTTAAATCTAATTAGACCATAATCCTGACTTTGGCCCTCTCCCTAAAGTTGGTTAGAATCCCTAACCACAGTTAGAACACCTTAACTGCGGTTAGCAACCATAATCGTAGTTAAACTTCTGTTTACGGCCTACCGGGCCCCGCCTTAGCCTACCGAGCTACAGCTCACTCACCCTTTTATTGTGGTTAGCAACGCTAACTGCAATTGGTTCGGCCTAATCCTGGTTAGCAGTCCTAACCCGGGCCGGACTCCTCCTTAGTCTACCGAACTACTCCCTATGCCTATCGGGCTCACATACCTTGCACTCGACCCTCATCGGTCAACCAACCCTAGTCTACCGGACTAGTCCATGTTAGCCACCCTTGGTGAACACACACACGCCCCTAGCCTCAGCACAGGCTCACGTGCCAGAACTACACTCGGTCTGATCTCACCCTGTGAGTACGTAGGCAGCCCAACACGGGCCGGACCCCAGTTAGCTTTTCCTTTCTTGGATTTGTGTTCATTTAAACATTTTGGCCTTTTAAACAAAATTAACTTTAATTGGCTTAAACCCGGGAAGTACGCAACCGTTGTAAAGCGGAAGCCTCGGGGTGCCTAACACCTTCCCCGGACTTAACCGAACCCCTTACCCCGATCTCTCTCGTGGACCATGACCTTATCCAAAATTTCAAGGGACTTATCCCTTCTGAATGAATAGGTGGCGACTCTCGAAAACCCGTGAGCCACAAATAGATTTAGGGAGTTAAATCCTGCGCTCATAGCTCTGGCGACTCTGCTAGGGAATGTTTCTAAACATCTTTAGGGTTTAACCAGGAACCCGGGTTTAAGCCAACTAAACCTTAAGCTTGTATAAAATGCCTAAGCGTTTAACTAAACACTAAACATTTTACATCTCTTGATTAATTGTGTACTGTGCATCCATACATGTCATAGTAGTGCAATGAATCTCATTCAACCAAGTAGACAGGCTTATTACGTTAACGGCTGTTGGATGATCATCCTCAGTGTCAGTGACTTAAACATATTGGAGGTCCACGGAGTTACTCCTGTTGGGTGATAACCATCAGGGAAGGTTGAATGCTCCCGCTTACACCAATCGTCCCTTTTTAGGTATGTTCTATACCGGGGAGTCGCATATACGGTGTTAAGTGATCCCCCCATCCTACTAGGAACACATTTGCATCAAACCAGCATTCATACATGTAGTCTAGGCTTCAGTATAGTCTACAAGCAGTCCATTCTGGAATGGCTACTACAAACCCTAACCTGCTTACACCCTATACCTATCCCCAATCATGGTTGACTATCGAGGCACATTCTACCCGGATAACCACCCACTCAGGGGCATGTAATGAGCCAAACCTGTGCTTGTAATAAACTACATCCAAGTCTACTTCCTAACATAGCATATGGGGTCCAAATCCCAGGTAGACAGGCCTTCACTGGGCCTGTCCTAACCTCGATCTGATAGGTCCCTCGGTTTCCAATAACCTGAGCTAAAGCACGTCGGACCTCCGTCTGTCTACCCTATCAGATCACGTATGTCGTGTCACACCCAAAAAAAATCTGCATCATCATTTTGCATCACATCTGCATACACAGTGCACTCAGAGAGTCTGTATCATTGTCCAGATAGATGGCAGACCCTTCAGGGGTAACTCAGTCAATGGGCCGATAATCACGGCCCGTGCATCTAACTTCTCAGGGGGCATGTGATGACAACCTCCAGGCTTCAATTGGGGCTTTCACCTCGGGTTAGTGTCTCATTTGGGCTCAGTACTACAAAACCAGAAATATCCTAGACCTATCTGTGGTTAACCCGGACTCGCGCCTCATGAACGCTGCTATCCAGTGCTGGAGCCCATCTCATATGGTATTTCGTTTTGGTGCAAATGAGCTCTGCCTAACACTGGAAGAGATTCAGTGCATTCTGGGGTTAAACATGGACGGCAAAGCCATAGTACCGTGCTACAAGACAACATACCAGGCAGACCTATCCAGGTTCTTACATATCAAGCCTGCCTGCTTGCAGCTCGGTCCTAACGGCTCTTTTCATCGGATGTCCATGTCTTTTCTCGAAAAGAAGTACAAGCGCAAATGGAACCCTGACTCCATTTTAGCAGAACTTCCCGGTCTCAATGCCCTTGCACTGATAGCCATGTCTTAACTGGTGTTCCCAAGGTGCCGTTCGCTTGTTGAAGCAGTTCTGGTCGGGATCATCGAGGACATGCACAACTCCTGCTCAGTTGTACCAGTCATCCTAGCTGAGCTTCTCAGAGCTCTCAACGAGTCTGTAAACCGTAGAAAAGGCATCTTCCATGCTAGTACACCTCTCTTGCACCTCTGGTTAATAAGTCACTTACATACAATCATTTCAGTACAGGATGGCATTCGCGACGCTTACAGTCTGCCTCGAAAGATTTCTCAGAATCAAGGGCCGATAGTAAATACAGATGTTGGAACGCTCTACTAGCTCATCCAAGACCTTTCAGAGGAAGAAATCACTTAGCAATGCAATTGGCTTGTGTTGAACAGGCTACCCCGTGTTGTCATCAACGGTAGACGATGCATGATTCTTACTGGTCTAACAAGCTCCGTAGTCTATACACCACTCTGAGTCCTCCGATAGTTTAGAATCCCTCAACGTATCCCCGTGATAGACCAGCAGGAAAATGATTGGATCACTTTCACAGTGCACTCCGACAACCTCACCCGGTACTTCCAGTTAGCTTGGCACAGCTCCAGACGAGACCAATGGCTCGACTTCATGGTCTTATCAGAGCCATCAACCAACTTGGCATACCGACAATAGGTGGATAATCCTGACATTTTACCGGCATGCCTGCAACTAGGGAACTAGCCACACCAGTTGCCGCTCCATCACAAGGGACCATACCCCTAGCAGAGATGGTGGTTCCCTGGACAGACTTCTTCCTGAAGAGACAGCTCTAGATCCAGCAGAAATGGAAGAAGCTATGGAAAGACCAGCGTGCATTCAGGCAGTAGGAGGCAGAACAAGGCCGTGAACTCCAGGCCGTACAAGAACAGGTTGAACAATTAGAACAGACAATCCAATCCCTTCATAAGAGACGCAGAGGCGATGCTAGGGAAACTGTCGTCATCCGGGCCCAGCTTCACTTCAACCAAGAACAGCTTAATAGTGCAAAGTTAGAGATGACCTCTCATATCCAACAATTTGGGTACCATATGTTCAACGCTACCGAAACCCTCACGCATATGGAGGTTGAAGTCGCATCCCTCCAGCAACAGATCATGGATCTTGAGGGCGTGCCTCGTCCACATGACTTTATGATCCCCGAAGGGCCTGCCTAGGATCGAGTCTTTTTCCTCTTCTTTGAGTCACACTATGCATGTACTCATTGCATTCTTCATGCATCAATGAAGATCTTTTTCTAGCATCTGCCTTTTGCCCTCATGCATAATCATGATTAGCCGTTACATTCTTTTCAGTTGTATGAGCCGACCTGTGACTCGTTCTCTGACTGTGATTTTCACAGAAGCAGCAGCTGCTGACGCAATCTTAACGGAAATACCAATCACAGAGGTACTCCATAGCACAGTCCGATCAGAGAACAGCTCCTACACAGTACATTCGAAAAGCAGTATAGGATCGATGGCAAAACCTGCAGATCAGCACCAGCGGACCACTGAGATCCTACAGCCACATGACAGAGACATAGCAGCCATGCAGGTGAAGCTTGACAGTGTTTTGGAATCCTTGAAGATTCTGATTGGCACTCGGACCGAAGAACCAGCCGAGCGACCTACACCTGAGCCTCGTCATTCCCCCTTCATCATACCTAATCCTATACCCGCAACAGGCGGAGGAGAGGAGTATGACTAGTACGAAGAGCAGCCGAAGATCTCACACGTCCACCAGAACCAACCGTCATCCTTTGATCCAACCCCTTCCTTACAGGACGAGATCAAGTAAATGAAAGAGGAGATGAGAAGAATGAAAGGTACATCCACCAGTACAAGTCTATCACTGGATGACTTAACCTTTTCATCAGGGGAAGCTGTTCCCGCAGGTTTCAAGGTCCCAGACTGTGATAAATATGATGGCTCGAGCTGTCCAAAACAACACTTACAGTTATACTTGGGGGACATGCTCCAATATAATAAAAACCTGCCCTTGCTCATCCAGTACTTCCAGAAGAGTCTGAAGGGGGCAGCCCTTACATGGTGGATGTCGGTGGATAAACAGAGAGTCAAGACCTGGTAGAATGCCATGGACAGCTTCATAGAGCAGTACTCCTTCAACCAGGAGCCCCACCCTCAGAGGAGCCAGCTCGAACATCTAAGCCAACGCAACAACGAGTCATTTCTGGAGTACGCACCCGCTGGAGGAAAATGGCAGTAAAGATCCCAACTCCTATCCCTAAGGAGGAATTGGCAGGCATGTTCATGGGCACCTTAAAGCAGCCCTACTCTAGACTCATGGTGACCTTACCGGTAGTGGACTTCTGCCTCCAGACAAGCAAGGTAAGAACTATAATGCCGATCATCACTGCTTCTTTCACAAAGGCTCAGGCCATGCCACAGATTATTGCATAGGCCTATAGTGTGCAATCCATGATCTCTTGGATGAGGGAAGGGTTAAGTGGCTCCCAACAACACCAGCATCGATCAGGTGCCACTGCCCCCATATAACAATCAAATCGATTTTATCCAGTGGGAAGAGCCCATTGTAGGGCAGCCAAGACCCAGCACACCCGCAGTGAGTGACGGCATCATCAGGCCCTCTTACCGATCACCCGTCGTAATCTCCTTCCCCATATCAAGCATACAGACTGTTCAGTCTCCAACCCAGATACCTGCCCCCGAGCAGATCATCTACACAATTCCTTGCCCCGTAAATTGGCCAATAGCTCCAGCTCAAGCCTCAACCTCTTCAGGCCCTGTCAGTTCCCCTATATCTCAGAACCTCCTTTTAACCTCAACCGAGTACCCGCTCCTCGCTCTCTCATCCTTGAAAGCGAGAGCATAGCCTACCTAACCCGATCTGGCCGGGTATATGAACCTCCTATAACAGAGCCAACAAAGGTGAAGAATGCAGAGAAAGAGAAAGCAGGGGTATCAGACCCACAGAAGGAAGCAGCAAATTCAACAGTTTTATTGAAAATCCTGGAAAAAGCAGAGGAGTTCAATATCACTCAGTAACTGAGCAAGGTCCCAGCACAGATATCTATCTTGGGTCTTCTTTTCACTTCAGAGCATCACAGGAAGAAACTGCTCCAAGTATTTGGCAATGCCCATGTAATGCCAGACATAACGCCCGAGAAACTGGGGCAAATGGTAGGGCAAATCCTTGAACCCAAAGTCATCTCCTTCACAGAAGAGGAGATACCAGACAGCGACAGGGACCATACCCGGGCTTTGTACATTACAGTGTAGTGCATGTACCGAACATTATCATCGGTGCTCATCGACAATGGCTTCGGCTTGAACGTCTACACACTCTCCACACTGCAAAAACTGGGCTTGGACCTCAGTCAAGTGAAGAAGAAACCTATGACCATCAAGGCCTTTGATAATACCACCAGGCAAAACCTGAGGGACATCGACCTGACCATCAGGGTCAGACCTACTCAGTTCTCAACAAACTTTCAGGTGGTGAACGTGCCAGCCTCTTTCACTCTGCTCCTAAGGAGGCCATGGATCCATGCAGTTAGAGCCATTCCCTCCTCTTCGTATCAAAGAATCAAGTTCATCCAGGATGACCGTCTGATTGTCATTCCGTCTGAAGGTTGGCAAATTCCTTTGGGGACGTCCAAGAGCTGGGGTAAGGCACTACCTTCATGACATTCCAGTTCGAGCAGGTCAGTTCTATCAACCAGGTAGAACAGTAAGGCAAGCAACCAGTGCCACCGTTTGTCAGAATGATAGGCAGAATGAACTATCAGCCCGAAAGTGGTCTCAGTGCTAGGAATCAGGGCATGAAGAAAAGATACACGCCTCCTCGTTACACACCTCCCTTTGGTTTGGGATACAAGCCCAGATACGAGGACTACCTTTCTAAGCTAACTAGGAAGAGTGGACAGACGGCGAAACTTGAACCCCGACCACACATCTCTGCAACTTTCCCCGTGGGAATCTATGAGACTTACCCGGAAACCTTTGCTGTACCCGTTGCCTTAACACCCCAGCCCAGTGACGAGTCTTCAGGGATTCCAGAACCTGAAGTGTTCGCCATGGCCCAGATGTTCGATGAGCTAACTGTCAAAGAAGCTACCGAAGCAGAATATCCAGCGGGAAAACAGGTCTTCACCCTCTCCAACAGCGTTGAAGCGTCATCCAGTCGCCAGCCACTGATCCATTGGTGGACTGAGGCTCTCACCATCGAGGCCAACCAGGGTCGGGGCAAGCACAGTACAGGACAGGATGGTCTGAGATAGCAGTGAACCAGCATCACCCTTCTCCTCCATCTACTTCTCTTTTGCTCCTGTTTATAAAAACCAAAAGTTAGGCCACTGTCGGCCTCATTTTGTTTGAGACTTTTGTAACAAGTCATTTTGCTAATCAGATTGTTTCGACTCAAAAATCATGTTTTCAAAATAAAAAAACAAAACATTTCATATCGGCTGATGACGAAATCACACGGACTCTTCTCCTGGAAGGCCCAGTGTCCTAAAGCCAACAAATCATCATCATCAAAGCATGCTAAACTAAAGCTAATTGGTTTCCCAGGAAATTACCTCTAACAGGGCCACCCCTCAAACCCTCCTTGAACTCTTCGAAGCGGAGTATGACTCAGAACAGGAAGAAGAACCGCCTCTGGAAATTCTGGACCTCCTCGAGCACAATGAAGGACTTCTACAATCTAACAAGAAGGACACTGAAACAGTCGATCTGGGATCCACATAGAACCCCTGGCTAGTCAGAATCGGCACCAGCATGAACCTTCAGCGGAGAGCAGACATGATCAGTTTCTTGAGAAGCTATAGTGATTTCTTCGCCTGGTCATATGCTGACATGCCAGGCCTAGACCCACCATTGGTGGTACACAGACTGCCCTTGAACCCCGAGGTCAGACCAGTGAGGCAGAAACTGAGATGGATGAAGCCCGAATGGTCACAAAAGGTCAAGGAAGAAGTTGAGAAGCAAATCAGCGTAGGATTCCTGGAAATTGCAAACTACCCGGATGGCAGAAGAAGATATGGAGAAAACCTCCTTTATCATGCCTTGGGGCACATTTTGCTACAAGGTTATGCCCTTCGGACTCAAGAACGCAGGGGCCATCTACCAGAGGGCCATGACAGCCTTGTTCCACGACATGATGAACAAGTCCACTGAATTCTACGTGGATGACATGATCGTCAAATCGCCAATAGTTGAACAGCACCCAGAAGACCTGAAGAGACTCTGCGATAGACTCTGAGAGTACGGCCTAAGACTGAACCCGGCCAAATGCGTCTTCGGAGCCTCATCAAGAAAGCTCCTTGGCTTGATAGTCAGTAAAAGAGGCATTGAGATGATCCAGCTAAAACCAGAGCTATCATCGAAATGCCAGCACCCCAAATTAAAAAGGAGATCCGTGGTTTCCTGGGCAGAATTTAGTACATCCGTCGGTTCATTTCTCAGCTAACTTCGATCTACGAGCCGATCTTCAAACTTCTTCGAAAGAACACGCCGACAGTCTAGACAGCAAAATACCAAGAAGCCTTTGACAGAATAAAGCAATATCTTCTGAATCCTCCAGTACTTGTGCCTCCTACACCGGGACGTCCACTGCTACTCTACATCTCTGTGCAAGAAACCTCCATGGGGTGCATTCTGGCACAACATGATGAGACTGACAGAATAGAACAAGCCATCTACTATATCAGTAAGCATCTGCTCGAGTACGAAGAGCGGTACAGCCCTCTTGAGAAGACATGTCTGGCACTGGTCTGGGCAACTCAACATCTTCAGCACTATCTGCTTTCCTACCCGATAATTTTGCTCTCCCGGATGGACCCACTGAAATATCTACTGGAAAGCTAGCCACCACCGGAAGGGCTGTCCGATGGCTTATAATGTTGTCTGAATTCGACATCACGTACATGACACAGAAGTCAATCAAAGGCAGGCGATAGCAGATCACCTGGCCCATAGTTCGACCCAGGACTACGTGTCTGTACATGATCAGTTTCCAGATGAAGCCATCATGTATACGGAAGTGGACAAACAAGAATACTCCGGCTAGGAGTTGTATTTTGACGGAGATGCC
Organism: Tetracentron sinense; assembly: GCA_015143295.1. Taxonomy (NCBI): domain Eukaryota; kingdom Viridiplantae; phylum Streptophyta; class Magnoliopsida; order Trochodendrales; family Trochodendraceae; genus Tetracentron; species Tetracentron sinense. The sequence goes on along the minus strand of CM026556.1, from coordinate 20,028,322 downwards.
AACAGTCATGGGCATGGGGCAGGAGCAGTCCTGATCTCGCCTAAAGGAGCACACCACCCTATCTCAGTCAAGCTGAAGTTCAGATGCTCCAACAATGAAGCATTATACGAGGCGTGCATAGCCGGACTGAAAGAAGCCCTGGACATCGGGATTGAAGAGCTAGACGTCTACGATGACTCATCCTTGGTAATCTGCCAGGCAAATGAGTTTTGGGCCATCCGAGAAGCAAGGCTATTCCCATACTTAGCCAACCTCAATCTATTAATCAGTCAATTCAGAAGAATCAGCTTCAGCCACCGGTCTAAGAACCAGAACAGATTCGCCGACGCACTGGCCACTCTAGCTTCGATGGTACAGATCCCTACAGACATCATTCTCTGGCCGATAGAAATTCAACAACAAGATCAGCCTGCCTACAACCTTCAGATCGAAGAGGTATCAGACAATAAGCCTTAGTATGCAGACATCAAACAGTATCTCGATGACGGGACCTTCCCTCTCGATGCTACCAAAACAAACCGCCGGGCAATCAGAAGACTGGTCATTCAGTTCGTCCTATCAGGGGCATCTTGTACATAAGATCGCCGAACCTACTCTGGCTCAGGTGTCTAGATACCAGTAAAGCAGCACAAGTAGTCGAAGAAGTTCACGGAGGAATTTACGGCCCACACATGAACGGGTTGATGTTATCTAAGACAATATTACGGCCCACACATGTACGGAAGTACCACCAGTGCCAAATCTATACCGACATGGTAAATACACCACCAAACAGGTTGCACAATCTCACCGCTCCTTGGTCATTCTCAGCTCGGGGCATCGACGTCATCGGACCCATAGCTCTGAAAGCATCAAATGGACATCGATTCATCCTGGTAGCGATCGATTATTTCACGAAATGGGTCGAGGTAGCCTCTTATGCCAGCGTCACAGCCTCAGTAGTTCAACGTTTTCGGAGAAGGGATATCATCTGCCGATATGGGGTCCCATATGAGATTGTAACAGATAATGCTCTAAACTTCTGCAACAAGGGGATGACTGATCTCTGCCAGAAATTCAAGATCCAACATCACAACTCTACACCGTACAAGCCACAGACCAATGGTGCAGTTGAAGCCGCCAACAAGAATCTGAAGAAAATCATAGAGAAGATGGCAACCAAGTACTCTGCCTGGCATGAGATGCTCCCTTATGCACTCATGGCCTACAGAACGTCTATCTGAACCTCAACAGGAGCAACACCATTCGCTCTGGCCTATGGTATGGAAGCAGTCCTCCCTGTCGAAGTACAAATTCCATCACTCCAGGTGTTAATGGAAGCAGAGCTCTCAGAAGTGGAATGGGCACAGACCCGGTATGAGCAACTGAACCTGATCGAAGAGCGGTGACTGTAAGCCATCAACCACTCTCAGGCATATCAAAGGCGTATGGCTAGGGCATTCAACAGGAAAATCAAGCCAAGAAGCTTCGAGATCAGTGACCTCAGCAGAGTCATGTGAAAGCACCCTCGCCTTTATCCCCTGCATGACATTCCTACATAGCGTCACGCTTCTGGAGACCAAACTCCTCAGCATCATCTTTGATCAAAATCCAGCGCCTCTTCAGTCATCCAGCTAGCACCTCTTGGACATGCCGCCTCCTTTTTGACACCCCATGTGTCCTCGACATCCCGTGTATACCTTTACAGCATATACCACCTGCATGTCCTCTTTTTTGACACCCCCGTGTGTCCTCGACATCCCGTGCATACTTTTACAGCGTATACCACCTGCATGTCCTCCCTTCTTTTGACACCCCCGTGTGTCCTCGATATCCCGTGTATACCTTTACAGCGTATACCACCTGTATGTTGTCGCGCCCCAAAACCCACCCTGGGAGTTAGAGTGAATCTTGGACGACTTAATCATGACTTACATGACTTGCTTGACGAACCAACCTGAAAAACTCACAGAACATATACAATAGAGGATAACAGCGGAAGCATACTATAAAACACAGCGGAAGTCTAACAAACCTCTAAGTATATACACATGGTCCAAGTTAATACAAAAGAAAATAAAACAAAGAAAGTGCGGACATGCCCGCCGAAATACATGGATATAATCACTCATGCTCACCCACAGCTAATCCACTCGGAATCTAACACCACCTACTGATAACCCTCTACGGGAGGTTCCTCCAAAGGTTCCTCGACGTACTCCTCCTCCACCCATGGACCAGGAGCACAAACATCAAATGGAGCAGCAGCTCCCTCAGAACCTGCCGACATAAGAAGTACGGCTGAGCATGGAATACTCAGCGGGTACTAAATACTAACCAACAGTCATAGTATACAGATAGCATAAATATAGTATGAAGCAAGTTGCATATATAGAACGGGAACAATTTATATCAAACAAGGAAGTAAGGCAATTTGTATTCATGCTTGCCTTCAGAAAGACTGATAAAACCCTTGAAAACATCGTGCACTTGACTTGATTGGAAATACCATTTCCGTGCTTGAAACTTGTCATGTTTGTCTTATCTTGTCATATCATGCGTGTCATGCCATGTCATGCTTGCTTGGAAAATAAACTACTTGTGAGGGAAGGGAGACCCTTCTTCCTAGAATGATTATGCTTGTCATGCCATGTCTTGTCATGCTTGCTTGAAAAAGTAAACTACTTGTGAGGGAAGGGAGACCCTTCTTCCTAAAATGCTCATGCTTGTCCTTCCACTTGTGAGATGTCCTTGTGAGATGCACTTGCGAGGGAAGGGAGACCCTTCTTATGAAAATGTATGATTGTCTTATCCTTGCCAAAAGCGAGGTAAAACATATCGTAGGATATGCCCCACCTCTAAATCTCATTCTTGAAAACCTTGGTAAATCATGTCATGCATGCGTGCTCGTGGAAGCGTGTACATACTTGCATTTAAATTTAAATGTGACATTTGGAGAGTTAACAATACATAACAATCCATAGACATCAATCAATTGAGCAATTCAATATTTGTGTAATTTAGGGAAAATAAGAAGGCACACTATCATAACCCTAGCAAATTTCCATAAACCTTAAACATGAATTTTCTTAATTTCTTATTCATTTCATTCATCTTGGCATTTCATCAAACATGGTGTGTTCATTATTTATTAACCCTACAACATGCTTTTCTAGGTGGGTTATACTCACATCACACTTGTATGTTTATTATTAGTACAATGCCCTTCCCCATTCATTCATTTCATCATTCACACGGCATCCATTCGCCAACATCCATCTCCATTTACCATACATACCACCCATCTCATAATATATATATATATATATATATATGAAGGAAAACAAGAAGAAATAAGGAAAGGAGAGGCTATAACTAGGAGGGTAGTAAAAAGCACCGACCTTGACCAAAGAGGGAAGGAATCCCCTTCCAAAATGCACGTAAGTTGCTGCCCTAGCTTGGAACACGAGCTCCACGAATGCTTGAACCGAAATCTTGAAGAAATCGGGCTTGAGGTTGATCTAGGGTTTCAAAACCCTTTGATTCCTCTCCAAAATGGAAACCTAGGTTTTGGAAAACCTTCTCCTTTCTCTCTATCTCTCAAAAGACTCTAAGGGTTGTGTATGAACCCTCAAATGATCGGGCAAAGCCTTTAAGGCATGAGTGAAACGCCCAAAAGACGCAAACACCCTTACTAAATTTTCTGCAAAAACGCGAGTACCGAGCGATCGGTGTTAATGACCGATCGATCGGTTGCCTACCGATCGATCGGTTTCATAACCGAGCGATCGGTTAAAATTTCACTCTCTGGAAAATTTCTCCATACAAAAATCTTGACCAGTCGATAGCCTCCGAGCGATCGGTTTTGGACCGATCGATCGCTCCATGGACCGAGCGATCGGTGGTCTGCAGGTCCAAACTGTTTTGGCCATAACTTTTGACTCGCTCGTCCGATTTTGACGATTCAACTTGCGTTGGGTTCGTACTTCGAAAAGGAACATTTCTGATGTTTCGGAATTTCCAATTTCTTCCTTATTTATTAATTGCACTACTTTAAAGGAAAAATGGCTACGAAAGGGTCATGCATAGATGTCAAAAGTTCGGGGCTCTACATCCTCCCCCCCTTACAAAAATTTTCGTCCTCGAAATTTGGACGAGACATGCATTACAGAGTCAAACAATATTACAAGCTACATATACAAAACCTATACAAAATTCATTCAAACAATTCCGGGTACTTCGCTTTGACTTCGGCTTCACGCTCCCATGTAGCTTCTTCCCGAGCATGGTGTTTCCATTGCACAAGAACCAAAGGGATTGTCTTGTTGCGAAGCACTTGATCTCTCCGATCCAATATGTGAATCGGCTTCTCAACCAACGTGAGATCTTCTCGAATTTCCAACGGTTCCAATTCTAGTACATGCGAAGGGTCCGCAATGTACTTCCGAAGCATAGACACGTGGAAAACGTTGTGAACCGCGGCCATGTGAGGTGGAAGAGCCACTCGATAAGCAACTTCACCAACCCGCGTGATAATCTCAAACGGTCCAACATAACGAGGACTAAGCTTGCCTCTCTTGCCGAATCTCATAATCCCTTTGCTAGGAGATACTTTCACAAAAACTTGATCCCCTACTTGAAATTCCAAGTCCCTTCGGCGCGTGTCTACATAGCTCTTTTGGCGATCTTGAGCGGCTTTCAACCGATCCCGGATGATCTTGACTATACTAGCAGTTTGCTCAATCAACTCCGGACCAAGTACTTTTCTTTCTCCTACCTCATCCCAGTAGAGAGGAGACCTGCAGCTTCGCCCATACAAAGCCTCGAACGGAGCCATTTGGATACTCGCCTGATAGCTATTGTTGTAGGCGAACTCCACCAAAGGCAAGTGCTCTTCCCAACTGCCTTTGAAATCCAGCATACAAGCCCGAAGCATATCTTCTATTAGTTGGTTCACCCTCTCGGTTTGTCCATCCGTCTGTGGATGAAAAGCAGTGCTGAAATCAAGTCGGGAACCCATAGCTTCCTGAAAGCTTTTCCAGAATCGTGATGTGAATCTTGGATCCCGATCCGACACAATACTGACAGGCACTCCGTGCAACCTCACCACTTCCTTGATGTACAAAGCAGCTAACTGACTAGAGTTGAAAGTAGTTCGGTAAGGCAAGAAGTGAGCGGACTTCGTCAAACGATCCACTACTACCCATATCGCATCTGAACCCCTTGCCGTCTTTGGCAAGCCAACTATGAAATCCATGGATATGTTCTCCCATTTCCACTCGGGAATCGGAAGGGACTGTAATAGACCTGCGGGCCGCATGTGTTCTGCTTTCACCTGTTGGCACACCAAGCACCGTGCTACATATTCCGCAACCTCCCTCTTCATATTCCGCCACCAAAAGTGACTCTTGAGGTTCCGGTACATCTTCGTACCCCCTGGATGCACAGTGTACTTTGCCCGGTGGGCTTCATCCATAATCTCCCTCCGAAGATTTGCATTGGCTGGAACACACAGCCTTCCCTTGAATGTGATAGCACCTCGGCTAGTGAGAGAGAAGTCCTCACTACCCTTAGCAACTTCCTTGTCCCGATAAGCCAACAATTCAGCATCCGTGGCTTGGTATTCTTGGATCAAATCTATAATGTATGGCCGAACCGTGACATTTGCCAAGATAGGACTACGGACAGAGTCATTCACACTAATGTCCAGATTTGCCAAGTCTTCAAGTAGCTTCCATTCCTGCACTAACATGCATGCTAATAACCCCGGAGGTCTTCTACTCAAAGCATCAGCCACTACATTTGCTTTTCCCGGGTGGTATTGAATGGTACAATCATAGTCCTTCAGAAATTCCATCCAACGCCTTTGCCTTAGATTCAACTCCTTTTGGGAAAAGAGGTACTTGAGGCTCTTGTGGTCCGTATACACATAGAATTCCACCCCGTATAAGTAATGTCGCCAGATCTTGAGTGCAAACACGACTGCGGCAAGCTCTAAGTCGTGCGTGGGGTAATTCTTCTCATGCTCCTTCAATTGCCTCGATGCATAGGCAATGACCTTCTTGTGTTGCATAAGCACACATCCAAGTCCAACGTGTGAGGCATCACTGTACACCTCATACCCAAGAGGTCCGGATGGCACTGTAAGGATAGGAGCTGTAGTAAGCCTCTTCTTCAGTTCCGTGAAACTGATCTCACACTTGTCGCTCCATACAAACTTCGCATTCTTCCTTGTCAGGTAAGTAAGCGGTGCTGCAAGGCAAGAGAAACCCTCTACGAATCTCCTATAGTAGCCTGCCAGCCCAAGAAAGCTGCGTATCTCAGTAACACCCTTGGGCCTTGCCCAACTCATAACAGCTTCTATCTTCTTCGGATCTACCGATATGCCTTCTGCGGAAACAACGTGGCCTAGGAATGCCACCTCTTCTAACCAAAACTCACACTTGCTAAGTTTGGCGTATAGCTTGTGCTCTCTTAGCATTTCCAAAGCAAGGCATAGGTCGCGTGTGTGATCTTCCCGTGTCTGGGAATAGACCAAAATGTCGTCAACAAATACAATCACGCACCTATCAAGATATGGCCGGAACACCCGGTTCATCAAATCCATAAAGGCTGCCGGCGCGTTCGTGAGTCCAAAAGGCATCACCAAGAACTCGTAGTGCCCATATCGAGTCCTGAAAGCAGTTTTGGGAACATCTTCCGCCTTAATCTTCAACTGGTGATAACCCGATCGAAGATCTATCTTTGAGAAAAATCTCGCTCCCTTCAACTGATCGAACAAGTCATCAATCCTAGGCAAGGGATACCTATTCTTTATAGTGACTTTGTTCAATTGCCTGTAATCGACACACATCCGCATCGAGCCATCTTTCTTCTTAACAAACAACACCGGGGCACCCCACAGTGAGACACTTGGTCGAATGAAGCCAAGGCCTTGCAATTCCTCCAACTGAGTCTTCAACTCCTTGAGTTCAATAGGGGCCATCCTATATGGAGCTCTGAAAACAGGAGCTGTGCCTGGTGCAAGCTCGATCATAAACTCAATCTCCCTGTCTGGAGGCAGTCCTGGCAACTCCTCTGGAAATACATCCAGGAACTCCCTCACAACCGGAATAGTCGATGAGTCCTTTGCCTTGGGGTTAGCTAAGCTCAACGCCGCAAAGCGAGCAATAGATCTACTTTTCAATCCGCGAAAGTGGAATGACTTTCCTTCTACTGGCTTGAAGAGTACCATTTTCTCAAAGCAAGCTACATGCCCATGATGTGCTGCTAACCAATCCATTCCCAATATAACATCGAAGTCCTGGAATCCAAGGACGATGAGATTAACCGTCAATTCGTGGCTTCCAACTTGGACCACACTATTTCTATACACTTTATCTGCCAATACTGTTTTGCCGAGAGGAGTCGAAATGGCTAACTCCGGTTCTAGCTGACTTGGCCCTGCAGAAAAACCTTCTGAAAAATTCGGCGAGACAAACGAATGAGTAGACCCGGTATCAATCAACACTCGAGCCAAATACTCATTGACTAGTAGGGTTCCTGAAATTTTAACTAGTGGAGTTAATCCATGCATCAACAGCGTATACATGTAGGTATATATACATATAGAACATGCCAAGTACGTACATAGAGAATAGAGCATAACATAATAATCACGAGTAAAGAAATTAACTCTAACTACGTACCTTGCACCACATCATCAGATGCAAGTGCATCACCCTCTGTCAAGGCAAAAACTCGCCCCTGGTTTGCCTGGCGAGACTGAGGTGTAGACCGGGTAGTCTGAGATGACGCCTGGTATGATCCTCCTGGGCGTGTCGGGGGCCTACTACCCTGAGACTGGCCTGGTAAATGTCGGCTAGGGCAATCCCTGATCATGTGGCCCTGGCGACCGCAATGATAACATCCACCAGATGCTCTTCGGAAATCTCCTGCCGGATGCCTTTTGCCGCATGAAGTGCAGACCTCATATGTGTAGGCTGGAGGGGCCGAAGGTGGTGTATACCTCGCTGCCTGAGGTGTAACTGGCCGTGGGGCCGGAAGAGCCTGAGGTCGAGGTGCCTGGGGTAGCCGGGGTGCTGGAGGCACATAAGTCGGCCTCATCTGTGGTGCTGGCCATGTATACTGATAAGGACCAGTCCGGGCCCGCCTCTCTAAAGGTACCGAACCACTAGATTGGCCTCTCGCCAATTCTCTCTTCTTGGACACGGTCTCTGAATTGGTCTCAACCAACAAGGCTTTATCCACCACTTCGGCGAAAGTGGCGTGCCTGAAGACCGACACTTTCTCCATGATGACGTCCTTGAGCCCTTGCTCAAACCTCCTCGCCTTCATTGCCTCGGTGGCAATCATATGTGTCGCGAAGCGTGATAGCTCCGAGAACTTGGCCTCATAAGCGGCCACAGACATCGAACCTTGCTCAAGGTTGATGAATTCTCTCTCTTTCCTTTCCCGAGCTCCAACCGGGAAATACTTCTTATAGAACGTGTCCTTAAACTCCTCCCAAGTCCACGGTTGACCTTGCATGGTCAAGTCCCGTGTCCTCAATGCGGACAACCACCAATGGTGGGCTTCGCCCTCTAGCATAAAAACTGCCCATGCCACTTTCTCTTCATCTGTAGGAGAGAGCACCGCAAATATCTTCTCAACCTGGAGGATCCAAGCCTCCGCAGTAAGAGGGTCCACACTCCCGTGGAAGGATGGAGGCCTCAATCTCTGGAATGCCTCAACTCCAGCTGTACGATGTACTGGAGCTCCAGGCGGTGGAGTAGGTGCCGCTGATGCCGGTATAGTTTGCCGAGCCGCCAGGATGGCGAGTGTCTCAGCAATAGAGCCTAAGACCTGAGAGAGGTCCGGCTGCTCATCCTCATCCCGTGAAGAAGAGGAAGCTCTGGTATGTGGTCCACGACCCCGTGTGTTCCGTCTCATGACTAAAGTCCTGAGAATAATAACACCACATGAGTCTAACTTGAAACCACAGTTTATTTCAATGTCACTTCACAATAATTCAATTTGTATTAGTTGTATAATACTAATATACATCACATCAAGTCATCAGAGTATTCATCATATGATACTTATACTTTAGTGTTCTAGCGTACCTAGGACCCATACTTGGTTAAAGCAACCATTTTAGACTAAGACTAAAGTTTAGTCTTACACTTGGAACCAGACTCGCTCCCGACTCACTTCCTTCCTAACTTGTTTCCTAACATATGCTCTTGTCAAGCCGTGGTATTAGATTCTAAGTGACCCTAGAGACCTAAAGCCTAAGCTTTGATACCACTTCTGTCGCGCCCCAAAACCCACCCTGGGAGTTAGAGTGAATCTTGGACGACTTAATCATGACTTACATGACTTGCTTGACGAACCAACCTGAAAAACTCACAGAACATATACAATAGAGGATAACAGCGGAAGCATACTATAAAACACAGCGGAAGTCTAACAAACCTCTAAGTATATACACATGGTCCAAGTTAATACAAAAGAAAATAAAACAAAGAAAGTGCGGACATGCCCGCCGAAATACATGGATATAATCACTCATGCTCACCCACAGCTAATCCACTCGGAATCTAACACCACCTACTGATAACCCTCTACGGGAGGTTCCTCCAAAGGTTCCTCGACGTACTCCTCCTCCACCCATGGACCAGGAGCACAAACATCAAATGGAGCAGCAGCTCCCTCAGAACCTGCCGACATAAGAAGTACGGCTGAGCATGGAATACTCAGCGGGTACTAAATACTAACCAACAGTCATAGTATACAGATAGCATAAATATAGTATGAAGCAAGTTGCATATATAGAACGGGAACAATTTATATCAAACAAGGAAGTAAGGCAATTTGTATTCATGCTTGCCTTCAGAAAGACTGATAAAACCCTTGAAAACATCGTGCACTTGACTTGATTGGAAATACCATTTCCGTGCTTGAAACTTGTCATGTTTGTCTTATCTTGTCATATCATGCGTGTCATGCCATGTCATGCTTGCTTGGAAAATAAACTACTTGTGAGGGAAGGGAGACCCTTCTTCCTAGAATGATTATGCTTGTCATGCCATGTCTTGTCATGCTTGCTTGAAAAAGTAAACTACTTGTGAGGGAAGGGAGACCCTTCTTCCTAAAATGCTCATGCTTGTCCTTCCACTTGTGAGATGTCCTTGTGAGATGCACTTGCGAGGGAAGGGAGACCCTTCTTATGAAAATGTATGATTGTCTTATCCTTGCCAAAAGCGAGGTAAAACATATCGTAGGATATGCCCCACCTCTAAATCTCATTCTTGAAAACCTTGGTAAATCATGTCATGCATGCGTGCTCGTGGAAGCGTGTACATACTTGCATTTAAATTTAAATGTGACATTTGGAGAGTTAACAATACATAACAATCCATAGACATCAATCAATTGAGCAATTCAATATTTGTGTAATTTAGGGAAAATAAGAAGGCACACTATCATAACCCTAGCAAATTTCCATAAACCTTAAACATGAATTTTCTTAATTTCTTATTCATTTCATTCATCTTGGCATTTCATCAAACATGGTGTGTTCATTATTTATTAACCCTACAACATGCTTTTCTAGGTGGGTTATACTCACATCACACTTGTATGTTTATTATTAGTACAATGCCCTTCCCCATTCATTCATTTCATCATTCACACGGCATCCATTCGCCAACATCCATCTCCATTTACCATACATACCACCCATCTCATAATATATATATATATATATATATATGAAGGAAAACAAGAAGAAATAAGGAAAGGAGAGGCTATAACTAGGAGGGTAGTAAAAAGCACCGACCTTGACCAAAGAGGGAAGGAATCCCCTTCCAAAATGCACGTAAGTTGCTGCCCTAGCTTGGAACACGAGCTCCACGAATGCTTGAACCGAAATCTTGAAGAAATCGGGCTTGAGGTTGATCTAGGGTTTCAAAACCCTTTGATTCCTCTCCAAAATGGAAACCTAGGTTTTGGAAAACCTTCTCCTTTCTCTCTATCTCTCAAAAGACTCTAAGGGTTGTGTATGAACCCTCAAATGATCGGGCAAAGCCTTTAAGGCATGAGTGAAACGCCCAAAAGACGCAAACACCCTTACTAAATTTTCTGCAAAAACGCGAGTACCGAGCGATCGGTGTTAATGACCGATCGATCGGTTGCCTACCGATCGATCGGTTTCATAACCGAGCGATCGGTTAAAATTTCACTCTCTGGAAAATTTCTCCATACAAAAATCTTGACCAGTCGATAGCCTCCGAGCGATCGGTTTTGGACCGATCGATCGCTCCATGGACCGAGCGATCGGTGGTCTGCAGGTCCAAACTGTTTTGGCCATAACTTTTGACTCGCTCGTCCGATTTTGACGATTCAACTTGCGTTGGGTTCGTACTTCGAAAAGGAACATTTTTGACGTTTTGGAATTTCCAATTTCTTCCTTATTTATTAATTGCACTACTTTAAAGGAAAAATGGCTACGAAAGGGTCATGCATAGATGTCAAAAGTTCGGGGCTCTACATATGTCCTCTCTTTCGACACACCAGTGTGTCCTCGACATCCTGTGTATACCTTTACAGTGTATACCACCTGCATGTCCTCTCTTTCGACACCCCTGTGTGTCCTCGACATCCTGTGTATACCTTTACAGCGTATACCACCTATATGTCCTCTCTTTCGACACCCCGTGTGTCCTCGACATCCCGTGTGTACCTTTACCGTGTACACCACCTACATGTAACCCCTTCACCCCCCTGTGTGTTCTGGACACCCCGTGTGTCACTTTGATTAAACTCGATCAAAGCCTTCCAGCCAACGCCTTCGGGCTATGCCATCCCTGTATCCATCAATCCCCAGTGAGCAGTCTGAACTACTCGCCCTTCCCCAGCAGCGCCTTGCCACTACATTGCACTCACTACTTTTGCACTGCATGCATACACATCATCATTCTCCATCCCAAACCATCTCAGTGTAAAAATAGGATGAATCCATTCTTTGCCCTTCAACTGCCATCCTGGCACTCTCCGGCAAAGAGGGGCAGCTGTAAGCACCCGATTTTTACACCCCATCCTAACCGTAGTTAAATCTTTTAACTATGGTTACCTCCCCTACCAAGTCCCTCACGACCTAGGTAAGCCTCTGCAGTCATACCCTAGGACTAAACCCTAGGTGAACACTATTTAAACCCGTAGTTAATCTTAGGAAGCAAAACCATGTCCTAAACCCTTAGCCGTAGGTGACCCTAGCAAAACCCATGGCCCATAAGGCCTTACCCCATTATCTAGGCCCCTTAAAGCCCAAAAATTGCCTTAGGACAACCCCCTATACCCTAGTGTGCAAGGCCCAGGCCCACTTCAATTAAATTCCAGAATGTCGGTCACAGTTCTACCGACATTAATTTTTGCCTTGGTTTCCTGATGTCGGTAGAACTTCTACCGACATCTTCAAGATCCGAGTTTGCAGTCTGCGATCACCCTGCACACTCAACTTTCACCTCAACTCTCCCTTCAACGGTCTGCAACTTTTTAGAGGAGAACCCCTGCTGCTAAACCGTGATCCCTGACCTTGGTCTTGATCCTAAGACTCCCCTGGACCTCCCTCGAGCATCCCCAACCACTGCAAGCATTTTCAGAGTGTACACCACCTGTGCACAGACCCCCTGTCAAGTTCAGTCGAGACAGAGCATTGGGTAGGGACCCCCTACCCATTTCCTAATTGTTTTAGCATCATTGTGAGCCCCTGGTCATCTCCAAGGTACCTTTGTCATGTTTTTTTGCTGTTGTTGCTTAGTGTAAACAGACCCTCATAGGGTGTTCACCCACCTAAACTATAGGTGAGGTGAACCCCTTCGGGTACAACATCTCCCTCGAGCTTGTAGACCTTCCCAGGACCTTTTAAGGGTCCCTCAATTCATGAGGGAACCCTTAGATACCTCTGTGCACAGCCCCAGCAGCTGTAGGTTCGGTTTTGAGAATAACCCAGAATGGCGGTACTCTCAGTACCGCCATTCATATAAAAGCCTTATTCCCTATTGTCGGTGATCCCTCTGTCGACCCCTGGTTTCTGAGTTTTTTTCAGAATCTCGGTTATACCTCTACCGACATTCTATTTTTCGCCTGATCTGGGATGGGCGGTAGAACGACTACCGCCAACTTGCACTGTCTGTTATAGTGTCTTTACACTCTTGTGGGGCCCACTCCAGGCATCCCCTGAGGCCCACACTTGGCTTGAACTCTCCCCAAGAGTCCCCCCTACACTCCCATGCCTTTGGTTCACCTGGGGTTATCCGTTACCCCTAGTTAACTTTGGCAAAAACACAGTCTTAAAACAATGTCCATAATGTAGCTAATTACATTTCCGACATTAAACTTTGTTTTATTTCTAGGCTTTTGCAGGGGCCCAGGCCTGGTAGGAGGCCACTTTAGGCCCTGCCTAGCCCCCTAGGCCCACCTTGGACTATATCAGACCCTTAACCATGGTAAAATGCACCTTCAGTTAACATTTAACTGAGGTTAAGCACCCCTTAACCCCACAAACTTTTGGAAAATTAAACGAAAATTCCTTAAATCTAATTTTGACCATAATCCTGACTTTGGCCCTCTCCCTAACGCTGGTTAGCATCCCTAACCACAGTTAGAACCCTTAACTGCAGTTAGCAACCCTAATCGTAGTTAAACTTCGGTTTACGGCCTACCGGGCCTAAAAACCAAGTCTACCGGACTTACCTCGGCCTATCGGGCCTCGCCTTAGCCTACCGGGCTACAACTTACTCGCCCTTTTACTATGGTTAGCAAGCCTAACTGCAGTTGGTTCGGCCTAATCCCGGTTAGTAGTCCTAACTTGGGCCGGACTCCTCCTTAGTCTACCGGACTACTCCCTAAGCCTACCGGGCTCACATACCTTGCACTTGACCCTCCTCGGTCAACCAACCCTAGTCTACCGGACTAGTCCATGTTAGCCACCCTTGGTGCACACACACACGCCCCTAGCCTCGGCACAGGCTCACATGCCAGAACTACGCTCGGTCTGATCTCACCTTGTGAGTACGTAGGCAACCCAACACGGGCCCAACCCCAGTTAGCTTTTCCTTTATTGGATTAGTGTTCATTTAAACATTTCGGCATTTTAAACAAGATTAACTTTAATTGGCTTAAACCCAGGAAGTACGGAACCGTTGTAAAACGGAAGCCTCGGGGTGCCTAACACCTTCCCCGGACTTAACCGAACCCCTTACCTCGATCTCTCTCGTGGACCAAGACCTTATCTAAAACTTCGGGGGACTTATCCCTTCTGAATGAATAGGTGGCGACTCTCAAAAACCCATGAGCCACAAACAGATTTAGGGAGTGAAATCCCGTGCTCACACTACACATAATTGCATCAGAGTACAGTTGATATTCCTAGCGAAGCTAAAACATTAGGTTCAGTTGATTTACCAACTGGTTATAGACAAAGACTAACTGGTAGTCTCTAATTGGAATACGACTCCATAGATAGACCTAATGCCTTACAAATCTGTTGCGACCCAAAATACCCCTTAGGAGTTAGGGATACCTTAGCTGACCGTCATGTTATACTATCCTATATAACACATAAGGCTTACATACCATCCCGTCAGAGCGCATAAGTTATAACATATAGTGAAAGCAATTTATCATAAAACACTCATATCATTAGGTTCAAGTCAAAACCAACGGAACATATCCAAAAATATGGAGTATGAAGTGAACAAGTCCCACTCAAAATACTATCAAAATATGAGTACACCCTCCCTCACTCTCTTAGCAAAAATCTAGATCGAGCCCCCTCTCTAGAGTTCCATCATCCTAATGATGATCCATGGTAGGCTCCGGCTCATAGTACTCTTCCTCTATCCAAGGCTCCAGAGCATAGATGTCGAAGGGAACACATGCATCTGCTGACATAAAATGTACGGCTAAGTATTGAAACACAGGTACCAACCGCTAGCCAACAATGTGATAACAAGATCATGCATACAGTTATAGAAATCGTAGAGCGTAGAGCATAAAACAAATGTGCATAATTTTCTAAAACCATTGCCTTGTGAGCTTCCGTTTAAAACATATATCTTATGAGGTCTTGCAAGAATCAATAGCTTATGAGTTTGTCTTATGAGTCTTATGAGCATGTGAGATCCTTATGAGCATAGAGAACATATGAAACTTATGAGTACTTATGAGCTTTGAGATCCTTATGAGCTTGTTAAACGATCTTAGACTTATGAGATCCTTATGAGCTTGTTAAAAGATCTTAGACTTATGAGATCCTTATGAGCATTGATCCTTATGAGAACTTATGAGATCATTCACATTGAGATCCTTATGAGCATGAGAAACCGATCTTAGAAACCAACCCAAAGTTTGACATTATTACTTATGATTCCTTGTGAGATTTTCTTAAAACATGTCTTACATGCTTTGAAATCTTCTACTTATGAGAAATCCGGTTCATGCATGACATGTGTACATGTGAGACTTGTGAGCATCATCATAGACTCAAAACATAGCTCTTGTGAGCATCATGATAAGCATAGAAGAATTAGAACATTTAGGTATATTCATAGAAGATTCATCATAGAAATTCCATTGAAATGATAGTTTACAAACACTTAGAATTTCATCATCCAATAAACCAAGAACATACTTAGAATATGGTTTTCATAAAAGAATAAAACAAGGTTAGATAGTAGAAAATCTACCTTTCAAAAAGAACACCTTTGAAGCTAGAAAAACTCTGAGAAAGCTTATGGAATCAATTCCAAGCTTAGTAAAGATCGGAAAGCGAAAATCCGGATTTCACCTTTCGCCCTAGCACAACACTAGCTCTTCCTTCTCTTTTCTCTTTTCTCTCAAACTTTCTCCCAAAAACTTCTTCTAATGGTTCTTGTAACCCTAAGCCACGAATTTGTCTTATTTATAGCCAAAGGGGATAAGCCAAAGACTCAAACACCCTTAAATATCTCAAAAGGGGTGTTAGTTCAAACAAAAACAACATGATCGGTCGAACGGTAAAGAGGATCGGTCAACCGGTCAATGTTAGACATGTATGCCCACAAAACCATTCCGGAATTGTATTTATCTATTATTAAATCAGTAAATGCATATTTTACATTCACACATTGTCTTCTACATTGGGTAATATATCAAAAGTATCTCATTGGATGAGAATACTTTGTCCCTTAGGTAACATTGTAGGAAAACCATCTAATTAGTTGATAACTGATTGCTAAGGAGATATGGTTTTTCCAGTTCCTTGTAGACCTAAAATTGTTCTAAGTTAATCAGGATACATCTGGACAATGTATTCCCAATAACTTACACATTGTTAGTTCTATTTGATGGAGTGATGAATCTCAATCACTGAGAGAAGGGTCTCTTGACTAAGTTGTGGATATAAGTAAGAAGTACTTATATTGCAACTGGATCGCTCAGTGGATACCCTTAGAAATATACTGTCTTTATATTTAGGGTAGTCCATTTGATAGATTGTCCTTAACCTGAGAGGTCGACATCTTCTCTAGTATTTGCCTATGTAGCTTTGATGTAGCCAATCGTCAATGTCCAACACACTGGACTAAATACGGGCTCGTTGGGTTATGTAAGCTGTACTGGAAGAAGTGTATGTACGCTCAACAAGGATTCCACTACTCTTACAGAGTAAATAATATTGAGTTGAAACTTGTCAAAACCGGACTTGAAAACCCCAACGCTGGTATTTATCGATAAAATGGTTTTATCGAGAAATTTATTTTCTGTATAAAAGAAATGTAATTATTATTATTATTTCTTTTAAAGAATTTCTAAAATGTTTTAAAAGTCCAAGTTTGACTAAAAATATCAAAGAGAATGGGTTCTCAATATAAGCTAGGGATTAAAGACAGTATTGGATATTGTCCTGTAAGCTTATAACAATATTAGAAGTGGAGGGACTAATCTGTAAACAAATCTTGAGATAAAAATACCTGCAAGTAATTCTCTATTTTCTGGAGGTTAATCACATTGTGTTAATGGACATTAATTGTGATTGGTGGAAGTCCAGGGATATAGATAAAATTCTATAATTCTAATGGAGTGTAGGAAAGGTGTTTCCTAGTAACAATGCTTTAATCAAAAGGTTGAGTACTTGGTCCCACAACCTGAAATAAGAGATCCATTTAGATCCCACACACAAGGACTTTCTTAAAGTATTTAATTTAATGATTTATTAAATTTATTTATTTCTTTAAGAAATCATTATGGGAAAAATAGTGAAGCTCTAAAAGGTGGAATCACATTAAATGTGAAAAACCAAATGGGTAGGACCCATTGGGGAATTTGATAAAAGATCAAATATGTTGACAAAATGGGTTTGGAACCCATGGGGGCGTGTGGAGTGGGGCCCACTTAGGGTGGGACGCCCCGCTTCATGGAGGATTAAATTATGGTTTGTCTTTTAAGTAGTTTCTAATTAATAAACACCTTATTGGATAAGTTTTGTTAGTTAGTTAATTAGTTACTAATTAAAGATTCCCTATTTGTTAGGGATTCTATTAGTTTCTTGCTAATCAAGGAATCCTAAATGGATTAGGATAATGACAAGATTAGTTGGACACTAATGGATAAGATTAGTTTCTATTTTGATTATTCCTAACTAATTAAAGGAGAAATCAAAAAGGAAACTAATTGAGGACTTCTAATTGGATTAGAAAGTGGAGTCTTGGGTTACAAGCAACCCAAGTATTTCCTATAAAGAGGTGGACGTCCAAGGTGTTGGACACAATATTAATTTCCAGAATTTTATTCCCTCTTTCCTCAATATATCTCACGCCCCTTTCTCCCTTCTAAAGGTGTACGGTCAGCCCCCCTTTCCCCTTTGATCTCTTTTCTTGTGTTCTTAGTTTTGAATATCAAGAAGAGATTCAAGAACCCATTCTTAAATATAAAGATTGGATCTTTTAATCAAGAATCAAGAGCTGGAATTTTTGGAAGAGCCATTAGCTTCCATTAGAGAAAGCTTTAAAGAAAAAGAAGGTCTATGTGGATAGCGAAGGAGACTTGGCACTTGTGAAGTTTTACTGGTATCGCTATTATCGTGGATTTGACTTAACAATTTCAAAGTCGCAAAGATATTGTGATTTTTACTCTCATTGAATAAAATCAATTAGAATCTTAGTTAGATCTTGGGATTCAATGTATGCCCCCTAAGAACTGTTTTTCTAAAATTAAAAAGAGGCATACTTTCAGTCAAAAATCCTCTCTCTGTTAAAAAACTCAATACAAATTTTCGTGCATTTGGTCGACTGGTAATGAGGGTCGTTCAACCGATCCGACAGGCATTCGATCAACCGGTAGCAAAATCGGTCGACTGACTTTGCCTGTTTTTCCCCTGTTTTCTGTTTTGGACTATGCTTTGTTCTTTTTTTCCTCTTCTTTTACTTACTCTTATACTTAAGTTTTAAATTAAAATAAGGAAGTACCCCCCCCCCCCTTTGAATCCAATATAAATACTTAGAAAATCTTATTCCTTTTAACTCAAAATCTGATTTTCTAGTTTTAGACAAAACCTGATAAATCCGGTTTATCATAAAATTTTCCATTGCCCGGGAAACCATTCTAAACATATGAATAAAATCTCATAAAATAACATAAGTTTAGTTAACTTATAAACAACCATTATAGGGACTTTTTAGCTCTACATTCAAAAAATTTCATTACATGGTCACTATTCACAACACTATTCATAGGCTATGAAAGTGAGATACAGGGTTCTACACCCAGTTTTACCCATAGTTGTGACTATATAAGGTATAAGGAAATGGAAAGCTATATCTGCCTGTGATAGTCCAATCACATAACTTTCCTACAATATATCCTAGGCACCTTTATCGATATCTCTGAAGGGGGATCCAGATAAAAATTTATGCGAAAACTGGATCCCCTAGATCTTAACACCATAAAAAAGCATCAAAATTATGTAAGAGTTTTAGTCATATTACCTCGGTGAATGTTTTTCACCGGTGAAGCTTAATCCACTCGAACCGTCATAATTCTTTGTAGAGATTTCTCCAAAAAAATACTAGAAGCTCGATCCTTGTTCTTCGCTATCCCCACGAAGTTTTAGAATCTCCTTTGGAATTATAGAAGTAAGAGGAAGAAGATGGATCAATGGTATAGACCTTCTATCACCAATAATACTAAGGTTCAAAACCCTAGATTTGCAAAACCCAACTAGGACCACCAATATAGCTCACGAAAATCCCTAGGGGTCTCCCCTAGGGCTCACGGTTTGAAGAGAGAGAGGAGAGGAGAGAAAAAATTTTGGAGAATTCTACTTAATGGTCTAAGGTGTTGGGGTATTTATAGACTAGGATCTTATCCTAATCCTACTCCAACTTGATCTTATCTAGTAGGATTTATTAATTAACAATAACTCATATTATTAATTAAATAAACTCCTACTTAATCTATAACTACTTTAGTTATAGTAATCCTATTAATTAAAGAGTCCCTATTATAAGAGGATTCCTTAATTAAAAGGGATAAGTCAACATCCTACACCAAAGTAGGAAACCTAGTCAAACTAGGAATCCACAAGGGGGGGTGTGAGCTTTTATGGGGCGTGGGATTTGAGGAGTTAAAACACCTTATTGTAATCTAATTACAATAACATCTTAATCCTAATTGCAATCCAACACTTGGATTTTAATTCCATAATAAAAGGAATTATATTTCAATAATTATTCAATTAAACAAATCCTAATCCAATTAGGATTCCTCAAGTGGGCGCCCCACCCTAGGGTTTAAACCCATGGGCTTTAGCTTATATTAAAGGTCCATTTTAATGGGTTTATGGATATGGGTCAAACCCATTTCCCTTTTAATTATGTTAATTAGATAATTATTAAAATAATCTGTATGTTTAAATTAACAATTAATTTAAACAATAGATTAACTTTTAATTTATTTAATTAAATGATTAACTTTTAATCACTTAAAATAATTGATTAACTTTTAATTAATGATTAAGCTTGTATTTCTTATGTGAGCACCTCCACATATTGACCCTAAACGGGAATTACATCGGAATTGCAAGTGACGTGAGATATCCATGTTGCAATTGAATCCCAATGTATGAACATTAACCATTACGGATCCCGCCACATGAACTTTTAAATTTGATTTATCCTTCCAAATACATTATCCGTAATGGGCCTTCGAGATTGACATACTATCTAACCCATAGCCCATTGCAAATCATCCGGGTTTCCAAGATTTATGATTAAGCCACGAGAAATAATTTCTCATGAAAAACATTTTGAGAAAATCCTTTTATAAGTATAATACCTTTTAATAAAAGTATATTTCAAAACTTATTTTGTTTTCAAAATCACCTGTGTAGGATTTGAACTTAATCAACTGTCTTACCCGGAACTTGGATAATCTCTCAAATTAATGAGCATGGATTTCTTGTTTGAAATTCATCATGACTCGAACAATTTTTTGACTATCCAATTGTCACTGTATTGTATTCCCTAAGTTAAAAAATACGTTGGTGGAATCAAAACAGTTAGATCACCGCTCAGTCATAGATGAACTCATCAGATCTAAGGATCATCGAAACCGTTCAATGTCAATGAGAGACCAACTATCTGATAGTAAGTTTATGCAAGAGGTCTCTCATTAAATGCAATCAGTCAGTGTATATTTAAGCACCCATATGCTGATGTGTAGTTTCCACTACAATAGTTCGAGATAGAACTACATCTGAACTATTGAGAACATCTTAGCATTCTGGTAGCCATATAAGTGAAGTGCTCAGCTTCACCCATAGCTGTGACTATATAAGGTATAAGTACCGAAAAGTTATATCTGCTTGTGATAATCTAATCACATAACTTTCCTACAATATATCTTATGGACCTTTATCGATATCTCATATCGTATAGATCATCTCATGATCATGGTCAATTACCCATAATGAATACACAATAGATTAAGAAAAAGCATTTATTAATCAAATTAATAAGGTTCTAACAATCTAAATGAATTTTCCGGGCATCATGTCCAATAATCTCATATTGTATAGATTATCTCATGATCATGGTCAATTACCCATAATGAATTCACAATAGATAAAGAAGATGTCTTTATTAATCTAATCAATAAGAATCTTACAATCTAAATGACTTTTCAGGGCATAATGTCCAACAACTCACTGCTTCAAGAAAAGTATGGGAAAATCCTGCTAATTGAACTCTGGGAAAGGACATTTTTAAGCCTAAGAGATTGCAACTCCAGCAAATTATAGTTGAAAGGGGTTTTGCTACGCCAACAAACAATGGAAACCGATGGTTGGAGGGAAAAGGATGTATTAGTTAAGAGGCAGAAACGGGGGAAGGGGGCGATCAGCCCTACCCAGGATGTTGTAGAGAGTAAAGCCAACAATCAGATATGACAAAAAGAAAGAAAGAAATTGATGGCAACCCTACACTACAACCTAAGAAGGGCCCTACTTCTTAGAACCAAGAAAATACCTAAATGAGGAAGAAAAATTGGGGTTTTATCTTTGAAGAGGAAAAAATATTTTGATGTTCTTAGGGTTTGAGTTTTAACAAAGGAGAGAGAGAAGAAGAAAGATACCACCCGCATGTCCCCCTTTAACACCCTTGTGTGTCTCTAATATCTCAGGTGAACATCGACATAACGCACTTTGTCGGCACCTCACATATCCCCCATCGACACCCCCGTGTGTCTCTGATATCTCAGGTGAGCATCGATATAACAAACTTTGTCGGCACCTCGCATATCTGCTTTTGAAACCCCCGTGTGTTCTGATATCTTAGGTAGGCATCGACATAACATACTTTGTCGGCACCTCACATGTCTCCCTTCGACACCCCGTGTGTCTCCAACATCCTAGGTGAGCATTGACATAACACACTTTATCAGCACCTTGCATGTCCCCTTTCTAACACCCCGTGTGTCTCCAACATCCCAGGTGACCATCGACATAACACACTTTGTCGGCACCTCACATGTTGTCCTTCTAACACTCCGCGTGTCCGTCGTTTGTTTTGGCTAAGTACCTCTGGGCAACGCCATAACAGCCAATCCAGGCTAGCGCCTCTGGGACATGCCATCTTTCATTGCATCCATTAATCCCCAACACAAGTAGCACAGACTACTCTTCATCCTCCAGAGAGTGGCCCTAACCACTTCTTATTTCCCCAAGTCGCTCATATCCCCCAATGGATATAAGTAGGCTCATCACACCCATTACATAGCATGCATGGATATCATCATCTCTTAAAATCTAATCCTGATGTAAAAATAGGATGATTCCAGTCATTGCCGTTCAATTGCTAATTTGGTACTCTCCGGCAAAGAAGGACAGCTGTAAGCATCCAATTTTTACACCCTGCCATAACCAGGGTTAGCATCATTAACCAAGGTTATCCCCAGCTGAGCCCCAGTCAAATCCTAGCCTTAGTGAAACCCTAGGAAAACCCTAGGTCAAACCTGAGCAAACCCTAAACCCTACGCCTAACCCTAGGTAAACCCCAGTGAAACCCTAGGTCTAACCCTAAGTAAACCCTAGGCAAACCCTAGGTCAAACTTAAGCAAACTCTAAACCCTAAACCTAACCCAAAGTGCACCTGGGTTTAACCCTAGGTAAAACCTAGCCTAACCCTAGGTTAGCCCTAAGCCCATTCCAAGGCCCAAGAAGCCCAAAACCGAAGCCAATTTACCCAAACAGGGACCTACAAAGCCTTTAGGAGCCATTGTAGTAGGGCCCACCACCCAAATTTGAAAATCCCAGTAATGGCGGTAATAACTTTACCGTCATTACCATATATGGTAGAATGAATAGTACCCTCAGCCAATCGTGTGCGGGTTAGGCTCCTTTTAGCAAAGATCAGGTAATAACGGTAGATGTTCAACCGTCATTCCTGGTTTAGGCTAAACCAGGAATGGCAGTAGATGATCTACCACCATTACTGGATTTCCAGTTTGCAGTGCAGCTGGCCCCTCCTGGACCACTATGCTCCACCCCTGTTGTCTGCCACGCCTCTAGTAATCCCCAGGTTGCCCCTGAGTCTGCTCCCAACTCTATAAAAGCCCCTCTCCATCAAGCATAATCCTCACTCCAAAAACACCTTAAGAAAACCCTGTAGGATTTCGGCTAGCCCAAGCCTCTCCCATTTGTTAGCTTTAGGGTTACAACCATGAGTACCCCTAATAATTTTGATAATAACATAATAATGAAATGAAAATAATTGGTACTAATAATTTTATTTAAGTGCTTGAACATTTCAGAATACACCATTTGATAGCACTCCAACCATGAAAAATGATGGAAATTATCCAAGAGGAAGTTCAACGCATTGTATACAAGATGAAGATTCACGACAAGACCATAGTCCAAGTCAGGTCCATTGAAGATAAAAGGATAAATCAAAAGACCCAAGTCAAGCCAAGATCATCTCTCAACATCTTGAATGTATTGTGTATTTTGAGAGTGTACAGGTCTTATGTAAAAAGTCCTCAAAAGAAAGGTGAAGTGAATAAGCTCAAGAATCATAGATTGACCATAGGAGCCTAGGATACCTTTTGAGAATCATTCTAAAGCTCTAATTAATCAGAATATCATGATAAGAGCATAGCTAATTGACCTAGAAAATCAATCACGTCCCTTTGGTCTGATCCAAGACTGAATTCAGGATTTTTACTCTGAATTCGTCGACGAATTCTCTGGGAAGATTGAATTCGGCGACGAAGTCATGACAGAATTTTCTTAATTCAGTTCTGCCTCTTGATTTCGGCGATGAAATCTTTGGTTGGGTTAAAATTCGGTGAAGAAGTCATTACAGATTTTTTAGAATCCAATTCTGTCTTTTGAATTCGGCGACGAACTTAATTGAGAACTCCACTTCATCAACGAAATCATATCTGAAACAAAAAAAAAATTGTAACGGCTAGTTTGCAACGGACCTAAAAGCATTTAATGCTTCCCCAATGGCATTATTGGATTAAATGCTATAAAAAGAGTTCATTTATGAACAAATAACAACTCTTGATCACAGCAATAACTTCTATTGATCCCTCATTCATTACTATTGATTCTCCCTCACTCTCACACTTAGAAAATCCCCAAAAATCTCCCTTGAGCTCATTCAATTCTCATTTCCTTTGAGAGACTTTATTAGAGTTTGTATTTCACTCCTATAAGAGAGATTGTAAGGGTTTGGACTCCACCTGTGAATGAGCCAGTGCGATTAAGGAATCGTGGTGAATCCTCTAGCTGGAAGCTAAGGCGGGGAGTAGGCTGGTTTGCTGAACCTCAAGAACAAATCTTGAGTTTGCACTCTCCTTATCTCTTTTCTCCTTCTTTTAATATTCTATTGTTTTAGCTTGTTGCATATTTTACTTTATTCCGCTTATTGAAGTTGTAGTTCATATTTTTGTTTTTAAATCTTCCTTAGTCACCCCCCTCCCCCTTTAGGGTCATTACCTACCCAACACCCTTCAGCCTTTGTCTTCCACCAAGGCCGATCCTAGGCGACCCCATGAGCTATCCTAGGCCTCCCCTAAGCTCCATCCCTGTGTGCCGCCACTACACCACCATCTTGCAGGGCAAACCGAGAGGATAGAACCCCTCCCCTCCTTTTATTTTTTTCAAAGCTCTGTAAGGCACCTGGTCCTATTCTAGGGGCCATCTCTTTCGGTTTCAGTTCTATGTTTAGATTACTTGACCAAGGATAGGGGCCCCTTTGTCTTCTCGGGGGGAACCCCTTGAGGTTCTCACGTTGGCATCAATGCCTCACCATGCATGGAAGCACCCCTGCCCTTCTAGGGGACCCTGAGTCAGTAAGGGATCCCCTGGACGTGAGCCTGTTCCACCCCCAGGGGCAAATTTTCAATTTCTGCAGTTGATCAAGAATGGCTGTAAACTCAGTACCGTCATTCCTGACCTTGTTCATTTCAGTACCTTAATACCCATTTTGGTGGGCCCTGGTCCAGCTCAGGGCTATGGTTGGACCCCTCCCACCCTGGCCTACCTCCCCTGGTCCTTCCAGGCCCAACCCAGCAGCTTAACTGTGGTTAAAATGAACCTAACCAGAGCCTGTGCATAAAAGCGGTAGATACTCTACCGCCATTTTATTATTTCATGTGCAGCATGTTCAGGCCCACTCCAGACCACCTCTAGGGCTCACTAAAGGCCTAGGACCTTCCTGGCATTTCCCTCTTCAACCCTATCGGTCCAGCAACCCTTGGGTTAACCCCTAACCCAACCTACAGACCTACAAACCATGGTCAGAAATGCTTCTGTAATGGCGGTAATCCCATTACTGCTATTATTCGTTTTCTGTTATTCGGGCTTTTGTACAGGTCTTAGACCAGGTACGAAGCAATTCTAGGCCCTATCATGCTCTCTGAGCCCACCCTGACCTGCCTGGACAATTTAACTAGGGTTAACCTAACCCGATTAACTTTTAACCATGGTTAAGCACCCTTCACCCTTGGTAAAAATCTCAAAAATACCAAAAATTTTGAATTATTGCATATGTCCAATATGTTACTATTTTGGCCTATTTAAATTGGTTAGCAGCCCTAACCATGGTTACTTTACCCATTTAACTCCGGTTTGTAATCCTAACCTCGGTTAAATATGATTTTGGCCTACCGGGCCTAAATCAAGCCTACCGGGTTCACCCCTGGCCTACCGAGCCAAATCTCAACCTGCGGGGCTTGACCATGCTACCCTCCACCCGGTTAGCAACCGTAACTACGGTTAGTTTGACCCTTAACCCCGATTAGCAACCCTAACCTCGATTAAATCAACCCTCGGACTATTGGGCCTAATATTGGCCTAGCGGGCCTTTCTTTTAGTCTACCGGACTAAACCTCGGCCTACCAGGCCTAATACCTTGCACTTGACAAACCCGGTCAATCAAACCCTAGTCTATCAGACTAGTTCATTAGCCACCCTTGGTGCACACACACACCCCCTATGTAACGACCCGAATATTTTTAGAAATAAAAATATTATATATATTCAGTATATGACTGAATAATTAGTAATTCATGGTATTATCTAAGTATATAAGACATTATATTACTTAATTAGTTGATAATGTAGTATATATTAAGCTTAAGGTATAAAGCTTAGTGTTAAAATAAGTATTTAACACTAAAGTGAATTGGATCATGACAAGTGGCAATATCCTAGGGTGATGCCCAATTATTTAATGATAAAGTTGATCATGAGTTAAGAGGAGGACACATGGCAAGTGCCACATGTCAACACCACAAAAAGGGGACGTTCAAGATTAACTAGGGTTAGAGTAAATCAACTACGATGGGTTAATCATGAGTTAACTATTGGAGTTAAGAAAGTATGTTGATGATCATGTGGATTTGATCAAAGAAATATAAAGGAAATGAACCAAAGCTCACGCCCACTTAGTGAGTGAAGTTAACCATGGGTATAAATCTATGAACCTAGTGGTTAGGACATTAACCCTTAAGCTATGTACAATGTACACGTCCACCTTTGGTTGAGTTTAAAAGTTAACAAGAAGTTAACTCTTGGTGTAACTAAGGTTAATAACATGAACCATATTAATGGTTATGCATGTTTGGAGATTTAAAGAAGGTATCTAAATTCTAGAATTTATTTAAAGTGAGACATTCTTAGGATAGGGAGATGTACACGCCCAACCATGGTGAGCCATGAATTATGTGGTTTACTTTTGTTAAGAAAATTCTGAGATAAGTTGCATAAACTATGATAAGTAACCTTAGTTAGTAGCATGAATCATTAATCATGAGTTAAAAAATGTGGCAAGCACCTCAAGTAGAAAACGTCCAAGATGAGCTGTATCACCTAAGTATACACTAAGGATGATAAATATAGTGTATGTATAGACCTAGTGAAAAACCAAAAGGAAGATCAAAGGTCTCATTTATGTGCATGAACCTTACCTCACGTCCAAACCCCATTGGCTATTTGATTGTGTTCACATTAGCTAGTTAAGACAAATACTTTGAAAAGAAAGTGTACACGCCCAACTAGGCTGACCTTAGGTTAGTGACTTACCTTAGTTGGTTAGTTCATGAATCTAGGTTAAGGATATAGCCATAAAGTTAACTT
Source organism: Tetracentron sinense (assembly GCA_015143295.1). NCBI lineage: Eukaryota > Viridiplantae > Streptophyta > Magnoliopsida > Trochodendrales > Trochodendraceae > Tetracentron > Tetracentron sinense. The sequence continues at coordinate 20,001,177 of CM026556.1, read as the reverse complement.
AGGAAAGCATCTAATTTAATATGATGCATGTATTATACATGAAGATAATAAGATTAACCATGGGTTAAAGTTCAACTACAGTTAGGTTAGTGACATGTGTCATGAATCTAAAGTGATTCATGAACTAAAATAAGTTGATTCTAATTTTGGGAATGAACCCATTAAGTTAGATGCATGGGCTTAATGGAGTTCATGAACTAGGATTTAATAAAGGGGAGTGAACCAAGAGTTAATGATGTGCAAGACCCTTGCCTATATAAAGAAGACCCCACGCCCACTTTGTGTCTCACTCCATTTGTGCCAAACTCTAGAGAGACTAGAGACCCCACACACCCAACCCTTGTGCCTCACTCCAAGTGAACGTCCAAACCATGAGGGAATAGTGAGAGAGCAAGGGAGAAAAGGAAGAAAGAAAGAAAGGAAAGAGAAAAGGAAGAAAGAAAGAAAGGAAAGAAGAAAGGCATCGTGCCAAGCCCTACTTCTGTTTCGGTAAAAAGAGTAAGTTATATTCAATAATATTATTTTGAATAATATTTTCGAAGGAAGGTTAGTAAAGGAAAATATTGTTAAATTAAGATAAGATAAGTAAGTGATATTCGGTGATATTATTCTAGATCATATTTTAGAATGAAGGTTAGTAAAAACAGTAAGTAATATTCGATAATATCATTCTAAATAGTATTTTAGAATGAAGGTTATGATTAAATGATGAATATCCTACTATATTTATGGATAATAGTATGGTGTTACTATGTTAAAATTCTGGAAAATAGTATGGTGTTACTATGTTAAATTTTTGGAAAATAGTATAAGAAATACCGGAAAATAGTATATCGTTACTATGTTAAATTTCTAGAAAATAGTATAAGGAATACTGGAAATTAGTATAATAATACTATGGTAAAATGTTGAATGATATGATGATATTGTATTGAAATTCTTAAGAAAAATAGTATAATAATTTTATATGGAATTGCTGGAAAATAATAAGAAGATATTATGTAACATGTTAATGAGATAGAATGATGATACTATAATAGTATGTTACATTTTATACATATATTACATGCTATGATAAGGAAATGGATGTAATTAAAGTATGGAAAATGATGATTTTAAGTTATGAAATTATAGTCATGAGATAGCTATAATAAAGATAATTAGAATCAAAGTTATACAATCATAATGTTATGATGTATATGAAAATATTATCTTAAAATATCTTAATGAGAAGGCAGGGAAAAGATAATTACCCTTATCTTAAAGGCCTCAAGATAATAGTGTGGAATAGGAAGACTGTTCGGCAAACAAGAACTCAGGATGGGTCAATGAAAACTCAATGAGGGATTGAGCCTAAAGAGGTGTACCTATCGACGATTATCTAGAGAGGCGGAATAAGATAGGAATGAAAAGATTAAGAAAAGATAAATACACTTATCTTAAAAAGACCTCAAGATAATAGTGTGAAATAGGAAGGCTGTTCGGCAAACAAAAACTCAGGATGGGTCAATGAAAACTCAATGAGGGATTGAGCCTAAAGAGGTGTACCTATCGACGATTATCTAGAGAGGCGGAATAAGATAGGAATGAAAAGATTAAGAAAAGATAAATGCACTTATCTTAAAAAGACTTCAAGATAATAGTGTGAAATAGGAAGGCTGTTCGGCAAACAAAAACTCAGGATGGGTCAATGAAAACTCAATGAGGGATTGAGCCTAAAGAGGTGTACCTATCGGAGATTATCTAGAGAGGTAGAAATAAGATAATAATGAAAAGATAAAATAAGGTTTATTTAGAAAAAGGCCTCAAGATAATAGTGCGGAATAGGAAGACTGTTCGGCAAACAAGAACTCAGGATGGGTCAATGAAAACTCAATGAGGGATTGAGCCTAAAGAGGTGTACCTATCGGCAATTATCTAAAGAGGTAGGATAAGATAAAATAATGTTATCTTAAAAGGTCTCAAGATAATAGTGTGGAATAGGAAGGCCGTTCGGCAAACAAAAACTCAGGATGGGTTAATGAAAACTCAATGAGGGATTGAGCCTAAAGAGGTGTACCTATCGGCAATTATCTTGGAAGACAGGATTAAGATAAATTGGATCCAAGTAAAATATGTTTAAAAGAAATGACAAAGGGAATACTGAAAAATTGTTAATAATATATTCTGATTATTATTAAATGTTATATTATGCTTATTCTATTTTATTATCTAGCATAATGTTATTGAATATTCTTATTGGGCTTCATAGCTCACTGACCTTTTATGTCGCCAGATGAAAGGTGAAAGAACAACTTAAAAGTGACGTTCGAGAAAGGACGGAGTCGCTTTTGATTATGCTGTTATATGTTGATTTTGATGTAATTAATTTGGTTATGTAAACCTTAACTTTAATTATGGACATAATATGATGGCTATTGCGAATGGAAAGAAAAGAAGGGTTTAAAATTTTAAATTCCCTTGGTATTTTACGCTTCCGCAATATATGAGAAAAGAGGATCTCACGAACGGATTACTCTTACATTTCATGAGCGAAATGTTAAGTTTAAGTCGGGTCGTGACACCCTAGCCTCGGCACGGGCCTATGTGCCAGAACTACGCTCAGTCTGATCTCACCCTCGTGAGTACGTAGGCAACCTAATCCGGGTTTGACCCTAGTTAGTATTTCTTTCTCAGATTAGTATTATCTTAAACACTTAGGTATTTGAACAACTTTTACTTTAAATTGGTTTAAACTTAGGGAGTAGGGAATCATTGCGAAATAGAAGCCTCGGGGTGCCTAACACCTTCCCCGGACTTAACGGAACCTCTTACCCTGACCTCTATCGTAGACCAAGACCTATCCAACACCCGAGGACTTATCCCTTCTGAATTAATAGGTGGCGACTCTAAACATTATAACTGTCATGGCCCGTGTATTTGGCATCTCAGGTGGCATGAGACAAAAACCTCCAGAAAACAATTAAGGCCTTCACACCGAGTCCAAAAGGCAATCGGGACCATCTTAGACCTATCCATGGTTAAATTAGACCCGTGCCTCAGGAAAGCTGTTATCCCGTGTTGGACCCATCACATATGTTATTCTGTTTTGGTAAGAATGAACTGTGTCTAACACTGGGAGAGATTCAATGCATTCTGGGTTTAAACATGAACGGCGAAGCCGCGCTACAAGACAACATATTAGGCAGACTTATCAAGGTTCTTGTATATCAAGTCTGTCTGCTTGCAGCACGGTCCTAACGGCTCTTTTGTTCGGATACCCATAGAGTATCTAAAAAAGTAGTACAAATGCAAGTGGGACCCTGACGCCATTACAGTTGAACTTCCCGTTCTCAACGCCTTGCACTGATAGCTATGTCTCAGTTGGTGTTCCCGAAGTGTCGCACCCTCACTGAATCAAACTGGCAGGAATCATTAAGGAGATGCACAACTCCGAATCAGTTGTACCTGTCATTCTATCAGACCTTCTCAGGGCTCTCGACGAAGCAGCGGACCGTAGAAAGGGCATCTTCCATGCCAGTGCACCACTTTTGCATCTATGGTTGGTAGGACATCTACCTACAATCATTCCGATACCAGCCGACCTCTGTGAAACATACAGTTTACCCCAGAAGATTTCTCAGAATCAGGGACAGATAGTCACTACAGACGTTGGAACGCTCTACCAGCTTCTCCAAAGCTTGTCAGAGAAGGAGAACACATGCCAATGCGAGTGGCTTGTCTTGAAAAAGCTATCCCACGTCGTCATAACCAGAAGATGATGCATGATCCTTACCAGTCTAACCGGCTCAGCAGTCTATGCACCACTCCAAGTCCTCTGTCAGTTTGGACTCCCTCAGCGCATCCCAATTATAGACCTTCCGAGGCCTCAAGGCTAGTTGGAGTTGCACCTTAGTTGCACCCTCCTCAATAGAGTTGAACCCAATTTTTTTTTGACTCCTTTGATACATTTAAGCCTTTCATAAAAAAAAAAATTTAATCTTTAAGGAAAATTGGATTTTTGACTCATAGGGTCAACTCCGGTCTGTTTCCGAGACTTCAAGGCTAGTTGGAGTTGCACCTGAATTGGACCTTCCTCAATAGAGTTGCACCCAAGATTTTTTGACTCCTTGGGATACATTTAAGATTTTCATTAAAAAAAAATGGGGTCATCTTTAAGGAAAATTTGATTTTGGACTCTTAGGGGCAACTTCAGTCTGTTTCTGAGGCTTCAGGGCTAGTTAGAGTGGCACCTTAGTTGCACCCTCCTCAATAGAATTGTACCCAAGGTTTTTTTGACTCCTTTGGATAAATTTAAGACTTTCGTCAAAAAAAATAGGGTCATCTTTAAGGAAAATTAGATTTTATACTCTTGCGGCCAACTTCGGTTTGTTTCCGAGGCCTCAGGGCTAGTTGGAGTTGCACCTTAGTTGCACCCTTCACAATAGAGTTACACCTAATGGCAGGGAAATGACGAGATCACCTTCTCAGTTCAGTCCAACAGCCTCACTCGATGTTTCCAATCAGATTGGCGAAGCTCCCGACGAGATCAATGGCCAAACTTCGTGGTTACATCAGGACCACCAACCAATCCAGCGTACCGATTGTGGGTGGAAGATCCTGACATTCCATCTGGTATGCCAACACCAAGGGAACTGCCCACACCAATCTCAGCTCCATCACACTGAAACATACCTTTAGTTGACATGGTAGTTCTCTGGAGAGACAGCTCCAAATCCAGCAAAAGGAGAAAAGGCTATGGAAGGCCCAGCAAGCATTCAGCAATAGGAAGCGAAGCAGAACCATAAACTCCAAACCATACAAGGGCATGTCCAGCAGCTCAAGCATACAGTCCAAGCTCTCTAGAAAAAACACAGAGGCAATGCCAGAGAAGCCACCGTCATTAGGGCCCAGCTTTACTACTACCAAAAGTAGGTTGATAGTGTAAAGGTTGAGATGACTGACCGGATCCGATAGTTTGGATCCCGCATGTTCAATGCTACGGAGGCATTTGAAAACATGGAGGTTGAGGTCACATCCCTCCAGCAACAAATCATATACCTTAACGGAGTGCCCCAGCCATTTGACTTCATGATCCCTAACGGACCTGCCTAGGATCTACTCTTTTTCTTTTTTGAGTCGCATAGTCCTATACCCACTTTGCATGCATCAATGAAAAATCATTTCTAACACCTTCTCTCTTGCGCATCATGCATATTCATATTTAGCTGTTGCATTCTTTCAATTACATGAGCCGACCCATGACTCGCTATATAACTGTAATTCTCGTAGAGGTAGCAGCCACAGACGTAGTCCTAACTTAAGTACCAGTCATAGAAGAAGCATACAGCACAGCCTCTTCAGAGAGTCAGTCAAAATCAATGGCAGAACCATCTGATCAGCAACAGAGAACGAGAGATCCTACAGTCTCATGACAGGGACATTGCAGCCATGCAAACAAAGTTAGACAGTGTTTTGGAATTCTTGAAGATTCTTATTGGTGTCCAAACCGAAGATCCTCTACCCGAATCCCTACCGGAGAAATCCCTGAGCAGCTTCATCCAGAGCCACATTAGCCTATCCCTATCATCATTCCAAACCCTGGACCCGCAACAGGCGGAGGTGAAGAGTATGATCAACACGAGAAAATCAAACAAATGAATGAGGAAATGAGATGGATGAAAGGGGCATCTGTAAACCCCAGTCTATCATTGAAGGATCTGACATTCTCATCTGGGGATGTTGTACCCCTAGGTTTCAAGGTGCCAAGCTTTGACAAGTATGACGGCACAGGCTACCTGAAGCAACATCTACAGTTGTATCTGGGGGACATGTTCCAGCACAACAAGAACCAGCCTCTGCTCATCCAGTACTTCTAGAAAAGTCTAAAGGGGGCAGCCCTTACATGGTGGATGTTGGTTGACAAACAGCGAATCAAGACTTAGCAGGACATCATGGACAGTTTTGTAGAGCAATACTCCTTCGATCAGGAGCTTCGGCCTCAGAATAGCCAATTGGGGTAGATGTACCAGTGTAATAATGAATCCTTCCTGGAATACGCCACCCACTGGAGGGAAATGACAGCAAAAGTGTCTACTCCAATCCCCAAGGAGGAGTTGGCAAGCATATTCATGGGCACTTTTAACCAACCCTACTCCACTCTATAGTAACATTACCAGTGGTAAACTTTGGCACAATCTTCAAGACTAGTACCCGCATTAAGACAACTATTCAAAGTGGTGTCATTCACTCCAGCCTAGGGCTTGCTCCCCCCAAAATAGCAGCTCCAATAAGTAGAAACAAAGGTCCATACGACCAGCGCAGAAAAGAGGACGTTCAGATGGTATCTTCTGCAACGCCCATAAGATTGTCAGCACCAGTCGCTCAATCTCAGACAGCATCCGGAAACACCTGGCCAGCTAAACAAAACTAGGGGCAAGATCATCCCCCCAAAAATTTCACTGCTCTTCCATACTCTCTTAGCCAGTTACTAGACTTTCTAACCAAGTAGGGTCTTCTCACTTTTAGAGGCCCTACTCCTCTCTTACCACCTGACAAATGAAACGAAAACTACAACAGTAATCATCACTGTGCCTTCAATCGAGGCCCAGGCCATGCTACAGACTATTGCATTGGTCTGAAGTGCACTATCCAGGATCTACTGGATGAGGGAAGGGTTGAACTGGCCTCTGGGAATACCAGTATCAACCAAGCACCACTGCCCCCACACAGCAACCAAGCCAACTTTATTGAGTAGGAAGATCCCGGGGCAGGGCAGTCGAGACCCAGTGCACCCACAATTGATGACAACATTATCAGGCCTTCATACCAGCCACTTGTCATAATGCATTTTCCCCAGTCAAACATACAGACCATCCAATCTCCCGTACAGATCCCTGTCCCTGAACAGATCATCTACACTATCACTTGCCCAGTAAACTGGCCCACGGCCCCAGCACAAGCCTCTACCTCTACAGGCTCTATTCAGATCCCTTACATCCTATCTCCACCTTTCAATCTCAACCATGTACCCGCTCCCCGCTCTCTCATTCTTGAGAGTGAGAGCATAGCCTACCTCATCAGATCTGGCCGGGTGTACCAACCCCCAACAACTAAGCTGGTAAAGGCAAATGGAACATAGAGGGAAAAAGCAGGGTTATCAGACCCAGAGAAAGAAGCAACAGACTCGGCAATTTTGTTAAAAATCCTAGAAAAGACAGAGGAGTTCAACATTACTCAGCAGTTGAGCAAAGTCCCAGTATAGATTTCCATCTTGGTTCTTCTTCTAATTTTCGAGCACCACCGGAAGCAGCTGCTTCGGGTATTTAACAATGTCCATGCTACACCGAACATCACATCCGAGAAACTGGGGCACATGGTGGGGCAAGTACTCGAATCTAGAATCATCTCCTTCATAGAAGAGAAGATACCGAAAAGTGACAGGGACCACACCTGGGCTCTCTACATTACAGTTCAATGTATGGACAAGACATTATTGTTGGTGCTAATCAACAACAGCTCTGGCCTGAACGTCTGTACCTTTTCAACACTGCAAAGCCTGGGGCTAGATCTCAAGCAGGTGAAGAAGAGACCTATGACAATCAGGGCTTTCTACAACTCTACCATGCAAAACCTAGGTGGCATAGACTTAACCATTAGGGTTGGACCAGCTCAATTTACTACAAACTTCCAAGTCATGAATATGCCAGCATCATTCACCTTGCTCTTAGGGAGGCCGTGGATCCACGCGACCGGAGCCATTCTCTCCTCTCTCCATCAAAGAATCAAATTCATTCAAGATAACCATCTGGTTATGATCCATTCCGAGAAGATGGCTAGTTCCTTCGGGGACATCCAAGAGTTAGGGCAAGGCACCGCCTTCATGACACCAGTTTGAGCAAGTCAGTTCTATCGCCAGGGTAGAAAAGCAGAATAGGCAAGCAGTGCCGCCATTTGTCAAGATGATGGCCAGAATGAACTATCAACCAGGATCAGGCCTGGGAGTTAGAAATCAGGGGATGAAGAAGAGATGCATACCTCCTCGTTACACTCCTCCATTCAGATTAGGGTATAAGCCCAAGTTCGAGGACTATCTCTCCAAACTTATAAAGAAGAACAACCATTCAAAAAAATCAGAACCTTGACCCCACCTCTCTATAACCTTTCCAATAAGGACCTTCAAACCCTCCCCAAATACACCTCTTGCACCAGTTGCCAGAATCTCGGACCCCTAGCCAAGTGTTGAGTCTTCAGGGATTCCGGATCCAGAAATATTCAGCATGGCATAGATGTTTGACGAGATGACTGTCGAAGAAGCCGCAGAAACGGAAGATCCAATGGGAGAGTAGGTCTACACCCTCTCCCATAGTGCCGAGGTGTAGCACCCCGGACTTTTTCATCCTTAATGAATAGCACCTTCGTAGCTAATTGACCATTTTTGTAGTCTAATTAATAAATAAGGGAGAAATCGGAAATTCCGAAACGTCAAAAATGTGCGTTTTCGAAAGACGAACCCAACGCAAGTTGAATCGTCGAAATCCGACGAGCGAGTCAAAAGATATGGTCAAAACAGTCCAGACATACAGAGAACCGATCGCTCGGTCCAGTCAGCGATCGATCGGTCCATAACCGATCGATCGGTAGCTATCGCGCGGTCAGAAATTTTGTATGGGGAAATTTTCCAGAGAGTGAGTTTTTGACCGGTCGATCGGTCATAAACACCGATCGCTCGGTAGGCAACCGATCGATCGGTCATAACCACCGATCGCTCGGTCTTCGCGTTTTTGCAGAAATTTTAGTAAGGGCTTTATCGTCTTTTGGGGGTTAAACCCTTTCTCCTTAAGGCTTGCCCGAGCCTTTAGGGCTTCATTCACAACACTTAAGGGATTTTGAGAGATAGAGAGAGAGGAGAAGGGGATTTGCAAATAGGGTTTTCCATTGGAGAAGAAATCAAAGGGGTGAAGACCCTAGATCGTCCCCAAGCACATTTTCTTCAAGATTTCAACTCAAGCTCGTGTGGGGTTCCATTCTCCAAGCTAGGGCAGCAACCCAAGCACGTTTTTGAAAGGGGTTTCTTCCCCAACTCAAGTCTCCTTCAAGCAAAGGTGTTCTTCCTTCAAGTTGGAGCTTCAATCAAGGTTTCTACCAAGGATCAAGCCTTGATTTAAGGTTAGTACACCCTACTAACTTACCCTAGCAATAAATCTAGGTTTTCCTTATGAAATATGATTCTTGTTAGTATGTTTTATTCTTTACAAAATGTGTTATCTATAATAAATATAAACAAGATAAGGAAATGGTAGGGATGCTTGGATGAAGGTTGGATACGGCGATTGGATGCCGAATGTGTGATGTATGATGTGTGATTGGAAAATGGAGGATGGGCATAGTACAAATAATAAACTTACCATGGTGTGATTGAATGGAAATTATGCATTTAAAAGAAAGAGATAAACTACTAAGGAATAATGTATGAAAGTGTTTGACAAAATACCTAAACTATGAATAAATGATCTAAATGAAGAATATAGAAATGGGTTTTATGCATGCGTTCATATAAATGATAAATCGATCAAATGTTATGCAAATTACTTAAGTTACCCATGTTCATATCATGAATTGAATTATAATGTCATATTTGGTTATTTCCATTATCACGATTGTCACTATGGACACGTACACGAACACGCATGATAACATGAACCGTGATTTCAAGAGCATGTGCATATAATAAACAACAAGAAAGCATTGCATAACGAGGAGGTTGGTAGCCCAGAAAGGATTCGGGTGCTAGCCTCTGGCTCACAAGTGCATTTCATAACAAGGAGGTTGGTAGCCCAGAAAGGATTCGGGTGCTAGCCTCTGGCTCACAAGTGCATTGCATAACAAGGAGGTTGGTAGCCCAGGGACATTCGGGTGCTAGCCTCTGGCTCACAAGTGCATTGCATAACAAGGAGGTTGGTAGCCCAGGGACATTCGGGTACTAACCTCTGGCTCACAAGTGCATTGCATATCAAGGAGGTTGGCAGCCCAGGGAGATTCGGGTGCTAGCCTCTGGCTCACAAGTTTACAAGATGGAGGTTTACAAGATGACGATCATGCATTCATGCATGCACGCATCCATGATTTCTACGAGGCATACCGGGACATGACAAGGGTTTTCAAGCATGAGTTTTTATCGGCATTTTCGCATTCATGTACGCACGTCAGGATGCTTGTATTGTGTCATGCCCTATACTGTTTCTTTGTGATGTTTCTATTACTGCTTGTATGATATTACTATTATGCGTTTTTATTATTGTTATGGTCTGCTAGTAGCTTGTACTCGCTGAGTATTCCATGCTCAGCCGTACTTTCATGTCGGCAGGTGCTGAGGGAGCCCTCGACCCGGAGCCTTGGGTCGAGGAAGAGTATACAGAGGAGAGAGAGTCGGCTATCCCATTACAGTCTCAGGCGGACCGAGACCTCGATGCATGGCCATACCTCGACTACTGTTGAGGGGAGAGTATGAGAGGGTTTGGTGTATTTTGATATTTTGATAGGTGGGCCTGTCCACCTTAGACTTAGACATGTCTTGTATTTATGTTAACTTGGAATACTATTTTGGATCATCAGAAGAAATAAAAATTTGTTTACGCTTCCGCATATATGATAGCTTCCGCGCTCTGATTATCGTTATGAGTACTGTATTTTATCTTGTGCATTACAGGATGGTTTGATAGGTTCGCAGTGTGACACCTAAAATATCCCTAAACTCTTAGGGGGTATTTTGGGGCGTTACAGAGTGGTATCAGAGCCCTAGGCATTAGAGTCCCTAGGGTCACTTAGATGATTGAACAAGGCATTAGAATCACCTTAGAGAGTTGTATTCCAAGTATAGACTAACAAGTTAGTCTTAGTCAAAATGGGTTGAACTTCAACCGAACATAGAGTCCTACGCTAGGAACACGGATTGTATGTTACGCTATTGTGTTATATACCATGTGTACATTATTTGTGTTGTACTTATTAAGTATGCTTGATGAATATGTATTGAGCGAATTGCGAAATTTGTACTAATTGTGTATCCAAGTTAGACTCATGTTGTATTGTCGTTCTCAGGAGAAATCATGAGACGCAATACCCGGGGTCGCGGGTACAACACGAGGGGTAATGGAGGTGATGCTCCATCGGGTGATGATCAACCCGATTTTGCCCAAGCATTCGCATCCATAGCCGAGACCTTGGCTATGTTGGCGGCAAGGCAACCGGCCACTCCGCCTAATGCGGCACTCATACCGGCTCCTCCTAACCGAGCCCAAGCCGGGATAGAAGCTTTTCGGAGGATGAGGCCTCCAACTTTTTGTGGAAGCATTGATCCACTTGTTGCCGAGGGTTGGATCCGGCAACTTGAGAAGATATTCTCGGTATTAGCACCTACTGAAGTGGAAAGGGTCACATGGGCCGCCTTTATGCTTGAAGGCGAGGCCGATCATTGGTGGAAGTCTGCACTTCGGACCCGAGAGTTGACCCGGCAAGGTCAAGATTGGACTTGGGAGGAATTCTTGGAGGTTTTCAACAAGAAGTACTTCCCAATCGGGATAAAAGAAAAGATGGAAGTCGAATTCATTACCTTGGAGCAAGGTAATATGTCCGTAGCGGCTTATGAAGCCAAATTTTCGGAGCTATCTCGATTTGCTCCACACATGATAGCGACCGAGGCTATGAAGGCCCGGAAATTCGAGAGGGGGTTGAAGGCCTACCTCAAGGATCGTGTCTCGATGTTCCGACATGAGACATATTCAGAAGTTGTGGACAAGGCATTGTTGGCCGAGTCGAATTCCGAAGAGTTCTTTAAGAGAAGAGGAATGGAGAAAGGACAGTCAAGTAGTTCAGGGGAAAAAAGGGCAAGGACTAGCTTGTATCAGTCCGCAGGGCCGGCTCAGTCACAGAGGATGTATTCGGCACCACAGGCCCCTCACTCTTTTGCTCCACCGGCCTTTCGCCCGGCTACCTCATATGCTCCTCGCCCCGCAGTTACTCAGGCTACGGGATATGCTCCTCCTCCTATAACAACAGCTCTGGCCTGAACGTCTGTACCTTTTCAACACTGCAAAGCCTGGGGCTAGATCTCAAGCAGGTGAAGAAGAGACCCATGACAATCAGGGCTTTCTACAACTCTACCATGCAAAACCTAGGTGGCATAGACTTAACCATCAGGGTCGGACCAGCTCAGTTCACAACAAACTTTCAAGTCATGAATGTGCCAGCATCATTCACCTTGCTCTTAGGGAGGCCGTGGATCCACGCGGCCGGAGCCATTCCCTCCTCTCTCCATCAAAGAATCAAATTCATTCAGATGACCATCTAGTCATGATCCATTCTGAGAAGATGGCTAGTTCCTTCGGGGACATCCAAGAGTTAGGGCAAGGCACCGCCTTCATGACACCAGTTTGAACAAGTCAGTTCTATCGCCAGGGTAGAAAGCAGAATAGGCAAGCAGTGCCGCCGTTTGTCAAGATGATGGCCAGAATGAACTATCAACCAGGGTCAGGCCTGGGAGTTAGAAATCAGGGGATGAAGAAGAGATGCATACCTCCTCGCTACACTCCTCCATTCAGATTAGGGTATAAGCCCAAGTTCGAGGACTATCTCTCCAAACTTATAAAGAAGAACAACCATTCAAAAAAATCAGAACCTTGACCCCACCTCTCTATAACCTTTCCAATAAGGACCTTCAAACCCTCCCCAAATACACCTCTTGCACCAGTTGCCAGAATCTCGGACCCCCAGCCAAGTGTTGAGTCTTCAGGGATTCCGGATCCAGAAATATTCAGCATGGCATAGATGTTCGACGAGCTGACTGTCGAAGACGCCGCAGAAACGGAAGATCCAATGGGAGAGTAGGCATCATCCAATCACCGACCATTGATCTATTGGTGGACTGACCATCGAGACCATTCAGAGTCGGGGCAAGCAAGTCACAGGGCAGGAAATCACCTCTTATAAGTCTATTCCCGAAACCCTCCTTGAACTTTCAGAAGTTGAGTATGACTCAAAATAGGAAGAGGAACCGCTTCAAAAGATCTTGGACCTCCTAGAGCATAGTGAAGGGATCCTGTAGTCTAACATTGAGGATACTGAGACCATAAATCTCGGTTCTGAAGACAATCCTCAACTCATCAAGATCGGCACAAACTGAGGTGAATGAGACCCAAATAGCCACAGAAGGTCAAAGAAGAGGTAGAGAAGCAGATCAAAGCAGGCTTCTTGGCAGTAGCAACCTACCCTGAATGGTTAGCCAACATTACACCGGTACCCTAGAAGGATGGCAAGGTCCAAATGTGTATCGAATACTAAAATCTGAACAAGGCAAGCCATAAAGACAACTTCCCTCTCCTGCATATCGACATCTTGGTCGACAATACTGCAAGGCACGAGACACTCTCATTCATGAATGGTTTCTCTGGATGCAACTAGATCAGAATGGCAGAAGAAGATGTAAGCACCCAATTTTTACTCCCCTAGCCTAACCATGGTTAAGACTCTTAACCTTGGTCATCCCCAGCCGAGTCCCCTAATCCTATAACCTAACCCTAGTTGACTCTTAAACCCTAGCAAACCCTAGGTATCACTCTACCCCAACCCTAGAACCTAACTCTAGGTAAACCCCTAGTTAACCCTAGGTAAACCCTAGCTTAACCTTAGTCAAAACCAAGGCAAATCCTAGTAAAAAACCTAGGTAAATCCAAGCCCTAGCCTAGCCTTACCTAAGCCCTAGGCCCTTAGGGCTTAAACCCTAGATCCACATCCCCCTAACACCAAACTTCTCGGTCCGGGCCCAAGCCCAGGCCCAACAAAATCAAACCCTCAACCCCATACTGTGTGCGTAGCTTGGGCCAGGCCTGTTGGGTAAAACCCAGGTTTGGCGGTAATCGCTTCACCAACACTCTTCATTTGTAAAGGTTGGAGAATGTCGGTAAAAACATTACCGACATTCCCTATTTCTTCTTCCTACAGTACACCCACCCCCTGCGCGGTTAGTGCATATCTGCAGCCTTCCTCTCCGACCTGCAAACACCCCTCTCTGCCTCCTGAGACCCTTGCCAACCCTGGTACTAATACCAGGGGTGTCCCTTGGTGCCCCTCTATAAATGGCAGCCACCCCATCAGCTTCAAACAATCTATAAAACCTGAGGATCGAACCTCTGAGCGATTTATTACTCTTCAACTCCCCCACGAAGCTCCCAGCAGCCTAACTCAAGCATCCCAACCTCCTGTGCAGCACCACCATGCTCCATCGTGAGCCAGCACAATACCACCGTCTCTTTTAAAGGCCACCGGCACCTCCGACGTAAACCAGCAGAGTAGGGCTCCTCCCTACCCCAATTTATTTTGTTTTTACACCTCTTGTGAGCCCCTAGTCCTTCCAGGGGACTGATCTCTTTTTGTTTTGTAGCAAACCCACTGTGGGGGGATCTCCTACACTTACATCATAGGGGTATTTCTCCATTTCAGTGAGCCTCAGGGAGGTCTAGGGGTCCTCCACATCATGGGGGAACCCCTAGTACTCCCTAGGTAGCAGCCACGTAGGGCCATTTCAAGTTCCCAAAAATATGCAGGGTGTCGGTAAACTTAGTACCGACACCAATGCTGTTCACTGTTCCATGGTCTGTGGGCCCCACCTGAGCATCTCCTGGGCCACTCCAAGGCCTGGGTTGAGACCCTGAGGCCTTTATGAGCTTCACCACAAGATTTCAGACCTTCCCCATCAAGCAAACCATGATTATTTGGCCTGGGTTTAAAAAAACTGTCAAAATGTCGATAATTACATTACCGACATTTTATTGTTTCATGTGTAAAGAGCTTTGGGCCCACAATAGGCCCAGGACATTCCCCTCACCGAGAGCTTCAAAATCATGGGTTTTGGACCCTAGGGGTCTAACCCTAACTCAAGTTATGAGCCTTTAAACTCTGGTTTAAAAACGCTGACAATGGCGGTAAAGCATTCACTGCCAATCTGGTTTTGTGAAGAATCCGAATTGGCGGTAATGCAGTTACCATCAATTCCACCTTTGCTTTTTTTGGTGCCTTACAGTGAGCCCAGCCCTCATAGGGGGCCTCCACCGGACCTGACTTGATCCCTGAAGCCCATTCCAAGCCTTTCCAGGCTTTACCATTGCTTTAACTATGGTTAACTCAACCATGGTTAAGCGTTAACCATGGTTAGATTGTCAAACTTCTTGAAAAAATTTCAAAAAACCCCTAAAAATCCAAAATATTCTAAAAACTTTAGAAAGTTTTATTTTTGGACTATGCATGCTTGCCTAACTATGGTTAGATGAGCTTAATCATGGTTAACACTTGGTTTGACCATGGTTAAGCCCATTTAAACCCTGAAAAATTCCAGAAAAATCATGAAAAATCTAAAATGGCATTCTAACCTCAAATCCAACTTTATAGAATGCCCAACCTTGGTTATTCCCATTTAACTCAGGAAAAATCCCTAAAGGTGTTCAAATCATATTTAAAGAACCATAAACATACCTTAGACTTTGCCCAACCTTGGTTAACATTTTTAACCCTTGGTTAACCAAACCATGGCCTACCGGACCCAACTCAAGCCTACCAGGCTCACCCCTGGGACTACTGGGCCCAATCCAAAGCCTACCGAGCTTACCCTTGACCTCCGGGTCCACCAAGGCCTATCGGGCCTAATCTTGGCCTACCAGGCCCGATCCTTACTTTACCATACTAAACCCTAGCCTCCGGGCTTACACTCTTGGCCTATCAGGCCTAATCTTGGCCTATCAGGCCCAACCCCTAGCCTTTCGGGCTTTGACCTTTAGCCTACCGGGCCCAATCAGATATAACCAAGCACTTGACCAACCCAGTCAACCACCCCTAACCTCCCGGCTAGACCCTAAGCCACCCTTTCGTGCACACACAACACTCCCCTAGCCTTGGCACTAGCTCATGTGCCAGAATTACGCTCGGTCTGATCTCACCCCAATGTGAGTACATAGACAACCCAACACGGGTTCGACCCTAGTTTAGCTTTTCCCTTCTTGGATTAGTATAAACCAAATCTAAGGAATTTGACTATAACTTGACATTAAATTGGCTTAAACCTATTAAGTAGGGAACCATTGCAAAACGGAAGTGCTGGGGTGCCTAACACTTTTCCCGGGCTTAACCGAACCTCTTACTCAGAATTTTAAGCAGACCAAGACCTTATCCATTACCCAGGACTTATCACTACCGAATTAATAAGTGGTGACTCATAACATAAAAAAGTGAGTAATAAAATCCGTGCTCACAGCTCTGGCGACTCTGTTGGGGATGTTTAAATTTGTCATACCTCAAGGTTCAACTCGGAACCTACGTTTAAGCCAAATTAACATCAACATTACTCAAATGTCTTAGAATTTAGTCTAATACTAATTCTTTATACATTTTGAGTGTATTTTTTATTGTGCATCCCATAGATAGCATAGTAGTGTAACAACCCTGAATCCCATTAGACAGGCTTAATACGCTTACGGCTGCTGGATGATTATCCTCAGTGACAGTGGCTTAAAAGTCTTGGAGGTCCACGGAGTTACTCCTGCTGGGTGATTACCCTCAGGGAAGGAGTCTAAACACTCTCCGCTTACACCAATCGTCCCTTTTTAAGGGAGTTGCATATATGGTGTTAAATGATCCCCCTATCCTACTACGAACACACTTGCATTACCCCAGCATGTATATATATAGCCTAGGCCAGGGTATAGCTTACAAGCAGTCCACCTAGAGGGATACTCTAAATCCTAACCTTCTTGCACCCTATACATGTCCCCAATCATGGTTGACTATCCGGGCACATCTTACCCGGATAAGCATTCACCTAGCGGCATGTGATGAGTCAAACTTGTGATTGTAATAAAACACATCCTACCCCACATCTTGATATAGCACACGGGATTCAAATCCCAGGAAGAAAATTCCTCACAGGACCTATTCCAGCCTTGAATTAATAGGCCCCCGATTCCCAACAACCAGGGTAAAGCATACCGGATCTCTGTCCGCTTGTCCTATTGGATAACATATACTCTGTAGCACCCAATCAAAAAAAATCTACCATCAAATGCATCATCCTTGCGTCTTCCATACATAGTACACTCACACAGAGTTTGTTATTTATCCAGGTAGATGGTAGGTCCGTCAGAGATTATTCCATCAAATGGTCAGTCTTCATGGCCCGTGCACCTCCTCTCTCAGGGGGCATGTGACAAAACCCTTCAAGATACAATTGAGGTCCTCTCTCGGAATCAGCATCTCGCTTGGGCTCAATACTACCGAATATGTAACACCCTAGACCTGTCCATAGTTAAGCTAGACTGGCGCCTCTTAAATGCAGTCATCCAGTGTTGGAACCCATCTTACATGGTGTTCCGTTTTGGTAAGAACGAGCTGTGTCCAACACTGAAAAAAATACAGCGCATTCTTGGCCTAACCATAGAAGGCGATGCCATAATACCACGCTACAAGGCATCATTTGAGGCAGACCTCTCAAGGTTTTTACTAATCAAGCATGCCTCCATACAGCACGATACTAGCGACACTTAAATGGGTGTCTATAAAATTTCTTAAGAAACAGTACCGGCCCAGGTGGACCCTGACTCCCTGACTACCGAACTCCTCGGTCTCAATGCCTTTACGCTGATCATCATCTCCCAACTGGTATTCCCCAAATGCCACACCCTCGCTGATTCAGTATTAGTGGAGATCATTAAAGACATGCGCAACTCCAAGACAGTCGTCCCAGTCATCCTTGCAGAACTTTTCAGGGCTCTCAACCAAGCAACAGAACGCAGAAAGGGCATCTTCCATGTTAGTGCACTGCTACTACACTTATGGCTGGTATCACACCTGCCTACCATCCTATTAGGGCCCGACGTCCCCCAAGATGCATACAGTTTACCCAGGAAGATTTTTTAGAATCAGGGTCAGATAGTGACCACAGACGTCAGAACTCTCTACAGGCTTCTCCAGAACCTAACAGAGAAATAGATTACATTGGAATACATGTGGTTGGTTCACAGATAGCTATCACGCGTTGTCATAGTAGGAAGGTGATGCATGGCCCTAGCAGGTCTCACCTGCTTAATAGCCTACGTACCACTCCGAGTCCTCCGTCAGTTTGGACTCCCTCAGCGCATTCCGGTGATAGACAATCTAGAAAATGACTACTCCGACTTCACAGTGCAGTTTAAACATCTCACCCGCTGGTTTCAAGCAGATTGCTGAAGATCCAGGAGAGATCAATGGCCAGATTTGTGGTTACAACAGCACCACCAATTGATTCTGCATACCGACTATGGGTGGAAGACCCTGACATTCCATCCGGTATGCCTGCACCCAGGGAACTGCCAACGCCAGTTTCAGCTCCATCACGAGGAACCATACCCATCACTAAAATGGTAGTTCCTTAGAGAGACTTCTTCCCGGAAAGGCAGTTATAAATCTAGGAGAAAGAGAAGAGGTTATAGAAGGCCCAACGAGCATTCAGGCAACAGGAAGCAGAGCAGAACCGCAAAATCCTAACCATGCAAGAGCAGGTTGAACAGCTCGAGCATACAGTCCAGTACCTTCAAAAGAGACGTAGGGGTGATGCCAAAGAGACAGTCGTCATCAGGGCCCAGCTGCACTTCTATTAAGAACAACTTGACAGTGCAAAGGTTGAGATGACCAATCGAATCCGACAATTCGGATCCCACATGTTCAATGTCACAGAAACAATTGAACACATGGAGGTTGAAATCACATCCCTCTAACAATAGATCACGGACCTTGAAGGCATGCCCCTGCTGCTTGACTTTGCCATCCCCGATGGACCTGCTTAGGGTTAAGTCTTTTTTTCCTTTTCTTAAGTCACTGTCCTGTACTCATTCAATCATATATTCAATGAAAATATTTTCCTGCATTCTGTCTCATCATGTATAATCGTGATTAACCATTGCATTCTTTTCAGTTGCATGAGTCGACCCATGACTAGCTTTATGACTGTAATTCTCGCAAAAGAAGCAGATGTAGTCCTCACAAAAGTACCGGTCTCAGAGCAGGTACCCAACCATGCTATATCAAAAAGCAATTTAAATACAATGGTAGAACCATTTGATCAGCATCAGCGGACCAACGAGATCTTGCAGGCTCATAACAGGGACATTGCGGCCATGCAAGCAAAACTCGACAGTGTTCTAGAATCTCTAAAGATTCTAATTGAAACCCGAACCGATGAACCCTCTTCCCGGATCCCTACCGGAGAATCATCCGAGCAACCTATCCCTGAGCCTTACCCAATTCTAATCATCATCCTTAACCCTGGACCCGCTACAGGCGAAGGAGATATGGAGTATGAGCACTTCAAGGAGGGAGAGCAGCCCAAGGCCTCCCACATTAATCAGGATAGACCATCGTCTTCTGATCCCACACCGTCTCTTCGAGACTAGCACGAAGAGATAAAACAGATGAAAGAAGAGATGAGAAAGATGAAGGGTGCATCCGTCAGCACCAGTCTGTCTCTTGAGGACTTGACTTTCTCTTCAGGGGATGCAATCCCTGCGGGTTTCAAAGTACCAGATTTTGGCAAGTATGATGGTACAGGCTGTCCAAAACAGCATTTACATTTATACCTAGGGGACATGCTCCAGCACCAGAAGAACCAGCCCCTCTTCATACAGTACTTTCGGAAGAGCTTTAAGGGGGCAACCCTGACATGGTGGATGACTGTCGACAAGCAAGGATAAAGACTTGGCAGGATGCCATGGACTACTTTGTAGAGCAGTATTCCTTTAATTAGGAGCTCCGGCCTCAACGGAGCCAGCTTGAACAAATGAGTCAACGCAATAACAAATCTTTCTTGGAATATATCACCCGGTGGAGGGAGATGGCAGCTATGATCCCTACTCCTATCCCTAAGGAGGAACTAGCAAGTATGTTCATGACCACACTGAAGCAGCCCTATTCTACACTGATGGTAACTTTACCAGTAGTGGACTTTGGCACCATCGTCAAGACTGGTGCCCGCATAGAGACTGCCATTAAGAGGAGGGCCATCCACTCCAGTCTAGGGCTTGATCCCCCCAAAGTAACAGCCTCAACCAGCAGGAATAACGGTCCCTGAGACCAGAGAAAGAAAGCAGATGTACACATGGTGGCTTCTACAGCACCCATCAGACATCCAGCTCCAACTCAGCAACAGCCAGTTGTCAGAAACACCCGGCCAGCCAGGCCTAACTAGAGGCAAAATCATCAGCAAGACAAGCCCCCCAGGAACTTTACTCCTCTCCCTTACTCTCTTAGCCAATTCTAGAGTTCTTGATCAAATAGGGTCTTCTTGCTTTAAGAGGCCCTACTCCCCTCTTACCCCCAGACAAAAGAAGCAAGAATTACAATGCCGACCATCACTGCGTTTTTCACCAAGGCTCAGGCCATGCTACTGAATTTTGCATTGGCCTGAAGTGCGCCATCCAGGATCTTCTGGATGAGGGAAAAGTTGAGTTGACTCCAAGCAACACCAGCATCAACCAGGCGTCACTGCCACCACATAACAACCAAGTCAACTTCATTCAATGGTAAGAGCCCGGGGCAGGGCAGCCTAGCCCAACGTTCTGGCAATAAATGATGGCATTATTAGGCCCTCCTACTGATAACCTGTCATAATCCCCCTTCCCCAGTCAAATATTCAGGGCCCAATACAAATCCCCGCTCTTGAAACTGATAAAGAGCAAATTTTTTACACAATCCCTTGCCCTGCCAATTGGCCCACGGCTTCGGCCTAAGTCTCCACATCTACCGGCCCAGTCTGAATCCTTCACATCCCTTCTCAACCTATCGCACCCCAAAATACCCCTACAAGTTAAGGGATACTTTAGAGGTGACTATTCTTACCTACCAAACCATCTTGTAATGAACAAAGCTAACATGATATAATAACAACAATAATCAAAGTGCGGAAGCTAAGCATGAGTGCAAAAGCGTCAATCAACTTTTTCTTTTCTTTACAAGGTGGTCTGTATTCCAAGTTAACATATATACATAACATATCAAGTCAAAGGTGGACATGCCCACCTATTAAATACAAAAGAACTATTGAGCCTACTATGCTTAGCAATAATCTAAATACTACCAGACATCACAATCTCTATCCTCCTACGACTGCATCGGGATAGGAGGCTCTCTCTCCTCTACATACTCTTCCTCAACCAAAGGCTCAAGGTTGAGGGCATCCTCAGTACCTGCCGACATAAAAGTATGGTTGAGCATGGAATACTCAAACAGTACAAGTTACTAACCATAGCATTAACCATCACACAAAAGCAATAAGATATAATTCATCACATCAATTGAAACAATAATAACAATATATGACATTCATAGCATTGAAAGTAAAGCAAGATAAGAATCATGACATGCTTGCATGAATACGAAAACTCCGATAAAACTTGTACCTTAAAAGTCATGTTTTTATTCTTGAAAATAGCCATTCGTGTTTCCTTCAAAACTTGCGTGTCATGTTTGAAAAATTGTTCTTGTCTTGGATTTGTTCGTGAAAATCACACTTGTTTGTCTTGTCTTACTTGGAATCACTTGTCATGCTTGTTCTTATCATATTCTTGACATGTTCTTGACTTGACTTGCTTGTGTACTTGTGAGCCAGAGGTTAGTGCCCTTGAAGCAACTTGTGAGCCGGGAATGTAAATTCCCTTCATTGAGATATATATACATAGAAAAGGTACACCAACCTCCTTGCCTTGTTTTCTTGTGAGCCAGGTATGACATATCTTGTGATATGTCCTACCCTTGACCGGCCTGATGTCCGGCTTTATCAACTTGCTTGTTTTCCTTGTGAGCCAGGTATGACATATCCTAGGGATATGCCCTACCCTTACCGACCCGATGTCCAGCTTTATCATTTGTTTCGTGAATCACACATCTTGTTCTTATTGTTTTCTTAGATACATATACTTGAAAACCTGATTCATGCATCCATGCGTGCTAGTGGGTGTGATTCGTGAACATAATAATGGCATGGAAAGATTGAGGATAACATATAGCATTTGAATAATTATAGGCACATGAGAAATTTAGGAGATTCATGAGCACATCATCATATTTACAAATTCTTGGGGAAATATCCCTATCTCATATCTCATAGATTTGGTTTCACATTTCACACATGCAATAAATCAAACACCTTGCATGCAACATTTTCTTCACTCTCATTCATATGTTCTTAGCCTTAGGTTTTCATCTCATTCATGCATTTTATCAAACACATAGTGTTCAAGGTTCTTGTAAGCATTTATTTCATATTTTATCATTCTAACATTTCATCAAACACATGGGTGCATTCATTATGTGTACAATGTCCTTCCACCATTTCCATCACACAACATTCATCATCCCCCATGGCATCATTTCTTACTTAGTTCATTTTATATAATTATGGAAACTTGGTTCATTTCATAACTTGTAAAGGCAAAAACCAAAGCATAACCACTTCACAAGGGAAAATCTAAGTTATTTCTAAGTTAACTAGTAGGGGTGTACTAACCTTAAAGATCAAAGCTTGATCTTGAAGAAATCCCTTGATTTGGGAACCCCACTTGGTGTAAAAGATCCACTTGAACAAATGCTCCAAGCTTGAAGTGGGGAAGGATCCACAACTTGAAGAATGGAGGAACTCTTGCTTGAGTGAGGATGATCCAAGCTTGATCTTGGGTTCTTCTTCCTCCAATTTTAACTCCCTTGAAGAAGTCTCCAAATCTCCTTCCTCTTCCTCTCTCAATCTCCCCTTAGTCTCTCTAGGTTTAGGGTGAGCCAAAACCCCCAAAAGTAACCCTTATTTATAGGCAAAGGGCAGAAACCCTAAAAATATCGAAATAAAATTATGGGTTTACAACCTACGATCAGTCGTAGGTTCTCTACGATCGATCGTAACCTTCTATGATCGATCGTAAATTTCTATGATCGATCATAACGTTACAAAGAGTTTTTGCCATTTGGAATTCTACGATCGATCGTAAGTTCTTTGTGATCGAAATTAAAACGTTACCAAGATTTTTAACCATTTCTGAAACTCTACGATCAATTGTAGATTTTCTACGATTGATCGTAGCTCACCTACGATCGTCCGCAGGGTCTATATGATGGTTCGTAACTCTTGCATAAATTTTTCAGTTTTTTCCATTTTCGTATTTCGGCCATAACTTTTGACTCGCTTGTCGGATTTTGACAATTCAACTTGCGTTGGATTCTTCTTTTGAAGGTGAATAACTTTGATTTTTTAAAAAAATTCTAATTCTTCTTTATTCATGGACCAAAATACCCCTGAAGCTTACTGGTCTGCAAATGGACTGCAACAGTCCAGATTTGTAGTAGACCCGGGTTCAGAAATCGGACGTTTGACTTAACCCCGACTCAAAATCCAGAAAAGAGATCCACATGAACCTCGAAGAGGGTTTAAATACCTTTCCAAAGATTCAAGAATCACTTCATTCCAATAAGGGGTGAGAAAACTATGCCACCTAAAGTGAAGAGTATGAGAAGACCTTTTTCTTCTTTTCAACTTTGAACATATTTTGATCACTTAGAGTGTTTCACACTCTTATTTTAACATCCTTAAGCTATTCATAAAGGTCCTTAGGACCCTAACACAAGTTCTAACACATCCATGGAACAAAACCCCCATGAACACTAGGATCCATGTCACCTTGACACCATAACACTTTGGGTATTTCATACCCCATCTGCCTTGAATCCAACCCCTATTCCATTCTCATAACACATGACCCTTGGTTCTTAAACCAAACCAAGGTAACCCTTTAGGCACATCCCATATGCATGGGAGGCCCCGGCGGCTACAAAATCCCTTAATTTGACACTATTCATAGCACTCTTCACTTAATTCTTAGAGTATGTTTTTATACTCTTTGCATGTTTTCCCAAAACACCATACACCCCTTGATTCATACACTAAACTCACATCACACTCAGGCAATGAGGAAACCCTCACTCTCATTAACCAAACCCAACTTATAATAAAGGCCTTTGACCCTTCCAATACTAATGCCCTCGGCACTATTCACTCACATGAGCAGTTCTTGTACATGAACAGTGTTTGTAGAAAATCCGGGGCTCTACATGCTCCCCCTTATAGAAATTTCGTCCTCGAAATTTGGTGTAACGCCCCAAAATATCCCCTAGGAGATAGGATACTTTAGCGACGTGACTTAAAATTAAATCAACCTGCAGAGAGTATACAAGGCAAGCTAAATAGTGAACTAAAAATTTTCTTTTAATAACTCACTATATTCCAAGTGCAATTGATTACAATAATCGGATAGAAATTTAAAACATGTACATGAACGCCTTAGCTTGAGTCTCAACTCAAGTAATACAAACCTCCCCAGACACAAGAATCCAAAATACATATCTCTCTCTCTCTCCCTCATCCCAACCATTGGCTACATGCCAAGATTTCCTAATATCTAAGTAACCATCTGAATGACCTCCTGCTCACCCTGAGCTGCCTCGATCCAAGAAATTGGAGTACATATGTCGTATAGTGTACCTACCGATATAAAAGTACGACTGAGTATGGAATACTCAGCGAGTACAAGCTACTAGCTAACAATAGTAATAACATTAATATGTCATACATGATACAGTTCATCAAAAAGATACATAATCAGAGTGTGGAAGCTAAAAGAAATAATAATGTAAAGTAAATTATGAACAACATATTTTAACTCATGCATTGTAAACTTGTACTCAAAACTCATGACTTGTTCTTGAAAATACTTTTTGTGGTTTCCAAAACTTGCTTGCCGTATTTACAACTTATTCTTGTCTTGTTCTTGTATCGTGGGAATCACACATGCCTTGTTTTGTTCTTATTTAGCTAGTACCCGAACTATGAAATAGACGGACATACTAGGTTATTGTTATTCTTTCTTGTCATATTTAACTAGTACCCAAACTATGACATGGACGGACGTACTAGGCTCTTGTCTTGCTTGACTAATGCCCGGACTATAATGGAACGGAACACATTAGCCTCATGTCTTGTTTAACTAGTACCCGAACTATGACTTGGACGGTCATACTAGCTCTTGCTTTACTTTGCTAATGCCCGGACTATAATGGAATGGAACACATTAGCATCCTTGCCTTGACTTGACTAGTGCCTGGACTATGGTGGAATGGAACACACTAGTTATTCTTGCTTGCTAATGCCCGGACTATGATTGAACGGAACACATTAGCATCTTGACTTGCTTTACTAATGCCCGGACTATAATGGAACGGAACACACTAGTATCTTCATTTCCTTGCTTATCATGTTTTCTTGTGAGCCAGGTATAACATATCCTAGGGATATGCCCTACCCTTGACATTCATGCTTTAATAGTCTTCTTTAAATTCATTGGATTCTCATTCATACATTTGATCAAACACTTAGCATGCAACTTTCTTGTACTTTAGAAAAGCTCCGGTTAATGCGTGTAGGCTTGTGTGTGCGTGGCAAGTCGTAGACATCATTATGATATAATAATTCAAGGGATAGCATGTAGTATTTCGATCCTTCCTACGATCATGTGAGAATTCAAGAGCTTATACTTAGCATGGATGGTTCGAGGGACAACATAGAGCATTTCCAATTTCTATTGATAGGCATGTGCGAGTGTAAGCAATATAAAGAGCATTTGATCATTTTTACCACTTATAGAACAACCCCACAATTCATGCATGTTATAGGTTTGATTTAATTACACTACGTCTCGTACAAGCATTTTATCGAACATGTGGTGTTCAACCTTGTTGTAGTCATTTTGTGCATATTTTTCTTGTTCTAACATTTCACCAAACATATGGGTGTATTCATTATGAGTACTGTGCTCTTCCACCATTTTCATCACGCATTCATCAACCAACAACACGGCATCCAATCTCCTCAACCCTTCCTCCATTCATACATCCCCACACATTCACATCCATTCTATTTATCTTGTTAAATTAGGGATAGTAGTTGGATTTCAAAGGAAATGGTAACCAAACTCAAGAACATGATTTTTTAAAAGAGGAACTAGGTTATTACTAAGTAAACTAGTAAGGGTGTACTAACCTTGAAGATCAATGCATGATCTTGAAGAAACCCTTGTTTTGGAATCTCCTTGCTTGAGGAAGAACACCACTTGAAGATGGAAGAGTCCTTGCTAGGTGAGGAAGACCCACCTTGATTTGGGCTCCACTTGATCTCTCCAAAACCCCTCTTGGATATCCCCAATCTTCCTTCCCTTTCTCCCTCTCAATCCCTCTCTAGGTTTAGGTTCCCCCAAAACCCCCAAAAACTCGATTTTAAGAGCCAATTGGGCGCGAGTGCGATCAATCGCACCTTTAGTGCGATCTATCGCACTTGAACCCAAAAGGAATCAAAAAAATGAACCTGAATGCGATTGATCATAGAAATCTGTGATAGATCGCACCATTTTGCGATCGATCGCAGCTTATTTGCGATAGATCGCACCCCTATTTTTCGAATTCGGACAGATTTTTCCTCGCTTTAGTATTTTGACCATAACTTTTGACTCGCTTGTCCGATTTTGACGATTCAACTTGCGTTGGATTCATCTTTCAAAGAGAAACAACTTTTATATTTATAACTCCTAATTCTGAGTTTTAAATGATCTAAATGGGCCCACAAGTGGACTGGTCTGCAATTTCAGCAGAAAACTCAAAATCTGGAAAAATGTTAAACATGGACCTCGAAGAGGATTCCAATACGGTTCTAATGGTTCAAGAATCACTTAATTCTGATAAGAGTTGAGAAAAATAGAGCTATTCAAAGTTGAGGATAATGTTAAGACGTTCCTCTTGACACTTAGGGTGTTCTCATACCCCATCTACCTTGAATCCCACCTCTACACCATTCTCATAACTCATGATCCTAGGCTCTTAAGCCAACTAAGGTAACCCGTGGGCACAACCCTACTCACTTGAATAGTGTATGTGAAAAATTCAGGGCTCTACATTTGGACTTTCGCGAACAAGTGAGGATACTTTCCCACACTTCATTCAGCTCGAACGAGCCTTCGTACCTAGTAATGCTAAACACGTCCACCGAAAATTTAAATCCCATGTTGACCAATCCCCTAGCTAGGCACACATTACACACAACTAAATCAACAATGCATAGCAGTACACATAGAATATACATAGCATGTTCGTACACATATATAAACATATATCACATATTATTGAAAATTTATAGACCACAACTTGAATTGAGCGTACCTTGCACAACATCGTCAGATACACGTGCGTCCTGTTCTTATAAGGCGAAGACTCAATCCTGAGTAGCCTGGCGAGGTGGCCGTGTAAGCTGTGAGGGCCTCGATGCCTGTGAAGGGCTCTGCTGGGAGAATTGCCTAATTGGGAGCTTACTTCCCTGAGGCTAAGATGGCATCTGTCGACAGGGACAATCTTTGATCATGTGGCCGTGGTCACCACAATGAAAACACCCACCAGAAATCTTCCTACGCTCTTCGATGACATGCCTCCTACCACAAAGAGTGCGGATGACATGCGAATAAGTGGAGGGAGCATATCCCGTAGCCTGAGGTAGCATAGGGCGAGGTGCCTGAGCGGTAACCGGGTGTGAAGCCAGTGAAGCAAACAAACGAGGAGCCAGTGGTGCAGAGTATAGCCTCTGTGACAATGCTGGCCCTGAAGGCTAGTATGAAATAATCCTGGCCCTCTTTTCCGTTGAGCCATTGGACTGGCCTTTCTCTATTCCTCTTCTCTTGAAAAATTCTTCAGAATTAGTCTCGGCTAGTTAGGCCTTGTCCACGACTTCAACATACGTCTCATGCCTGAACAATAAGACTCTGTCTCTGATGTAAGCCTTCAACCCTCTTTCAAATTTTCAGGCCTTCATGGCCTCAGTTGCTATCATGTGTGGAGCAGACCAGGATAACTCTGAGAACTTCACCTCATAAGCGGCCACAGACATGTTACCTTGCTCTAAGGTTTTAAACTCAACCTCCTTCTTCTCCTTCATCCATATCGGGAAGTATTTCTTGTAGAAACATCTAAAAATTCTCCCCAAGTCCACTCTTGACCCTATCGGGTCAAGTCCCGAATCCTTACTGCGAACCTCCACCAATGGTCGGCCTCACCTTCTAGCATAAAGGCGGCCCAGGTGACTCTCTCTGCCTTAGTAGGCGATAGCACTGAAAAGATCTTTTCAAGTTACCAGATCCATCCATCAGCGACTAGCGGGTCAGTACTCCCATAAAATTTTGGAGGCCTCATCCTCTAAAAAGCCTCTATTCCGACTTGTGCCCTATTAGGAGAAGCAGGTATAAGTGCAGCATTAGGAGTAGTAACTGGTTGCCTCGCTGCTAACATAGCCAAGGTCTCGGCTATTGATGTGAATGCTTGGGAGAAGTCGGGTTGCTCATCACCCAATGGAGCACACCTCCATTTACCCTTGTGTTGTATCCACGACTTCGAGCACCGCGCCTCATGATTAACTCCTGAGGATGACAGTACAACATGAGTCTAACTTGGATACACATTTAACCATTGTTCAACAATTTAACAACATTCACCATGATAACCTAAGCACATAACAATCCACTCAAGATATTCATAGCATCATGATAATCATACAATTTGTGTGCTACCGTATGACACTAAGTTAGGTTAGAGTTCAACCTGTTTTGACTAAGACTAACTCGTTAGTCTATACTTGGAATACGACTCTTCATAATGCCCTAAAGCCTCGTTCAATCATGGTATCAGTTCTATGTGACCCTAAGGACTTTAATGCCTAGGCTCTGATACCACTTCTGTCGCGCCCCAAAATACCCCCTATGAGTTAAGGGATACTTTAGAGGTGACTATTCTTACCTGTCAAACCATCCTGTAATGAACAAGGCTAACATGATATAATAACAACAATAATCAAAATATGGAAGCTTAGCATGAGTGCGAAAGCATCAACCAACTTTTTCTTTTCTTTACAAGGTGGTCTATATTCCAAGTTAACATATACACATAACGTATCAATTCAAAGGTGGACATACCCACCTATCAAAATACAAAAGAACTATTGAGCCTACTATGCTCAGAAATAATCTAAATACTGCCAAACATCACGATCTCTATCCTCCTACGACTGCATCGGGATAGGAAGGTCTCTCTCCTCCACATACTCTTCCTTAACCCAAGGTTCAGGGTTGAGGGCATCCTCAGTACCTGCCGATATAAAAGTACGGTTGAGCATGGAATACTCAGCGAGTACAAGCTATTAGCTAACCAAAGCATTAACCATCACACAAAAGCAACAAGATATAATTCATCACATCAATTGAAACAATAATAAAAATATATGGAATTTATAGCATTGAAAGTCAAGCAAGATAATAATCATGACATGCTTGCATGAATGTGAAAACACCGGTAAAACTTGTACTTTAAAAGTCATGTTTTATTCTTGAAAATAGTCTTTCGTGTTTCTTTCAAAACTTGCTTGTCATGTTTGAAAACTTGTTCTTATCTTGGTTTTATTCGTAAGAATCACACTTGTTTGTCTTGTCTTGCTTGGAATCACTTGTCTTGCTTGTTCTTGTCATATTCTTGACATGTTCTTAACTTGACTTGCTTGTATACTTGTGAGCCAGAGGTTAGTGCCCTTGAAGGGACTTGTGAGCCGGGAATGTAAATTCCCTTCATCAAAATATATATATATATAGAAAAGGTACACCAAGCTCCTTGTCTTGTTTTCTTGTGAGCCAGGTATGACATATCTTGCGATATGCCCTACCCTTGACTGGCCCGATGTTCGGCTTTATCAACTTGCTTGTTTTCCTTGTGAGCCAGGTATGATATATCCTAGGGATATGCCCTACCCTTGACCGGCCCGATATCCTGCTTTATCATTTGTTTCGTGAATCACATTTCTTGTTCTTATTCTTTTCTTAGATACATATACTTGAAAACCCGATTCATGCATGCATGTGTGCTTGTGGGTGTGATTCGTGAACATAATAATGGCATGGAAAGATTAAGGATAACATATAGCATTTGAATAATTATAGGCACATGAGAAATTTAGGAGATTCATGAGCACATCATCATATTTACAAATTCTTGGGGAAATATCCCTATCTCATATCTCATAGATATGGTTTCACATTTCACACATGCAACAAATCAAACACCTTGCATGCAACATTTTCTTCACTCTCATTCATATGTTCTTAACCTTAGGTTTTCATCTCATTCATGCATTTTATCAAATACATTGTGTTCAAGGTTCTTGTAAGCATTTATTTCATATTTTATCATTCCAACATTTCATCAAACACATAGGTGCATTCATTATGAGTACAATGCCCTTCCACCATTTCCATCACACAACATTCATCATCCCCTATGGCATCATTTTTTACTTAGTTCATTTAATGCAATTATGGAAACTTGGTTCATTTCATAACTTGTAAAGGCAAAAACCAAAGCATAACTACTTCATAAGGGAAAATCTAAGTTATTTCTAATTTAACTAGTATGGGTGTAGTAACCTTAAAGATCAAAGCTTGATCTTGAAGAAATCCCTTAATTTGCGAACCCTACTTGGTGTAAAAGATCCACTTGAACAAATGCTCCAAGCTTGAAATGGGGAAGGATCCACAACTTGAAGAATGGAGGAACTCTTGCTTGAGTGAGGATGATCCAAGCTTGATCTTTGGTTCTTCTTTCTCCAATCCAACTCCCTTGAAGAAGTCTCCAAATTTCCTTCCTCTTCCTCTCTCAATCTCCCCTTAGTCTCTCTAGGTTTAGGGTGAGCCAAAACCCCCAAAAGTAACCCCCTATTTATACGCAAAGGGTAGAAACTCTAAAAATCCCGAAATAAAATTTTGGGTTCGCAACCTACAATCGGTCGTAGCTTCTCTACGATCGATCGTAACGTTATAGAGAGTTTTGGCCATTTGGAATTCTACGATCGATCATAAGTTCTCTGCGATCGATCGTTAACGTTACCGAGATTTTTGCCCATTTCTGAAACTCTACGATCGATCGTAGATTTTCTACAATCGATCGTAGCTCACCTACGATCGTTCGTAACTCTTGTAGAAATTTTCCATTTTTTCCATTTTCGTATTTCATCCATAACTCTTGACTCGCTTGTCGAATTTTGACGATTCATCTTGCGTTGGATTCTTCTTTTGAAGATGAACAACTTTGTTGTTTTGTAAAAATTCTAATTCTTCTTTATTCATGGACCAAAATGCCCCTAAAGCTGACTGGTCTGTAAATGGACTTCAACAGTCCAGATTTGCAGCAGACCCGGGTTCAGAAATCGGACGTTTGACTTAACCCCAACTCAAAATCCAGAAAAGTGATTAATATGAACCTCGTAGAGGGTTTAAATACATTTCCAAAGATTAAAGAGTCACTCGATTCTGATAAGAGGTGAGAAAACTATGCCTCCCTAAAGTGAAGGGTATGCGAAGACCTTTTTCTTCTTTTCAACTTTGATCATATTTTGATCACTTAAAGTGTTTCACACTCTTGTTTTAACATCCTTAAGCTATTCATAAAGGTCCTTAGGACCCTAACACATGTTCTAACACATCCATGGAACAAAACCCCCATGAACACTAAGATCCATGTTGCCTTAACACCATAACACTTAGTGTATTTCATACCCCATCTACCTTGAATCCAACCCCTATTCCATTCTCATAACTCACGACCCTAGGTTCTTAAACCAAACCAAGGTAACCCTTTAGGCACATCCCATATGCATGGGAGACCCCGGCGACTACAAAATCCCTTAATTTGACACTATTCATAGCACTATTTACTTAATGCTTAGAGTATGTTTTTATATTCTTTGCATGTTTTCCCAAAACACCATTCATCCCTTGATTCATACACTAAACTCACATCACACTCAGGCCATGAGGAAACCCTCACTCTCAATAACCAAACCCAACCTATAATAAAGGCCTTTGGCCCTTCCAATACTAATGCCCTCGGCACTATTCACTCACATGAGCAGTGTTTGTACATGAATAGTGTTTGTAGAAAATCCGGGGCTCTACACAACCTTTCACCCTCAACCATGTACCCGCTCCTCTCTCTCTCATACTCAAGAGCGAAAGCATAGCCAACCTAACCCGATCTGATCGAGTGTACCAACCATTGGCAGTTGAGTTTGCGAATGCAAAAGGGAAAGGAAAAGAAAAACGAATAGAAATAGCAAGGGTATCAAAATCTGAGAAGGAAGCAGCAGACCACTTCTGCTAAAAATCCTAAAGAAAGTGGAAGAATTCAACATTACTCAGCAATTGAGTAAGACACCAGCCCAGATCTCTATCATGGGTCTTCTTCTGACTTCCCAGCATCACTAGAAGCAACTCCTCCGAGTATTTAACAGTGCCCACTTGACACCAAATATTACCCCCGAGAAGCTAGGGCATATGGTATAGAAAAAGAGATACCGAACGGTGATAGTGACCATACTCAGACCCTTTACATAGCAGTGCAATGTATGGACAAAACTCTATCATCAGTACTAATAGACAACGGCTCCAACCAGAACGTCTGCACATTGTCAACAATGCAAACCTTGGGTATGAACCTCAGTCAAGTGAAGAAGAGACCTATGACAATCAGAGCCTTCGACAACTCAATAAGGTAAAATCTGGACGACATCGATCTGACTATCGGAGTCGGACCTACTCAATTTAATGCAAACTTTCAAGTTGTAAATGTGTCTACCTCATTTACCCTGCTCCTTGGGAGGCCGTGGATCCACACGGCCGGAGCCATTCCTTCCTCTCTGCACCAGAGAATAAAATTCATCCAAGATGACCACCTGGTCATAACACCATCAGAAGAATTGGCAAGTTCCTTCGAGGACATCCAGGAGCTTGGGTAAGGCACTGCCTTCATGTCTTACCAATTTGACAGGTCAGTTTTATCGCCCAGATAGAAGAGCAAAACAAATAGTAGATTCCATCATTTGTCAGGATGATGGCTAAAATGAATTATCAAACAGGGTCAAGCCTAAGAGCCCGAAACTAAGGGATAGAGAAGAGATATTGTCGCGACCCAAAACCCACCCTAGGAGTTAGAGTGAACTTTGGACGACTAATCATGGCTTACATGACTTGCTTGACAAACCAACCTGCAAAAACCCACAGAGCATATACAATAGAGGATATAAACAGCGGAAACATACTCTAACATAGCACAGCGGAAGTCTAAACAAACCTCTATGTATATACGAATCCAAGTTTACACAAAAGGAATCCAAAAGAAAGTGCGGACAGGCCCGCCAAAATACATGAATGTATATCTCTCATCTCACCCACAGCTATTCACTCAGAATCTACAACCACCTAATGGTAACCCTCTACTGGAGGTTCCTCCAAAGGTTCCTCGACGTACTCCTCCTCC
The DNA here is from genome assembly GCA_015143295.1 of Tetracentron sinense. NCBI lineage: Eukaryota > Viridiplantae > Streptophyta > Magnoliopsida > Trochodendrales > Trochodendraceae > Tetracentron > Tetracentron sinense. The sequence continues at coordinate 19,967,700 of CM026556.1, read as the reverse complement.
ACCCAAGGGCTCGGAGCACAGACATCAAAAGGAGCAGCTGCTCCGCCATCACCTGCCGACATAAGAAGTACGACTGAGCATGGAATACTCAGCGGGTACCAAGCACTAACCAACAGTCATAGCATACGGATAGCATACATAAAGCAGGAAACAATTCACGCATATAAAGCAGGAATGATTCATATCATGACAATAAAGTAAAGAAATATAATTCATCATGTTTGCAATCATAAAAGCCGGTAAAACCCTTGAAATCTTGTGCACTTGACTTGACTGAAATTACCATTTTTATGCTTGAAACCTTGTCTACCGTGTCATGCTTGTATCATGCGTGTCATGTCATGCCATGCTTGTATCATGCTTGCTTGTTCTGAAATGTAATCTACTTGTGAGGGAAGGGAGACCCTTCTTCCTAGAATGCTCATGCTTGTCATGCTATGTCATGTCATGCTTACCCGGAAAAGTAAACTACTTGTGAGGGAAGGGAGACCCTTCTTCCTAGAATGCTCATGCTTGTCCTTCCACTTGTGAGATTCACTTGTGAGATGTCCTTGTGAGATGCACTTGCGAGGGAAGGGAGACCCTTCTTATGAAAATGCATGATTGTCTTGTCCTTGCCAAAAGCGAGGTAAAACATATCGTAGGATATGCCCCACCTCTAAATCCCATTCTTGAAAATATGATAAATCATGTCATGTATGCGTGCTCGTGAGGTCGTGTGCATACTTGCATTTGGAATTAAATATGGCATTTGAGTAATTCATAACACATAACATCAATGATTTGAGCAATTTAATATTCATATCATTTAGGGAAAGCGAACAATCACACTATCATGACCCTAGCAATTTCCATAAACCTTAAACATGCATTTTCTTAATTTATTATTCATTTTATTCACCTTGGCATTTCATCAAACATGGTGCATTCATTATTTATTAACCCTACAACATGCTTTTCTAGGTGGGTTTTACTCACATCACATATGTATGTTTATTATGGGTACAATGCCCTCCCCGTTCATCCATCACATCAATACACACGGCATCCAATCGCCCACATTCATCTCCATTCATCATTCACCATTCACCATTCACCATTCACCATTCACCATTCACCATTCACAACCCATCTCATAATACATGGATGTTTAAAGGAACACAAAGAAAATAAAGGAAAAGAAGAACTATAACTAGGAGGGTAGCAAGAAGTACTGACCTTGAAGAAATGAGGAAGAAACCCCTTCCAAAAACGACCGTGTAGCTGCTGCCCTAGCTTGGATCACGAGCTCCTCGAATGCTTGAGCCTTGATCTTGAAGAAAACGGGCTTGGGGTTGATCTAGGGTCTTAACCCCTTTGATTTCTCCCCAAATGAAAACCTAGGTTTTGGAAACCCTTCTCCTTTCTCTCTATCTCTCAAAAGACTCTAAGGGTTGTGTATGAAGCCTCAAATGATCGGGCAAAGCCTTTAAGGCATGAGTGAAACGCCTAAAAGACGAAAACACCCTTAATGAAATTTCTGCAAAAACATGAGGACTGAGCGATCGGTGTTTATGACCGATCGATCGGTTGCCTACCGAGCGATCGGTGTGTTGACTGAGCTCTCGACCAAAAATCAACTCTCTGGAAAATTTCCCCATACAAAAATCTTGACCAGTCGATAGCTACCGATCGATCGGTTTTGGACCGATCGATCGCTCTATGGACCGAGCGATCGGTTGCCTGCAGGTCCAGACTGTTTTGGCCATATCTTTTGACTCGCTCGTCGGATTTCGACGATTCAACTTGGGATGGGTTCATACTTCGAAAAGGAACATTTCTGACATTTTGGAATTTCCAATTTCTTCCTTATTTATTAATTGCACTACTTTAAAGGCAAATTGGCAACGAAAGTGCTATGTATTAAGCATGAAAAAGTCCGGGGCTCTACAGATATACACCTCCACGCTACACCGCATCCTTTGGACTATGCTACAGACCCAAATATGAGGACTATCTCACCAATCTTACAAAGATGAACAACCGGTCGACAAAACCAGAACCTCGACCCCACATTTTAGTAACAGTCTCAGTTGGAACCTTCCAGCCTTACCCTGACACCTCTATTGCACCAGTTGCCTTAACCTCTCAGCCCATTCCTGAATCTTCAGAGATTCCAGATCTTCAGCATGGCCCAATTGTTCGACGAGTTGACTGTCGAAGATGCTGCTGAAGTAGAATATCCAGCTGGAGAACAGGTGTTCACCCTCTCCAACAACGTCGAAGTGTCATCCATTCGCCAACCACTAATCCATTGGTGGACTGAGGCTCTCACCATTGAGGCTAGCCAGTGCCGGGGCAGTAATAGTGCAGGAAAGGTTGGTTAGACCGGACAATGACCAAGCATCACCCTTCTCCTCCTTCTATCTCTCTTTGCTCCTGTTTGCAAAATCCAAATGTCAGGCCACTGTCGGTTTCTTTTTTGTTGAGTCAACTTTTGTAAACAACAATCATATTGTTTTTATAAATAAAATCTGACATTTTAACTCAAAAATATATTTTGCATCAAACATTTTGGCTGATGACGAAATCACACGGACTCTTCCCCTAGAAGGCCTAGTGTCCTGAAACCACCAAAAATTAAAAAAAAAACATAAGCATGCTAAACTCAACTAAATGTTTTACCAGGAATCGCCTACACTAAGGTTACCCCTAAAACCCTTCTAAACCTGACGAAAGTGGAATATGATTCAGAGTAGGAAGAGGAACCGCCTCAGGAGATCCTAGACCTCTTAGAACGCAGTGAAGAGTTATTACAGTCAAACATTGAGGATACTGAGACAGTAAACCTTGGATCCGAGGATAACCCGCAGCTTGTCAAGATTGGCACAACCATGAACAGTCAGCAGAGAACAGACGTAATCAGCTTTCTAAAGAGCTACAGTGATGTGTTCGTCTGGTCATTCGCAGACATTCCCGGCCTGAATCCAGCATTGGTGGTACACAGACTACCCCTGAACCCCGACGTCAGACTAGTTAAGCAGAAACTAAGACGGATGAGGCCCGAATGGTCACAGAAAGTCAAGAAAGAAGTTGAAAAATAGATCAATGTAGGCTTCCTGACAGTGGCAACTTACCCTGAATGGTTGGCCAACATCGTGCCTGTACCCAAAAAGGATGGCAAGGTCCAAATGTGCATCGACTACCGGAACCTAAATGGGGCAAGCCCCAAAGACAACTTCCCTCTCCCACATATCAACATTCTGGTCGACAATACTGCAAGGTGCGAGACTCTCTAATTCATTGATGGTTTCTCCAGATACAACCAGATCAGAATGGCAGAAGAAGACATTGAGAAAACCTCCTTCATAACACCCTGGGGCACGTTCAGCTACAAAGTCATAACCTTCAGACTCAAGAATGCAGGGGCAACCTACCAGAGGGCCATAACGGCACTATTCCATGATATGATCCACAAGACAACTGAAGTCTATGTGGATGACATGATCGTCAAGTCGCCTACTGGCAAGCAGCACCCGAAAGACCTGAAAAGACTCTATGACAGACTCAGAGAGTTCAGCCTGAGACTGAATCCGTCCAAATGTGTCTTTGGAGCTTCGTCAGGAAAGCTCCTTAGCTTCATCATTAGCAAAAGAGGCATCGAGATTGATCCAGCCAAAGCCAAGGCCATCATCGAAATGCCAACCCCCAGACTGAAAAGGAAATCCACGGTTTCCTGGGTAGAATTCAGTACATTAGTCGATTCATCTCATAGCTCACTCCGATATGCGAGCCAATCTTCAAGCTTCTCCAGAAGAACACACTGACAGTCTGGACAGACGAGTGTCAGGAAGCCTTTGACTAAATAAAGCAATACCTACTCAATCCTCCAGTACTTATGCCTCCTATACCAGGACGGCCCCTACTACTCTACATCTCAGTGTAAGAAACCTCCATGGGGTGCATCCTAACACAACATGACGAGACAGGCAGAATAGAACAAGCTATCTACTACATCAGCAAACACCTGTTGGAGTACGAGGAGAGGTACAACCCTCTTGAGAAAACCTGTCTGGCACTAGTCTGGGCTACTTAGTGCCACGGCATTATCTGCTTTCTTATCCGGTAATCTTGATCTCCCTGATGGACCCACTCAAGTACCTCCTGGAAAAGCCAGCCACCACCGGAAGGACTGCCTGATGGCTTATGGTGTTCTCTGAATTCGACATCACGTACATGACACAGAAGTCAATCAAGGGGCAGGTGATAGCAGATCACTTTGCCTATAGTCTACAAAGGACTACGTCTCAGTACATGATCAGTTTTCAGACGAAGTCATCCTGTACATAGAAGCAGATTAACAAGAGTACTCCGGCTGGGAGTTATACTTTGACAGAGCTACCAACAGTCATGGGCACAGGGCAGGAGCAGTCTTAATCTCACCCAAGGGAGCACACCTCCCATCTTAGTCAAACTAAAATTCAGATGCTCCAACAACGAATCAGAATATGAGGCGTGCATGGCCAGACTGAAAGAAGCCCTGGGAATCAGGATTGAAGAGATCGACGTCTACGGTGACTCATCCTTAGTAATCTGCCAGGTAAATGAATCTTGGGCCATCCGAGAAGCAAGGCTAGTCCCGTACTTGGCCTTCCTCAAAATGCTGATTACTCAGTTTAGAAGGATCACTTTCAACCACAGCTCTAGGAATCATAATAGGTTATCTGGTGCATTGGCCACTCCCACCTCCATGGTTCAGATCCCTAAGGGCATCATGCATTGGCCACTCTCACCTACAAAATCCCTTGGTATGCGGACATCAAGTAGTACCTCGAGGATGGGACCTTCCTATTGATGCCACCAAAATAGACCGATGGACAATCAGAAGACTGGCTATTCAGTTTATCCTCTCAGGAGTAGTCTTGTATAAAAGATTTTCGCCGAATCTGATCTGGCTCAGATGCCTTAACACCAGTGAAGCAGCACAGGTAGTTGAAGACGTTCACCGAGGAACTTGTGCCCCATACATGAAGGAGTTAATGCTCTCCAAGAAAATACTCAGGCTGGGCTACTACTGGTCTACAATGAAAGCTGACTGTTGCAAGCATGGGTAGAAGTACCTTCAGTGCCAGATTTATTCTGACAAGATCAACACACCACCAACAAGGCTACATAATCTGACCGCTCCTTGGCCATTCTTAGCTTGGGGCATTGACGTCATAAAACCCATAGCTCCGAAAGTATCAAACGGACATCGATTCATTCTGGTTATAATCGATTACTTCACAAAATAGGTCGAGGTAGCCTCTTATGCCAACGTCATAGCATCTGTGGTTCAGCGCTTTCTGAAAAAGGATATCATCTGCCGATACAGAGTCCTATATGAGATTGTGACAGACAATGCTCTTAATTTCTGCAACAAGGGGATGACTGATCTCTATAAAAAATTCAAAATACAGCATCACAACTCCACACCTTACAGGCCTCAGACTAATGGTGCAGTTGAAGCAGCAAACAAAAACTGAAAAAAAATCATTGAGAAGATGGCAACCAATTACTCTGTCGGGCACGAGATGCTCTCATACGCACTCATGACTTACAGAACGTCCATCAGAACCTCAACTGGGGCAACACCATTTTCTCTGGCTTATGGTATGGAAGTAATCCTCCCCATTGAAGTACAAATTTTTTTACTCTGAGTGCTAATGAAAGCAGAAATATCATAAGTAGAATGGGCGCAGACCCAATACGAGCAGCTGAACTTGATTGAAGAGCGGGGACTGAAAGCCATCAATCACTCTCAGGCCTATCAGAGATATATGATTAGGGCATTCGACAAAAAAGTCAAACCTCACAGCATCGAAGTCCTTGACCTAGTCCTCTAGAAAATGTTGCCAAACCGCCTTGACCAAAGGGGCATATTCACTCCCAACTATGAAGGCCCATACATTGTCCAAGAAAAATTCTCCAGCGGCGCCCTTCGACTCGAATGCATGGATGACGAAGATCTCCCAAAGCCCGTCAACATGGACAAAGTTAAGAGATACTACGCTTAGGGTCTAGATCTGATAGGCGCCTTGCACTCTTAGCTTCTTCGGGAAATGATAGGAGGCCATCTTTGACACACTCCTTATCCCCAATATTGTAAACCCTTCTACAAAAATCAATGAAATCTGCTAGTTAGCCCCTTAAGCTTAACAGCCTTTCTTTCAAAACCTCTTCAAGGACACCCTCCCTTGCCAAATTGTGGTATTTTCTTGAACTACGTCATGACCTGATCCTACAAAGGGTACGTAGGCAACCTGATAAATTTGGTGCAGTCACTAACAGGAGCAAGGCACTCTCTGTGTCAACCTCCAGGACTCCTTCTCCCCAGAAAGAGTCCAACCTCACCGATTCTCCCCACAGAGTTACTACCCAAGCAAAAATCCTCTCAACTTCCTCGGCGGAGTCGATATCAAAGTATGCAAAATTTCTGTCAAAAGAAAAGCCCAAAATAAAAGTCGAAACATTCTCAAGAATCAGAGACTCCCCACAGAGATAAAACTCTCCGGACTCCTTCTCCCAGTAGAGACAACCTCTCTCACTCTCCCCGACAAAGACAACTTCTCTCAAATTCCTAAAAAAAAAAACTCCAAGAGAGTGCAAATCAACAGTTTCAGGGTGTCCCAAACTTCGGTCCCCAAGCCTACGTTTCGTCCTACTCTAAGTCCTTCTAGGTCGCCTAGAAACTGTGAGTGCAAGTGCAACATCACATCTACACCCTCAGCGGAAAACAGAATCCCTATATTCCCTAGAGGAGCGCTATTTAAGGCAATGACGGGAGAAGACATATTTTCCCCAGCAAATCACGGGCTTCCCCCATCAAGTCGCGGGCATGAGTGAAAACCGGTAACGGCCACATTACGTAAAAGTTACGGGACTCCTACACCTAGTCTAGCAACTAAGGGCAAAAAATGGACAAAAATCAATCAGCATCGCAGGCATGAGGAAAACCGGCAACGGCCTCATCGCACAAAAATTATACGAACCCCATGACTTGGTTATTCCAAGGGTAAAAAATGGAGAAAAAGCTGAAAATTGGTTTGGCAACAACATCTGGCAGCAATCAGGCTTCCCGAATTCCCCAATTATCCCCAGTAGTCAGTATCTCTCGGTGAACAGGTATCCCTAGTAAAGATTTCAACAGGAAATATCTCCGGCAGATGTTTAACTCCCAAGCATTCCCCAGTAAAGAATCCTTCAGAAAACATCTCCCTAGCATACAGGCAAGCATCGGGAAATCCCCAGCAAACTGGAAATCTCCAAATTCCCGTGCAATGGTTCGCAGCAGAAGCCCACTCCCCAGCAAATCCTCGATAGTGAACAATCTCCAATCTCCTGTGGATCCCCAATGGAAGCCTTCGACGGCTCGCAACAGTACTCTTCCCTAGCAAGAGTCCAGAAGCTTCCAAAGCCCATCAGAAAGTTTCTCCTCATTTGACAAGCTTGTATACCCTCGGCAACATCCTGCTATGAATCACACTCCTCTCTTCGAGATTGAAAGACAGTTCACAAATCCTCTTAAGCCCTAACATAAACGATTTACTGGCACACCTGAAAGCTAACTAAGCATTTTGCGGTCAAAACTAAAATCTTTACAAAAGTCTTCTACACTTTTCTGAAAAAAGATTTTCAAAAACAAACTAAGCATTTTGCGGTCAAAACTAAAATCTTTACAAAAGTCTTCTACACTTTTCTGAAGCCGACACCGTGCATCCCCGCCAAACACGAATCGCCACAGAGTCATGGGAAAGCACCCTCGTCTTTATCCCTGCATGACCGCATAGCATCATATCCTGCATAATCAAAATCCAGTATCAGATCTGGAATCATGTCTCAACCTTAGAGACACCCCCGTGTGATCTCGACATACGAGTCTCCATTGACAAAAACAAACCTTGTCAATACACCAACACTCACTGCATGTCCCCCTTTGACACCCCCGTGTGTCCTTAACCGCCCAGGTCTCCATTGACACCGAGTCAACATGCCGACACCTCACTTGTTATGACATCATAGAGACTCCATTGACGCCAAGTCAACACGCTGACACTCACCATATGTCCCCTTTAGAGACGCCCCCGTGCGTTCTTGACATCCTAGGTCTCCATTGGCGCCGAGTCAATATGCCGACACCTTGCATGTCCCTCACATACGAGTCTCTATCGATAAAAACATACAATGTCGACCCACCAACACTCACTGCATGTACCCCTAGAGACACTCCCGTGTGTCCCTTAACACCCCGTGTGTTTTGACACCCCGCGTGTCCCCTAACACTCCGCGTGTCCCCTTTCAACACCCCGTGTGTTCTGACACCCTAGGTGTCCCCTGACACTCAGTGTGTCCTCTTTTAAACACCCTGTGTGTTCCCGGCCCCCGTGTGTCCTCTAATCATTTCTGTTAATATCCCTCGGGAAACACCGTTTTGATCAAACTCCCTGTCGCTTCCGAGCGACACCATCTCTACATCCATCTTCTCCAACTACTCACTACTCTCCAGTAGTGGCCCTGATCACTTCATTGCACTCACCATTTGTACAGCATGTATGCGCATCTTACTGCATTCACATAACCCAATCTCGGTGTAAAAATAGGATGATTCCATTATTTGTCGTTAATTGCCAATCTCGGCACTCTCCGACAAAGTGGGGCAGCTGTAAGAACCCAATTTTTACACTCTTGGCATAACCGTGGTTAAGACTCTTAACCATGGTCATCCCCAGTCGAGTCCCCTAACCCTAGGACCTAACCCTAGTTGAACCTTAAAACCTAGCCAACCCTACGTATCACTCTAGCCCAACCCTAGAACCTAACTTTAGGTAAACCCCTAAATAACCCTAGGTAAACCCTAGCCTAACCCTAGGACCTAACCCTAGTCAAAACCTAGGCAAATCCTAGTAAAAAAACCTAGGTAAATCCAAGCCCTAGCCTAGCCTTACCTAAGCCTTAGGCCATTAGGGCTTAAACCCTAGATCCACATCCCCTAACACCAAACCTCTAAGCCTGGGCCCACACCCAGGCCAACCAAATTCAAACCCTCGTATCGCGTGTGTAGCCTGGGCCAGGCCTGTTGGGTAAAACCCAGGTCTGGCAGCAATCTCTTCACTAACACTCTCCATTTGCAAAGGCTGGGGATAGGTAAAAACATTACCGACATTCCCTGTTTCTTCTTCCTGCAGCACACCCACCTCCTGCACAGTCAGTGCATACCTGCAGCCCCCCTCTCCAACCTACAAACACCCCTCTCCTCCTCCTGAGACCTTTGCCAACCCTGGTACTAATACCAGGGGTGTCCCTTGGTGCCCCTCTATAAAGGGCAGCCACCCCCTTAGCTTTAAACCATCTACAAAACCTGAGGATCAAACCCCTGAGCGATTTAATACTCTTCCAGCTCCCCCACGAAGCTCCCAGTAGCCTAACTCGAGCTTTCCCAGCCTCCTGTGTAGTGCCACCATGCTCCACCGTGAGCCACCACAAAACCACCATCTCTTTCGAAGGCCACCAACACCTCCAGCAAAACCAGTAGGTAGGGCTCCTCCCTACCCTAATTTATTTTGTTTGTGCACCTGATGTGAGCCCCTGGTCCTTCCAGGGGACCGATCTCTTTTTGTTTTGCAGCAAACCCACTATGGGGGGATCTACCCCATCTACATCATAGGTGTGGGGAACCCCTAGGGGTATATCTCCATTTCGGTGAGCCTCAGGGAGTTCTGGGGTCCTCCACATCATGGGGGAATCCCTAGTACTCCGCTAGTAGCAGCCCCGTAGGACCATTTCATGTTTTGAAAAATATGCAAGGTGTTGGTAAACTCAGTACCGACACCCATGGTGTTCACTATTCCAGGGTCTGTGGCCCCACCTAGGCCACTCTAAGGCGTAGGTTGGGACTCTGAGGCCTTCAAGAGCTAAACCCCAAGATTTCAGACCTTCCCCATCAAACTAACTATGGTTATTTGGCTTCGGGTTAAAAAAACTGTCAAAATGTCGATAATTACATTACCGACATTTTATTATTTCATGTGTACAGTGCTTTGGGCCCATACCAGGCCCACATATGGCATCCCCTAGGGTTCACAACAGGCCCAGGACATTACCCTCACCGAGAGCTTCAAAATCATGGGTTATGGACCCCAGGGGTGCACCCCTAACTCAAGTTATGAGCCTTTAAGCACTGGTTAAAAAATGTTGACATTGGCGGTAAAGCATTCACCGCCAATCTGGTTTTGTGAAGAATCCGAATTGGCGGTAATGCAATTACCACCAATTCCAGCTTTACTTTTTTTGGGCCTTGCAGTGAGCCCAGCCCTCAGAGGGGACCTCCACTGGACCTGACTTGACCCTTGGGGCCCATTCCAAGTATTTCCAGGCTATGCTCTTGCTTTAACCATGGTTAGATGGTCAAACTTCTTGAAAAAATTCCAAAAAACTCCTAAAAATCCAAAATATTCTAAAAACTTTAGAAAATGTCATTTTTGGACTATGCATGCTTGCCTAACCATGGTTAGATGAGCTTAACCATGGTTAACACTTGCTTTAACCATGGTTAAGCTCATTTAAACCCTAAAAAATTTCAGAAAAATCATGAAAAATCTAAAATGACATTCTAACCCCAAATCTAACTTTATAGAATGCCCAACCTTGGTTAGCCCCATTTAACTCGGGGAAAATTCCTAAAGGTGTTCAAATCATATTTAATGACCATAAACATACCTTGAACCTTGCCCAACCTTGGTTAGCATACCTAACCCTTGGTTAACCCAACTATGGCCTACCAGGCCCAATCTTGGCCTACCAGGCCCAACTCAAGCCTACCGGGCTCACCTTTGGCCTACCAGGCCCAATTCATAGCCTATCGGGCTTACTCTTCACCTCCACGTCCATCCAAGGCCTACTGAGCCCGATCCTTAGTCTATCAGACTAAACCCTAGCCTCCGGGCTTACACTCTTGGCCTACTGGGTCCAACCCCTAGCTTACTGGGCTTTGACCTTTGGCCTACCGGGCCCAATCAGACATAACCAAGCACTTGACCAACCCGATCAACCACCCCTAGCCTCTCGGCTAGACCTTAAGCCATCCTTGGTTCACACACAACACTCCCCTAGCCTTGACACGGGCTCATATGCCAGAACTACGCTTGATCTATCTTACCCCAATGTAAGTACGTAGGCAACCCAGCACGGGTTCGACATTAGTTTAGCTTTTCCCTTCTTAAATTAATATAAACCAAACCTAAGGCATTTGACTATAACTTGACATTAAATTGGCTTAAACTTAGTAAGTACGAAACAGTTTCAAAATGGAAGTGCCTAACACCTTTCCCGGACTTAACCGAAACTCTTACTCAGAATTCTAAGCAGACCAAGACCTTATCCATTACCCGGAACTTATCCCTACCGAATTAATAAGTGGCGAATCATAATATAAAAAAGTGAGTAACAAAATCCGTGCTCATAAAAGACATGGAGAAAACCTCCTTCATCTCACCTTTAGGCACGTTCTGCTACAAAGTAATGCCCTTTAGGCTCAAAAATACAGGGGCAACCTAGTAGAGGGCCATGACAGCACTATTCCACGATATGATCCACAAGTCTACTGAGGTATATGTGGATGACATGATCGTCAAATCACCTACTACCAGGTAAGATCCAGAAGACCTGAAGAAACTGTGTGACAGACTCACAGAATTTGGCTTAAGACTGAATCCAGCCAAGTGTGTCTTTGAAGCCTCGTCAGAAAATTTCATCGGCTTCATAGTCAGCAAAAGAGGCATCGAAATCGATCCATCTAAAGCTAGAGCTATCATCGAAATGCCAACTCCCCAAACTGAAAAGGAAATCCACAATTTCCTGGGCAGAATTCAGTCCATCAGTCGATTAATCTCTCAGCTCACTCCGAAATATGAGCCGATCTTCAAGCTTCTCCAGAAGAACACACCAACAATCTGGATAGACAAGTGTCAGGAAGTCTTTGACAGAATAAAGCAGTATCTTCTCCATTCTCCAGTACTCGTGCCTCCAATCTAGGGACGGCCACTGCTACTATACATCTCAGTGCAAGAAACCTTCATGGGGTGCTTACTGGCACAACATGATGAGACAGGCAAGACAAAGCAAGCCATCTACTACATCAGTAAATGTCTGCTAGAATACGAAGAGAGGTATAACCTACTCGAGAAAACTTATCTGGAACTAATCTGGGCTACTCAGCGTCTTCGGCACTATCTACTTTCCTATCCGGCAATTTTGATCTCCCGGATGGACCCGCTCAAGTACCTACTGGAAAAGCCAGCCACTACTGGGAGGACAGCCCGATGGCTCATGATGTTGTTTGAATTCAACATCACGTACATAACTTAGAAGTCAATCAAGGGCAGGCAATTATAGATCACCTAGCCCACAATCCAACACAAGACTATGTTTTAGTACATGATCAGTTTTCAGATGAAGTCATCATGTATATAGAAGCAGAAGAGTAGCAATACCTCGATTAGGAATTACACTTCGAAGGAGCCGCTAACAGTTATGGACATAGAGCAGGATTCGACGAAGCCACTAATAGTCATGGACATGGAGTAGGAGCAATCTAGATCTCACATAAGGGAGCACACCTCCTCATCTCGGTCAAGCTGCGATTTAGATGTTCAAACAATGAAGCAAAATACAAGGCATGCATAGCCGGACTAAAAGAAGCCCTGGGCATTAGGATTAAAGAGATCGACGTCTACGGCAACTCGTCTTTGATAATCTGTCAGACAAATGAATCTTGGGTCATCCGAGAAGCAAGGTTAGTCCCGTATTTGACCTACCTCAATGTGCTAGTCACTCAATTCAAAAAAATTAGCTTTAGGCACAGGTCCAGGAACCACAATAGATTTGCCAACGCACTGGTCACTCTCGCCTCCATGGTACAGATCCTCAGGGGCATCTTACTCTGGCCGATCGAAATTCAGGAACAGGATCAACCTGCCTACTGCCTTCAAATTGAAGACATATCAGACAGCAAGCGCCTTGGTATATGGACATCAAGCAATATCTCGAGGACGGGACCTTCCCACTCGATGCCAACAAAACAGACCACCGGGCAATCAGAAGACTGACAATTCAATTTTTCCTCTCAGGAGGAATCTTGTGTTGGCCAGGTAATGACCCTAAAGGGGGGGTGAATAGGGTCAAGGCAGATTTAAAAACAAAAATATGAACTACAAGTTCAATGAGCGGAATAAAGTAAAATATGCAACAAGCTAAAACATTAGAATATTAAAAGGAGAAAAGAGATAAGGAGAGTGCAAACTCAAGATTTATTCTCAAGGTTCAGCAAACCAGCCTACTCCCTGCCTCAGCTTCCAGCTAAAGGATTCACCACGATTCCTTAATCGCACTGGCTCTGTCGCGCCCCAAAATACCCCCTAGGAGTTAAGGGATACTTTAGGTGTGACAATACGTACCTGCCAAACCATCCTGTAATGAATAAGATAATTATAGTACTAGACAATGATAATCAGAGCGCGGAAGCTAAACATAAATGCGGAAGCGTAAACTAACTTTTTCTTTTCTTCTAAGATTTCCAAAATAGTATTCCAAGTTAACATATATACAAAACATGTCTAAGTCTAAGGTGGACAGACCCACCTATCAAAATGTCAAAATACATAAAAGACCCTCTCGTAACCCCCACTTTTCATTTATGCACAACATTTCTACCCCGGTGCTAACATGTGGATAGACGGTCTTTCCCTCATATCTCTTCCCGAAGGCTCCGAGCCCTCAGACGTTGACATGAAATCCGACGAGCAGGAAAATAGTGAGTACAAGCTACTAGCTATCCATAACGATAATAAACATGCAAGGAGTAGTACAATACCAATCATCAATTCAAGGCAATAGTAAAATCATAGAATTAAATAATATTAACCTTGGAGCAATACAATCATCTTGACGTGCGTACATGAATGCAAAAATGCCGACTCGTTGCTTTAACCATGGTTAAGCTCATTTAAACCCTAACAAATTTCAAAAAAATCATGAAAAATCTAAAATGACATTCTAACCCCAAATCTAACTTTATAGAATGCCCAACCTTGGTTAGCCCCATTTAACTCGGGGAAAATTCCTAAAGGTGTTCAAATCATATTTAATGACCATAAACATACCTTGAACCTTGCCCAACCTTGGTTAGCATACCTAACCCTTGGTTAACCCAACTATGGCCTACCAGGCCCAACTCAAGCCTACCGGGCTCACCTTTGGCCTACCGGGCCCAATTCAAAGCCTATCGGGCTTACTCTTGACCTCCACGTCCATCCAAGGCCTACCGAGCCCGATCCTTAGTCTATCAGACTAAACCCTAGCCTCTGGGCTTACACTCTTGGCCTACTGGGTCCAACCCCTAGCTTACTGGGCTTTGACCTTTGGCCTACCGGGCCCAATCAGACATAACCAAGCACTTGACCAACCCGATCAACCACCCCTAGTCTCGGCTAGACCTTAAGCCATCCTTGGTTCACACACAACACTCCCCTAGCCTTGACACGGGCTCATATGCTAGAACTACGCTTGATCTGATCTTACCCCAATGTGAGTACGTAGGCAACCCAGCACGGGTTCGACAATAGTTTAGCTTTTCCCTTCTTAAATTAGTATAAACCAAACCTAAGGCATTTGACTATAACTTGACATTAAATTGGCTTAAACTTAGTAAGTACAAAACAGTTTCAAAACAGAAGTGCCTAACACCTTTCCCGGGCTTAACCGAACCTCTTACTCAGAATTCTAAGCAGACCAAGACCTTATCCATTACCCGGAACTTATCCCTACCGAATTAATAAGTGGCGAATCATAATATAAACAAGTGAGTAACAAAATCCGTGCTCATAAAAGACATGGAGAAAACCTCCTTCATCTCACCTTTAAGCACGTTCTGCTACAAAGTAATGCCCTTTAGGCTCAAAAATACAGGGGCAACCTAGTAGAGGGCCATGACAGCACTATTCCACGACATGATCCACAAGTCTACTGAGTTATATGTGGATGACATGATCGTCAAATCACCTACTACAAGGTAAGATCCAGAAGACCTGAAGAAACTGTGTGACAGACTCAGAGAATTCGGCCTAAGACTGAATCCAGCCAAGTGTGTCTTTGAAGCCTCGTCAGAAAAGTTCATCGACTTCATAGTCAGCAAAAGAGGCATCGAAATCGATCCAGCTAAAGCTAGAGCTATCATCGAAATACCAACTCCCCAAACTGAAAAGGAAATCCACAGTTTCCTGGGCAGAATTCAGTCCATCAGTCGATTAATCTCTCAGCTCACTCCAAAATATGAGCCGATCTTCAAGCTTCTCCAGAAGAACACACCAACAATCTGGACAGACAAGTGTCAGGAAGTCTTCGACAGAATAAAGCAGTATCTTCTCCATTCTCCAGTACTCGTGCCTCCAATCTCGGGACGGTCACTGCTACTATACATCTCAGTGCAAGAAACCTTCATGGGGTGCTTACTGGCACAACATGATGAGACAGGCAAGACAGAGCAAGCCATCACTACATCAGTAAATGTCTGCTAGAATACGAAGAGAGGTATAACCTACTCGAGAAAACTTATCTGGAACTAATCTGGGCTACTCAGCGTCTTCGGCACTATCTACTTTCCTATCTGGCAATTTTGATCTCCCGGATGGACCCGCTCAAGTACCTACTGGAAAAGCCAGCCACTACTGGGAGGACAGCCCGATGGCTCATGATGTTGTTTGAATTCAACATCACGTACATAACTTAGAAGTCAATCAAGGGCAGGCAATTATAGATCACCTAGCCCACAGTCCAACACAAGACTATGTTTTAGTACATGATCAGTTTCCAGATGAAGTCATCATGTATATAGAAGCAGAAGAGTAGCAATACCTCGATTAGGAATTACACTTCGAAGGAGCCGCTAACAGTTATGGACATAGAGCAGGATTCGACGAAGCCACTAATAGTTATGGACATGGAGTAGGAGCAATCTAGATCTCACATAAGGTAGCACACCTCCACATCTCGGTCAAGCTGCGATTCAGATGTTCAAACAATGAAGCAAAATACAAGGCATGCATAGCCGGACTAAAAGAAGCCCTGGGCATTAGGATTAAAGAGATCGACGTCTACGGCAACTCGTCTTTGATAATCTGTCAGACAAATGAATCTTGGGTCATCTGAGAAGCAAGGTTAGTCCCATATTTGACCTACCTCAATGTGCTAGTCACTCAATTCAAAAAAATTAGCTTTAGGCACAGGTCCAGGAACCACAATAGATTTGCCAACGCACTGGTCACTCTCACCTCCATGGTACAGATCCTCAGGGGCATCTTACTCTGGCCGATCGAAATTCAGGAACAGGATCAACCTGCCTACTGCCTTCAAATTGAAGACATATCATACAGCAAGCCTTGGTATATGGACATCAAGCAATATCTCGAGGACGGGACCTTCCCACTCGATGCCAACAAAACAGACCACCGGGCAATCAGAAGACTGACAATTCAATTTTTCCTCTCAGGAGGAATCTTGTGTTGGCCAGGTAATGACCCTAAAGGGGGGGTGAATAGGGTCAAGGCGGATTTAAAAACAAAAATATGAACTACAAGTTCAATGAGCGGAATAAAGTAAAATATGCAACAAGCTAAAACATTAGAATATTAAAAGGAGAAAAGAGATAAGGAGAGTGCAAACTCAAGATTTATTCTCAAGGTTCAGCAAACCAGCCTACTCCCTGCCTCAGCTTCCAGCTAAAGGATTCACCACGATTCCTTAATCGCACTGGCTCTGTCGCGCCCCAAAATACCCCCTAGGAGTTAAAGGATACTTTAGGTGTGACAATACGTACCTGCCAAACCATCCTGTAATGAATAAGATAATTATAGTACTAGACAATAATAATCAGAGCGCGGAAGCTAAACATAAATGCGGAAGCGTAAACTAACTTTTTCTTTTCTTCTAAGATTTCCAAAATAGTATTCCAAGTTAACATATATACAAAACATGTCTAAGTCTAAGGTGGACAGACCCACCTATCAAAATGTCAAAATACATAAAAGACCCTCTCGTACTCTCCCCTCAACAGTAGTCGAGGTATGGCCACACGTCATTGTCTCGGTCCGCCTCAGACTGGAGTGGGATAGACGGCTCTCTCTCCTCGATATACTCTTCCTCGACCCAAGGCTCTGGGTCGAGGGCTCCCTCAGTACCTGCCGACATGAAAGTACGGCTGAGCATGGAATACTCAGTGAGTACAAGCTACTAGCTATCCATAACGATAATAAACATGCAAGGAGTAGTACAATACCAATTATCAATTCAAGGTAATAGTAAAATCATAGAATTAAATAATATTAACCATGGAGCAATATTATCATCTTGATGTACGTGCATGAATGCAAAAATGCCGATAAAACTCATGCTTGAAAACCCATTTCCATGTCTCGGTATGCATTGTAGAAATCATGTATGCGTGTATGCATGAATGTCTTATCATCATCTTGTAACCTTGCATCTTGTAACTTGTGAGCCAGAGGCTAGCACCCGAATCCCCCCTGGGCTGCCAACCTCCTTGATATGCAATGCACTTGTGAGCTAGAGGTTAGTACCCGAATGTCCCTAGGCTACCAACCTCCTTGATATGCAATGTTTTCTTGTGAGCCAGAGGCTAGCACCCGAATCCCCCTGGGCTGCCAACCTCCTTGATATGCAATGCACTTGTGAGCCAGAGGTTAGTACCCGAATGTCCCTGGGCTACCAACCTCCTTGATATGCAATATTTTCTTGTTGTTATTATATGCATATGCAATTGAAATCACGGTTCATGCTAACATGCGTGCTCGTGTATGTGTCAACAGTGACCATCGTGGAATGAGGATAGCAAGAGAGATATGGCATCATAATTCGATTCATCATATAAACATAGGAGCACTTAAGAAATTTGCACATTACTTGATCACATTACTTGATCAATTCATCATTCATAAGAGTACATGCATGAAGCCTATTTCCATTTTCTTCATTCAAGTCATTATTTCATAGTTTAGGTATTTTGTCAAACACTTAGCATGCAAGTTTCCTCATTGTTCATTTTCTCCTTTTTAGTGCATATTTTACATTCAATCACACAAGGTAAGTTTATTATTTGTGTAATGCTCATCCTCCATTTTCCAATCCACAACCCACACATACCATACATCACCCATTCGGCATCCAATTGCCACATCCAACATCCATCCAAGCATCCATACCATTTCTTTATCTTGTTTATATTTATTAGGGATGATACATTTCACAAGAAAGCAAACATAATAGCATAAATCACATTTCATAAAGAAAACTTAGATTTATTGCTATGGTAAGTTAGTAGGGTGTACTAACCTTGAATCAAGGCTTGATCCTTGGTAGAAACCTTGATTGAAGCTCCAACTTGCAAGAAGAAAGATCCTTGCTTGAAGAAGGCTTGGTGTGGGGAAGAAACCCTTGAAGTTACCGTGGAAAACGCTGCCCTACCTTAGAGAAGGAGTCCCACACGAGCTTGAGGTTGGATTTTTGAAATCCAAGCTTTTAGGGATGCTCTTGGGTGCTTAAACCCTTGATCTTACTCTCAAATGGAAAGGGGGCTTTGGAACCCTAGTTTCTTGTCCCTCTCTCTCAAATATCCCTAAGTGTAGTGAATGAGGGCTCAAAGGGTCAAGCAAGCCCTCATGAGTAAGGGTTTAACGCCCAAAAGACGAAAAAGCCCTTACTGAAATTTCTGCAAAAACGCGAAGACCGAGCGATCGGTGGTTATAGCCGATCGATCGGTTGCCTACCGATCGATCGGTACTCTGATCGAGTGACCGATCAAAAAACTACTGTCTGGAAAATTTCCCCATACAAAATTTTTGACCGTGCGATAGCTACCGATCGATCGGTTTTGGACCGATCGATCGCTGACTGGACCGAGCGATCGGTGCTCTGCAGGTCTGGACTATTTTGACCATATCTTTTTACTCACTCGTCCGATTTCGACAATTCAACTTGCGTTGGGTTCGTCTTTCGAAAATGAAAATTTCTGACATTTTGAAATTTCTGATTTCTCCCTTAATTATTAATTAGACTACGAGGAAGACCAATTAGCTACGAAAACGGTATTCATTAAGTATAGAAAAGTCCGGGGTGCTACAGGCTCCTTCACAGGTGGAGTCCAAACCCTTACAATCTCTCTTATAGGTCGAGATATTACCTTACAAGCTCTCCTTTAGGCCGAGCTGAAAACCTCTCAATAGCACAACCCTCTCTTGATATAACAGAAGCAGCAACTTCAGTGCAAGAATCCTAGATTCTTGACTACTCTCAATAAATAAGTTTTTGATTGAAAATCCGAATAAAAAGCTCCTTAAATGAGCTAGAGAAGAGTGAAATACAAACTCTAATAAAGTCTCTCAAAGAAAATATGAATTGAATGAGCTTAGGAGAAACTTTTGGGGATTTTCTAAGTGTGAGAGTGAGTGAGAATCAATAGCAGTGAATGAGTGATTAATAGGAGTTATTGTTGTGATCAAGAGTTTTTTTTAGTTCATAAATGAACTCCTTTTATAGCATTTGATCCAATAGAGCCGTTGGGCTTGCATTAAATGCTTTTAGATCCGTTGTAAACTAGCCATTAAAAAAAAAATTCTGTTTCAGAAATGATTTCGTCGACGAAGTGGAGTTCCCACTTGAGTTCGTCGCCGAATTCAAAAGACTGAATTGGATTCCAAAAAATCCTGTAATGACTTCGTCGCCGAATCTTAACCCAACCAAAGATTTCGTCGCCGAAATCAAGAGGCAGAACTGAATTAAGAAAATTCTGTCATGACTTCGTCACCGAATTCAATCTACCTAGAGAATTCGTCGACGAACTTAGAGCAAAAATTCTGAATTCAGTCTAGGATCAGACCAAAGGGATGTGATTGATTTTCTTGGTCAATTAGCTATGCTCTTATCATGATATTCTGATTAATTAGAGCTTTAGAGTGATTCTCAAAAGGTATCCTAGGCTCCTATGGTCAATCTATGATTCTTGAGCTTATTCACTTCACCTTTCTTTTGAGGACTTTTACATAAGACCTATATACTCTCAAAATACACAATACATTCAAAATGTTGAGAGATGATCTTGGCTTGACTTGAGTCTTGTGATTTAGCTTTTTATCTTCAATGGACCCGACTTGGACTATGGTTTTATCTTGAATCTTCATATTGTATACAATGAGTTGAACTTCCTCTTAGGTAATTTCCATCATTTTTCATGATTGGAGTGCTATCAATTTGTGTGTTCTAAAATGTTCAAACACTTAAACAGGATTATTAGTACCAAATATTTTCATTTCATTGTTATGCTATTATCAAAATTATTAGGGGTAGCCATGGTTGTAACCCTGAGGCTAACAATCTCCCCCTTTTTGATGATGACATAACAATGTAATGAAATTGGGTTAAGCTCCCCCTCACAACATGTTTTTCATAAAATCTTTGAGGTAAGCTCCCCCTAAACATATGCATTAAAAAAATAATCACAGTTGTTATTTAGATACATATTTGTGGTGAGTTACATGATATATCATCCTGTTTTTAGTACCAAGAAAAGTTTGACAAAGATAAGATTCAATATTAATTTTTTTGTTCACACCATATTGGATTAAGACAAAAAGAGAATTCCATTAGAATAAGACATATTATATGTGTGTACTGCCAAAGATGCAAAAAAATCAATTTCAAGTAATTCAAATGTCATTTCATTGATCAATCATCAAAGAAATTTACCAATCAATCATCAAGTTTTCATTACATCAACAAATTTTCATTACATTTCATCTTTCTCCCCCTATGTCAACATCAAAAAAAAATTAAAAAAATTACAACCCGTCTGCTTTCTGCTTTTTGATAAGGTCTGCATCCTTTGTGAGGACATCTTCTGATTGCTCAGCTGGATCGAAGTCATCATGGGAGTCTTAGGAAGAGGAGGTGGTATCTGAGTCTGAAGGAAGGGAGATGATAGGGGAATCTGTAGCGTGACCCCTTTTGGAAGGGGATACCTTCATTGGTCTCTTGCCTTTGGAAGAAGAAGGAGCTTGAGAGGGAGGCTGAGAAGGAATGGCTCCACTAGCAAGACAAACCAGAAAATTATTCATTTTCTTCAACTCATCAGTTGCCCGCAAGGTAATTGAGGCAGCTATGGAATCATGCTCTGCTATATCCAAAAGAAGCTTGCCTTGAGTCTTCAACTGAAGAGCTGACGATTCTACAATTCCTTGGATTGTCTTTGTGACCTTCTCTATTCGAATACTTTCTTCGGATTGTTCTGCCCCCAATCTATGAAGAAAGGAAGACATATAGTCAACTCTGTCTTTGGTGATTGAGGCATCCATGTTAACTGTCCCTAAGACAATGTAGGTGGCATCGGCACACTCTCTAAGATCATTATGAACGGTGGCAAGAGAAGATTGGACTACTTTGGGGATTTTGCTCATCTCAGACTCAAGAGCTGCAAATCGGGAGAGAGTAGAGGAATGGAGATTCTGAAGATTTTCCCTTGATTCGATTTGAATGGTAGTTAGATTTTCTCTTGTCTTTGCCATGAAGGAGAGTAGGGATGCTCTTATCTCCTCTTGAAAAGCCTGCTGGCTCATCCTCATTTCCAACTGAAACTGCTCCAAGCTAGAAGACATGGAGGCGATCTGCCCTGCCATGATACTCAGTTGCTCATCTGAAGCTGCTGGCCTGCTGGGCACCTCATAGAACTACCCAGGGTCCTCAAAGTGAGGAGACACCTGTCTATGAGAACTCTCTGGAATCTCTCCAGCATCCACGAAATCAGACCAGCCAGGCAACTTATCTCTGGGGTGCTGCTCAACCTGAAGCTCATCTGCAGGATCCTCTGCTGGGATGACAATATCTGTTTGAGATGCTAAGGGAACATTGACGTGTTTAAAGATTTTAGTCAGAGCCTGACCAAAAGGGAGACACCCTGATTTTCTCTTGAATGCATCATCCATACAATGAACAATGATGTAGGAGAGATCAATGAGTGTGGTGGTTAGGATGCACCACATAAGGAATACATCGAAGTAGGTGAGATGCTCCCTACCACCAGCCCTAGGACTAGGTTATAGGTGATTATGTGGTGAATGAGTCTAGCAGTGAGGGTAAGATCTTTAACCTTAGGTTGAAAAGGAGTGGTGAAGTCTTGGTTTATGCACATCATTTTCAGTGCTTCAACCACATCAAATCCTTCATAACTGGTCCACTGACCATTCACAAAAGTTTGAAGGGTGCACTGAGGAGTTTTTAAAATTGAGTGCAATTGATTTACATGAAAAGAAATGTTTTTACCTAAGATAAACGAGGTAATAAGAGATTCGGATTGATTGAAATGGAAGTGAGTATAGAAGAGTTTGACTAACTCAGGAAACATAAGTTCGTTAGATTCAAGAAATTTATCCCATTTTAAGGCAGAAAAGAAAGTTTTTATCGGTTCGAGCCCATAGGCATCAAAACTAATGAAATTAACGACTTTATGGTACAGAAGGGAACGAGATTGGAATTTTTCTTTGAATAATTTCTCAAAATTTGCTTCCTTGAACTTTACTGGGACTGGAGTTGAACTTGAGGCCGGTTCTTTTCCTTTATCAGATCTTGATTTCTTCTTTGGTGGCTCCACTGATGCATTCTTCATTCTAGGAGGCATTTTTTGAGAGATTTGGAAAGATTTGCTAGGTTTTGAAAGAAGAAAGGATGCACAGGCAATGGAATAGGAACTTTGGAGGGAAAGATTAGATTTAAAAAAAAATCAGATTTGAGGATTACTATTTGTATTCACGACTCAATTCGTCACCGAAATGGGGTTCGTCCCTGAATTCATCGCCGAAATTGAGTTAGGAGCCCTAAAGATTTTAATTTCGGATTGACTTCGTCGACGAAATGGATAACTCATCCAGGTTCGTCGCCGAAATGGGTACAGAAAACATTTTGTTTTCTATATTTCCCAAAGATTCGTCGCCGAAATCACATTCTAGATTGAATTCGTCGTCGAATTCAGTTCTGAATATAAAGGATTGATTTCTCTTAAGCTTTTCACCTATTTTCCTTCAAGTCAAAGATCCATCCAAAGCTATTAAACAATCAAACAAGTTATCAGCATATCAAATTAAGGATTTTAATTTTTAATTTTTGATTGCTTTTGATCTTGATTAAGTTAGATCATTCAGACTAGTTATTCCCAATTCTCTTCTCAAAGTGCTAAACCTATCAGATTGTAGAGGTTTGGTAAAAATATCAGCAAGCTGATTAATAGTATCAACAAATTTCAAGATAACATTTCCATTTTGCACATGATCTCTAATAAAATGATATTTTACTTCTATGTGTTTAGTTCTTGAGTGTTAAATGGGATTCTTAGTCATGCGAATTGCACTTGTATTATCACACTTAATAGAAATTTTAGTATAGATAAGTTTAAAATCTTCTAGCTGTTGTTTCATGTAGAGAGTTTGAGCACAACAAAGTCCAGCTGCCATGTACTCAGCCTCAGCTGTGGATAAGGCCACTGAATTTTGTTTCTTACTAAACCATGAAACAAGATAATGTCCTAAAAAGTGACAAGTTTCACTAGTGTTTTTTCTATCTACTTTGCATCCAGCAAAGTCTACATCTGAATAACTTATTAGATCTAAGTTTGTATCTTTTGGATACCATAAGCCTAAATCAATTGTTCCAAGTAAGTATCTAAAAATTCTTTTTACAGCAGTTAAGTGAGATTCTTTTGGACAGGATTGGAATCTTGCACAAATGCAAACACTGAACATAATGTCAAGTCTACTTGCAGTAAGATACAAAAGACTTCCAATCATGCCTCTATAGAGTTTTTCATCCATAATTTTTCATTTTTCATCCTTATCAAGTTTGGTTGATGGACTTATAGGAGTATCCATTATTTTTGTATATTCCATTCCAAACTTTTTAAGTAGTTCTTTAGTATATTTAGCTTGATTAACGAATGTTCCTTGTTTGGTTTGTTTAATTTGGAGTCTTAAAAAGAACGTTAATTCACCCATCATGCTCATTTCAAATTCTTTTTGCATAGTTTTAGCAAACATTTCACAAAGAGATTCATCTGTTGATCCAAATATGATATCATCTACATAGATTTGGATTATAAGCATATCATCATTTTTGGTCATTATGAATAAAGTTGTGTCAATTTTACCTCTTGTGAAGCCATTTTCAATTAAGAAGCTACTTAGCCTATCATACCAAGCTCTTGGAGCTTGCTTTAATCCATATAAGGCTTTAGTTAGCTTAAATACATAATTAGGAAACTTATGATTTTCAAAACAAGGTGGTTGATTTACATAAACTTTCTCATTGATATACTCATTTAGAAATGCACTTTTTACATCCATTTGATATAGTTTAAATGTTTTATGACTAGCAAATGCAAGTAACATTTTTATAGCTTCTAGTCAAGCAACCGGGGCAAATGTTTCATCGTAGTCTATCCCATCTTCTTGGTTGTAACCTTGAGCTACTAATCTTGCTTTGTTTTTAACTACATTCCCATTTTCATCATTTTTATTTCTGAAGACCCATTTTGTTCCAATAATAGATTTGTCATTTGGTCTAGGTACTAGATCCCAAACTTGATTTATATCAAATTGATTTAGCTCTTCTTGCATCGCAATGCCCCACGATTCATCTTCGATAGCTTCTAAGGCATTTTTAGGTTCAATTTGACTTAGAAAAGCAAAGTTCATTAGATTTCTTCTTGTTCTAACCCCTTGTTCCATATTACCAAGTATTAGATCTTTAGGATGATCTTTTATTAATTTCCAAGCTTTAGGTAGTTGATAGGATTCTTCATTTTCAATTTCTTCTTCATTATCTATTTCAATGGATTTGTTACTTGATTTTTCTTTTTCTTGATCATTTTTATTTTCTTTGTTGATTTCTAAATTAGATATTTCTTTTGGAAGATTATCAATTTCATCATCCATATTAGTATTGATTTTGTTAAAAGGATTTGATTCAACAAAAACTACATGAATTGATTCTTCAACAATTAATGATTTCTTATTAAACACTCTATAAGCTTTGCTATTAGTAGAGTATCCTAAGAAGATTCCTTCCACAGATTTAGCATCAAATTTCTTAAGATGTTGTTTATCATTAAGTATGAAGCATTTATATCCAAACACCTAAAACATTACTTATATTAGGGATTCTTCCATTTCAAAGCTCATAGGGAGTTTTATTTAGTTTTTTTCTTATAACAACTCTATTAATTACATAGTATGAAGTGTTAATGGCTTCAGCCCAAAAATAATTTGGTAATTTATTTTCACTAAGCATTGTTCTAGCCATTTCTTGAAGAGATCTATTCTTTCTTTCTACTACACCATTTTGTTGTGGAGTTCTAGGTGCTGAAAAATTATGATTAAAACCATTTTCATCACAAAATAATTCGAGTTCTTCATTTTTAAATTTTTCTCATCTATCACTTCTTATGTTGTTAATAGAATAACCTTTTTCATTTTGAACTCTTTTACAGAACTTTTTAAATAGAGAAGGTGCTTCATTTTTATGAGAAAGAAATAGTAAACTATAACAAAAGCATAAGTTTTTTCAGCTAGGCTAGCTACTTCATTTGGACCAAAAAGATCCATATGCAGAAGTTCTAATGGCTTAGTGGTAGAAATCATTTTCTTGGATTTAAATGAGGATTTTATTTGTTTTCCAAGTTGACAAGCATCACACATTTTATCTTTGATAAATTTAGTTTTAGGTAATCCTTTGACTAATTCATTTTTAGATAGTTTAGACAGAAGATCCATACTAGCATGTCCTAGTCTCCTCTACCATAGCCAACTTGCTTCATCTATAGCAGAAAAGCATATCATGTTTTGAAATTTTAGTTCATCAAATTCTAAGGTATAAACATTTTCATTCCTATGTGCTACAAACAAAGTATTTAGATTATCTTTATCCTTAATCATGCAAATATTTGATTTAAATGAGACATTTAATCCCTTATCACATAGTTGGCTAATACTGATGAGATTATGTTAGAGACCATCAACAAGTAGTACATTCTTAATAAAACCAGATTTATTCTTACCAATGTTATCTATGCCAATGATCTTCCCTTTAGCATTGTCTCCAAATGTCACATGACCACCATCCTTTGGAGTGATTGATGCAAATAGATCATTGTTCCTGGTCATATGTCTTGAGCATCCACTATCCAAGAATCATGTTGTCTTGGAAGTTCTTGATTTGAAGCATACCTACACATCTAATTCAAGTAACTCCAAGATACTTTCCCCCCGATACCCAAACAGTTTTGGATAGAACCCAAAGTGATCTGGGTTGTGGTTTGGGAGGATTAGTTCCATTGGGAACCCATATCATTCTTGGTCCTTTATGGTTAGTTTTTGAAAGAGAAAATGTTTCTTTTGGAACCCAAACTTTTCTAATTATTTTACCATTATAAAATGAGGTAGATGGTGGAGTTTGGTAACTACTTAATTTTGTAAAGAAGTTTTGGTAATCTTTTTGTTTTGAGAAAGTATTATAACCAAGTCCAGCATTGTTAAAAACACATCTTTACTGTACTAAGAGTCTTTCTAGGTTCTTTTGACCATTTGTGAATGTGAGGACAGTATTAGTCAAGTCCTTGACTTTATCTTTTAGCTCATCACATTCACATGGTGAGTTATGAGGAACATTTTGAATATCATTAAGTTTCTGACTTAATTCCTCATTTTCAAAAGCCAACACACTCTTTTCTTTTTGCAAAGTCTCACATGATTGTGTAAGAATGTGGATTTCCTTTTTAAAAGATTTATTTAATTTAGCTATTCTGCCAAATTCAGTATAGAGTTTATCAAATGCTTCTCTTATTTCATCATATGAGAGAGAATCATTTGGGGAAGAAGTTACCTCATCCTCATTTGCCATGAGGCACAAATTTGTCACTTCTTCATCACTTGAATCTTCCGACTTGCTTTCCTCTAAGTCATCCCAAGTTGCCATCATAGCCTTTTTCTTGTGCTTTTGGCTCTTCTTGAGTTGAGGGCATTCAGTCCTTATGTGGCCTGGCTTCTTGCATTCATAACACGTGAGAGGTTCCTTCTTGCTAGCTTCAGCTTTGTTCACTTCTTTTGAGAACTCCTTCTTGTATGGTCTCTTTTTGAAGTTCTTGTAATACTTGAGGAACCTTTTGAACCTTCTTGCCATCAAGGCTATATCTTCATCATCACTGCTGGTTTCCTCATCACTGTTTTCAACTTGAGTAGACTTGAGGGTCAGCCCTTTCTTGGTTCTAAGTTCATCAGGCATTTGATCCTTCATTATGACTTCATGAGTCATAAGAGATCCCAGTAGCTCATCCATAGGCAGTTTGGTGAGGTCCTTAGCTTCTTGGATTGCTGTTACTTTTGGAGTCAATTCCTTGGGCAATGATCTTAAAATCTTTCTCATGTTTTCTGCATTAGAATATACTTTACCCAGAGATTTAAGACCATTTAAAATGTTAGTAAATCTGGTGAACATATCACCGATAAATTCTTCTTTTTCCATTTTGAATAATCCATACTTGTGAACAAGCATGCTAATCTTTTCTTCTTTAACCTGATTAGTCCTTTCATAGGTGACTTTCAGTTTATCTCATATTTATTTAGCAGAGTCACATCCAGAAACTCTGTTAAATTCTTGGGGACTTAAGGCACAGTAGAGGTTGCTAATAGCTTTAGCATTGATTTGAATGAGCGTAATGTCCGCTTCATTCCATTCTTCCTCTACCTTAGGAATTCTGACATCTTCCACAGTTTTTGTGGGAAGATGAGGGCCATTGACTATTACTCTCTAGCACTCATAATCTAGAGCTTGAATGTAATACATCATCCTAGTTTTCCAATAGTTATAATTTTCTCCATTAAACAGTGGTGGTCTAGTGGTGGACTGTCCTTCTCCTAGGCTTGTTGCAAATACAATGTTTGCCAGAATGAAATCTATTACTCAGATTGTTTAGATCTAATTAGAGTATTAGGCTCTGATACCAATTGTTGGCTAGGTAATGACCCTAAAGGGGGGAGAATAGGGTCAAGACAGATTTAAAAACAAAAATATGAACTACAAGTTCAATGAGTAGAATAAAGTAAAATATGCAACAAGCTAAAACAATAGAATATCAAAAGAAGGAGAAAAGAGATAATGAGAATGCAAACTCAAGATTTGTTCTCGAGGTTCAGCAAACCAGCCTACTCCCCGCCTCAGCTTCCAGCTAGAGGATTCACCACGATTCCTTAATCGCACTGGCTCCTTCACAGGTGGAGTCCAAACCCTTACAATCTCTCTTATAGGTCGAGATATTACCTTACAAGCTCTCCTTTAGGCCGAGCTGAAAACCTTTCAAGAGCACAACCCTCTCTTGATATAACTGTAGCAGCAACTTCAATGCAAGAATCCTGGATTCTTCACTACTCTCAATAAATAAGTTTAGGATTGAAAATCCGAATAGAAAGCTCCTTAAATGAGCTGGATAAGAGTGAAATACAAACTCTAATAAAGTCTCTCAAAGAAAATGTGAATTGAATGAGCTCAGTAGAAACTTTTGGGGATTTTCTAAGTGTGAGAATGAGTGAGAATCAATAGCAGTGAATGAGTGAATAATAGGAGTTATTGTTGTGATCAAGAGTTTTTTTTAGTTCATAAATAAACTCCTTTTATAGCATTTGATCCAATAGAGTCGTTGGGCTTGCATTAAATGCTTTTAGGTCCGTTGTAAACTAGCCGTTACAAAAAAAATTCTGTTTCAGACATGATTTCGTCGACGAAGTGGAGTTCCCAATTGAGTTCGTCGCCGAATTCAAAAGACAGAATTGGATTCCAAAAAATCCTATAATGACTTCGTCGCCAAATCTTAACCCAACCAAAGATTTCGTCGCCGAAATCAAGAGGCAGAACTGAATTAAGAAAATTCTGTCATGACTTCGTCACCGAATTCAATCTACCTAGAGAATTCATCGACGAACTCAGAGCAAAAATTTTGAATTCAGTCTAGGATCAGACCAAAGGGATGTGATTGATTTTCTTGGTCAATTAGCTATGCTCTTATCATGATATTCTGATTAATTAGAGCTTTAGAGTGATTCTCAAAAGGCATCCTAGGCTCCTATGGTCAATCTATGATTCTTGAGCTTATTCACTTCACCTTTCTTCTGAGGAATTTTACATAAGACCTATATACTCTCAAAATACACAATACATTCAAAATGTTGAGAAATGATCTTGGCTTGACTTGGGTCTTATGATTTAGCTTTTTATCTTCAATGGACCCGACTTGGACTATGGTTTTATCTTGAATCTTCATCTTGTATACAATGAGTTGAACTTCCTCTTGAGTAGTTTCCATCCCTTTTCATGATTGGAGTGCTATCAATTTGTGTGTTCTGAAATGTTCAAACACTTACACAGGATTATTAGTACCAAATATTTTCATTTCATTGTTATGCTATTATCAAAATTATTAGGGGTACCCATGTGGAGACCTGAATATTTTTCATGTTTTTAATTGCAAGCATTAAGAGTATTATAGTCCTTGTGATGTTTTAATGTTTATGTATTTATATCTAATTAGTATAGTGTGATTAAGGCTTAATCAAACTTGTAAACGGAGGGATGTCATAATACACCCTGAACTTTAAGAAGCTCTAGTTTTGGCACTGTTTATTGGAATTGAGTGATTCTTGAACCATTAGAAAGGTATTGGAACCCTCTTCGAGGTTCATGTTTAATATTTTTTCATATTTTCAGTCTAAGCTAAGTCAAAAGGTGGATTTTCCAATGTTTTGTCTGATGGAATTAGTCAACTTTGGGGACTTTTTGGTCCATAATTGAGAGGAAATTTGAAAATTCTAAAATATCATAAATGTTCCTTTTCGAAAGACGAATCCAATGCAAGTTGAATCGTCGAAATCCGACGAACGAGTCAAAAGTTATGGCTAAAACAGTATAATAGGTCAGAAATCTGCAAAGCACCAATCGCTGGGGATCGGTCGGTACAAAACCGATCGCTCGGTCAGAAGTAGCGATCGATCGGTCCAAAACTGATCGATCGGTCCAAAACTGATCGATCAGTATCTATCGACTGGTCCAAAATTTTGTATGGGGAAAATTTCCAGAGAGTGTGTTTTTGACCGAGAGCTCGGTCAAGAGCACCAGTCGATCGGTAGGCGACCAATCGCTGGGTAATAACCACCAATCGCTCGGTCTTTCGTGTTTTTGCAGAATTTTAGTAAGGGATTTTTGGTCTTTTGATTCTCAGACCTTGGGGCTATAAATAGGGATCCTATTTTGGGGTATTAGAATACTCTACCTAACCTAATTTGGCAAAAAGAGAGAGAAAACCTAGGGTTTTGAGAGATGGATTTCTTGGAGAAGGAAATAGCTTGGATTTTGCAAAGAGAGCTTGGAAAGCTTCCCCAAATCACCTCGAGAGCGTTTTGAATCCAAGGGAAGGATTCCTAAGGTCGATATACTATCCTAATCAACTGTATTTTAATGTTTTGTGAATGTTAATATGATAGGAATGATAGAATAGAGATTAAATGCATTTTTCCCAAATTTTCTATGAAGTAAGTTAATTATGGATGGAAATGTGAATGGAAATGTGGATTTGAATGTGGATAGAATGTATGGAGGATGGGAAATGTATGGAGGATGGGATTAATATGTGGATGTGAATGGTGAATAGATTGTATGAATGGATTATGGTTTGATGAATGCTTGAAAATGTAGAAGGGCAATGAATTCATATTATGCGTACTCAGGGTGTTTGTGAAAATGATTGAGAGGATAAATGCTATTATACTCTTATGAAATTGTGGTAAATTGATTATGAATTGTGATATGAATTATGATAAGATATGTATATGTGATTGTTTGTTAAGTATGTCTAATTACTTGCATTGAAATTGATAGTCGGGAAGGTAAGAACTTAGAAGAAAATCTCTCGAACCGGGAATTCTCTAACTATTTGGTATGGAACAGTATAGTGGAGTTTCCATGGTGGGAGATCGGAATCTAAGCAATTACCAACTCGAATGTTAATTTCGACACTTAAGCACATATGCCCGTGTATGTTAAGATAAGAGTCTCACAAGTCACACATGTGGACCACAAGCATGAGCATGGCATATGTATGACATTCTGAATAAGCATAAGCATGACATGGACCGTATCCGCCAAGAACGGCATGTCAACCATTTGATTCTTAAGCATGGTCCATATCCGCCAAGAACGGTGTAGCACCCCGGACTTTTCTATACTTAATGAATACCATTTTCGTAGCTAATTGGTCTTCCTCATAGTCTAATTAATAAATAAGAGAGAAATCGGAAATTCTGAAATGTCAGAAATGTTCATTTTCGAAAGACGAACCCAACGCAAGTTGAATCGTCAAAATCCAGCAAGCGAGTCAAGAGATATGGTCAAAACAGTCCAGACCTACAGAGCACCGATCGCTCGGTCCAGTCAGCGATCGATCGGTCCAAAACCGATCGATCGGTATCTATCGCACGGTCAAAGATTTTGTATGGGGAAATTTTCCAGAGAGTAGTTTTTTTGATCGGTCGCTCGGTCAGAGTACCGATCGCTCGGTAGGCAACCGATCGATCGGTCATAACCACCGATCGCTCGGTCCCCGTGTTTTGCAGAAAATTTTGTAAGGGCATTTTCGTCTTTTGGGCGTTAAACCCTTTCTTCTTAAGGCTTGCCCGAGCCTTTAGGGCTCCATTTACCATCCTTAGAGTAATTGAGAGATAGGAGAGAAGCGAAAGGGGTTTCCTAAACCTAGGTTGCTCTTGGAGAAGAAGTCAAAGGGGTTGAGACCCTAGAGCATTCCCAAGATCGTTTGGCTTCAATTTCAAGGCTCGAGCTCTTGTGGGACTCCTCCTCCAAGCTAGGGCAGCACCCACACACGTTTTTGAAAGGGGTTTCTTCCCCAACTCAAGTCTTCCTCAAGCAAGGGTTGCTCCCTACCCTTTTTGGAGCTTCAATCAAGGTTCCTACCAAGATCAAGCCTTGATCTAAGGTTAGTACACCCTACTAACTTTCCCTAGCAATAATCTAGGTTTTTCCTTATGAAATGTGATTTATGCTATTATGGTTGCTTTCTTGTGAAATGTATCATCCCTAATAAATATAAACAAGATAAAGAAATGGTATGGATGCTTGGATGGATATTGGATGTGGCGATTGGATGCCGAATGGGTGATGTATGGTATGTGTGGGTTGTGGATTGGATAATGGAGGATGGGCATTGCACAAATAATAAACTTACCTTTGTGTGATTGAATGGAAAATATGCACTAAAATGATGGAAATGAACCATGAAGGAAAATAGCATACTATGTGTTTGACAAAATACCTAAACTATGAATAAATGGTTTAAATGAAGAATATGGAAATGGGTTTTATGCATGCGTTCTTATGAATGATAAATTGATCAAATGTTATGGAAATTACTTAAGTTACCTATGTTCACATCATGGAATGAAATGTAATGCCATATCTCTCTTGTCACCCGCATTCCCACGTTTGTCACTATTGGCACGCACATGAGCACGCATGCACATATGACCGAGTTTTTCGAGAGGATATGCATCTAATAATAACAACAATAAAATATTGCATGTCAAGGAGATTGGTAGCCCTGGGAGAATTCGGGTACTTGCCTCTGGCTCACAAGAAAACCCCTAAAACACCTATTGTCAAGGAGGTTGGTAGCCCAGGGAAAATTCGGGTACTAGCCTCTGGCTCACAAGAAAACTAAACAAGTAATAAAAATCACCTATTATCAAGGAGGTTGGTAGCCAGGGGAGATTCGGGTACTAGCCTCTGGCTCACAAGTGCATTGCATATCAAGGAGGTTGGCAGCCCAGGGAGATTCGGGTGCTAGCCTCTGGCTCACAAGTTACAAGATGATGATCATGCATTCATGCATGCACGCATACATGATTTCTACGAGGCATATCGAGACAGGACATGGGTTTCAAGCTTGGGTTTTATCGGTGTTTTTGCATTCATGCACACACTTTTAAATGATTGTATTGTACCATGTCAAATACTGTTTAGTTCGTGATGCTTCTATTACTGCTTTGCATAGTATGACTATTACGTGTGTTTTTATTGTTATGGCTAGCTAGTAGCTTGTACTCGCTGAGTATTTCATGCTCAGCCGTACTTTCATGTCGGCAGGTGCGCGAGCCCCTCTTGACATATGTGATCAGGGTCCTTGGATAGAGGAGGACTACGGGGAGGAAGAACCGTATGAGGATCTAGTAGTCGAGCCTCAGGCGGAGGCGAGAGACTTAGACCATTGGCCCCACGGGGGTGACTATTGATCGAGAAAGTGTTGGGTCTTATGTATTTCGATATTTTGATAGGTGGGCCTACCCACCTTAGACTTAGGCGTGTTTTGTATTTATGTTAACTTGGAATACTACATTTTGGATCATTATAAAGAAAAGAAAATTTTATTTTTCGCTTCCGTAAATTATGTTTAGCTTCCGCGCTCTGATTATCATTGTTTAGTACTGTGTTTATCTTGTGTATTACAGGATGGTTTGGCAGGTACGAAGTGTCACATCTAAAATATCCCTAAACTCCTAGGGGGTATTTTGGGGCGTGACAGAGGTGGTATCAGAGCTCTAGGCATTAGAGTCCCTAGGGTCACTTGGATGATTGAACAAGGTATTAGAATCACCTTAGAGAGTTGTATTCCAAGTATAGACTAACAAGTTAGTCTTAGTCAAAATGGGTTGAACTTCAACCTAACATAGAGTCCTACGCTAGGAACACGGATTGTATGTTATGCTATTGTGTTATATACCATGTGTACATTATTTGTGTTGTACTTATTAAATATGCTTGATGAATATGTATTGAGTGAATTGCGAAATTTGTACTAAATGCGTATCCAAGTTAGACTCATGTTGTATTGTCGTTCTCAAGAGAAATCATGAGACGCAATACCCGGGGTCGCAGGTACAACACGAGGGGTAATGGAGGTGATGCTCCATCGGGTGATGATCAACCCGACTTTGCCCAAGCTTTTGCATCCATAGCCAAGACTTTGGCTATGTTGGCGGCAAGGCAACCGGCCACTCCGCCTAATACGGCGCTTATACCGGCTCCTCCTAATCGAGCACAAGCCGGAATAGAGGCTTTTCGGAGGATGAGGCCTCCAACCTTTTGGGGGAGTATTGACCCGCTTGTGGCCGAAGGATGGATTCGGCAATCAGAAAAGATCTTCTCCGTGTTGGCGCCTACTGAGGCAGAGAAGGTTACTTGGGCCGCCTTTATGCTTGAAGGTGAGGCCGACCATTGGTGGAAATCCGCACTTTGGACCCGAGAGTTGACCCGGCAAGGTCAAGATTGGACTTGGGAGGAATTCTTGGAAGCTTTCAACAAGAAATACTTTCCGGTCGGAATGAGAGAGAAGATGGAAGTGGAATTTATTACCTTGGAGCAAGGTAATATGTCCGTAGCGGCTTATGAAGCCAAATTTTCAGAGCTATCTCGATTTGCTCCACACATGATAGCTACCGAGGCTATGAAAGCCCGAAAATTCGAGAGGGGGTTGAAGGCCTACCTCAAGGATCGTGTCTCAATGTTCCGACATGAGACATATTCAGAAGTTGTAGACAAGGCATTGTTGGCCGAGTCGAATTCCGAAGAGTTCTTTAAGAGAAGAGGAATGGAGAAAGGACAGTCAAGTAGTTCAGGGGAGAAAAGAGCAAGGACTAGCTTGTATCAGTCCACAGGGCCGGCTCAGTCACAGAGGATGTATTCGGCACCACAGGCCCCTCGCTCTTTTGCTCCACCGGCTTTTCGCCCGGCTACCTCATATGCTCCTCGCCCCGCAGTTACTCAGGTTACGGGATATGCTCCTCCCACCTATGCGCATGATATCTGCACTCTTTGTGGAAGGAGGCATCCAGCGGGAGAATGCCAGAGGGTTATTGGAAGTTGCTTCCATTGTGGTGACCATGGCCACATGGTTAGAGATTGTCCCCGACGTCAAGTGCCAGCTCAGTCTTCAGGGAGCAGACCCCCGATGAGGCAGACATCTCAGCCTAGCTCTTCTCAGGCTTTGAGGGCCTCACAGTCTACAGGGCCTCCTCGCCCAGCCACCCAGGGTCGAGTTTTTGCTCTATCGGAGAGAGACGCACGTGCATCCGATGATGTCGTGCAAGGTACGCAAGAATTTTGAGTTTAAGTTGTATAAAATTTATATGGTTTGTTATGTGGTTATTTATACTAAGGGTTACCTATGTATGATACTTGTTATTGTTTGAAATCTACTGATATTAGTTACTTAATCGCACAGGCGCTTTATTAGTGAACGAGTGTCTCGCTCGAGTGTTGATAGACATAGGATCTACTCACTCTTTTGTCTCACCAAGTTTTGCAAAGGGCTTTTTGACTGAGGCTACTCCGTTGGAGCGGGAGTTGACCATTGCAACTCCACTCGGCAAGTCAGTTGATACGGACAAGATATTCAGGGATAGTGTGGTTCAAGTGGGGGAGAATGAACTATTAGCCGATCTTATCGTCCTGGATTTCCAAGACTTAGATTTTGACGTCATCCTAGGGATGGATTGGTTGTCAAACCATCACGGGCATGTTGCGTGTTTTGAAAAGAGGGTGAACTTCAAGCCGGAAGGGGTTAAGCCCTTTCATTTCTGAGGATTAAGAGAGAGGGACATTGCTCGCCTCGCAGCTTTGAGCATAGCAAACCCAGAGGCACCGAACTCTTTGGCCATTCCGGTTGTGAGTGAGTTCTTAGAGGTGTTCCCGGAAGAACTTCCCGGATTACCTCCTGATAGAGAGATCGAGTTCGCTATAGAGCTTGCTCCAGGTACCGCTCCAATTTCAAGGGCACTATATAGAATGCCCCCTATAGAGCTTGGAGAATTGAAGAAACAGATTGAGGAGTTATAACAACTTGGTTTCATCCAACCAAGAGTCTCGCCGTGGGGAGCTCCGGTTCTCTTTGTGAAGAAGAAAGACGGGTCAATGAGAATGTGTATAGACTACCGCCAGTTGAACAAGGTAACTATCAAGAATCGTTATCCCTTGCCAAGGATAGACGACTTGTTCGACCAACTGAAGGGAGCGAGATTTTTCTCCAAGATTGATCTTAGGTCGGGGTATCATCAGCTAAAGATCAAGTCGGAGGATGTTCCGAAGACGGCTTTCAGGACTCGGTATGGGCATTACGAGTTCCTTGTCATGCCTTTTGGGCTGACGAATGCACCGGCGGCGTTCATGGATTTGATGAATCGGGTGTTCCGATCATACTTGGATCGATGCGTGATTGTATTCATCGACGACATTTTGGTGTATTCCCAGACATGGGAAGATCACGCACGAGACCTCCGCCTTGCTCTAGAGATGTTGAGAGAGCGTAGGCTATATGCCAAATTGAGCAAGTGCGAATTCTGGTTAGAGAAAGTGGCGTTCCTAGGCCACGTAGTGTCTGCCGAGGGTATTTCTGTAGATCCAGCCAAGGTTGAGGCAGTCATGAGTTGGGAGAGGCCCAAGAGCGTCACGGAGATACGTAGTTTCCTCGGGTTGGCAGGCTATTACCGGAGATTTGTAGAGGGATTCTCCAGTTTGGCCGCACCTCTCACTTACTTGACGAGGAAAAATGCCAAGTTCAGTTGGAGTGACCGATGTGAAGTGAGTTTCGAAGAGTTGAAGAAGCGCCTCACCACGGCCCCCGTCCTTACTATGCCATCTGGACATGGTGGTTATGAGGTATATAGCGATGCTTCGCATATCGGACTTGGGTGTGTCCTTATGCAGCATAAGAAAGTCATTGCCTACGCATCAAGACAATGGAAGGAGCATGAAAAGAATTACCCCACTCACGACTTAGAGCTCGCCGCGGTTGTGTTTGCATTGAAGATTTGGCGACATTATCTTTATGGGGAACAATTTGAGGTATTCACAGATCATAAAAGCCTTAAGTATTTGTTTTCCCAGAAGGAGTTGAACCTGAGGCAAAGAAGATGGGTAGAATTTTTGAAAGACTACGAGTGCTCCATTCAATACCACCCGGGCAAAGCGAATGTAGTAGCCGATGCTCTTAGCCGGAAGCCTACTGGACTTTTAGCGCATATGATGCTGAAGGAGTGGAGGTTGCTGGAGGATGCATCCAACCTCGACATCAGTTTTAGTCTCCCTACCTATGGGCCGATAATGGCTAACATCACAGTTAGGCCATTTATGTTGAGCATGATCCAGGAGTTACAGGAAATGGATGCCGAACTACTTTCTTGCCGAGACAAGTCAGTTAAGAGTGGCAGCAAGGATTTTACGGCGAGGGAAGATGGAATTATCACTTTCAAGGGAAGAGTATGTGTCCCAGCCGATGAGAAGCTTAAGCGAGAAATCTTATACGAGGCTCACCGGTCCAAGTACACTGTTCACCCCGGAGGTACCAAAATGTATAGAGACTTGAAAAAGCACTTTTGGTGGCGGAACATGAAGCGAGAAATAACGGAGTAAGTGTCTAAATGCTTGGTGTGCCAACAAGTCAAGCCGAACACAGAAGACCGGCTGGACTTTTGCAGTCCCTCCCCATTCCCGAGTGGAAATGGGAACATATCTCTATGGACTTCATTGTGGGGTTGCCGAAGACGGCTAGAAACTATGATGCTATATGGGTCGTGGTCGGCAGACTCACGAAGTCCGCCCATTTTTTACCATACCGGACTACGTTCAACTCAAATCAGTTGGCTGCATTGTATATCAAAGAAATAGTCCGATTGCACAGGGTGCCAGTGAGCATTGTGTCGAATCGGGACCCTAGATTTACCTCCAGGTTTTGGAAAAGCTTTCAGAGTGCCATGGGTTCCCAGTTGGACTTTAGCACGGCTTTCCATCCACAGACGGATGGGCAAACCGAGCGAGTGAATCAGGTTATTGAAGATATGCTCCGAGCTTGTATGCTGGATTTTAAAGGAAGTTGGGAAGATCACCTACCTTTGGTGGAATTCGCCTACAATAATAGCTATCAGGCAAGCATACAGATGGCTCCTTTTGAGGCTTTGTACGGAAGAAGTTGTAGATCCCCGTTGCATTGGGATGAAGTGGGAGAAAGAAAAATTTTGGGCCCCGAGTTGATTGAACAAACGGCAGATAGAGTCAAGCTCATCCGAGAGAGGTTGAAGACCGCACAAGATAGACAGAAGAGCTACGCCGACAATCGAATGAGAGATCTTGAGTTTCGAGTGGGTGATTTTGTATTTGTTCGGGTTTCACCAACCAAGGGTGTTATGCGATTCGGGAAGAGGGGCAAGCTTAGCCCGAGATATGTGGGTCCGTTCGAGATCATTACTAGAGTCGGTGAGGTAGCTTACCGTGTTGCTTTACCCGCTCATATGACGGCGGTCCACAATGTATTCCATGTCTCTATGCTTCGAAAGTATATCCTGGATCCTTATCATGTCATCGAGTTGGATCCGATAGAGATTCGAGAGGACCTCACCCTAGTCGAACAACCGGTGCAAATCTTGGATAGGAGAGATCAAGTCTTGCGTAACAAGACCATTCCCTTAGTCTTAGTGACATGGCAACACCATTCAAGGGAGGAAGCTACATGGGAACGAGAAGCCGAAGTGTGGGAAAAGTATCCTCAGTTATTTATTTAGGGCCTTGGCATTCCCTTGTAATTGTTATGGTCTTGTGCATGTATGTATCATCCAAATTTCGGGGACGAAATTTTTGTAAGGGGGGGTGAATGTAGCACCCCGGACTTTTCTATACTTAATGAATACCGTTTTCGTAGCTAATTGGCCTTCCTCATAGTCTAATTAATGAATAAGAGAGAAATCGGAAATTCTGAAATGTCTGAAATGTTCATTTTCGAAAGAAGAACCCAACGCAAGTTGAATCGTCAAAATCCGGCGAGCGAGTCAAGAGATATGGTCAAAACAGTCCAGACCTACAGACCACCGATCGCTCGGTCCAGTCAGCGATCGATCGGTCCAAAACCGATCGATCGGTATCTATCGCACGGTCAAAGATTTTGTATGGGGAAATTTTCCAGAGAGTAGTTTTTTTGACCGGTCGCTCGGTCAGAGTACCGATCGCTCGGTAGGCAACCGATCGATCGGTCATAACCACCGATCGCTCGGTCCCCGTGTTTTGCAGAAAATTTTGTAAGGGCATTTTCATCTTTTGGGCGTTAAACCCTTTCTTCTTAAGGCTTGCCCGAGCCTTTAGGGCTCCATTTACCATCCTTAGAGTAATTGAGAGATAGGAGAGAAGCGAAAGGGGTTTCCTAAACCTAGGTTGCTCTTGGAGAAGAAGTCAAAGGGGTTGAGACCCTAGAGCATTCCCAAGATCGTTTGGCTTCAATTTCAAGGCTCGAGCTCTTGTGGGACTCCTCCTCCAAGCTAGGGCAGCACCCACACACGTTTTTGAAAGGGGTTTCTTCCCCAACTCAAGTCTTCCTCAAGCAAGGGTTGCTCCCTACCCTTTTTGGAGCTTCAATCAAGGTTCCTACCAAGATCAAGCCTTGATCTAAGGTTAGTACACCCTACTAACTTTCCCTAGCAATAATCTAGGTTTTTCCTTATGAAATGTGATTTATGCTATTATGGTTGCTTTCTTGTGAAATGTATCATCCCTAATAAATATAAACAAGATAAAGAAATGGTATGGATG
This sequence comes from Tetracentron sinense, assembly GCA_015143295.1. NCBI lineage: Eukaryota > Viridiplantae > Streptophyta > Magnoliopsida > Trochodendrales > Trochodendraceae > Tetracentron > Tetracentron sinense. The sequence goes on along the minus strand of CM026556.1, from coordinate 19,927,899 downwards.
CTTGGATGGATATTGGATGTGGCGATTGGATGCCGAATGGGTGATGTATGGTATGTGTGGGTTGTGGATTGGATAATGGAGGATGGGCATTGCACAAATAATAAACTTACCTTTGTGTGATTGAATGGAAAATATGCACTAAAATGATGGAAATGAACCATGAAGGAAAATAGCATACTATGTGTTTGACAAAATACCTAAACTATGAATAAATGGTTTAAATGAAGAATATGGAAATGGGTTTTATGCATGCGTTCTTATAAATGATAAATTGATCAAATGTTATGGAAATTACTTAAGTTACCTATGTTCACATCATGGAATGAAATGTAATGCCATATCTCTCTTGTCACCCGCATTCCCACGTTTGTCACTATTGGCACGCACATGAGCACGCATGCACACATGACCGAGTTTTTCGAGAGCATATGCATCTAATAATAACAACAATAAAATATTGCATGTCAAGGAGGTTGGTAGCCCAGGGAGAATTCGGGTACTAGCCTCTGGCTCACAAGAAAACCCCTAAACCACCTATTGTCAAGGAGGTTGGTAGCCCAGGGAAAATTCGGGTACTAGCCTCTGGCTCACAAGAAAACTAAACAAGTAATAAAAATCACCTATTGTCAAGGAGGTTGGTAGCCAGGGGAGATTCGGGTACTAGCCTTTGGCTCACAAGAAAACCAAACATTGCATATCAAGGAGGTTGGTAGCCCAGGGACGTTCGGGTACTAACCTCTGGCTCATAAGTGCATTGCATATCAAGGAGGTTGGCAGCCCAGGGAGATTCGGGTGCTAGCCTCTGGCTCACAAGTTACAAGATGATGATCATGCATTCATGCATGCACGCATACATGATTTCTACGAGGCATATCGAGACAGGACATGGGTTTCAAGCTTGGGTTTTATCGGTGTTTTTGCATTCATGCACACACTTTTAAATGATTGTATTGTACCATGTCAAATACTGTTTAGTTCGTGATGCTTCTATTACTGCTTTGCATGGTATGACTATTACGTGTGTTATTATTGTTATAGCTAGCTAGTAGCTTGTACTCGCTGAGTATTCCATGCTCAGCCGTACTTTCATGTCGGCAGGTGCGCGAGCCCCTCTTGACATATGTGATCAGGGTCCTTGGATAGAGGAGGACTACGGGGAGGAAGAACCGTATGAGGATCTAGTAGTCGAGCCTCAGGTGGAGGCGAGAGACTTAGACCATTGGCCCCACGGGGGTGACTATTGATCGAGAAAGTGTTGGGTCTTATGTATTTCGATATTTTGATAGGTGGGCCTGTCCACCTTAGACTTAGGCGTGTTTTGTATTTATGTTAACTTGGAATACTACATTTTGGATCATTATATAGAAAAGAAAAATTTAGTTTTCGCTTCCGTAAATTATGTTTAGCTTCCGCGCTCTGATTATCATTGTTTAGTACTGTGTTTATCTTGTGTATTACAGGATGGTTTGGCAGGTACGAAGTGTCACATCTAAAATATCCCTAAACTCCTAGGGGGTATTTTGGGGCGTGACAAACGGCATGCCAACCATATGATTTCTTAGACATGGTCCGTATCCGCCAAGAACGGCATATCACATCATTGTATGATCTGAATAAGTGCATAAGCATAAGCATCTCACAAGCACGTGGTCTCATAAGCATAAGCAGCTCATAAGTGTATTGTCTTCTAAGTCTAAGATTCTCATAAGTACACGAGTCAAGGTGATGATATGATGTATATGCGCACACATTCTTCCATACTCAGATTATGTTATTATGCTATTGGATATGTTTCTAACTAAGTGCAGGTATATTATTATTGTTGGTTGGATTTTATATACACCCAGTACTTTTGTATTCAGCCGGAATTTTGTCTTGGCAAGTTTAGAGCAGGAGTACACGACGGAGCCGTGGATTGAGGAAGCTTACATTGAGGAAGCATGAGAAGGTGAGCCTTCCGAGGAAGGAGCCGGAGGCTTGGGTGTCTATACCTCTTAGTTTATGCTTTGCTTAGTTGAGAGAGTTTTGAAATAGACTTTTTGAGGATGTTGCTTAGTAGACTTTTATAGTTGTATTTTTCATACTTGTTGGTTTATAGTGAGTTGTATATGTTAACCGTAGACTTGTGTAGGTTGGTTATAGTTTATATATCGGAATTTTATTACTCTCATTTTTGGAGACTTGTGTAGTAAGCCTTGTATGCATGGTTTTTAAGCAGGTTAAGGAAATGTGACGATTCCAAGGTCCTATTTTAGCCTTGTAGGATTTTGGGGTCGTTATAACTCATGGTTGTAACTCTGAGGCTAACATCTTGTACAAGTGATCACCAAACCTAATCTGGCTCAGATGCCTCGACACTCGTGAAGCTGCATAGGTAGTTAAAGAAGTTCACGGAGGAACTTGCAGCCCACACATGAACAGGTTAATACTCTCCAAGAAGATACTCAGCCTGGGCTACTCTAGTCTACAATGGAATCTAATTGTTGCCAATATGTACAGAAATGCCACCAGTGCCAAATCTATGCCGCCAGGATCAATGCACCGCCAATCAGGCTGCACAATCTCACCGCTCCCTAGTCATTCTTAGTCTGGGGCATCGACGTCATCGAGCCCATAGCACTGAAAGCATCAAATGGACATCGATTCATCTTGGTAACAATCGATTACTTCACAAAATGGGTCGAGGCAGCCTCTTATGCCAACGTCATAGCCTCAGTGGTTCAACGTTTTCTGAAGAAGGACACATCTGTAATGCTCTCAACTTCTGCAACAAGGGGTGACAGATCTCTGTTAGAAATTCAAGATACAACATCATAATTCCACGGCATACAGCCCACAGACCAATGGTGTAGTAGAATCCACCAACACAAATGTAGAACCCCGAAACTCTTTGCATATGCCTTGGGATGTGTGTCAAGGCATGATGCCTTTGTAATATCTGATTTCATGAAATGAGAATTTGAAACTTTGAGAATTGTTTCAAGAATGCTATAATTAATTAAATAAATTATTTAGTAATGTCTATAAGCCTAGAAAGTGTCCTAGTCAAGTTTAGGAGATGATAGAATAGAAGTAGAATGGGTCCAAGTAGTGGATTGGATGGAAAAATGGACTCAGTGTAGAAATTTGCAGAGCACCGATCGCTCGGTCCATTGCAGCGATCAATCGGTCCACAACCGATCGATCGGTAGCTATCGACTGGTTAACTTTTTTGTAAGCAGAAATTTTCCAGAGAGCATGTTTTTGATCGAGAGCTCGGTCAAGAACACCGATCACTCGGTAGGCGACCGATCGCTCGGTATTTACCACCGATCGATCGGTATTTACCACCGATCGATCGGTATATCACGTTTTGCAGAAAGTTCAGTAAGGGTTTTTTCGTCTTTTAGGCGTTAAACCCTTGCCTCTTAAGGCTTGCCCAAGCCTTTAGAGTCTCATTCACCTCACTTGGAGTATTTGAGAGATAAGAGAGAGGAGAAAGGGGATCCTAACCTAGGGTTTTTCCATTTGAGAAGGAATCAAAGGGTTTAAAGACCCTAGATCATCCTCAAGCTCAGATTTCTTTAGGTGCTCGGCTCAAGCTCGTGAAGAGCACGTTCTCCAAGCTAGGGCAGCGACTCCACGCACGTGTTAGAGGGTTTTCCTAGCTTCTTCAAGGTCGGTACCTTTTGCTACCCTCCTATTTCATATTTTCCTCTTTTCTTCCCTTATTTCTTATGTTTTCTACAAGCATGAATGTAAATATGAGATGGATGGTTGTGTGGATATGAAAGGGCGATGGATGCTGTGTGGATGATGTGATGAATGAAATGGGGAGGGCATTGTACAAATAACAACCACACATGGATGTTGTGATTATAAACCCACCTAGAAAATCATATGATAGGTTTAACAAATAATGTACACACCACATGTTTGATGAAATGCCAAGGTGAATAAAATGTGTTGAAATTAAGAAATGCATGCCTATAAGCTTATGGAAATTGCTAGGGCTTATGATGGATAAATTTCTTTTCCTAAATTGGTAGGAATATTGACTTACTCAAATTATTAATGTTCTATGTATTGTGAAATCCCCAAATGTCATATTTAATTTCAAATGAAAACATGCACACTATTCCACGAGCACGACATGCATGACATGGTTTACCGATGGTTTTTCAAGATTGAGGATGTTAGAGGTGGGATATATCTTACGATATGTTTTACCTTGCTTTTGATAAGAGGACAAGAACTAGCATGACATAGGAGGGAGTTTACACTTCCCTCCCATGAGGTGTCTCCCCTCACTCACAAGAGCATATCATGAAAGAAGAGACTCCCTTCCCTCTCAAGTGCATATCATGAAAGAAGGGCCTCCCTTTCCTCCCAAGTGTATCTCACAAGCGTATCTCACAAGTTATATAAACATGATTAGATCCCAAGCAAGCACGCATGACATGCATGACACGACATGACACGCTCGACAAGATCAAGCGAGATAAACGTAACAAGTTTTCAAGCACGCAACGAGTATTTTTAGTCAAGTCAAGTGCACGATGATTTCAAGAGATTTATCGGCTTTTATGTGATGCAAGAGCATGAATATAAACTGCTTTACTTCCTTGATTATTATATGAATTGTTTCCTGCGTTACAATATGAATGGTTTTCTGCTTTATATATTGCTATTGTTGTACTAGGACTGCTGGTTAGTATTAGGTACCCGCTGAGTATTCCATGCTCAGCCGTACTTCTCATGTCGGCAGGTGATAGTGGAGCAGTTGCTCCTTTTAATATCTGTGTTTCTGGCCCGTGGGTAGAAGAGGAGTACGTCAAGAAACCTGTGGAGGAACCTCCGGTAGAGGGCTACCATTAGGTGGTAGATTCTGAGTGAGTGATATGTGGGTGTGAGCTTAAGAGACTATATTCTTGTATTTTGGCAGGTCTGTCTGCACCTTCTTTTGTTGATTCCTTTTGTACACAACTTGGATCATGTATATATACACATAGAGGTTTTGGTTAGACTTCCACTGTGCTTTGTAGTTTATGTTTCCGCTATTATTGTCCTCTATTGTATATGCTCCAGGTATTTTGCAGGTTGGTTGTCAAGCAAGTCATGTAGGTCAGGATAAGTTGTCCAAGATTCACTCTAACTCATAGGGTGGGTTTTGGGTTGCGGCAGAAGTGGTATCAAAGCTTAGGCTTTAGGTCTTTAGGGTCACTTAGGATTTAGTACCACAACTTGACAAGAGCATATGTTAGGAAACAAGTTAGGAAGGAAGTAAGTCGGAAGCGAGTCATGATTCCAAGTGCGAGACTAAACTTTAGTCTTAGTCAAAATGGTTGTTTCAACCAAGTACGGGTCTTAGGAACACTAGAACACCAAATTATAATATTATAAATTCACCGATGGTTGTGATGCGATGTATATTAGTATTCTACAACTAATACAAATTGAATTATTGTGAAATGGAACTGTGATAAATTGTGGTTTCAAGTGAGACTCATGTGGTGCTATTGTTCTCAGGACTTTAGTCATGAGGTGGGGCACACGAGATCGTGGACCACACACCAGAGCTTCATCTTCTTCTAGAGATGAGGATGAGCAGTTGGACCTCTCTCAGGTCTTAGGCTCTATTGCTGAGACACTCGCCATACTGGTGGCTCGGCAAGCTATACCATCGTCGGCGACACCTACTCACCGCCCGCAGCTCCAATACATCGTACCGCTGGAGTTTAGGCATTCCGGAGATTGAGGCCTCCATCATTCCATGGGAGTGTGGACCCTCTTGCGGTAGAGGCATGGATTTTCCAGTTGGAGAAGATATTTACGGTCCTCTCACCCACAGAGAAAGATAGAGTAGCATGGGCGGTTTTCATGCTAGAGGGTGAGGCTCACCATTGGTGGTTTTCTGCCTTGAGGACGCAAGATTTGACCATGCAAGGTCAACCCTGGACTTGGGAGGAGTTCAAGGATATATTTTATAAGAAGTATTTCCCGGTTGGAGTTCGGGAAAGGAAAGAAAATGAGTTCATTAACCTAGAGCAGGGTTCGACAACTGTGGCCACTTATGAGGCCAAATTCTCGGAGCTCTTTAGATTTGCGCCTCACATGGTTGCTACTAAGCAATGAAGGCGAGAAGGTTTGAGCAAGGGCTCAAGGATGTTGTGATGGAGAAAGTATCGGCTTTCAGGCACGCTACTTATTCGGAGATAGTGGACAAGGCCTTGTTGATCGAGGCAAATTCTGAGACCGTGTCCAAGAAGAGGGAGTTGGCGAGATGCCAATCTAGCAGTTCAGCACCTCAAGAGAGGTGGGCTCGTACCGGCCCTTATCAGTACACATGGCCAGCACCACCTCAATATAAGTGGCCATCACCACCGATAAGGCCATCTTATGCGCCTCCAGTTCCACGGTCGTACGTGCCTCAGGCACACGACCTCCGTCTCTTCCAGCCCCACGGCCTATTGCAACTCAGGTGGCGAGGTACACTCCACCTCCGGCCCCTTCGACGTACACACATGAGGTCTGCACTTCATAAGGCCAAAGGCATCCGCCAGGAGATTACCGAAGAGCATCAGGTGGATGTTTTCATTGTGGTCGCTAGGGCCACGTGATCAGGGATTCCTCTAGCCGGCATTTACCACGCCAGTCTCAGGGTATTAGGCCCCTAGCACGCCCAACAGGATCATACCAGGCGTCCTCTTAGCCTACACGGTCTACACCTCCTCCTCGCCAAGCGAACCAGGGGCATGTTTTTGCCTTGACAGAGGGTGATGCACTTGCATCTAATGATGTGGTGCAAGGTATGCTTTTAGAGCTATTCTTTTACCCGCGATTTTATGTTATGCCTTATTCCTTGTGTACTTATGTGGCGTGCTATATATATCTATCTACCTATACATATGATGTTGATTCGTGGATTTACTTCGCTAGTTAAAATTTCAGGAACCTTGCTAGTTAATGAATATTTGGCTAGAGTGTTGATCGACACTGGGTCTACTCATTCATTCGTATCGCCGAGTTTCTCCCAAGGCTTTTCCTCCGAGCATAGCCAGTTGGAACCAAAGTTAGCCATTTCGACTCCTCTTGGCAAGGCAGTATTGGCGGATAAAGTGTATAAAAACAGTGTGGTTCAAGTGGGGAGCCACGAGTTGGCGGTTGATCTAATTGTCCTCGGATTCCAGGACTTCGACGTTATCTTGGGGATGGATTGGTTGGCAGCTCATCATGGGCATGTGGCTTGCTTCGAAAAGATGGTTCTCTTCAGGCCGATAGAAGGAAAACCATTTCATTTTCGGGGGTTGAGAAGTAGAGATATTGCCCGTTTTGCAGCATTGAGCCTAGCGAACCCCAAGGCAAAGGACTCTTTGACTATTCCAGTCGTGAGTGAATTCCTGAATGTATTTCCAGAGGAGTTGCTAGGGTTGCCTCCAAACCGGGAGATTGAGTTTGTGATCGAGCTTGCACCAGGCACAGCTCCTATCTTCCGGGCTCCGTATAGGATGGCCCGATTGAACTCAAGGAGTTGAAAACTCAATTGGATGAGATGCAAGGCCTTGGTTTCATTCAACCAAGTGTCTCACCGTGGGGTGCCCCAGTGTTATTTGTTAAGAAGAAGGATGGCTCGATGCGAATGTGCGTCGATTACAGGCAGTTGAACAAGGTCACTATAAAGAATAGGTATCCATTGCCTAGGATTGATGACTTGTTTAATCAGTTGAAGGGAGCAAAATTTTTCTCGAAGATAGATCTTCGGTCGGATTATCACCAGTTGAAGATCAAGGTGGAAGATGTCCCAAAAATAGCTTTCCGGACTCGGTATAGACACTACGAGTTCTTGGTGATGCCTTTTAGTCTCACGAACGCGCCGGTAGCCTTCATGGACTTAATGAACCGGGTGTTCTGGCCATATCTTGATCGATGTGTGATAGTGTTTGTCGATGACATCTTGATATATTCCCCCAGACACGGGAAGATCACATGCGAGACCTTCGCCTTGCTTTGGAAATGTTGAGAGAGCACAAGTTATATGCCAAATTAAGCAAGTGTGAATTTTGGTTGGAAGAAGTGGCATTCCTAGGCCATGTTGTTTCTCCAGAAGGTATCTCGGTAGATCCGAAGAAGATAGAAGCAGTCGTGAGTTGGACAAGACTCAAGAGTGTCACTGAGATACGCAGCTTCCTTGGGTTGGCAGGCTATTACAGGAGATTTGTAGAGGGTTTCTCTAGCCTTGCAGCGCCGCTCACTTACCTAACAAGGAAAAATACGAAGTTCGTATGGAGCGATAAGTGCGAGATCGGTTTCACTGAACTGAAGAAGAGACTTACTACAGCCCCCGTCCTTACTGTGTCATCTGGACGTGGTGGTTATGAGGTGTACAGTGATGCCTCGCACATTAGACTTGGGTGTGTCCTTATGCAACACAAGAAATTCATTGCCTATGCATCGAGGCAATTAAAGGAGCATGAAAAGAACTACCCCACGCAAGACTTAGAGCTTGCTGCAGTCGTGTTTGCACATAAGATTTTGTGTCATTACCTTTATGGAGTAGAGTTCTATGTGTTTACTGATCACAAGAGCCTCAAGTATCTCTTTTCCCAAAAGAAACTAAATCTAAGGCAATGGCGTTGGATGGAAATTTTGAAGGACTATAAATGCACCATCTAGTACCACCCGGGCAAAGCAAATGTGGTGGCTGACGCTTTGAGTAGGAGACCTCCAGGTCTGTTGGCTCATATGTTAGTGCGAGAATGGAGATTATTGAAAGATTTGGCTAATCTGGACATCAGTGTGAATGATTCCGTCTGTAGCCCTGTGTTGGTAAATGTCACGGTTCGACGGTACATTATAGATTTGATCCAAGAGTATCAAGCCACAGACGCTGACTTATTGGCTTTCCGGGACAAGGAGGTTGCCAAGGGTAGGGAAGACTTTTCTCTCACTAGCCGGGGTGCTATTACATTCAAGGGAAGACTTTGTGTCCCAGCCAATGCGGATCTTTGGAGGGAGATTATGGATGAAGCCCACCGTTCGAAATACACAGTACATCCTAGAGGTACAAAGATGTACCGGAACCTCAAGAGTCACTTTTGGTGGCGGAATATGAAGAGGGATGTTACGGAGTACGTGGCACGGTGCTTGGTGTGCCAACAGGTGAAGGTAGAGCACTTGAGACCGGCGGGTCTATTACAGTCTCTCCCTATTCCCGAGTGGAAATGGGAGCACAAATCCATGGACTTCATTGTTGGTTTGCCAAAAAGGGCAAGGAACTCGGATGCAATATGGGTTGTGGTGGATCGTTTAACAAAGTCCACACACTTCTTGCCTTACCGGACTACTTTTAACTCTAGTCAGTTGGCCACACTATATATCAAGGAAATGGTTAGGCTACAAGGGGTGCTAGTTAGTATTGTGTCAGATCGGGATCCGAGATTCACATCAAGATTCTGGAAAAGTTTTCAGAAAGCTATGCATTCCAGACTTGATTTCAGCACCGCCTTTCATCCACAAACGGATGGACAAACCGAGAGGGTGAACCAAGTCATAGAAGACATGCTTCGGGCGTGTATGTTGGATTTCAAGGGCAATTGGGAGGAACACTTGCCTTTGGTTGAATTCGCCTACAATAATAGCTACCAGCGAGCATCCAAATGGCTCCGTTTGAGGCCTTGTATGGGCGAAGCTACTGGTCTCCTCTTTATTGGGATGAGGTAGGAGAGAGAAAGGTGTTAGGTCCAGAGTTGATTGAGCAAACTGCGGGTATAGTCAAGATCATCCAGGATCGATTGAAAGTCGCCCAAGATCGTCAAAAGAGCTATGCGGACACGCGCCGTAGGGACTTGGAATTCCAGGTTGGAGACCAAGTCTTTGTGAAAGTATCACCTAGCAAAGGGATTATGAGATTTGGTAAAAGAGGCAAGCTTAGTCCTCGATATGTTGGCCCATTTGAGATCATCACGAGAGTTGGTAAAGTTGCTTACCGGGTAGCTCTTCCACCTCACATGGCCGCGGTTCATGACATTTTCCACGTGTCTATGCTTCGGAAGTACATTGCGGACTCTTCGCATGTCATAGATTGGAACTGTTGGAAATCCGAGAGGATCTCACTTTGGTTGAGAAGTCGGCTCATATCTTGGACCGGAGAGATAAAGTTCTTCGCAACAAGTCTATCCCATTGGTTCTCGTGCAATGGCAACATCATGCTCGAGAAGAAGCTACGTGGGAGCGAGAGGCCGAAGTCAAAGCGAAGTACCCGGAATTGTTTGAATGAGTTTTTGTACCCTGTAATTTTGTTCTGATTTGTAATGCATGTATCGTCCAAATTTCGAGGATGAAATTTTTATAAGGGGGGAGGACGTAGAGCCCCGGAACTTTTTGCATATGCCTTGGGATGTGTGTCAAGGCATGATGCCTTTGTAATATCCGATTTCATGAAATGAGAATTTAAAACTTTGAGAATTGTTTCAAGAATGCTATAATTAATTAAATAAATTATTTAGTAATGTCTATAAGCCTAGAAAGTGTCCTAGTCAAGTTTAGGAGATGATAGAATAGAAGTAGAATGGGTCCACGTAGTGGATTGGATGGAAAAATGGACTCAATGTAGAAATTTGCAGAGCACCGATCGCTCGGTCCATTGCAGCGATCGATCGGTCCACAACCGATCGATCGGTAGCTATCGACTGGTTAACTTTTTTGTATGGAGAAATTTTCCAGAGAGTATGTTTTTGACCGAGAGCTCGGTCAAGAACACCGATCGCTCGGTAGGCGACCGATCGCTTGGTATTTACCACCGATTGATCGGTATATCGCATTTTGCAGAAATTTCAGTAAGGGGCTTTTTCGTCTTTTAGGTGTTAAACCCTTGCCTCTTAAGGCTTGCTCGAGCCTTTAGAGTCTCATTCACCTCACTTGGAGTATTTAAGAGATAAGAGAGAGGAGAAAGGGGATCCTAACCTAGGGTTTTTCCATTTGGGAAGGAATCAAAGGGTTTAAAGACCCTAGATCATCCTCAAGCTCGGATTTCTTCAAGTGCTCGGCTCAAGCTCATGAAGAGCACGTTCTCCAAGTAGGGCAGCGACTCCACGCACGTGTTGGAGGGTTTTCCTCGCTTCTTCAACGTCGGTACCTTTTGCTACCCTCCTAGTTCATATTTTCCTCTTTTCTTCCCTTATATCTTATGTTTTCTACAAGCATGAATGTAAATATGAGATGGATGGTTGTGTGGATATGAAAGGGCGATGGATGCTGTGTGGATGATATGATGAATGAAATGGGGAGGGCATTGTACAAATAACAACCACACATGGATGTTATGATTATAAACCCACCTAGAAAATCATATGATAGGTTTAACAAATAATGTACACACCACATGTTTGATGAAATGCCAAGGTGAATAAAATGTGTTGAAATTAAGAAATGCATGCCTAAAAGCTTATGGAAATTGCTAGGGCTTATGATAGTGTGATAAATTGTTTTTCCTAAATTGGTATGAATATTGACTTGCTCAAATTATTGATGTTCTATATATTGTGAAATCCCCAAATGTCATATTTAATTTCAAATGAAAGCATGCACACGATTCCACGAGTATGGCATGCATGACATGGTTTACCGATGGTTTTTCAAGATTGAGGATGTTAGGGGTGGGACATATCTTACGATATGTTTTACCTCACTTTTGACAAGAGGACAAGAACTAGGATGGCATAGGAGGGAGTTTACACTTCCCTCCCATGAGGGGTCTCCCCTCACTCACAAGAGCATATCATGAGAGAAGGGTCTCCCTTCCCTCTCAAGTGCATATCATGAAAGAAGGGCCTCCCTTCCCTCCCAAGTGCATCTCACAAGCGTATCTCATAAGTTACATGAACATGATTAGATCCCAAGCAAGCACACATGACATGCATGACACGACATGACACGCTCGATAAGATCACGCAAGATAAACGTGACAAGTTTTCAAGCACGCAACGAGTATTTTTAGTCAAGTGAAGTGCACGATGATTTTAAGAGATTTATCGGCTTTTATGTCATGCAAGCATGAATATAAACTGCTTTACTTCCTTGATTATTATATGAATTGTTTCCTACGTTACAATATGAATGGTTTTCTGCTTTATATATTGCTATTGTGGTACTATGACTGCTGGTTAGTATTTGGTACCCGCTGAGTATTCCATGCTCAGCCGTACTTCTCATGTCGGCAGGTGATAGTGGAGCGGTTGCTCCTTTTGATATCTGTGTTCCTGGCCCATGGGTAGAAGAGGAGTACGTCGAGTAACCTGTGGAGGAACCTCCGGTAGAGGGCTACCATTAGGTGGTAGATTCTGAGTGAGTGATCTGTGAGTGTGAGCTTGAGAGACTATATTCTTGTATTTTGGCAGGTCTATCCGCACCTTCTTTTGTTGATTTCTTTTGTACACAACTTGGATCATGTATATATACACATAGAGTGTAACGACCCCAAAATCCTACTAAGGCTAAAATAGGACTTTGGAATCGCCACATTCACTTAACCTGCTTAAAACCATGCATACAAGGCTACTACACGAGTCTCCAAAAATGAGAGTAATAAAATTCCGATATATAAACCCAATCCAACCTGCACAAGTCCAAGGTCTATATATACAACTCACAATGAACCAACAAGTCTGATACACAACTAATAAGAAGTCTACTGAGCAACATCCTCTAAAAGTCAATTACAAAACTCTGACAATGAAAAGAAATGTAAACTAAGAGGTTTAGCCGCCCAAGTCTCCGGCTCCCTTCTCAGAAGGCTCACCTTCACCTCCTTCCTCAATGTATGTTTCCTCAACCCACGGCTCCACCGTGTACTCCTGCTCTATACCTACCAAGACAAAAGTCTGGCTGAGTACAAAGGTACTCAGTGTATATAAAATCCAATCAACAATAATAATATACCTGCACTTAGTCAGAAACATATCCAATAGCATAATAACATAATCAGAGTGCGGAAGAACGTGTGCGCATATTCATCATATCATCACCTTGACTCGTGTACTTGTGAGAATCTTAGACTTGGAAGACAATACACTTATGAGTTGCTTATGCTTATGAGACCACGTGCTTGTGAGATGCTTATGCTTATGCTTATGCACTTATTCAGATCATACCAGGATGAGACATGCCGTTCTTGGCGGATACGGACCATGCCTTATGCACTTATTCAGATCACACTGTAATGAGACATGCCGTTCTTGGCGGATACGGACCATGCCATGCTTATGCTTATTCAGAATGTCATACGTATGCCATGTTCATGCTTGTAGTCCATATGTGTGACTTGTGAGACTCTTATCTTAACATACACGTGCATATGTGCTTAAGTGTCGAAATTAATATTCGAGTTGGTAATTGCTTAGGTTCCGATCTCCCACCATGGAAACTCCACTATATGTCCCATACCAAATAGTTAGAGAATTCCCAGTCTGAGAGATTTTCCTCTAAGTTCTTACCTTCCCGACTACCAATTTCCATGCAAGTAATTAGATATACTTACCAAACAATCACATATATATCTTATCATAATCCTTGACACAATTCATAATCAATTTACCACCATTTCATAAGAGTATAATAGCAATTATCCTTTCAAGCATTTTCACAAACACCTTGTCTACACATAATATGAACCCATTGTTTCTCTACCTTTTTCATGCATTCATCAAATCATAATTCCATCCATACAATCCATATATTCATCCACATCCACAAATTAATCCCATCCTCCATACATTTCTCATCCTCCATACATTCTATCCATATTCAAATCCATATTTTCATTCACATTCCCATCCATAATTAGCTTATTTCATAGAAAATTAGGGAAAACGCATCAACTATCTATTTCTACAATTCTTAGCACATCAACATTCATACAACCTTAAAATAGAGTTGATTAGGATAGTATATCGACCTTAGGAATCCTTCCCTTGGATTCAAAATGCTCCCGAGACGATTTGGAGAAGCTTCCCAAACTTTTCTTGCAGTCTCCTATCAATCTCCTCCTTCTCCAAGAAAACCCTCTCTCAAAACCCTAGGGTTTCTCCCCCTTTTTGCCAAATTAGGTTAGAACTAGGTGGAGTATTTTAATATTTCGAGTAGGACCCCCTATTTATAGCCTCAAGGTCTGAGAACAAAAAGACCAAAAAGCCCTTACTAAAAATCAGCAAAAACACGAAGGACCGAGCGATCGGTTGTCTACCGATCGATCGGTGTTTATGACCGGGCGATCGGTCAAAAACACACTCTCTGGAAAATTTCTCCATACAAAATTTTGGACCAGTCGATAGATACCGATCGATCGGTTTTGGACCGATCGATCGCTGGTTCTGACCGAGCGATCGGTTCCTGCAGGTTTTGACTCCCTTTACTGTTTTGGCCATAACTTTTGACTCGTTCGTCGGATTTTGACGATTCAACTTGGGTTGGATTCGTCTTTCGAAAACGAACATTTTTAGCGTTTTAGAATTTCTAATTTCCACTTAACTTATAGACTAAAATATCCCCAAAGTTGACTGATCTGCAATTCCATTAGACAAAACTCACTATTGACTTGACTTAAACTCAAAATGAGGAAAAACACTAAACATGAATCTCGAAGAGGATTCCAACACCTTTCTAATGGTTCAAGAATCACACAATTCCAGTAAACGGTGCTAAAACTAGAGCTTCCTAAAGTTTAGGGTGTGCTATGACATCCATCCGTTACAAGTTGATTAAGCTTAGTTTACATCACCATACTTAGATATAAATACACACACTTTAACACTTATAACGACTAAAAATACCCTTAATGCAATGCACTAAAAACATGAAAAAGATTCGGGTCTCTACATAGAGGTTTTGGTTAGACTTCCGCTGTGCTTTGTAGTTTATGTTTCCGCTATTATTGTCCTCTATTGTATATGCTCCAGGTATTTTATAGGTTGGTTGTCAAGCAAGTCATGTAGGTCAGGATAAGTCATCCAAGATTCACTCTAACTCCTAGGGTGGGTTTTGGGTCGCGACAACAAACATGAAAAAGATCATAGAGAAGATGACAACCAACTACTCTTCTGGTATGAGATGATCTCATTTGCACTCATGGCCTATAGAACGTCCATCCGAACTTCATCTAGGGCAACACCATTCTCTTTGGCCTATGGTATGAAAGCAGTCCTCCCCATTGAAGTAGAAATTCTATCACCCTGGGTGTTAATGGAAGTAGAAATCTCAGAAGCAATATGGGTACAGACTCGGTATGAGGAGTTGAATATGATTCGAAGAATGACAACTGAAAGCCATCAGTCACTCTCAGGCCTATCGAAAGCGAATGGCTAGGGCATTCAACAAGAAGGTCAAGCCACGAAACATCGAAGTCGGTGACCTGGTTCTCTGCAAAATGTTGCTAAACCGCCCTGAGCCAAAGGACAAGTTTACACACAACTATGAAGGCCCATACATCGTCCGAGACAAATTCTCCGGCGGCGCCCTTCGACTCAGACGTATTGATGACAGAGAGCTCTCAAAGCCTGTCAATATGGACAAAGTTAAACGATACTACGCTCAGGGTCTAGATTTGATAGGTAGTTTGCACTCGTAGATTCTCCAGAAAATGACAGGAGGCCATCCTTGGCACACTCCTTATCCTTAATAATGTAAACTCATTTACAAATCAATGAAATCTGCTAGTTAGCCCCCTTGAACCTAACAACCCTTTTTTTATGAAACCTTTTTTAGGGACACCCGCCCTTGCCAATCTGTGGCATTTGCCTAAACTACGTCATGACCTGATCCTGCAAATGGTACGTAGGCAACCTGACAAATCAGGTGCAGTCACTAAAGGGATCAAGATATCATCTCCCAAACAGAGCCCGGACATCCTCTAAACCATCCCCAGTAGAATCAAAGTCTCCTTAAAAATGTCTCCCTACAGAGTCCAAACAGAACAAGAATCATCTCGACTTTTCCGGTCGAGTCAACTCTTAAGGGTATAAAAATTTCCATCAAAAGAAAGCCTAAAAATAGAAGTTGAAACATTCTCAAAGTCAGAGATTCCCCACAGAGACAAACCTCTCCGGACTCTTTCCCCAGCAGAAATCTTTCAGGGACAATCCCTCCCCAAAAACAATCCCCAAGTAGAGACAACTTCTCTCTCCTCCTAACAGAGACAACCTCTCTCAAATTCCCCAGCGGAACAAAAAAAAAACAACAAAATAAAAAGAAATTTTTTTTTCCGTCGGGAATTCCAAAGTACAAATCCCTAGGAGAGTACAACAAGAGAAGTTCCTAAAAAAGATCAACTACAATAGGAGAAATCCTAGAGTGTCCCAAACATTGGTCCCCTAGCCTAGATTTTGTTCCACTCTAAGTCCTCTTAAATCTCCTAGAAACTACGAGTGCAAGCGCAGTATCACGTCTACATCCTCGGCGGAATATAAATCGTCGACAGATCCTTGTTCAGGGCAATGAAAGGAGAAGAACTATTTTCTATAAATCGCGGGTATGATCGAAAACTAGCAACGACATCATTGTGCAAAAATTACGCGACCCCAGACCTAGTCTGCTGACTAGGGGTAAAAAATGGATAAAAATCAACCAGCTTCGCAGGCATAAGGAAAACCGATAACGGTCTCATCACGCAAAAATTATGCGAACCCCATGATTTGATATTTCTAAGGGTAAAAAAAGGAGAAAAGCTGAAGACTAGTTTGGCAACAAAGTCCGGCAGTAATCAGTCTCGCCGAATTCCCAACAATCCCTGGTAGGTTGCTACGAAACAGATTTCCCAACAGTAGTCTCTAGCAAATGTCACAACTCCCCAATAGACAATTGACAATTTCCAGCAGAGTGCCACTTCCCGACAGCTCTCCAACAGTGGTCTACAACAGTGTCACATTCCCCAACGAATTCCCAGTAAAGGCCTCCAATTGCTCCCCAGCAAGTTTCTCTTCAACCAGAGTCCAGTCTCCAGCAACGGCACGACAAACAGGTCTACCCCCAAGCATCCCCAGCAGTGACGAAGACTCTATTAGGTCATACTCTACTATCCGAAAGTAAAAGACAAACTACAAAGTCCCCTAAGGTCTGACAAAGGTAATTTCCTAGCAAATCTAAAAGCTAGTTAAAATCCAAAAACTTTTGCAAAAGTCCAATATTTTTTTAAAAACATTTTTCAAAATAGAGCTTCCGGTACCAAAACCTAGTCGTACCAACCTGCATCAGGCAGCCCCGACAAGACAAGTAGAAGAGGTCGATACCACGCACCCCCGCGAGTCGCAATCGAGAGATTCACGGGAAAGCATCCTCGATTTTATACCCTGCATGACATCATCAATCTGGCTAGCGCCTCCGGGACATGCCATCTCAATATCAATATGGCTAGTGCTTCTCGACATGCCACAACCTTTCGACACCCCGTGTGCCCTTGACATCCTGTGTTCCCCTTGACAATCACGTCATACCGCGGAATAACCTCCTACATGTCCCTAGATAGCCTGCGTATCCCCTAGCAACTTTGTCATACCGCGATACCACCCGCATGTCCCCCTTCGACACCCCCATGTGTCTCTGATATCTCAGTTAAGTATTGACATAACGCACTTTGTCGACACCTCGCATATCCCCCTTCAACACCCCCGTGTGTCTCTGATATCTCAAGTGAGCATTGATATAATGCACTTTGTCGGCATCTCGTATATCTCCTTTCGACACCTTCATGTGTCTCTGATATCTCAAGTAAGCATCGACATAACACACTTTGTCGGCACCTCGCAAGTCTCCCTTTGACACCTCGTGTGTCTTCGATATCCCAAGTGAGCATCGACATAACGCACTTTGTCGGCTCCTCGCATGTCCCCTTTCTGACACCCTGTACGTCTCCAACATCCGAGGAGAGCATCGACATAACACACTTTATCGGCACCTCGCATGTCCTCCTTCTGATACTCCGCATGTCCGTCGTTTGTTTTGGCTAAGTACTTCCGGGCAACACCATAACAACCAATCCTGGCTAGTGCTTCCAGGACATGTCATTTTTCATTGCATCCATTAATCCCCAACACAAGTAGCACGGACTATTCATTCATCCCCTAAAGAGTGGCCCTAACCACTTCTTATTTCCTCAAGTCGCTCATATCCCCCAGTGGATATAAGCAGGCTCATCGCAACCCTTGCACATCATGCATGCATATAGTCATCCCTTAAAATCCAATCCTGGTGTAAAAATATGATGATTTCAGTCTTTGTCGTTCAATTGCCAATTTGACACTCTCTGGTAAAGAGAGGCAGCTGTAAGCACCCAATTTTTACACCCTATTTTAACCAGGATTAGCACCATTAACCATGGTTATCCCTAGCTGAGCCCCAGTTAAATCCTAGCCTTAGTCAAACCTTAGGCAAATCCTAGGTCAAACTTGAGTAAACCCTAAACCCTAGGCCTAACCCAAAGTGCACCTCAGTCAAACCCTGGGTCTAACCCTAGGTAAACCTTAGCCTAATCCTAGGTTACCCTAAGCCCATTCCAAGGCCCAGAAAGCCCAAAACTGAAACTAATTTATCTTGTGGGCCCAAACAAGGGCCCACAAAGCCTTTAGGAGCCGTTGCAGTGGGGCCCACCACCCAAATTTGATAGTCCCAGTAATGGCGGTAATAACTTTACTCCCATTACCATATATGGTAGAATGAACAGTACCCTCAGCCAATTGTGTGTGGGTTGGGCTCCTTTCAACAAAGATCAGGTAATGGCGGTAGATGATCTCCGCCATTACTGGATTTCCAGTTTGCAGTACAGTTGACCCCTCCTGGACTACTGTGCTCTGGCCCTGCTATCTACCACACCTCTAGTAATCCCCAAGTTGCCCCTGGATCTGCTCCCAATTCTATAAAAGCCCCCCTCCATCAAGCATAATCCTCACTCCAAAAACTCCTTAAGAAAACCCTGTAGGATTTTGGCCAGGCTAAGCCTCTCCCCTCCAGCCTTTGTCTTCTAAGGCAGATCTCACCAGGAGCTATTCCAGGCCTCTCCTAGGCTCCATCCCTGCGTGCCACCACTACACCACCATCTTGCAGAGCAAACCAAGAGGGTAGAACCCCTCCCCTCGTTTTATTTTTTGTCAAAGCTCAATAAGGCCCCTGGTCCTATGCCAGGGGGCATCTCTTTCTATTTCAGTTTTGTGTTTACATTACCTGACCAAGGATAGGGGCCCCTTTGTCTGCTCGTGGACATGGGGGAACCCCCTTAAGGTTCTCACGTTGGCATCAATGCCTCACTATGCATGGAAGCACCCCTACCCTTTTAGGGGACCCTCAACCAATGAGGGATCCCCTGGATGCGAGCCTGTTCCACCCCCAGGGGCAAATTTTCAATTTCTATAGATGATCAGGAATGGTGGTAAACTCAGTACTGCCATTCCTGACCTTGTTCATTTCAGTACCTTTATACCTATTTTGTTGGGCACTGGTCCAGTACAGGGCCATGGTTGGACCCCTCTCACCCTGGCCTACCTCCCCTGGTCCTTTCAGGGCCAACCCAACAGCTTAACTGTGGCTAAAAAGCACCTAACCAGAGCCTGTACATAATGCCGGTAGATACTCTACCGCCATTTTGTTATTTCATGTGCAGCATGTTCAGGCCCACTTTGGGCCCACTCCAAACTACCTCTAGGGCCCACCAAAGGCCCAGGACCTTCCTAGCACTTCCCTCTTCAACCCTATCGGTCTAGCACCCATTGGGTTAACCCCTAACCCAACCTACAGACCTACAAACCAGAATCAGAAATGCTTCTATAATGACGGTAATCCCATTACCACCATTATCCATTTTCTGTCTTTTGGACTTTTGTACATGGCCCAAACCAGGTACGAGGCCATTCTAGGCCCTACCATGCTCTCTGGGCCCACCCTGACCTGTCTGGACCATTTAACTTGGGTTAACCTAACCCCCGTTAACTTTTAACCATGGTTAAGTACCCTTAACCCTTAGTAAAAATCTGAAAAAATATCAAAAAATCTGAATTATTGCATGTATCTAAAATGTTACTGCATTGGCTCATTTACATAGTTAGCAGTCCTAACCATGGTTACTTTACCCATTTAACTTTGGTTAGTAACCCTAACCTCGGTTAAATCTGATTTTAGCCTACCGGGCCTAAATCAAGCCTATCAGGCTCACCCCTAGCCTACCGGGCCCAATCTTAGCCTACCGGGCTTGACCATGTTATCCTCAACTCGATTAGCAACCCTAACTATGGTTAGTTTGACCCTTAACCCCGGTTAGCAACCTTAACATTGGTTAAATCAACCCTCGGCCTACCGGGCCTAATCTTGGCCTACCGGGTCTTTCTTTTAGTCTACCGGACTAAACCTCGGCCTATCGGGTCCAATACCTTACAATTGACCAACTTGATCAATCAAACCCTAGTCTACCGGACTAGTTCATTATCAACCTTTGGTGCACGCACACACACCCCTAGCCACGACATGGGCCTATGTGTCAGAACTACACTCAGTCTGATCTCACCCTCATGAGTACGTAGGCAACCCAACCCGGGTTCGACCCTAGTTAGCCGTTCTTTCTTAGATTAATATTATCTTAAACACTTAGGCATTTGAACAACTTTTACTTTAAATTGGTTTAAACCTAGGGAGTAGAGAACCATTGCAAAATGGAAGCCTCGTAGTGCTTAACACATTCCCCGGACTTAATCGAACCTCTTACCTTGACCTCTACCGCAGACCAAGACCTTATCCAAAACCCGGAGACTTATCCATTCTGAATTAATAGGTGATGACTCTAAACATTACACCCGTGAGATTCTTAAGGAGTGAAATCCCGTGCTCACAAATTTCATTTTCTTTTATAAGGTACAAGATTCTTAAAGGTTTATAAATTATTGATGATCTTGTAATTGAATGTGAAATGATACATTTAATATATCAATAGTCATCTTATTTACTATGACTACAAATTTGAATGATTAGTGCTTTTATAAATTCTTTCTTATTGTTCAGAAAATAAAAATGATATATTTACATATAGAAGTAATTTTCAACAACTATCAAGTATATTGAAATTTAATGCTTTTGCTCCCACTCTTCACTGCTCTAGTTACTTAGGTAACACCTCTTATAAAAATATTAATTATTCTATTTTTGAATTTTTTTTATTGACCGAATTACATGTTGATGCCTCTTACAAAATTAATTATGGAAACTGATTAAAATGGTCCACCTTTTTATAGTAGGTATTTATCTTTTAAACATATTATAATAATATACTAGCGGGTGGCATGTGCGATGCACGTGAGAGCAAGGGGAAGGAGTTAACCACAGTTAATAAGAGTTAAAAGGGACATGTGTTAACCCACGGGTGTGATTGAACTCGCTAGTGGCATGTGCACTGCACGTGAGAGCGAGGGGAAGGAGATAACCACAGTTAATAAGAGTTAAAATGGACACGTGTTAACCCGCGGTTGCGATTGAACTTGCTAGTGGTACGTGCGATGCACGTGAGAGCGAGGAGGAGTTAACCACAGTTAATAAGAGTTAAAAGGGACACGTGTTAACCTGCGGGTGCGATTGAACTGTGATTTTAAATAGATAGATGGGTAAGGGTTAGTTTAGGAATTAAAATAAAACATTAAATCAAAGATAAGAGGTAGTTTGAGAATTAAAGTAAAACATTAAATCAATGTTTTGTTTTTATATAAGGGTTAGTTTAGGAATTTCGAAAAAAATCATACTCTCTCGCATTATAACAGTACAAGACAAGATTAGAATAGTAAATGCTATAGAGAGTTTTAAATCATTTTCGCATTACTTATTCTATTTTAAGACAATTTAGTGACCCCAATAGCATGCCGTAACACTTGGGGCTACGACAGGGTTATGCCTAATCGACACTCAAAGGAGAAGTACGATACCCAATCTATCGGACAAAAAAAAAAAAAATGTGGGAAAATCTCCCGCAATTTCATTAAACCGTGAAAGTCAACTACTTCGCAAGCTATTATATTAAGCAGCCAACAACCGACAATGCATCCCACGCTGCTCATGAACTACTTTTATTTGGGAATCAACGGCCAGTAGACGACAGAGATAATTTAATACAATAGGTCACAAGGTACAGCATGGAGGCCTGAATTAACAGTCGGTGGAAAGGAAGACCGACCCAGATTATTGTTCTTTGTTTCAGAAGCCCTTTAAAAAGCTTTCTGCAATCTCTTTTCCTTTATAATTATTTTTCTTTCATTGCTTGTTCCGCATTTCTTCTATAAAGTTTGAAATCTGAGTTTCTTCGTTTCCCATCAAATTCAGCGAATTACGGGTACCTGAAATCCGTCCTTCTCTGAGCTTGATCTCTTTCTACCTCTTTTTTTTTGGGTGCAAATTAATGGCTGTGTTTGTTGATTTTTAGAATGGTGAAATTGATTTCTAGATTTTGATTTTTGTTTTTTTTCTTTGGTGATTGATGCTATTATGGTTGTTTTGTTCTAGGGGTTTTGCTGGTGTGGTGGTTGTGGAATCTGGGTTTGCTTTTTGTGTTAGGGTTGTTTGAGGGTCAATTTGATGGATTCATCTTCAAGTCCACCAGAATTTGATTACTTGTTCAAGTTGTTGATGATTGGAGATTCCGGAGTTGGGAAAAGCAGTCTCCTATTGAGTTTCACATCCGATAGCTTCGAAGATCTCTCTCCCACGATCGGTAAGCGTTGCTATATGCTGCTGAGTTTTTTATTATTTGATTTGTTTCTTGATTAATTTGGAATTAAAGAACCCAATAAAACCAAGGTTAAGGATGGCATTGATAAGTAGATAATCATTTGGTGCATCGATCTGATTGTTGTAATACGAGATAAGGATTAGAATTTGCATTATCTCTTTCATTCTTCTGATTATATATTTGGGGTTTTGCATATAAGCTAGGTTTATCTTAGTTTGCAAATACACTTTTATGCATAGTTGTTAAAGTCGGTCGCCTAGGCAATCATTATTAAAAATTTATATTATATTATATTATTATTATTTAAGGGTATAAAAAATCTATTTCATTTGAATATGGTAGTTTGGTGACCAAACTTTGGTCTACAAAAAAGCACGTTATTTGTTATTTTTATATGCTTTTCCTTCATGTTACTTGTTTTTTACTAGTCCTCCACTCTCCCCCTTCTCTCTCTCTCTCTTCATGTAGACTTATTTGTTTCCTGTTTTTATCTCCTTCAGTCTCTTTCACTTCCCCCTTTTGATAGTCCTTGTAGACTTTTTTGTTAATATTTTTTTTCATTCCCAACCTTGAAATCCATCTTTATTAATCCTAGAACTGCCTCTAAGTATGGTTTTTTTCAAAGTGCATATTGACAATGGAGATTTTGAAATTTATATGAATTATAGGGCCCCTTACTAAATTAGTAGAGTTCACATGTCACTTAATTAACTGCTAATAATTATTATTTTTTTGCCGAATTAATTATTAAAAATAAAAATTACTAAGATGCGCATATGCATTGTAGTAGTTGTATATTGCTTAGGTTGGATTGTAGAATACCAATAGACATGGATTCAAAACCTTCACCAACAAGGCTTGGGGTAAAAAAAAACCACTTGTAAGTAGCTTACCTCCTCTCCAACTAACAGCAAAAAAATCAGAGTATCCCACATAGCTGTTAATGCTTAGCTTTGCCTCCGAAACGCATCTTATTATACAGTTTTTTGGGAGTTAAGCATGCAATAATGTTTGTTTTAACTTTTAACTCTTGAAGTTTCTTTGTATCGTTCCATTTTTATTGGATGTTTCTATCCTATTTTTTCCTCCAATAGTGAAAAATTACACCATTATTTTCAAAGTGTTAAATTTCCCATGAAACTGAAATTTAGAACTGTAGATGTCATCTATTCACGATTAGCTGCTCCAAAATCCCCTTACCAATGTGGATGCCATCTCTCTCTCTCTCTCTCTCGACAAATAGAACTCAAACCTGACCTATTTCAGGGTTCTGTTTTCTTTACCCGTGACAAGGGGAAAGATCTTCGTGCTGCCAAACTGATCCTTGTTTTTATACCTAAGAATAAATTACAGGATAAAGGTGGTGATAGGTACTGAATGGATGCTCCATAGGAAGAACACCCAATTCAGTTACTAGTTTTTAATCCACGATTGGTTTATGAACCAGATACTTGAAACTTACTATTCTTTTTCTCAACTAAATCTTTTTGTGCACAAAGTAGTGACTATAGGGTTTATGTCAAGTGTATGTGCAGAAAATCTCTCTCCAACTTATACAGGGTTTATGCATACTCAGTAACCACTTTTGCTTATATTATTGATTTCTAACTTCCATTTCTTATTTCTTTTTGTAGGTGTGGATTTCAAGGTAAAACTAGTTACTCTTGGGGGTAAAAAGTTGAAGCTTGCAATTTGGGACACAGGTAATGGTGTGTATGTCGGTGCGTGTGTGTTGTACTTCTAAGAGAAATGGGAGATCATGTCTTTTATTTATTCTATGCTCATAGTTTTTTGCTTGCTTTTAAGATTACGTCTCTTTAATCGGTGAAATTTTGAT
Organism: Tetracentron sinense; assembly: GCA_015143295.1. Classification (NCBI taxonomy): domain Eukaryota; kingdom Viridiplantae; phylum Streptophyta; class Magnoliopsida; order Trochodendrales; family Trochodendraceae; genus Tetracentron; species Tetracentron sinense. The sequence goes on along the minus strand of CM026556.1, from coordinate 19,903,345 downwards.
GGTGCCAATCATAGTTCCAAAACTCGGTGAGTCACCTGAGTAACTTGACTCGACTGAGTTTCGAGTCGCCTCAAAACTTGAAGGAGGCACCATTCAGCAAGTAATTCGGGTGACTCAGTCAAGGCGAGTTTTTCGACTCGTCAGACTAGGTTGAGTCATAGAAGGGCATTTTTATACTTTCATCTTTTAAACACCTAAACACAAACGTCACACTGTTTTTGCATCATATTTTTTGGGGGCTTCGAAGTCAACCTATTATGTATGGGTTGTTAAATCTGGGTTTTAGGTTTGAGGCTACAAAATCAGTCTACTTTGGGTTTTAATCTAGGTTTTTCAAGTTATTTGTGGTTCAATCTTGGATATAATGTCAAGAAATTGGTACTTATCTAATTGGTATATATATATATATATATCACATATATAATGATTTAGACTGAGGCAAGTTTTTTTTTTTTTTTGTTTTTCGAGTTACTCAACTTGACTAACTTTCGAGTCAATTCGAGTTCAGGTTTTTGAACCATGGTGCCAGTTTTTGCCATGCCATCTCATATGCCTCACCCATTCCCTTAGATACTATACTCATTATCTAGCCCAGGAGAAAGAGCCTGGGAGTTGGAGCTTCGTATGATGGGTACATGAATATATATCAAATATTTGCTATTAATTGTATATACATTAGTTAAAATTAATTTAATTAATATAAGGACCATCATAAAAATAATATGAAGTAATAGCTAGTATAGTACTTAAATACTTTTAATAGAAAACACTATAATAGACTGAGTAGAACATCTGACAATTCGTCAGATTTTAAAAGAAAATAAGATTAAAAAAAAAACTTATGTAAACTATGGCTAAAAAAGTTACATGTTGAATAATTCAAGCATGCTAGATTAAAAGTTGTGCAAACTGTTAACATAGATCCACCAGGGTTGGTGCAGTTAGCTAGCATCCCAGGTTTGCTCCCTGTGGTTGTTTCTTCAAATTTCACTCCTCGACTTACACAATCTATGCATGAGGTCCAACAACTTGGCCACACCTATGCTTGTGCAACCGTTTCTTGAGCTTAGTTACCGAAAAAAAGATTGTAAATGATAAAGGATTTAGTGAAGATTATTAGATCAACTCTACACATTCATATTCCTAGTAAGTCCCCATTGTTGAGAGTATGAAAATACCCCTTCAAGATGAGAGAAATATAGGTAGGTAATTAGTTAATAGAAATACTTCAACATCCCTACAAGTATGAGAAACATAATTGTGAAAGTACAAATCTCTCAATTGAGAGCTACAAGTGATGGATAAAAAAAAAGGGGATACAAAGTACAAATCTCTTTATGGCTGGAGAAGTTGATATGGAACCAGCTTTTCAATTATATCATGTTCATGTATCCTTAGCTTCCTTAGAACCTATACTTCGATATATTTGCTCATAACAGGGTTCATTAATCTGGAACAAGGGCGGAGTCAGGAATTTTTCATTTGGGGGGGGGGGCGCCGAAATACTTGTATAAAAAAAACTAATGGATTTAAGGGTATGGAGCTTTGGGGTTTGGAGGTGTAGCCCCCGAAAAAATTTGGGTAATTTTTTTTTTGAGAAATTATTTTTCCCGGTTATGCCCTTGAGGTTGCCACGTGTCCCTATTGATACCCTTTAACTAGGATTAAGATTCACCCACCTATCCTTGTTTTTTTTTTAAATATCAAAAAAAAATTTGAACCCTAGTTAAAATTCACCAACTCTGAAGGTGAAAAAATTTTCAATATTTTTTTCTAAAATCAATGATAAGTATGTGAACCCTAAGAGTGGGTGCATTTTAACCATAGTTAAGCGGTGTCAATAGGGACATGTGGCGACCTCAAGGGCACAAATGGACTCCATTGGTGGCCCACTATATATATGACAAACAAATTGGGGGGGGGGGCGGGGGGAGGGCACTATATCTATAAGACAAAAAAATTTGGGGGGCCCAACTATACTAAAAAAAATTGAGGGGCCCACTATTTCATACCACTCCAAGAAGGAATTAAAACATTGGGGCATGGCCCCCCTGGCTCTGCCCCTGATCTGGAATGAGAGAATCTGACTTACTTGGCAGGATAAGATATTGCCATCTTGATTGTTTTGGTTTAGGAGGAACCTTAAAGGAAAATTTGAATTTGGCTCCCTTAGCCACTTTTTCCCTAGAGGGAAAAAGATTTGCTGTGGCAAAATATACCTTAATAAATGCAAAGTTCTCATTGTGCAGCTGGACAGGAAAGATTCAGAACATTAACAAGCTCATACTACAGAGGAGCACAAGGAATCATAATGGGTATGCTGTTTCTTCTTCCTCACCTTACTATTCTTGTTCTTCTTGTGTTTATTGTGTTGATTTTTATATTTGTGCTTTTTACATTATTTACTGTTGTGATAGCATGACTTCGCATGAACTGCAGTCTTACTGATATAATGTGGGGATTAATAAATTCCCTCCAATATTTTAATTGAAAACCTCGACTTGATGTGGCTGATTGCAAGAGTTTGAAGAGAAAGTGAGATATTATTTTCCTATTTAATTGTTCCATTTTGTAGTTTAGTGTTGGGGTCATGGCCATCCAAGTCCATGGCGTAATACCATACTGTAAATAACCCTAAACAAAGAGTTATTCCAGGAATCAGTCATTCAATTTCCAAAATTTTACTTGCGGAATTGAAGGGGGAGATCTTCAATTTTGTGTGAAAATCAGACAATGTTGTCATCAGGCAAGAAATTTCCTGCATAAAGCCATAAATTTAAGTTTGGACTAATAACGGGAAGAGCCGACAATACCGAGTCGATTTGACCTTCTTCCAAGTTGAGCAGTGATTTCTCTGATACTGCAAACAGTCCACTAAGAATGGAGAGGAGCTACTGGGATTATCTATGCATATCTAGTTTTATAAATTGGAAATATATCAATATAGATTTTCAAATTGTTTTTGATATGCACAGTGCTATATAAATTTGTTTAAAGTTTATTCATGTGCAACCTTATTAGTGTTGGTTGAGATAGTTTGGACTTGTTCAGCTATGACCAATGATGGCACCAGTGAGTTGGTCTGAGTTGAAGTTTCTAAAAGGACGATGGCAAGGTCAAAAAGGTCATGGATGGGGATTAGTAAGGAAATATTTGATAACACATGCTTTGACTTAATTGTGGCTTTTGACAGAATATAATGGCAGAACAGGATGTGTTGTTGAACCCAAATAGTGCACTAATGATGATATTCATGTGCAAGCTTAGTAATTCCAGGCATGTACCATCTAACTTTCCAAGACTGGAAAAATTTAACTGATGCAGTTGGCTGCTAATAGAGGAATAGGTCCACATAGATTTTCTTTTTGCAGCTAACTTTGTCAATTTGGTTTCTTTGCATCCTTGGAAGCTCAAAGGTAGATGTGTTAATCTTATAGAGTTTCTTTTTGTGAGTTCATCCATGTTATGAGAGAATCGGATTGTCGCTCAATGCTAGACTCCATTTCCTATCCTCTCTAGTCCCTTACTACCTAGCATCTAGAAGGAAGCTAGTAGTTGTTTTTTTTGTAAATCTAAAATTCCGGTGGAGGTCTCGCCAAATGGCCCAAACCCCAACTTACCCAGGTAAGAATGACACTTTTTCTTTGTCATAGGTAGGATTAGATTCATGAGTTTGAGTTGTGACCACTAAATACTACTGGCTGGATCTGTTTGTAAATTTCCTTGTTATCAAGATATGTTTTCTTCGACTTGGATGAATAATTACAATTCCCTTTACTGAAACCTACTAGAAAAACTATATATTATGTATTAGTATTAGATGAATATTTGCAAGAAGATCAGAGTCCTAATCTGTTCATTCTCTAAGAACTTATTAAATGAAATCTAACCAACTGAGAAAATAAAAATTATTCCCTCCACCAAAAACAACTAATGAACTACACCATGGAATGATACAGTGAAGATGTGACAAGCAATGTTTGACAGCCATGGATGAGTGTGATGCATTGGCATCTATCTGTGATCCAGACTAAGGTATTAAACTTTGGTCGCTAAGGAAGTTGGCACATTTTGAGAAAGTTTAAGCAAGTCTAAAGAAGTTATGTAAAAATTAAAGAAGTTTAGAAAACTTTAAGAAAACATTGGAAATCTAAGATAATACTTTAAAAATTCAATACTTAAGCATCCCATAAATACACATCTAAAACTCATTATATTACTAATGCAAAAATGTAGTATTCAAATGTGAGAATCATATTAAGTAACATGCATTGTCTGCTTGTCTGAGCTGTAATTTCTTCTTTTTTATTGGTAAATATGGAATTTATTAAAATAACAGTAGAGATACAAGCAGTTTATGGGGAGCTAAATTGAAAGCGCAAGGCAAAGAAGCAATAAGAACAACAAGAAGAAAATACAACATAGCCAAAGTTGAACTCCTCATAGCAATATATCACCCACTTTCGTCCCCATACCACGGATGGACAACCAATCCACCATAGGGCGACGGATCCAGTCTCGAAGATGGGGGATTGGAAGAGAGGAATTGTCAAAGACGCACCTATTCCTCTCTTTCCATATGGCCCACAAAATAGCTTCAGACAATGTTGTCCATATAGTCTCCTTAACACCCACCAGTGTCATCAATTGCTAACCTGATAAGAAGTTCAAGTATGAGGATGGGAAGACCCAGTTCACCCCTAATCAAGAGAAGAAGAAACCTCATGTCCCAAAGACAACTAGATAAGGCAAGAACAGATGATCTACTGTCTCTTCTTCCATGAGGCAAAAGAAGCAATGATTTGTCATACTCCACCCTCTACTCTTTAAGTGATCAATTGTAAATCTTATCCAAAGTTACAGACCATAAGAAGAAAGATACCTTTGATGACACTAACATTTCTTCTTGATATTTCTCTATATTGTCAAAAATTTTAACTATATTTTATGTTCTTTGTAAAGTGAAAAGAGATATGTACTTTCTTTATTTTTTAATGATTATTCATGTTAATTGTTTTAGAAACTTGAAAAACTTATGAATGCACATTAAATTTGATAAATAACTGAAATTTAATTCAGTTTCTAAACTCATTCAATCTGCAATTGATGAGCTCAAGGTTTTACAGGACTGAATCAATATGTGAAGAGGAGATTGGTGGTTAAATAATTTTTAATTTATGAAATACTATTAAGAAATTAATTAATTTTAATATTACTAAAAAGCCCTTATGGTCATAATATACTAATAAGAAAATTATTAGAATAATAAAATTATAATTTATAATAAGATAAATGCTAATCACACTCTAATAATAAAATTATAATTTATAATAAGGTTAATTCTATTATGCTAGCAACACTCTATTTTTAAAGCTAGTTATATTTATAATAAGGTTAATGTTAGGGACACATGTCTTTCCTTATGGAGAAAGTAAGTTTAAAGTGAGTGGAACTAACAATACCTCTTATAGTTAAAACTTAACAACCCTTCAATTTAAAGACTTTTTCTGTACACTTCAATTAAATTCCAGCGAAGTTCTGTATTTTCTCAGCACTTATTTTCTTGTTTTGATCGAAGTTTACCAAAGTTCACTGAAGTTTACCGCGAAGTCCAGTATTTTTAAAATACAAGTGCATTTAGCTTCGGACACCAGGGAAGACGACTTAATTATGTCAACTTCGACGGAATTGAGTCGATTTTTGACACCATAATCCAGACTTGGGAGCCCAAAGATTCCACACTATCGAGGACCATGTTATGCGTCTTTATGATGCATATGTATTAATGTTATTAAGCTTTTTTGTAAAGTAGGGTATGCACAGATGTGATTTGTTTGGAAGTAACAAAATATGGATATGAGAGTGGTTCTCATGTGTCATTTCTCCTTTTTGGAGTAAATTTTTCACATAGATTGTAATATTACACTCAATTCCTTGTTAGTATATCATGTCCAGGGTGGGTTGACAACTCGTCATGTATGTCATTGATTTGTTGAGTTCCATTTGAAATTTTGAATTAGGGAAACATATGGTATTGGTTTGTCCGAGTTGCATTTGTTTTAGGAACAACCTCAACTTTAAGTATTCACATTCAGGGTAAACTGTTCAATTTGCCCAACTGTTTGTATCAAATTAAAATATCAGAAATGATGTCTGACAAGTTTTGACACTTTGACTCACGGATGTGTGTCGACTTGTTAGTCTGGATAATACTGATGGCATTGGCAATGAATAGAAATAATAGAGGGACTTTTAACACGATTGATTTATATTAACTGTGTCGTCCAAGCTTGCTCTCACATCTTCAGTGAGAGTAACCAAGTGGCTGATGCCCTTCTACATTGTGCATATAATCTCCTTAATAATGGGTTAACTCGTAACCGGAGAAATCTTCCTAAAGAGGTGGAAGGCCTTTTATTGTTGGAGTATGCCTAATATTTGTGGCCAGAGTGTTTCTTTCAGTTGTTGTGGTCGATTGAAAGAACTAGATAGTCCAGTGGTTAGGTTGGCAATTCTATCCCTCTTTTACCATGATGACCGCTGAGAGAAGATCTTTATCCGGATTGGTCGGTTGATAGACTTGAAATAATAGAGGAAAATCAAAAAATCAGATGCAACAGATTTACTATCTGAGAAGCAAGCTGGGTTTATTAGAGAAACCATTTTGGTCCGTACCTTCTTTAGATAGTTAGAGCCCCGCGCTGCTAATGTAGAGCTACAACTACTGCTACTGTAGAATCCACAATCACGCATGAGTACATTGCCTTCCAATAAAAGCAGCTGCTAATTGGCACTAATGCTAATGGGGACCATCGATCAAGAATCATCGATTTGAAGGCGAGATCGAACTCGAACTATTAGATCGGTGCAGAAAAAGTCACATGTTTTAGGGACAGCATTTTTTATGTTAGTTTCGTCAGATACTTTTGAATTTTTTACTACTATTTGTGTACGGTGTACCTAGTTACTTTACTGAGTAAGGTTTTTGTCCCCCTCCCCTCCTGTGTAGGTGGTTTTTATTTTATTTTATTTATTTATAAAATGGGTAACAGTCCTTGCCAAACCCCCTCCACCACTTGGAGGCTTTGTTAGAAAAAAGTGTAAATTTATATTTGGCTTATATGGCAATTTCAGTAGGATTTGAAGGTACAGGTTGTGAGCAACAAGTAAAGGTGTATTCCATTCTCATCTCTCTTCGAGTATCTTTTCTTCTTGAATCTATCTAATAATGACATTGTTTTTGCTTTTGTGGCAGTAATGCCCTAACTATCATTTAGCAATAAATCTGATTATTGTATCAGCAGCATAAGAAAATAACATAACTGTAATTCAACTGCTGTAGGTGGAGACAATTAGCATGGAGAACTATCTAGTTAGCTCATAAATTGGCATAAGCTTCCTTTTTAACACTCTGATGGCTATTAATGGCAGAATAGATCATATTGTCGGTTATTTAGTTGCAGTTGGTGGGATATTAATAGCATTAAAAACTATATTTGATTAAGCTCATAAATTGGCTTGAACTTGTAAACCTCCTTTCTGGCATGATGCGAGTTCATGCTTCTTCCATTTGACTTCTACTTGAAAGAATCATCTTTGTTCTCCGATTTTACATTAACCCTTTTGCATAGATTTCTGAAGTAGTTGCTTCTACATCTAAGAACTACTTTCCATACCCAATATTTGAAACGAAGTGGTCTATGTCGTTTCTTTTTGTCTGGAAACTGTTCTCTTCTTATTTAGGAAAATCTTAGTAATTATCTTTTTGGAGTTGCTACAGTTTATGATGTAACACGGCGAGAAACATTTACGAATCTCTCTGATATATGGGCTAAGGAGATTGACCTCTACTCAACTAATCAAGATTGCATCAAGATGCTTGTTGGAAACAAAGTTGATAAGGTATTTCTAGTGGAGATTTACAGTTAATATGCTTTCCTTTTACCAAGGGTTTGAGAGGCACAGCTTGATGCTAATTCTTCAGCATTATTCAATATTGTCAAGTAAAGCGAAAATATTTTTAACTTTTTTTGTCTCATGTATTAATTATATGATGTTATCTTTTGGATTGCATTATAAAGTTAGTACGATTTAAAGGTGTCATCCAAATCTAGATCATCTCATTTTTTTCAGGAAAGTGAAAGGGTTGTCACAAAGAAAGAGGGGATTGATTTTGCTAGGGAATATGGATGTCTTTTCCTTGAATGTAGTGCAAAAACTCGAGTTAATGTTGAGAAATGCTTTGAGGAGCTTGTTTTAAAGGTACGCGAAATGCTAGCATCTTTTTGTCTTGTGTATGATCAACGAAATTGTGCCTTTATCAGTATTACCTTAGTTTGGGTACGGGGTCGGTATGAGTATGGATCGGTGTCAGACTTGCTTGACCCCCAAATCTTAGCCTACTTCAACACAACTATATGTTAATATTATATTGTTTTTATTTTTGTCTTCGAAAATTCTAAAGTGACATCATGGTTTTTTAATCATTTTTACAAGTCAAGCTAATTATATGGCATATGATAACTTATACAATAGTCTAACTGTCCAGGCAGAAAAATGGTAAGAAAAATGTATATAACTTACAAGATTTAAGGAGAAGAAAACTAGAGACTTTGAACATGTTAAATGAATTAAGAGTGGCAATTAGAGAATGTTAGTGAAGGATGAAAAAATAAAAGGGAGATGGAGAGGATATTTTCAAAAGTTACTGAATAAAGAATGCACACAACCAGGGGCGGAGCTAGGATTTTCTAGCAGAGGGGGCACACGGGGATTGATTGAAAATGATAGTAGTTGTTTATGGATTTGTGGAGAATTATTAGGCTGATACATAATATTATGGGTCTAGGGGATGGGGTTCTAGGCGTAGCCCCGGAATTTTTTTTTATGACTAAGTTATTGGGTTAGTTTGTCCATGCATTTCGTATTGTTTCTCCTTGTTTACGAACATCTATTCCTTTGCCCCATGACTATGCCTCATTAAATAACATGATATAAAAATTATATTTTATTTTCAAAAGTTTAGGGAACCGTTGCCCCCTTGCCTCATGGAGATCGAATTACAATCAATTGAGATTAAACTCAGGGAGAGTTCAATCGCATACACAAGTTAACACGTGTTCTTGTTAACCCCTATTAATTGTGCTTAATATTCACTAACCCTTGGGGTTCAAGAATCTAACCTTGGTTTGTAAGAAAAATATTTGAAAAATCCGGTTAAGAGTTTTGAACTCTTTAAGGTTATTAAGAAAAGAAATGTTATATTGTTAACTCCAAGAGTTAGTGATTCTTAACCACAATTAATAGAAGGTAAAAGGGATACATGTTGTAATGTGGGTGCGATTGAACTTTCACCTAGTTCAATTGCAATTGACTGATCTACTTTCACTGCATGCATGTCCCTATTCCCATTTCCCATGGCTAAGCTAAAAGAGGGAAAAAAAAACTTGTTTTCAAAAGTTCAGTGGGAGCACGTGCCCCCACCTAGCTCCACCCCTGCACACAACACCACAGACTAGGCAGAGACAGTGGAGACTACAGACCTTTGTTATTTCCGTAGAATTAGGGTAATAGAAGTAAAATAAAATATTTGGATGAAGATAGTAAAGGACTTAGGACCAGATGATATTCTAATTGGTATATCGCGGCTTACAAAGTTTAATAATATTTTGAAGACTAGAAAAATTTCCGGAAGCATGGAGAAGTATTGTGATACCTATACAAGAATAAAGGAGATGTCCAAAATGTACTAACTATCGTGAAATATACTTATGCGTCATACTATGAAATTATGAGAGTTGTATGGAACAAAGATGAAGACAAGTAATTAGGGTTTTAGAAAATCAATTTGGATTCATGCCGAGAAGGTCTACGATCAAGGCTATCTTCTTAGACAATTGATGGAAAAACTTAGAGCGAAGAAGTAAGACCTTTATATGGTATTTATTTGACTTAGAAAAAGTAAATGATAAGAGTCCGTATAATCTGGTGGGCATTAGGAAGAAGGGAGTTTCAAGAAATTATATTGTTATTATTGAGGATAGATATGAGAGAATGGTAACTACCGTGAGAACATTGGTGGCGAGTCAAACTAGTTTCCTGTGACAATAGGGTTACTTCAGGAATCAAATATGAGGAATCAGATATGAGTCCATATCTTCTTACATTGGTTATGGATGAATTGTCTCCTCATATTCAAGAGGAGATCCATTGGTATATATTATTTGTAGATGATGTGATATTAATGAATAAAACTTAAGAGGTGGTAAATGCAAAACTAGAGTTATGGAGGAATACTTGGAATCTAAGTTTCAAAATAAGTATGATCAAGACAGAATATATACAATGCAACTTTAGTAAGAACACATATAGAGCGGAGAATGTTGTTAACATGGTTCAAAATATCGGTAAGTCCAAAATAGGATACGTATCGGATGGATACGATGAAAAAATTCAGGATACGTTAAAAACTTGGATACGTAAGGAAAAACTTGGATACTTTGCATAAAACCTCTTTTAATGAAAAAGAAGCTAAAAACGAATTAACAGAAGGCCTCCAATTACATTTATAATCATATATATGAGTTACAAAATTTATAAGTTAAAAAAAGCATGCGCACTGATAAATATGTATGAAAATACAAACCATAGTTACTTAACCAAGTGAGAGAAGTTTGCATTCATAAATCGTAAGTATGAAAATACATAGACACTTGCATTCACAAATCAAATTACATACATGATAGAAGCTCAATACCACATTGAGCTTTATGTCGGCTCATACTTTATTGTGGGATCGGGAATTGAGTAGAGATACATTATAAGTGGTCCAGACATGATGACACCACTGTGTCCAAGTCATCATCGTGCGGTACATGCCTAGGTACAATTATAGGGGGTTAAAAGAGACACGTGGTAACTCTGGTTAAAAAATTTTAACCCTTAATTTTTTTAACAAAAACATAGGTATTAGCTTATATTAGTTTTGCTAAACACCCCCTAAGGGTTCGTGAATCTTAACCACAATTAATAGAAGTTTAAAGAGACACATTTCGAACCTTGATTTTTTTAAAAAAATATAGTAAAAAAATAACTTTAAAGTTAAAAATTCTTAAACATAGGATTAATATATATATATATATATATATATATATATATTTTTTGAAAATCAAGGTTAGATTGTTGAACCCTAAGGGTTAATGAATCTTAACCACAATTAATACTAATTAAAAGGCACACATTTCTAACTTTGATTTTTTTTTTAATTATTCAAAAATATTAACTTTAGAGTTAAAAATTCTTAACCACAGGGTTAATTCTGAGTGAGGTTAACACAGCACAAGGTTTGATTGTGTGTGTGGCTGAGTGAGGCTAGCACTCCAATAAAGTCATTAAGTATGTGGTTAGTAAGGATAAGTGGATAACAGAGTGAGGATAACACTTCTCCAATAAGAAATTAAGTATATGGCTGAGTGAGGATAGCACTCCTCCTTCAACACTGTTATAATGCCTTCAACAATAAGAAAACATAACAGAAAAAAAAAAAAAAAAAAAAACGACGTAGTTTTACCTTCGGGGCTTTGTCCGAAAGAGGGGAAGGGGTGACTGGCGACAGTGGAAAGGCAAGGGTTGGGAACTTGGGACTCCTCCTCGTCGGTTTTGTGATGGGCTACAACAGCAACGTGATTGACTAGATGGCAATCTGTAGTGGCAGTGGCACAGTTATCTACCCTCTACTAAAAAAATCTTTTGTTTTTCCTTTTCTACTTCTCAGTTCTCAATCTCGTTCTAGAGTGACATTTGGTGTTTGGGATCTTCAAGATTTATAGAGAAACCCAATGAAGATTCAAGAAGAGGTTCATAGGTTTTACTATGTAAAATGATTATTTTTTATTGAAATCTAACCTTTGCACGGAAGCAAATCTTTGTTTTTTTGGATGGTTTTTGTAAACAAAATCCCTGCTAATCCCTATTGAAATAGCGTATCAGTCCGTATCGAGTCGTATATCTCCGTATCGGCTCGATACGCACGATAGTTTCGATACATAGACGATACGAGGTGTTTTTTTTTCCACCATATCTGCATATCGGATACCCAAAAAATCGGTACGTATCGTTCCGTATCGGCCGATACGTATCGATATTTGAGACCATGGTTGTTAAATAGATGATCAAGAGATACCCGAAAACAACCAATTCTAGTATCTTGGCTCAATTATTCATAATGATTGAGAGATTAAAGAGGATGTTGTCCATAGAATTAGAGTTGGAAAGCTAAAGTGGATAGTGCTTCCGGAGTGCTATGTGACCAACGCATCTCGATCAAACTAAAAGTAAAATTTTATATGACAATAATATGACCAGCTATGCTTTATAAAGCAGAATTTTCAGCCATTAAGAACAGTGTAGTCAAAATGTTGCCTAGGTAATGTCTAGGCCACCGCCTCGGCTAGCCGGGACTACTGTCACCTAATCCTGATCTAGGCGAGTACTCTCTAAATTTTAGTAATTGTAATAAGAAAAAGGTAATTTTTGTTACCTAGGCATTGCCTAAGAAACAGTTAGGCAACCCCCTATTGCCTTAGACGCTTTGACTATACTGATTAAGAAGCAACATATTAATTTATTTTTTTAGTTGAGATGAAGTTGTTGAGATGGATGAGTGGAAAGACAAGGAAATAAAAAATAAAAAAAATGATTGCTTTCGATAGAATTTGGGAGTAGCTTTAAAATAAGAGAGTTGATTGAGATAGTTTTGACACGTTTATAAAAGCACTAATAGCTCCAGTAAGAAGAAATGGTTTGATGCAAGTTGAAGACTATAAAGGGGGGAGAGCAATGCTAAAAATGATGTTGGTGGAGTTAGTGAGAAAAGATTTGGTTACACGACTTAACTAAAGTTGTAGTTTTTAAAAGAATGGAATGGATGAACAAGATTTATGTTGCTAACTCCAAGTATTTGGGAGAAGGCATTGATGAATCAATTATTATTATGAAATATTTGATAATTGGTATGACATTTTTAACATGGATTCCAAATATTTGGGATAAAAAATGTATGAATATGATGAATCATTTTTAATATAAAATAAAATATTTTATTATTGGTAAGCCATGATTCCATATCATGTCATGTTGACTGGGTACCGAGGCATTTTCTGCAGGTGGGTAACAGAGGCCTTTATGAAACTATTATGCAAAGCTCTATTTGCTCATACATTCTAAAATCATGAATGAGAGATGTTAGGTTAATTATTTTTACCAATTTATCTTCCTAAATTATGGAACTAGCAAGGTTTTAAACTTCGATTTTGCGGAAAATTGCATACTTCAAAAATGGGAAATTTCTCAATTTTTGTGAGGACTTTGGATTTTTTTTTTTTTGCATTCACTTCGCAAATATCGCAAAATTGGGGAAATTGTGACAAATACGATGTAAGCACCCCATTTTTGCACCACTTTTCCTCTCTCTCTTTCCTCGAGATCCCCAAGGATGCCCAAGCCCAAAACCAGGGCCCAATTACCTAGCACGAACCAAAGTCCAAACCCGAGCCTTTACCCAAGCCCATAGGCCAAAAAGGCCTTTATCCTATTTCAAACCCTAGTGGGAGGTAATTAGATTACCTCCCCTCCCCTCCCTTTAAAAAAAAAAATCTATTTTCAACAATTGAGGTAATTAGATTACCTCCCCCTCTTTTTATACCTATTTTCAACAATGGTCGTAATTGGATTTACCTCCACTCCCTTTTTTTTTATACCATTTTTCAATAATGGCTGTAATTGGATTACAACCATTTCCCCTTTTACGTTAAACCTTAGTTCTTACAGTTATTCCCAGACCAAACAGAGATTTTTTAAGAAAACTTTCAGGTGGGAGGTAATCCTATTACCGCCCAAGCCAATTTACCCTTTTACCTCCCACCCTAGCCAAGTTGTGGACCAGCTGTTCTCCCCTTGGAAACTCATCCCTTTGACCACCAATGGCCTCTTAGACCTCTACCTAACCTCCCCTTATTTACTAGAGTGCTCCACACCCCTCTAAATTTTATAAATACCCGCCTTCTCTAGCCTTTAAACTCAATCCAAATTCTTACCCAAGATACTCTTGCAAGTTGAAAACCCTTAGCCAAAATCCCTAACTTTGCAACCTCTTGAATCAAGGATATTGAGTTGGGCCCATTAGGAGGAGGAAGCTATAAGCTATACCCTTCCTAGGGAAACTCTCCCTTTGGCCTTAGTCCCTCACCCATTCACCCTACACACCCTTTAAGTTTTGAGGAGGAGAGAGGAGTAGGTTTCTCCACCCCTTTTATATTTTATATTTTTGTTGTGTTCTTTCTTTCTTGCTTTGTTTCTAATCCATCTCTAGAGACTGACAGAAGGCCTACCCCCCTTTAAGGTTGAGCCCTCTATGTTGTCATTGATAGCATAGCCCCCATACATAAAGGAGGGAGGAGTAAGCTTTCCATGCATTTCCATTTTTCCTTTTACATCATTTTTTATGTTTGGTTTGGTTTGGGAATGGCCCTTAGACTTGATTTCTACCTACAACAGTGCATTTCAGCACCTTGTTCCTGTTGGGAGGTAATTTGATTACCTCTAAACCCAGTTTCAACTAGTTTTGGTAGGAGGTAATCCAATTACACCATAGGCCCTTATCCATTTTTACCCGGGATCCAATTTTCCCTACAATTAAATTGGTTGTGACTCTTAATTAGGTGTTTAGCGTCATTCCTCCGCAGGGCCCGGCTCAAAAGAAAATGCGGTAAATCCCAGTGCTCACACAATATTTCTAGAAATGGTTTTCAAGGACTTTGGATTTTTTTTTTCTTTCACGTCGCAAATATCATAAAATTGAGGAAATTGTGACAAACACGGTATTTAAAAAAAAAACTTCAGGAAATGATAAATTGAACATAATTTCACAATTACGGATATTAGGGGAAAAAAAACAACAATGTATATAATTGATGCATTTGGAATGGAGGAATGGCACATGCTAGCGGCTATATATCATAACATGACAAAGTATATAATAGATTCCTTTGGAATGGAGGTGTAAGCACCTAATTTTGCACTCCTCTAGGTCTTACAGGGCTTCCTGTGACCTATCAAAGAGTTCCATGTGATATCCGAAAGGCCTTGAAAAAATGACAAAAATACCTTATGACTTGTTGAAAAAATACCAAAATGCCCCCAATGTGAAAATTACCAAAATTCCCCTTTTAAAGAAAATATATGTACCATGTTCTAAATTATTTAAAATATTAATGGTATCAATTTAGGCTTTAGGAGGGGTCAAAATAGCCTTAAAATATCAAAATGGAGTTTGGACCAAAAATAGGGCAACATGTGGCATTAAAAAAAAGGATGGAAATTTCAAATTTCTGATAGGAAGTGGAGACCGCTATCCCAAATAGAAATGTCGCAACTAATTTTTTTTTAAAATATTAGTATTTTTGAAAAGAAATTATTATTTTTCTAAAATAGAAAGGTTGGCTTCCGTTTTGAATAGTGGCCCCACCCTAATCTTTATGTGTGCACATTTTTAATAAAGCAAAGGCCACATTGTGCAACCATATCAGTAGGCCGCCGATTCACTGTATTTATTCTAATTTGAGCCTAATTTCTATTATTATCTCTCTCTTCTCTTAAGATTATCTCAACATTCAAGCTTTGAAGAAATGAGGAAGGCGTGATTTTTTTTGAATTTCTAGATCTTTAACTCACTAAACTATCACGAGTTATTTTTTTTTAAAGAATTCTTTAGGTAGGACGATTACCCCTTGTATGATTGATATGATAATAGTTCAATCAAGTGAGATAATTTGAATCAAAGCATGCTAGGCTAGCTTTAATTTGTTAAATATGTGTGCATGTGGTGATAATGCTTTGATGATAATGATTTTGTGATTGAATTATTACTATCATCATTATTCTCTATTTCTACTTACTTTATTTTATTTTTGGAGCTGGGGAAGCCTAAATTCATAGATTTGGAGACTGTTCCTTATTTTATGTGATAATGTTTGCATTGTAAACATGTAGTTGATAATTGATATGGACATTAACTATTTAACTGATTAACTAGTGTTTGTTGAACTTGGTTTCTAGTGATTTATATGCCAGTTTATGTATTTTTAATGATTGAATTGTATTTATATAACCATTAAAGCTATTTTCTCAATTTTACAATTTTTTTTTGTAATTAAAACCATCTTGGTAGACCAACTAATTGAAAATCTTCAAAGGGACATCCTTTGAGGAATAAGCCCATGTTGAGAAATTTCACTTGGTAAAGTTGAAGTGGGTTTATCGTCCTGAGGATTCTGGAGGTCTAGGTTTCAGAAGAATTAAATGCATGAATAAAGCTCTGTCAAGGAAATGACTGGCAGTTTGGTTTTGGGGACAGTGTTTTTTAAAGGATGGCAATGGCCAAGTTTGGAGCTCCAATTGTAATTAGGATCCTCTCTGGGTTTCTTGCACTTTTGGCGTAGGAGCAAGGGATCCTCAAGGAACCTGAAGAAAACTAGGTTTGTGGTGGATAAAGATTTGTAGTCTGGTTCTGGGAAGACGGTTGGAGTGGGGAAAGGATTGGGTGTTTATCTGGATGACTGGTTTGGACAAGATCCTCTCCATTGATCATTTGAGGAATACGGATATGCAGATACCTAACATATGCTGCATGTATCTCAAGGCAGAAGAAGACGTGGGGCACCTTCTCTTCCACTGTCCCGTCGTTGGAGTTTTTTCTTCTCTTTGGGGTGTCCAGGGTATTCACAAGAGAAGTGGGAGACAATTCTTGGCTAGTCAGGAGTAGTTTTCAACAGTACATAGTGGCAACATCCTTTAGGAAATGCTGCCCTACACAGTATGCTGGTGAATCTGGATAAAGGGGAATAGGAGAATCTTTGAGGGATGTGACTTTGCCTTACCTGAGCTTTGTATATCCATTTGGCTGAAGTCTATGAAGTTGGATGACCCTTATCCAAGACATCTCAGAGTTCCACAACACCGATTTGTATAATTGGAGCAAATTTGTTATTTGTGGCCCTTGATCCGTTTGTGGGTCTGTTTTTGGTGGGACGTTAGATCAGATCAGTTGTTGGTTTTATTTATTAGAAAAGAAAAATAAACAGTATAATTTTTTTTTTTTATAAGAATTAGCCTAAAAGGTCAAATTTTGAATATGTCACAAATTTGGAATTGTCTGAAATATAGATGGAGTCTCAAAATTTTATACTTCGGCATACTCTTCATAGTTCCAGCTATAGTGTTAGATAGGGTGGCCAAAGAAGCTGCTCTTAGGCATGGTTTATCCAGTGTGGACTTGTTAATTAGTTCAGCTCTTCTTTAATAAGTTCCTTTTCATCGATCAGGGAAAAAGTAATTCTGGAGAGGCTTGAAGAGCGAATTTTAGCACTATGGTTGTTTTTCTGTTCTTCCTTTTTAATTTTCTGACCATTTAATACCATTGGGACTTTACGGTTTATATATCATGTCCTCCTATCATTCATACATCACCAAATATTCTTAAGCCAAGAGCTGAGGTCAGTTTCTGGTGAGGCAAGGGTTCTGTAATTTGGATTGAAAACCAATATGCAATCTTTCCTGAATTGCACTCATTTTTTGGCTGGGGTTTTGAGATCTGTGAATATAATACTAGTTTATTAATTGGGTTGTTAACATGAGAGATGATAGCTTGTCCATGATATGCAGATTTTGGATACACCAAGTCTCATAGCCGAGGGCTCAGGTGTGAAAAAGAACATCTTTAAACAGAAGCCTCCCGAAGTTGATGCATCTAGCACATCTAGCAGCAGCTGTTGCTGATGGTGATCATTCTGTCAGATTTCTAGCATTTTTCAGGTCTCTGATAGCAGTTGTG
Source organism: Tetracentron sinense (assembly GCA_015143295.1). Taxonomy (NCBI): domain Eukaryota; kingdom Viridiplantae; phylum Streptophyta; class Magnoliopsida; order Trochodendrales; family Trochodendraceae; genus Tetracentron; species Tetracentron sinense. The sequence continues at coordinate 19,885,458 of CM026556.1, read as the reverse complement.
GTTGTGGGTTTCCTTTTCTGATCAAGAAGTAATTTATACAAAATTGATGTTTGACAGGAGACTGTAAATTTAATATCTAACAGTAATATTTGTCCCGATGTCTACTCATTCCCCACATTATTAGTGTCATCGAATTGCTTCCTTTGCTGCAGGAGTTTCTCTTCTCAGCTCTTCCACCCTGTTTAGCAATCAAGAGGCGAATGCAGGGACTCTGTGATTGCAGAGATAACTCCTTGGAATGGAGATATAAGGTTGCAAATGTAAAGTTTGAACGTCTCTCGTAGAAACACTGCAATAACCATATTCTAATAGTCATTTCTGGAACCAAACACCCCTGATAAAAGAAACTTATTTGATGTAGACTAGAGATTTGAGAATGATGAATGTATGTTCTTCAGGCTCCTCTCTTCTTTTAATGGAATATAGAAGAGAGATTATGAACAGAACGAACCCCAGATAAAGGAATTTTTTTTCTTTTTGAGACCAAAAATAAACCCAGATAACACACTTCTGGCAGTCATCCTATCCGAACAAAATGAAATCCCTTATTAATAGTAGTAGGAATGTAGGACCTTCCGGTTGGAGTTTTGAGGATGAGAGAAGCCAGTGGATGAGCAGCCACTTAAAATGGACAGGCACAGTGAAGCTAAGTAGCAGATTTGGAGGAGAATAATCCCTACTCGTTGACATTGCCCCGAATGATCCTATCTTCCATATTAGATCGCTCTCCATTTTCTTTGTTAGGTTAATGCTAATTCCACTTTCTTCAAGGAGATGGGTTTTTGTCTTCCATTTAAAAAAGAAAAAGAAAAAAAGACGACTGAATACACTCATTATAAGTGAACAGAGTGTTAGTACATGTATGTCCATACTTTTAGGATTGGTTTATTCCGTTGTCAAAAATAGTGTCATGTGTCTTTCCCTACAAGCATCCAAGACTAGTGAAGATGAAGACCGAAGAAGATCAACTGAACCGATCATCGCATTCATTTCACTCCATAGGATGGTAAGTGATCTAGATACCTAGCCTATACCTTAGGTGAATTGACCTAGTAAAGTTTGTTTATTTTAGGTGGTTAGTGGTTTGCCCTTGATGGAAGCTTTCGAGTCAAAATAGGCGAAATCGCCTCTCTATCATAGAGGAGTATTTTGGGTCGTGTTAGAAGATAGGAGACTTTTGGCATGTGACATAAATCATATCAACCATTCTGTGAGAATACATAAGGCATACAACTAGCGGAAACAAAAAATTTCTAAAAAACTATAACCTATACATGTATTCTAAGTGGTGTTATCATTTAACAAAACTATACAAAATAAAGTGGGCATGCCTACTTATCAAAATACAAGTATCACTCCTTCACCACACTCAGCAGTAGTCTAGATAGAGTCACCTATCCAGAGCTTTATCCTCAAGAGGATGATCCATCGCAGGCTCAGGCTCGTAGTACTCTTCCTTCACCCAAGGCTCAGGAAGATGTGTCTTAAGTCAACAATTCGGCTAAGTATGGAAAACTCAACGTATACAAACCACTAGATAATTATATAATGACATAACATGTTTTCAGATGGTGGTTCATCAGATACACATGCAAATACTGTAAACAATTACGGAAATCCTTTTTTCAGTTACATTGTGCATACATACCATACATATACTTCTTTTGCTTCTTTTTAGATACTTTACTTTTGCTTTCATATCGTTTACTTCCTTTACACATGACTTTTCATTTGGAATCAGATGACAATGCTTACCCTGCTTGTGGTAAGTCCACTGTCATCCTTCCAATACATATACTTTTTCTTGGAATCAGATGTTAATGCTCACCCTGCTTGTGGTGAGAGCCCACTATCATCCTTCCAATACAAATATTTTTACTTGGAATTAGAAGATAATGCTCACCCTGCTTGTGGTGAGAGCTCACTATCCTCATTCCAATACATATGCTAGCTTATTATCTTTTATTTTACTTTTCTTTACAATTGCTTTGATTTTCATCTTTTGCTTTGCTTTTCTTCTTTTACCTTGCTTTTACAATACATGTACATATACAAAAGATTGATCATGCGTATACAGTATTCATATACAATTTTGAGTGAACATGGTAGACAATAATGTCGCGCCCCAAAATCCCCCTTATGAGTTAGGAGAGACTTTGTACGTGACTATCCTAACCTAGCAAACCATCCTGTAAAATATACAAGGCATAATCATAGAGGAAGCATAAATCAAGGTGTGAAAGCAAGAACCCACAAATTAATTTCTCTTCTATACATGAATAATATTCGAAGTTTTTATACACATCATGACTAAACATAAGTGGACATGCCCACCCATCAAAATACAAAATATAAAACTTTCTCTCTTACTCAGTAGTCACCCTGATAGGGCCAACTATCTAAGTGTAAGGCCCCGGACCTTTTCACATTTATGCATGACCCTTCGTAGCCATTTTCCCTTTAAAGTAATGCAATTAATAAATAAGGAAGAAATTGGAAATTCTGAAACGTCAGAAATGTTCGTTTTCGAAGTACGAACCCAACGCAAGTTGAATCGTCAAAATCGGACGAACGAGTCAAAAGTTATGGCCAAAACAGTTTGGACCTGCAGACCACCGATCGCTCGGTCCATGGAGCGATCGATCGGTCCAAAACCGATCGCTCGGAGGCTATCGACTGGTCAAGATTTTTGTATGGAGAAATTTTCCAGAGAGTGAAATTTTAACCGATCGCTCGGTTATGAAACCGATCGATCGGTAGGCAACCGATCGATCGGTCATTAACACCGATCGCTCGGCCCTCGCGTTTTACAGAATTTTCACTAAGGGCATTTTCGGCATTCGGGTGTTATACCCTTTCTTATATAGGATTGCCCGAGCCTTTAGGGCTCATTCTCAACCCTTAGAAGATTTGGGAGATTAGAAGAGAGGAGAAAGGGTTCCTAAATCTAGGGTTTCCATTTTGAAGAGGAATCAAAGGGGTTTGAGACCCTAGATCATCCTCAAGCACGTTTTCCTTCAAGATCTCGGCTCAAGCTCGGGTGGAGCTCGTGTTCCAAGCTAGGGCAGCAACTCACGGTCGTTTGGAAGAGGGGTTTCTTCCTCATCTTTTCAAGGTCGGTACTTCTTACTACCCTCCTAGTTATAGCTTCTCTTTCCCTTTGTTTCTTCTTGTTTTCCTTCACATATATATGTGTTATGAGATTGGTGGTATGAATGGTGAATGGAGATGGATGTTGGCGAATGGATGCCGTGTGGATGATGTAATGAACGAATGGGAAAGGGCATTGTACTAATAATGAACATACAAGTGTGATGTGAGCATAACCCACATAGAAAAGCATGATCTAGGTTTAAGTGAATAATGAACACACCCCATGTTTGATGAAATGCCAAGGTGAACAAAATGAATGATAAATTAAGGGAACCCATGTTTAATTGCTCTTGAAATTTGTTAGGGTTCATGATAGTGTGTTTCTTACATTTCTTAAAATGTGTAGATTATTAATTACTTAAATTGTCATATGCTATGCCTTGTGAATCACTCCAAATTGTCATATTTAATTCCAAATGCAAGTATGCACACGATCTCACGAGCACGCATGAAATGACGTGATTTACCGATGTTTTGAGTATGGGACATAGAGGTGGGGCATATCCTAAGATATGTTTCACTCCGCTTCTGACAAGGGCAAGACAATCATGCATTGCATAGGGAAAGGTCTCCCATCCCCTCGCATGACATGCATAGCATCGCATGACACGCATAGCATAGCATGGCATGACACGCATAACATAGCATCACACATTCTGCATGGATGCTAGTTGCGACGGGCTATGAACGGCAACTAGGCATTCACATTCCGCATGGATGCTAGTTGTGACGGGCTATGAACGGCAACTCGGCATTCACATTCTGCATGGATGCTAGTTGCGACGGGCTATGAACGGCAACTAGGCATACCCATCTGCATATAGGGTACTAGTTGTGACAGACTATGAACGGCAACTAGGCATGTGAACATGTTTCAATTATGAACAAGCAAGCATGATACTCGCATGACACGCATGACATGACATGACACGCATGATATGACAAGATAAGACAACATAACAAGTTTCAAGCACGGAAATGGTATTTTCAAGTCAAGTCAAGTGCACGATGTTTTCAAGAGGTTTCATCGGCTTTCTACGAAATACAAGCATGATTATAAATTGTTTTGCTTCCTTGTATGATATAAATTGTTCATGTTCTATATATGCAACTTGCTTCTTCCTTTATGCATGCTATCTGTATGCTATGACTGTTGGTTAGTGCTTAGTACCCGCTGAGTATTCCATGCTCAGCCGTACTTCTTATGTCGGCAGGTGACGGCGGAGCAGCTGCTCTATTTGATATCTGTGCTCCGAGTCCATGGGTGGAGGAGGAGTACGTCGAGGAGCCTTTTGAGGAACCTCCAGTAGAGGGTTACCATTAGGTGGTTGTAGATTCTGAGTGGATTAGCTGTGGGTGAGATGAGAGATTATATCCATGTATTTTGGCGGGTCTGTCCGCACTTCCTTCTGGTTACTTTTTGTATAAACTTGGACCATATGTATATACTTAGAGGTTTGTTAGACTTCCGCTGTGTTTTATAGTTATGTTTCCGCTATAATGTCCTCTATTGTATATGCTCTGTGGGTTTTTGCAGGTTGGTTTGTCAAGCAAGTCATGTAAGTCATGATTGAGTCGTCCAAGATTCACTCTAACTCCTAGGGTGGGTTTTGGGTCGCGACAGAAGTGGTATCAGAGCTTAGGCTTTAGGTCTCTAGGGTCACTTAGAATCTTATACCACGGCTTGACAAGAGCATATGTTAGGAAACAAGTTAGGAAGGAAGTGAGTCGGGAGCGAGTCTGGTTCCAAGTTTAAGACTAAACTTTAGTCTTAGTCTAAAATGGTTGCTTTAACCAAGTACGGGTCCTAGGTACGCTAGAACACTAAAGTATAAGTATAATGTGATGAATACTCTAATGACTGGATGTGATGTATATTAGTATTATACAACTAATACAAATTGAATTATTGTGAAATGACATTGAAATAAACTGTGGTTTCAAGTGAGACTCATGTGGTGCTATTGTTCTCAGGACTTTAGTCATGAGGCGGGGCACACGGGGTCGTGGACCACACACCAGAGCTTCATCTTCTTCTAGAGATGAGGATGAGCAGCCGGACCTCTCTCAGGTCTTAGGCTCTATTGCTGAGACACTCGCCATCCTGGCGGCTCGGCAAACTATACCGGCATCAGCGGCACCTACTCCACCGCCCGCAGCTCCAGTACATCGTACAGCTGGAGTTGAGGCATTCAGGAGATTGAGGCCTCCATCCTTCCATGGGAGTGTGGACCCTCTCGCAGCAGAGGCGTGGATCCTCCAGATGGAGAAGATTTTTGCGGTCCTCTCGCCTACAGAGGAGGATAGGGTAGCATGGACAGTTTTCATGCTAGAGGGTGAAGCCCACCATTGGTGGTTGTCCGCATTGAGGACGCGAGACTTGACCATGCAGGGTCAACCTTGGACTTGGGAGGAGTTCAAGGATACTTTTTATAAGAAGTATTTTCCGATCGGTGCACGGGAAAAGAAAGAGAGAGAATTCATCAACCTTGAGCAAGGTTTGATGTCTGTGGCTGCTTATGAGGCCAAGTTCTCGGAGCTATCACGCTTCGCGACACATATGATTGCCACCGAGGCAATGAAGGCGAGGAGGTTTGAGCAAGGGCTCAAGGATGTCATCATGGAGAAAGTGTCGGTTTTCAGGCATGCCACTTACGCCGAAGTAGTGGATAAGGCCTTATTGGTTGAGGCCAATTCTGAAGCGGTGTCTAAGAAGAGAGAGTTGGCGAGAGGCCAAGCTAGTAGTTCAGCACCTCCAGAGAGACGGGCTCGTACCGGCCCTTATCAGTATACATGGCCAGCACCACCGATGAGGCCGACTTATGCGGCCCCAGCACCACGGCAGTACGTGCCACAGGCACCTCGACCTCAGGCTCTCCCGGCCCCATGGCCAGTTGTACCTCAGGTGGCGAGATACGCTCCACCTCAGGCCCCTCCTACCCGCACGCACGAACCCTGCCCTTCATGCGGCCGAAGGCACCCAGCAGGGGATTGCCTAAGAGCATCGGGTGGATGTTTTCACTGTGGTCGCCAGGGCCACGTGATCAGGGATTGCCCTACCCGGCATTTACCAGGCCAATCTCAGGGGATTAGGCCACCAGCACGCCCAGCAGGATCATATCAGGCGTCATCTCAGACTACCCGGTCTACACCTCAGTCTCGCCAGGCGAACCAGGGGAGAGTTTTTGCCTTGACAGAGGGCGATGCACTTGCATCTGACGATGTGGTGCAAGGTACGCGTTAGGAGTTATTTTCCTTATTCGTGATTGTTATGTTATGTTTTATTCCTTGTGTACGTAGTTGGTATGCTATATATATATATACCTACGTGTATACACTGTTGAGGCTCGAATTGACGTAACTAGCCTAAAATTTCAGGAACCCTACTAGTCAATGAGTATTTGGCTCGAGTGTTGATTGATACCGGGTCTACTCATTCGTTTGTCTCGCCGAGTTTTTCGGAAGGCTTTTCTGTGGAGCCTAGTCAGCTAAAACCGGAGTTAGCCATTTCGACTCCGCTCGGCAAAACAGTATTGGCAGATAAAGTGTATAGAAATAGTGCGGTCCAAGTTGGAAGCCACGAGTTGGCGGTTGACCTCATCGTCCTTGGATTCCAAGACTTTGATATTATATTGGGAATGGATTGGTTAGCAGCACATCATGGGCATGTAGCTTGCTTTGAGAAGATGGTACTCTTCAAGCCGGAAAAAGGAAAACCATTTCACTTTCGGGGGTTAAAATGTAGAGACATTGCCCGTTTTGCGGCGTTGAGCTTAGCTAACCCCGAGGCAAAGGACTCATCGACTATTCCGGTTGTGAGTGAGTTCCTGGATGTATTTCCAGAGGAGTTGCCAGGATTGCCTCCAGACAGGGAGATTGAGTTTATGATCGAGCTTGCACCAGGCACAGCTCCTGTATTCAGAGCTCCATATAGAATGGCCCCTATGGAACTCAAGGAGTTGAAGACTCAGTTGGAGGAATTGCAAGGCCTTGGCTTCATTCGACCAAGTGTCTCACCATGGGGTGCCCCGGTGTTGTTTGTTAAGAAGAAAGATGGCTCGATGCGGATGTGTGTCGATTACCGGCAATTGAACAAAGTCACTATAAAGAATAGGTATCCATTGCCTAGGATTGACGACTTGTTCGATCAGTTGAAGGGAGCAAGATTTTTCTCAAAGATAGATCTTCGATCGGGTTATCACCAGTTGAAGATTAAGGTGGAAGATGTTCCCAAAACTGCTTTCAGGACTCGATATGGGCACTATGAGTTCTTGGTGATGCCTTTTGGTCTCACGAACGCGCCGGCAGCCTTTATGGATTTGATGAACCGGGTGTTCCGACTATACCTAGATCGGTGCGTGATTGTATTTGTCGATGACATTTTGGTCTATTCCCAGACACGGGAAGATCACATACGCGACCTTCGCCTCGCATTGGAAATGTTAAGAGAGCACAAGCTATACGCCAAAATTAGCAAGTGTGAGTTTTGGTTGGAAGAGGTGGCATTCCTAGGCCACGTTGTTTCCGCGGAAGGCATCTCCGTTGATCCGAAGAAGATAGAAGCTGTTATGAGTTGGGCGAGGCCCAAGAGTGTTACTGAGATACGCAGCTTTCTTGGGCTGGCAGGCTACTACAGGAGATTCGTAGAGGGTTTCTCTAGCCTTGCAGCACCGCTTACTCACCTGACACGGAAGAATGCGCAGGTTTGTTTGGAGCGACAAGTGTGAGATCAGTTTCACGGAACTGAAGAAGAGGCTTACTACAGCTCCTGTCCTTACAGTGCCATCCGGACCTCTTGGGTATGAGGTGTACAGTGATGCCTCACACGTTGGACTTGGATGTGTGCTTATGCAACACAAGAAGGTCATTGCCTATGCATCAAGGCAATTGAAGGAGCATGAGAAGAATTACCCCACGCACGACTTAGAGCTTGCCGCAGTCGTGTTTGCACTCAAGATCTGGCGACATTACTTATACGGGGTGGAATTCTATGTGTATACGGACCACAAGAGCCTCAAGTACCTCTTTTCCCAAAAGGAATTGAATTTAAGGCAACGGCGTTGGATGGAATTTCTGAAGGATTATGATTGTACCATTCAATACCATCCGGGTAAGGCAAATGTAGTGGCTGATGCTCTGAGTAGAAGACCTCAGGGGTTGTTAGCACACATGTTGGTTCAAGAGTGGAAGCTACTAGAAGATTTGGCAAATCTGGACATCAGTGTGAATAACTCTGTCCGTGGTCCTACCTTGGCAAATGTTACGGTTCGGCCGTACATTATAGATTTGATCCAAGAATATCAAGCCATGGATGCGGAATTGTTGGCTTTCCGGGACAAGGAAATTGCCAAGGGCAGTGAAGACTTTTCTCTCACTAGTCGGGGTGCTATCACATTCAAGGGAAGACTGTGCGTCCCAGCCAATGCAGATCTTCGAAGAGAGATTTTGGACGAAGCACACCGTTCGAAGTACACAGTGCATCCAGGGGGTACGAAGATGTACCGGAACCTCAAGAGTCACTTTTGGTGGCGGAATATGAAGAGGGAGGTTGCGGAATATGTAGCACGGTGCTTGGTGTGTCAACAGGTGAAAGCAGAACACATGCGGCCCGCAGGTCTATTACAGTCCCTTCCGATTCCCGAGTGGAAATGGGAGAACATATCCATGGATTTCATAGTTGGCTTGCCAAAGACGGCAAGGGGTTCAGATGCGATATGGGTAGTAGTGGATCGTTTGACGAAGTCCGCTCACTTCTTGCCTTACCGAACTACTTTCAACTCTAGTCAGTTAGCTGCTTTGTACATCAAGGAAGTGGTGAGGTTGCACGGAGTGCCTGTTAGTATTGTGTCGGATCGGGATCCAAGATTCACATCACGATTCTGGAAAAGCTTTCAGGAAGCTATGGGTTCCCGACTTGATTTCAGCACTGCTTTTCATCCACAAACGGATGGACAAACCGAGAGGGTGAACCAAGTAATAGAAGATATGCTTCGGGCTTGTATGCTGGATTTCAAAGGCAGTTGGGAAGAGCACTTGCCTTTGGTGGAGTTCGCCTACAACAATAGCTATCAGGCGAGTATCCAAATGGCTCCGTTCGAGGCTTTGTATGGGCGAAGCTGCAGGTCTCCTCTCTACTGGGATGAGGTAGGAGAAAGAAAAGTACTTGGTCCGGAGTTGATTGAGCAAACTGCTAGTATAGTCAAGATCATCCGGGATCGGTTAAAAGCCGCTCAAGATCGCCAAAAGAGCTATGCAGACACGCGCCGCAGGGACTTGGAATTTCAAGTAGGGGACCGAGTCTTTGTGAAAGTATCTCCTAGCAAAGGGATTATGAGATTCGGCAAAAGAGGCAAGCTTAGTCCTCGCTATGTTGGACCGTTTGAGATTATCACGCGGGTTGGTGAAGTTGCTTATCGAGTAGCTCTTCCACCTTACATGGCCGCGGTTCACAATGTTTTCCACGTGTCTATGCTTCGAAAGTACATTGCGGACCCTTCGCATATACTAGAATTGGAACCGTTGGAAATTCGAGAAGATCTCACGTTGGTTGAGAAGCCGATTCACATATTGGATCGGAGAGATCAAGTGCTTCGCAACAAGACAATCCCTTTGGTTCTTGTGCAATGGAAACACCATGCTCGGGAAGAAGCTACATGGGAGCGTGAAGCCGAAGTCAAAGCAAAGTACCCGGAATTGTTTGAATGAATTTTGTATAGGTTTTGTATATGTAGCTTGTAATATTATTTGATTCTGTAATGCATGCCTCATCCAAATTTCGAGGACGAAATTTTTGTAAGGGGGGAAGGATGTAAGGCCCCGGACCTTTTCACATTTATGCATGACCCTTCGTAGCCATTTTCCCTTTAAAGTAATGCAATTAATAAATAAGGAAGAAATTGGAAATTCTGAAACGTCAGAAATGTTCGTTTTCGAAGTACGAACCCAACGCAAGTTGAATCGTCAAAATCGGACGAACGAGTCAAAAGTTATGGCCAAAACAGTTTGGACCTGCAGACCACCGATCGCTCGGTCCATGGAGCGATCGATCGGTCCAAAACCGATCGCTCGGAGGCTATCGACTGGTCAAGATTTTTGTATGGAGAAATTTTCCAGAGAGTGAAATTTTAACCGATCGCTCGGTTATGAAACCGATCGATCGGTAGGCAACCGATCGATCGGTCATTAACACCGATCGCTCGGCCCTCGCGTTTTACAGAATTTTCACTAAGGGCATTTTCGGCATTCGGGTGTTATACCCTTTCTTATATAGGATTGCCCGAGCCTTTAGGGCTCATTCTCAACCCTTAGAAGATTTGGGAGATTAGAAGAGAGGAGAAAGGGTTCCTAAATCTAGGGTTTCCATTTTGAAGAGGAATCAAAGGGGTTTGAGACCCTAGATCATCCTCAAGCACGTTTTCCTTCAAGATCTCGGCTCAAGCTCGGGTGGAGCTCGTGTTCCAAGCTAGGGCAGCAACTCACGGTCGTTTGGAAGAGGGGTTTCTTCCTCATCTTTTCAAGGTCGGTACTTCTTACTACCCTCCTAGTTATAGCTTCTCTTTCCCTTTGTTTCTTCTTGTTTTCCTTCACATATATATGTGTTATGAGATTGGTGGTATGAATGGTGAATGGAGATGGATGTTGGCGAATGGATGCCGTGTGGATGATGTAATGAACGAATGGGAAAGGGCATTGTACTAATAATGAACATACAAGTGTGATGTGAGCATAACCCACATAGAAAAGCATGATCTAGGTTTAAGTGAATAATGAACACACCCCATGTTTGATGAAATGCCAAGGTGAACAAAATGAATGATAAATTAAGGGAACCCATGTTTAATTGCTCTTGAAATTTGTTAGGGTTCATGATAGTGTGTTTCTTACATTTCTTAAAATGTGTAGATTATTAATTACTTAAATTGTCATATGCTATGCCTTGTGAATCACTCCAAATTGTCATATTTAATTCCAAATGCAAGTATGCACACGATCTCACGAGCACGCATGAAATGACGTGATTTACCGATGTTTTGAGTATGGGACATAGAGGTGGGGCATATCCTAAGATATGTTTCACTCCGCTTCTGACAAGGGCAAGACAATCATGCATTGCATAGGGAAAGGTCTCCCATCCCCTCGCATGACATGCATAGCATCGCATGACACGCATAGCATAGCATGGCATGACACGCATAACATAGCATCACACATTCTGCATGGATGCTAGTTGCGACGGGCTATGAACGGCAACTAGGCATTCACATTCCGCATGGATGCTAGTTGTGACGGGCTATGAACGGCAACTCGGCATTCACATTCTGCATGGATGCTAGTTGCGACGGGCTATGAACGGCAACTAGGCATACCCATCTGCATATAGGGTACTAGTTGTGACAGACTATGAACGGCAACTAGGCATGTGAACATGTTTCAATTATGAACAAGCAAGCATGATACTCGCATGACACGCATGACATGACATGACACGCATGATATGACAAGATAAGACAACATAACAAGTTTCAAGCACGGAAATGGTATTTTCAAGTCAAGTCAAGTGCACGATGTTTTCAAGAGGTTTCATCGGCTTTCTACGAAATACAAGCATGATTATAAATTGTTTTGCTTCCTTGTATGATATAAATTGTTCATGTTCTATATATGCAACTTGCTTCTTCCTTTATGCATGCTATCTGTATGCTATGACTGTTGGTTAGTGCTTAGTACCCGCTGAGTATTCCATGCTCAGCCGTACTTCTTATGTCGGCAGGTGACGGCGGAGCAGCTGCTCTATTTGATATCTGTGCTCCGAGTCCATGGGTGGAGGAGGAGTACGTCGAGGAGCCTTTTGAGGAACCTCCAGTAGAGGGTTACCATTAGGTGGTTGTAGATTCTGAGTGGATTAGCTGTGGGTGAGATGAGAGATTATATCCATGTATTTTGGCGGGTCTGTCCGCACTTCCTTCTGGTTACTTTTTGTATAAACTTGGACCATATGTATATACTTAGAGGTTTGTTAGACTTCCGCTGTGTTTTATAGTTATGTTTCCGCTATAATGTCCTCTATTGTATATGCTCTGTGGGTTTTTGCAGGTTGGTTTGTCAAGCAAGTCATGTAAGTCATGATTGAGTCGTCCAAGATTCACTCTAACTCCTAGGGTGGGTTTTGGGTCGCGACACTAAGTCTCTTGCCTCCACTTGAGGTGGTATTGTAGGCTCCTCCTCACCATAATCCTCCTCGACCCAAAGACCAAGAGCACAAATATCAAACGGTATACTTGTCGACATCAAAATGTACGACTGAGTATTGAAACACTCAGTGAGTACAACTACTAGCTAACAGTGATATAATATAATTTTTGGCATATAGGAAATTTAAACAATGCATTCATGAGCATGCATGAAAACTCAAGCGTAAAACCTCATGTAAATCATGTGTGCATAATTTATAGTTTGTACTTGAAATTATCTTTGCGTATTTTCAAAACTTTCTTATCGTGCTTAAAAATCTAATTTTTGTCTCGTGAGAAATCATGCTTGTCTTATCTTGTTCTTGTTTGAATCATACTTGTCTTGTGTTATCATGCTTGTCTTGTTATACTTGTCTCGTTCTTGAAGCCGGATAGTAGTGCCCTTGAAATGACTTGAAAGCCGGGTGTGTAAATACTTGAAGCAACTTGAAGCTGGGTGTGTAAATACCCTTCATTGAAATGGAATAAGACACACTAATATCCTTGACCGGCCAACGTCGGTATTATCATATTTGCTTGTCTTGTTTTTTTGAAGCCGGATATGACATATCTTAGGATATGTCTTATCTTTGACCAACCCAAAGTTTGGCTTTATCATGTGTCTCGTAAATCACGTGTCTTGTCTTGGTTTGCCTTCATATACTTATATTTAGAAAACTCGATTCATGCATGTGCATAGTGATTTGTGAACATCATAATGCCATGGTAATACTTAAAGAATTAACATGTGAGCATTTAAATATTCCTAGAGACATGGGAGAACTTGAAGGAAACATATATAGGTGTTATAGCAATTAGACATTTATGGGAAAAACCTTAAATCACACTTTCACTTTCATAGGCCTCAATCACATACATACATTCCAAAATTTGTGGTTACTTAGCCCAATACATCCATATCATACTAATTAATTCGTACATTTTAAATACACATGGTTGATTTCAGAATAGAAAACATTCAAGCCCAAATTCAAACACACATGCTATAACAATCTAGTTTTAAGATCTAGGTTATCACTAAGCTAACTAGAAGGGTCTACTTACAATTTCTATTCAAAATCATACTTTAATCATCTTTTTTAATATTTGTATCATATACACATGGTTGATTTAAGAATAGAAAACATTCAAGCCAAACACACATGCTATAACAATCTAGTTCTAGGATCTAGGTTATCACTAAGCTAACTAGAAGGGTGTACTTACAATTTCTATTCAAAATCATACTTTAATCATCTTTTTCAATATTTGTATCATAACAAAGTTAGCTAGTAGAAGGTAAGTATCTTTAGAATTGGAGGAAAAGGCTTGAGAAGGGTTGAGAATGTGAGATCCAAGCTCCAAGGAAGGATCTAAGCTTGAAGAAGGAAACCCAAGTTCCACCTTGATCACCCAAGAGAAACCCTAGCTTCTCTCCTTTCTCCTTCTCTAAACTCTCAATTTCTTTCAAAATTATGCCTTGAGAGTTTATGAAACCCTAACCCACGAAATTGGGTATATGGTGTAAAAGGACCAACTGGGTAAAATTGGAGTACCGGCCAGGTCAAACACCCTACTGTTTAACTTATTTTGGGCTTTTTCTTGACAGTCGGTCGACCGGCCTTGGATCGGAACCCACTGTGACCCTTTTGGGTCATATTTTCTCACAGTCGGTCGACCGACCTAGAGGGATGGTCGATCGGCCTTCACCAAAACTTGGTAATTTTTCTTGTTTTTCCCATTTTTCGCACTTAAAGTGTTTCCATTCTTTCCTTAACTCACCTAGAGTGCTTCCACTCTTTTACATTGACTTTAACACCCCATACAAACACATCAAATTTTGATTTCAAATTCTTTTATTTAATCATCACCCACCAAAAAACATAGAAGGCCTTTAGGCCAAAATCACTATTCACTGACACTATTCACCGAATAAGAAACTGAGTTCCGGGATTCTACAAATGGAAACAATTACATGTGGCACATGCTTTGCTCTTTTCATTTAAAACCATCACATACAAATACACATGACAATACACTTGGTTCATAATCAATTACTTTTCTTTTCTTGGCTTAAATATAGATGTAAGCACCTAATTTTTACACCCTTGTCTAACCATGGTTAAGGTCTTTTAATCATAGTTATCCCCAGCCGAGTCCCCTCAACCCTAGGACATAACCCTAGAACCAAACCCTAACCCTAGGTAAACTTCTAGCTAGTCTTAGGTCTAACCCTAAGTCAAACCCTAGGTAACCCTAGAACCAGACCCTAACCCTAGGTAAACCTCTAGTCAACCATATGATCTAACTCTAGTCAACCTTAGTTAAACCCTAGGACAAACCCTAGTTAAGCCCTAGGACCTAACTCTAGTGAAACCTTAGCCTAAACCCTTAGATCTTGAAGCCCTTGCCTTGCCCTAGAGTCCCTAGGGTTTAAACCGAAGTCCAAGGCCCCTAGGGCCTAAAACCTCGGCTTGGGCCCATGGGGCCCAAAAATTCAAAAGACCAACCCCCATACCATATGCGTGCATGGGCCAAGCCCTGTGAAGAGAAATCAAATATTGGCGGTAGATCATCTACATCCATTCATTCCTTTGCCTGTTATGGTAATGGCGGTGGATGATCTACCGCCATTACCTGCATCTTCAGTTTGCTGGCTCTGCACTCCACCCTGCACACTCCACTGCCTTGTCAAGACTTCTACTCGACCCCCACACCACCACTGACAACAGCCTCCTTTATCTCGGTAAGGAGCAGAGTAGCAGGGTAGGGCCTTGCCCCCTCCTTTATTCTATTGTTTTCAGTCACTGTGAGCCCCTGGTCACTTCTAGGTGAATTTTCCTTTATTCTTGTTGCTATCTTGCTGTTTAAAACCCCAAAACAGGGTCATCCCTTACCTTATTCATAGGTAAGGGGAACCCCTACGGATATAACCATCTCGCTAAACCACTCAGGCCAGCCTCATACCTTCTGGGGGACCCTCACTCCATGAGGGAACCCCTGAGACCACAAGTGCACAGCTCCTAAGGGCACAAACCCAGTTCTGGATAGATCCAGGAATGACGGTAAACTCAGTACCGCCATTCTTGGCACTCCTTGTTTCAGCAGCTATGACCTCTTGTAGGTAGGCCCTGGTCCATTTCCAAGGCCTGGACTAGACTCCCCAGACTTCCCTGAGCCTCACCTAGTCCTTCCAGGTTCATGCCATTGCGTTAACCATGGTTAAAATGTCGCGACTCAAAACCCACCCTGAGTTAGAGTGAATCTTGGACGACTCATCATAACTTGCATGACTTGCTTGACAAAAATAACCTGCAAAAGACCTGGAGCATATACAATAGAGGACATAATAGTGGAAACATACTCTAACATAGCACAGCGCAAGACTTAACCAAACCTCTATGTATATATATATATATGTGATCCAAGTTTATACAAAAAGATACACGCAAGAAAGTGCGGACAGGCCCGCCAAAATACATGAATACAACTCTCTCAACTCACCCATAGCTATTCACTTAGAATCTACCACCTCTAATAATAACCCTCTACCGGAGGTTCCTCCACAGGTTCCTCGACATACTCCTCCCCCTAAGGGCTCGGAGCACATAAATCAAAAGGAGCAGCCGCTCCGCTATCACCTGCCGACATAAGAAGTACGGCTGAGTATGGAATACTCAGCGGGTACCAAACACTAACCAACAGCCATAGCATAACAAATACAATATAAGACAAGAAGCGATTCATATCATAACAAGAAAGTAAAACAGTTTATATTCATGCTTGCATTTCATAAAAACCGATAAATCTCTTGAAAACATCGTGCACTTGACTTGACTTAAAATCCTCGCTTCGTGCTTTAAAACTCGTCTTGTCATGTGTCTTGTTTTGTCGTGTCCTATCGTGTCATGCGTGTCATGCTTGTATCATGTGTGTCATGCGTGTACCATGCTTGTCATGCGTGCTTGCTTGGGAGTTTAACATGCTCATGTACTTGTGAGATGCGCTTGTGAGATGCCTTGAGAGGGAAGGGAGACCCTTCTTTCGTGATATGCCTTGAGAGGGAAGGGAGACCCTTCTTTAATGCAATGCACTTGTGAGTGAGGGGTGACCCCTCATGGAAGGGAGGGAAGTGTAAACTCCCTCCTAAGAAATGCTTGTTCTTGTCCTCTTGTCCAAAGCAAGGTAAAACATATCGTAAGATATGTCCCACCCCTAACATCCTTACTCTTGCAAACCGTCGGTAAAACATGTCATGCATGCCGTGCTCGTGGAATCGTGTGCATACTTTCATTTGAAATTAAATATGACAATTTTGGGATTTCGCAATACATAGAACATCAATAATTTGAGCAAATCAATATTCATACCAATTCAGGGAAAGCAACATATCACACTATCATAAACCTTGGCAATTTTTGTAAGCTTCTAAGCATGCTTTTCTTGATTTACAACTCATTTCCTTCACATTGGCATTTCATCAAACACGTGGTATGTGCATTATAGTTAATCCTAAATCTTGAATTTCTAGCTGGGTTAACGATCACAACACACATGTGTATTCATTATTGGTACAATGCCCTCCCCATTTCATTCATTACAACAAACACATGGCATCTATCACCCATCCACATCCACACCACCATCCATTCATCCCCACATTATCTTGCTTAGAAATTTAGGGAAAAACATAAAATAAAGAGACTATAAACTAGGAGGGAAATGTAGGGTACCGACCTTGATTTGGGGTTGAAGAACACCCTTGACTTGGAGTCCCAACCTTGAAGGAGAACCCCTCTTGGGTATGGAGAACTCGTGATGCTTTGGGGAGGATCTTGCTTGCAAATCTCCCAAGCTTGAACTCCCTTTGATCTCTCAATCCAAGTTCCTTGGAGGATTTCTTCAAAATGCTCTTCCCCTTTCTCTTCCCTCTTTCTCTCCTCTAGGTTAGAAATGCCCCAAAATGAAAACCCTCAAGTAGATCAAGGGTTAAAACCCTCAATTTCGGAATCTGCTACCGCATGCGATCGATCGCATACTTATCTGCGATCGATTCGTAGGTCCTTGCGATTGATCGCACCTGGATGCGATCTATCGCACATGAACCCAAACATATTGGTCTGATTTCCCCTGTATGCGATCGATCGCACATTCTTGCGATCGATCGCAAAACCCTGTGATCTATCACGCCTGAGGAGTCCATCTATCGCATATGACCCCGAGAGTTTGGGACCCAATTCGCCTGCATGCGATCGATCGCACCAAACTTGCGATCGATCGCACCTTCCAGATCTTGTTGTTTTATCCCAGTTTTCCCCCTACTTTGGTAATTCGACCATAACTTTTGACTCGGTTTCCCAATTTTGACGATTCAACTTGAGTTGGATTCGTCTTTCAAAGGAGAACATTCCTAGTGTTAGAATTTCCAATTTCTTTTTTATTTATTGACTAAATTGCCCCTGAAGTCGACTGATCCGCAAATGGGTTTCAGTAACTCGGGTTTTCGATATATTCGACTTAGGAATACTACTTCTTAACACTTAGAGTTCTTTAAATTTTCTCATTTCATAGAAATAGGAGGATTACAAAGGCAAAAATGCCTTGGCACGAGTTCCAATACATAGCAAAAGTTCTGGGGCTCTACATCCTCCCCCCTTATAAAAATTTCGCCCTCGAAATTCTGACGACACATGCATTACAAGTCCCAAAACATCATTACATAGTATAAACAAAAGCCTATTCAAATAACTCCAGGTATTTCGCTTTGACTTCGGCTTCATGTTCCCATGTGGCCTCTTCCTGAGCATGATGTTGCCACTGAACGAGCACTAATGGAATAGTCTTGTTGCGAAGGACTTTATCTCTTCGATCCAATATGTGAACCATTCTTTTGACTAGAGTGAGATCCTCTCGGATTTCTAACGGTTCTAAGTTTATGACATGCGAAGGGTCCGCAATGTACTTCGAAGCATAGACACGCGGAAAAAATTGTGAACCGCAGCCGTGTGAGGTGGAAGAGCTACTCGGTAAGCGACTTCACCAACTTGTGTGATAATCTCAAACAGCCCAACATACCGAGGACTAAGCTTGCCTCTCTTGCCAAATCTCATAATCCCCTTGCTAGGAGATACCTTCACAAAAACTTGATCCCCTACTTGGAATTCCAAGTCCCTTCGGCGAGTGTCAGCATAGCTTTTCTGACGATCTTGGGCAGCTTTCAACCTATCTCGGATGATCTTGACTATACCCGCAGTTTGCTCGATTAACTCCGACCAAGTATTTTTCTCTCTCCTACCTCATCCTAGTAGAGAGGAGACCTGCAGCTTCGCCCATACAAGGCCTCAAATGGTGCCATTTGGATGCTTGCCTGGTAGCTATTGTTATAGGAGAATTCAACCAAAGGCAAGTGTTCTTCCTAACTGCCCTTGAAATCCAACATACACGCCCGAAGTATGTCTTCTATGACTTGGTTTACCCTCTCGGTTTGTCCATCTGTCTATGGATGAAAAGCGGTGCTGAAATCGAGTCGGGAACCCATGGCTTCTTGAAAAATTTTCCAAAATCTTGATGTGAACCTTGGATCCCGATCTGACACAATACTAACTGGCACCCCGTGTAACCGAACGATCTCCTTGATATACAGTGCGGCTAACTGGCTCAAGTTGAAAGTAGTCCGGTAGGGTAAGAAGTGTGCGGACTTTGTTAACCGATCCACCACAACCCATATCGCATCACAGTTTCTTGCCGTCTTTGGCAATCCAATAATGAAGTCCATGGATATGTGCTCCCATTTCTACTCGGGAATCGGGAGAGACTGTAATAGACCCGTCGGTCTTAAATGCTCTGCCTTCACCTGTTGGCACACCAAGCACCATGCCACATACTCCACAACATCCCTCTTCATATTCCGCCAAGTGACTCTTGAGGTTCTGGTACATCTTTGTACCCCCAGGATGCACATTATATTTTGATCGATGGGCTTCATCCATAATCTCCCTCTGAAGATTTGCATTGGCTGGGACACACAACCTTCCTTTGAATGTAATAGCACCACGGCTAGTGAGAGAGAAGTCTTCACTACCCTTGGCAACCTCCTTGTCCCGGAAAGCCAATAAGTCAGTATCCGTGACTTGATATTCTTGGATCAAATCTATAATGTACGGCCGAACCGTGACATTTGCCAAGATAGGATTGTGGATCGAATCATTCAAACTAATGTCCAGACTTGCCAAATCTTCCAATAGTTTCCATTCCCGCACCAACATGTGTGCCAACAGACCCAGAGGTCTTCTACTCAAAGCGTCTGCTACAACGTTTGCTTTGCCTAGGTGGTATTGGATGGTGCCCTCGTAGTCTTTTAGAAATTCCATCTAATGCCATTGTCGTAGATTTAGCTCATTTTGGGAAAAGAGATACTTGAGGCTCTTGTGATCCGTAAACACATAGAATTCTACCCCGTAAAGGTAATGCCGCCAAATCCTAAGTACAAACACGATTGCGGCAAGTTCTAAGTCATGCGTGGGGTAATTTTTTTTGTACTCCTTCAATTGCCTCGATGCATAGGCAATAACCTTCTTGTGTTGCATGAGCACACACCCAAGTCCAACGTGCGAGGCATCACTGTACACCTCATACCCACCATGTTCGGATGGCACAGGTAGGATGGGGGCTGTAGTAAACCTCTTCTTCAGTTCCGTGAAACTGATCTCACA
This sequence comes from Tetracentron sinense, assembly GCA_015143295.1. NCBI lineage: Eukaryota > Viridiplantae > Streptophyta > Magnoliopsida > Trochodendrales > Trochodendraceae > Tetracentron > Tetracentron sinense. Next base: position 19,865,363 of record CM026556.1, on the reverse strand, counting down.
CTTATCGCTCCATACGAACTTCGCGTTCTTCCTTGTTAGGTAAGTAAGTGGCGCTGCAAGGCTGGAGAAACCCTCTACAAATCTCCTGTAGTAGCCTGCCAACCTAAGGAAACTACGTATCTCTGTGACACTCTTGGGCCTTTCCCAACTCATAACCGCCTCGATCTTCTTCGGATCTACCGAGATACCTTCCGCAGAAACAACGTGGCCTATGAATGCCACCTCTTCCAACCAAAATCCACACTTACTGAGTTTGGCTTACAGCTTGTGCTCTCTCAGCATTTCCAAAGCAAGGCGAAGGTCTCGTACGTGATCTTCCCGTGTCTGGGAATATATTAGTATGTCATCGATAAACATGATCACGCATCGATCAAGATTTGGCCAGAACACCCGGTTCATCAAATCCATCAAGGCTGCCGGCATATTCGTGAGACCAAATGGCATCACCAAGAACTCGTAGTGTCCGTACCGAGTCCGGAAAGCAGTTTTAGGCACATCAGGGCAATCCCTGATGACGTGGCCTTGGTGACCGCAATGGAAACATCCACCCGATGCCCTTCGGCAATCTCCTGCCGGGTGCCTCTTGCCACAAAAAGTGCAAGCCTCATACGTGTAAGTCAGAGGGGCCAGAGGTGGAGCATACCTCGCTACCGGAGGTGCAACAGGCCATGGAGCCAGAAGAGCCTGAGGCCGCGGTGCTTGAGGCACATACTACCGTGGAGCTGGAGGCGCATAAGATGGCCTCATCGGTGGTGCTGGCCACGCATACTGATAAGGGCCGGTACGAGCCCACCTCTCCGGAGGTGCCGAACTGCTGGATTGGCCTCTCGCCAACTCCCTCTTCTTGGACACAGCCTCGGAATTCGCCTCGACCAATATGGCCTTGTCTACTACTTCAGGGTAGGTAGTATGTCTGAAAACCAAGACCTTCTCCATGATAACATCCTTGAGCCCTTGCTCAAATCTCCTCACCTTCATCGCCTTCGTAGCCACCATGTGAGTCGCGAAGCGTGACAACTCTGAGAACTTGATCTCATATTGTGCTACTGACATCGAACCTTGCTCAAGGTTGATGAATTCTCTCTCTTTCTTTTCCCGTGCTCCGATAGGAAAGTACTTCTTGTAGAAAGTATCCTTGAACTCATCCCAAGTCCAAGGTTGACCTTGCATAGTCAACTCTCGAGTCCTCAAGGCGGACAACCACCAATGGTGTGCCTCACCCTCAAGCATAAAAACTGCCCATGCTACTCTATCCTCCTCTGAAGGCGAGAGGACCGCAAAGATCTTCTCCAACTGGAGGATCCAAGCCTCCGTGGCAAGAGGGTCCACACTCCCATGGAATGGTGGAGGCCTCAGTCTCCGAAATGCCTCAACCCCAGCGGTACGATGTGCTGGTGCTGCAGGCGGTGGAGTAGGCGATGCAAACGATGGAGTAGCCTGCCTAGCCGCCAGTAAGGCTAAAGTCTCTGCAATAGAGCCGAGAACCTGAGAGAGGTCCGGCTGCTTACCCTCATCTCGAGAAGAAGATGAAGCTCTAGTGTATGGTCCGCGACCCCGTGTGGCCTGCCTCATGACTAACGTCCTGAGGACAATAACACCACATGAGTCTAACTTGGAACCACAATTTATCATAATTTTCCTTCACAACAATTCAATTTGTATAAGTTGTATAATACTAATATACATCACATCATAACCATCGGTGTATTTATAATATTATACTTTGGTGTTCTAACGTCCCTAAGACCCGTACTTGGTTGAAGCAACCATTTTAGACTTTGACTAAAGTTTAGTCTCACACTTGGAATCATGACTCACTTCTGACTTATTTCCTTCTTAATTTGCTTCCTAATATATGCTCTTGTCAAGCCGTGGTACTAGATTCTAAGTGACCTTAAAGACCTAAGGCCTAAGCTCTGATACCATCTCTGTCGCAACCCAAAACCCACCCTAAGAGTTAGAGTGAATCTTGGAAGACTCATCATAACTTGCATGACTTGCTTGACCAAAATAACCTGCAAAAGACCTGGAGCATATACAATAGAGGACATAATAGCGGAAACATACTCTAACATAGCACAGCGGAAGACTTAACCAAACCTCTAAGTATATATGTATGTGATCCAAGTTTATACAAAAAGATACACACAAGAAAGTACGGACAAGCCCGCCAAAATACATGAGTACAACTCTCTCAACTCACCCACAGCTATTCACTCAGAATCTACCACCTCTAATAATAACCCTCTATCGGAGGTTCCTCCACAGGTTCCTCGACATACTCCTCCACCCAAGGGCTCGGAGCACAAATATCAAAAGGAGCAACCACTCCGCTATCACCTGCCGACATAAGAAGTACGGTTGAGCATGAAATTCTCAGCGGGTACCAAACACTAACCAACAACCATAGCATAGCAAATACAATATAAGACAGGAAGCGATTCATATCATAACAAGAAAGTAAAACAGTTTATATTCATGCTTGCATTTCATAAAAATCGATAAATCTCTTTGAAAACATCATGCACTTGACTTGACTTAAAATCCTCACTTCATCCTTTAAAACTTGTCTTGTCATGTGTCTTGTTTTGTCGTGTCGTGTCGTGTCATGTGTGTCGTGCTTGTATCATGCGTGTCATGCGTGTACCATGCTTGTCATGCGTGCTTGCTTGGGAATTTAACATACTTATGTACTTGTGAGATGCCTTGAGAGGGAATGGTTTTCGTGATATGCATTGAGAGGGAAGGGAGACCCTTCTTTAATGCAATGCACTTGTGAGTGAGGGGAGACCCCTCATGGAAGGGAGGGAAGTGTAAACTCCCTCCTAATAAATGCTTGTTCTTGTCCTCTTGTCAAAAGCAAGGTAAAACATATCGTAAGATATGTCCCACCCCTAACATCCTTACTCTTGCAAACCGTCGGTAAAACATGTCATACATGTCGTGCTCGTGGAATCGTGTGCATACTTTTATTTGAAATTAAATATGACAATTTGGGGATTTTGCAATATATAGAACATCAATAATTTGAGCAAATCAATATTCATACCAATTCAGGGAAAGCAACATATCACACTATCATAAACCCTGACAATTTTTGTAAGCTTCTAAGCATGCATTTCTTGATTTACAACTTATCTCCTTCACATTGGCATTTCATCAAACACGTGGTATGTGCATTATGGTTAATCCTAAATCTTGAATTTCTAGCTGGGTTAACGATCACAACACACATGTGTATTCATTATTGGTACAATGCCTTCCCCATTTCATTCATTACAACAAACACACGGCATTTAATCGCCCATTCACATCCACACCACCATTCATTCATCCATTCATCCCCACATTATCTTGCTTAGAAATTTAGGGAAAAACATAAAATAAAAGAGACTATGAACTAGGAGGGTAGTGTAGGGTACCGACCTTGATTTGGGGTTGAAGAACACCCTTGACTTGGAGTCCCAACCTTGAAGAAGAACCCCTCTTGGGTATGGAGAACTCGTGATGCTTTGGGGAGGATCTTGCTTGCAAATCTCCCAAGCTTGAACTCCCTTTGATCTCTCAATCCAAGCTCCTTGGAGGATTTCTTCAAAATGATCTTACCCTTTCTCTTCCCTCTTTCTCTCCTCTAGGTTAGAAATGCCCCAAAATGAAAACCCTCAAGTAGATCAAGGGTTAAAACCCTCAATTTCGGAATCTGCTACCGCATGCGATCGATCGCACCTGGATGAGAACTATCGCACATGAACCCGAACATATTGGTCTGATTCCCCCCTGTATGCGATCGATCACACATTCTTGCGATCGATCGCAGAACCTTGCGATCTATCGCGCCTGGGGAATCCATCTATCGCATATGACCTCGAGAGTTTGGGACCCAATTTGCCTGCATGCGATCGATCGCATCAAACTTGCGATCGATCGCACCTTCCAGATATTGTTTTCTCCCAGTTTTCCCCCTACTTTGGTAATTCGACCATAACTTTTGACTCGGTTTCCCGATTTTGACGATTCAACTTACGTTGGATTCGTCTTTCGAAGGGGAACATTCTTGGTATGTTAAAATTTCTAATTTCTTCTTTATTTATTAACTAAATTGCCCCTGAAGTCGACTGATCCGCAAATGGGTTTTAGTAACTCAGGTTTTCGATATATTCGACTTAGGAATACTACTTCTTAACACTTAGAGTTCTTTAAATTTTCTCATTTCATAGAAATAGGAGGATTATAAAGGTGAGTGGCTACAAACATCAGGAAGCTCTACTAGCTTCTCCAAACCCTGACAACGGAAGAGATCATATAATAATGCGAGTGGCTTATCCTGAGAAGAGTACCTCGTGTCGTCATAACCAGCAGACAATGCATGATTCTTGCTGGTCTTACAGGCTCCGCAGTTTATACATCACTCCGAGTCTTCCGATAGTTTGGATTCCCTCAGTGCATCCCAGTGATAGACTGGCTGGGAAATGATTGGATCACCTTCTCAGTGCCCTCCAACAGACTCACTCGCCATTTCTAGTCAGATTGGTGAAGCTCCAGATGAGATCAATGGCCTGATTTTGTGGTTATATTAGGACCATCGATCGATTCAACATACCAATTGTGGGTGGGAGATCCTGACATTCCACCCGATATTCCCGCACCCAAGGAACTGCCCACACCAATCTTAGGTCCATCACACGGAACCATACCCCTAGTTGAAATGGTGGTTCCTTAGAGAGACATCTTTCTGGAGAGACAACTCCTAATCCAGCAAAAAGAGAAAAGGCTACGGAAAGCCTTGTGAGCATTCAGGCAACAGGAAGCGGAGCAGAGCCGTGAACTCTAAGCCACGCAAGAACAAGTTGAGCAGCTCGAGCAGACAGTCCAGTCTCTCTAGAGGAGACACAAGGGCGATGCCAAAGAGACAACCATTATCAGGGCCTAGCTGCACTTCTACCAAGAGCAGCTTGACAGTGCAAAAGTTGAGATGACCGAGAGGATCCGACAGTTTGGATTTCGAATGTTCAACACTACAGAAACAATTGACAACATGGAGGTTGAGATCACATCCCTACAACAATAGATCATGGACCTTAACAGAGTGCCTCGGTCACTTGACTTCGCGATCCCTGATGGGCCTACCTAGGATCGAGTCTTTTTCTCTTTTTTTAGTCCCATTGCCTTGTACTCACCAATTATACATCAATGAAAAATCTTTTCCCTGTATTCTCCTTTGCAAGTTATGCATAATCGTGATTAGCCGTTGCATTCTTTTTAGTTGTATGAGCCGACCCATGACTCGCTCTATAACTGTAATTCTGGCAGAAGCAGCAGCCCCTGACACAGTTCTGATAGAGGTACCAATCACAGAGATAGTAACATACATAGCCCAATCAGTAAGCAACTCAGACTCAATGGTAGAACTTACAGATCAACATCAACGAACTAGTGAAATCCTACAAACTTATGACAGGGACATCACGGCCATACAAGCAAAGATCGACAGTGTTCTGGAATCCCTAAAGATTCTAATTGGTGTTCGAATTGATGAACCCTCTACCTAGATCCCGACTCGGTGAATCATCCGAGAAACCTATTCCAGAGCCTCACCCTATCCCCCTCATTATACCTAACCCTATATCCGCGACGGGCAGAGGTGAAGAATATGATCAATATGATGAGCAGCCTAAATCCTCACACGTCAATCAGGATCGCCATCATTTTCAGACCTTACTCCGTCCCTCAGGGATCAATATGAGGAGATCAAGCTGATGAAAGAAGAGATGAGGAGAATGAAGGGTGCGTCTACCAGTACCAGTCTATCTTTAAAGGACCTAACTTTCTCATCAGGTGATGTTATTCTCGCAGGCTTCAAGGTACCAGACTTTGATAAATATGATGGCACAGGCTGCTCGAAACAACATCTATAGTTATACCTGGGGGACATGGTCCAGCACAATAGAAACTAGCCCCTGCTCATCTAGTACTTTCAAAAAAGTCTAAAGAGGGCAACCCTTACATGGTGGATGTCTGTGGACAAACAGAAGGTCAAGCCTTGACAGGATGCCATGGACTGCTTTGTGTAGCAGTATTCCTTTAACTAGGAGATCCAACCTCAGATGAGCCAGCCGAACAAATGAGCCAGTGCGACAACGAATCATTCCTGGAATACGCCACCCGCTGGAGGAAGATGGCAATAAAAATCCCAACTCCAATCCCTAAAGAAGAGCTGGCGAGCATGTTTATGGGCACTCTAAAGTAGCCCTACTCTACACTGATGGTGACTTTACCCGTGGTGGATTTCGGCACATCGTCAAGATAGGTGCCCGCATCGAGACTGTCATCAAGAGTGGAGCCATCCACTCTAGTCTAGGGTTTGCCCCTCCCAAGACAATTACCTTATCCAGCAGGAACATCGGTCCTAGTGACCACCAAAAGAAAGAAGATGTATATATGGTTGCTTCCATAACACCCATCAGATTACCAACTCCAGTAGTTCAGTAGCAGCCAGCTGTCAGAAACACCTAGCCAGTCCAACCTAACCAGGGGCAAAACCGTCAACAAGACTTACCCCTCAGAAATGTTACCCCTCTTCCTTACTCACTCAGCCACCTTCTGGACCTTTTTACTAAGTAGGGTCTCCTCACCTTAAGAGGCCCTACTCCTCTCTTGCCCCTCGACAAACAAAACAAAAACTACAGAGCCGATCATCACTGCGCCTTCCATCAAGGTCCAGGCCATGTCACTGACTATTGCATTGGCCTGAAGTGCGCCATCCAAGATCTTTTGGATGACGGAAGGGTTGAGCTGGCCTCCATTAATACCAGCATTAACCAGGCACCATTACACCTATATAACAATCAAGTCAACTTCATTCATTGGGAAGAGCCTGGGGCAGGGCAGCTCATAAAGCCCTCTTACCGACCCCTTGTCATAATCCCCATCCTTTAGTTAGACATCCAAGCCATCCAACCCCAGTACGGATCCCCGCTCTTGAACTTGAAGAAGACAGATTGTCTACACAATCCCCTGTCCTGCCAATTGGGCCATAGCATCAGCTCAAGTCTCTACCTCTACCGGCCCTATCAGGATCCCTTACATCCCCCCTCAGCCTTTCACCCTCAACCATGTACTTGCTCCTCACTCTCTTATCATGGAGAGTGAAAGCATAGCCAATCTCACCCAATCTGGCTGGGTGTACTAACCTCCAGTAGCTGAGCTAACAAAAGGTAAAGGAAGAGAGGCAGAAAAAGTAAGGGTACGAGACCCAGAGAAGGAAGCATCATACTTTGCAGTCCTGCTAAAAATATTGGAGAAAGTAGAAGAATTCAATATGGCACAACAACTAAGCAAGATACCAGCCCAGATGTCCATCATGGATCTCCTTTTGACTTTCGAGCATCACCGAAAGCAGCTTCTCCGGGTATTTAACAGCGCCCATGTAACACTAAGCATCACGCCCTAAAAGCTAGGGCATATGGTGGGGTAAGTGCTAGAGTTATCTCCTTTACGGAAGAAGAAATATCGGATGGCGACAGGGACCATACTCGGGCATTCTACATCACAGTATAGTGCATGGACAGAACTTTATCATCTGTGCTCATCGATAACGGCTCTGGCCTAAACGTCTGCACCTTATCATCACTCCAAAGCTTGGGTATAAATCTCAGTCAGGTGAAGAAGAGACCCATGATAATCAAGGCTTTTGATAACTCGACAAGACAGAATCTGGGCGACATCAACCTGACCATCGGGGTCGGACCTGCTCATTTCACTACAAATTTCCAAGTCATGAATGTACCTGCTTCATTCACTTTGCTCCTTGGGAGGCCGTGGATCCACATGGCCAGAGCCATTCCTTCCTCTCTTCACTAGAGAATCAAGTTTATTCAGGATGACCACATAGTTGTGATCCCGTCAGAGGAGTTGGCAAGTTCCCTCGGAGACATCCAGGAGCTAGGGCAAGAAACTGCCTTTATGACATATCAATTTGAGCAGGTTAGTTCTATCGCTCAGATAGAAGAACAGAACAAGAAGCAGCTACCACCATTTGTCAAGATGATGGCCAAGATGAACTACCAACCAGAGTTAGGCCTGAGAAGTAGGAATCAAGGAATGAAAAAGAGATACCTACTTCCTCGGTACACTCCGCCCTTTGGATTGGGTTACAAACCCAAGTTTGATGACTATCTCTCCAAGCTAACAAGGAAGAATAGTCGACCGGCAAAACCAAAACTCCGACCCCACATTTCCATGACTTTCCCAATTGGAACCTTCCAATCCTACTTCAACACCTCTGTTGCACCAGTCGCCTTAACCCCCAGCCCAGTGTTGAATCTTCGGGGATTCCCGATCCACAGGCTTTCAGCATGGCCCAGATGTTCGATGAGTTGACTGTCGAAGATACTACCGAAGTAGAAGATCTAGCGGGAGAGCAGGTCTGCACCTTCTCTAATAGTGCCGAAGCGTCATCCAGTTGCCAGCCACTAATCCATTGGTGGATTGAGGCTCTCACTATTGAGGTCATTCAGGGCCGAGGTAAGCACAGTGCAGGACAGGTTGGTCCAAGCTAGCAGTGACCAAGCATCACCCTTCTCCTCCATCTATCTCTCTTTTACTCCCATTGTAAAATCCAAATGTCAGGCCACTGTTGGCCTCTTTTTGTTTGAGTCATTTTTGTAAACATTCATCTATTTTATCAATGAAAATCAGATGTTTTGACTCAAAATCATGTTTTCAAAAACAAACATTTCATATCGGCTGATGAGAAAATCACACAGACTCTTCCCCTGGAAGGCCTAGTGTCCTGAAGCCAACAAAAACAACGAAATCATAAGCATGCTAAACTTAAGCTAATTGATTTACCAGGAAATCACCTCTAACAGGGCTACCCCTCGAACCCTCCTTGAACTTTTTGAAGTGGAGTATGACTCAAAGCAGGAAGAGGAACCGCCTCAGGAGATTCTGGACTTCTTGGAACATAGTGAAGGGCTACTGCAGTCAAACATGGAGAACACCGAGATAGTGAACCTGGGATCCGCAGATAGTCCCCAGCTACTCAAAATCAGCATAACCATGAGCCCGCAATATAGAACAGACATGATTAGCTTTCTGAAGAGCTACCACGACGTCTTTGCCTAGTCATATGTAGACATGCTCGGCTTAGACCCAGCGTTGGTGGTACATAGATTGCCCCTGAACCCTGAAGTTAGACCAGTTAAGCAGACACTAAGACGAATGAGGCCCAAATAGTCACAAAAGGTCAAAGAAGAGGTAGAGAAGCCAATCAAAGCAGGCTTCCTGTCAGTAACAACCTATCCTGAGTGGTTAGCTAACATTGTACCGGTACCCAAGCAGGACGGCAAGGTCCGGATGTGCATCGACTACCAGAATTTGAGCAAGGTGAGCCCTAAAGATAACTTCCTACTCCCGTACATCGACATCCTGATCGACAATACTGCAGGGAACGAGACACTCTCATTCATGGATGGTTTCTTCAGATACAACCATATTAGAATGGCAGAAGAAGATATAGAGAAAACCTCATTCATCACACATTGGGGCATGTTCTACTACAAGGTGATGCCCTTTGGACTCAAGAACGTAAGGGCAACCTACCAGAGAACCATGACAGTACTATTCCATGACATGATCCATAAGTCGATTGAAATCTATGTGGATGACATGATCGTCAAATCTCCAACTGCCAGGCAGCACCCTAAAGACTTGAAGAGACTTTGTGACAGACTCCGAGAGTTCGGCCTGAGACTGAATTTGACCAAATGTGTCTTTAGAACCTCTTCAGGAAAGCTCCTCGGCTTCATAGTCAGCAAAAGAAGCCTTGAGATCGATCCAGCTAAAGCCAGGGCTATCATCGAAATGCCAGCTCCCCAGACTGAAAAGGAAATCCACAGATTCTTGGGTAGAATTCAGTACATCAGTCGATTCATCTATCAGCTCACTCTGATATGCGAGCCAATCTTCAAACTTCTCTGGAAGAATGTGCCAACAGTTTGAACAGCCGAGTGCTAGGAAGCCTTTGACAGAATAAAGCAATATCTCCTCCATCCTCCAGTACTCGTGCCTCCTACACCGGGACGACCACTGCTACTCTATATCTCAATACAAGAGACTTCCATGGGGTGTGTCTTGCCACAACATGACGAGACAGGCAAAATAGAGTAAGTCATCTACTACATCAGTAAGCGCCTATTAGAGTATGAAGAGAGATACAGCCAGCTCGAGAAAATTTATCTGGCACTGGTTTGAGCTACTTAGCATCTTTAGCACTATCTGCTTTCCTACCCAGCAATCCTGATCTCCCGGATAGACCCACTCAAGTACTTTCTGGAAAAGCCAGCCACCACCGGGAGGATAGCCCGATGGTTCATGATATTGTCTGAATTCGACATCATATACATGACTCAGAAGTCAATCAAAGGGCAGACAATTACAGATCACCTGGCCCACAGTCCAGCACAAGACTATGTTTCAGTACATGATCAGTTTCCAGATGAAGTCATCCTGTATGCAGAAGCAGAAGAGCAAGAGTACCTCAGCTCGGAGCTGTACTTCGATGGAGCCGCTAACAGTTATGGACACGGGGCAGGAGCAATCCTGATCTCTCCTAGGGGAGTACATCTCCCCATCTCAGTCAAGCTGAAATTTAGATGCTCAAACAACGAAGCAGAATATGAGGCATGCATAGCCAGTCTGAAAGAAGCCCTGGACATCAGGATTGAAGAGATAGATGTCTACGGCAACTCATCTTTGGTAATCTGTTAGGCAAATGAATCTTGGGCCATCTGAGAAGCAAGGTTAGTCTCGTACTTGGCCTACCTCAACGTGCTAATCATGCAGTTCAGAAGAGTCAGCTTCAGTCACAGTTCTAGGAACCACAACAGATTCACCGATGCACTGACCACTCTGGCTTCCATGGTTCAAATTCCCAAGGGCATCATGCTCTGGCCAATCGAAATTAAGCAACTAGATCAACCTACCTACTGCCTTTAGATCAAAGAAGTACCAGACAACAAGCCTTGGTATGCGGACATCAAGCAATACCTTGAGGATGGGACCTCCCACTCGATGCTACCAAAAGAGACTGCCGGATAATCAGAAGACTGGCCATTCAGTTCATCCTCTCCAGAGGAATCTTGTACTAAAGGTCGCTGAACCTAATCTGGCTTAGATGCCTAGATACCAGTGAAGTAACATAAGTAGTCGAAGAAGTTCATGGAGGAACTTGCGGCTCACACATGAATGGGTTGATACTCTCAGAAAAGATACTCAGACTGGGCTACTACTGGTCCACCGTGGAATCTAACTACTGCCGGCATGTACAGAAGTGCCACCAGTGCCAAATCTATACCGACAAGGTCAATGCATCACTAAACAGGCTGCACAACCTCACTGCTCCTTGGCCATTCTCAGCTTGGGGCATCGACGTCATCGGAGCGCCGAAAGCATCCAACGGACATTAATTCATCCTGGTTGCAATCGATTACTTTCCAAAATGGATTGAGACAGCCTCTTATGCCAACGGACATTAGTGGTTCAACGTTTTTTGAAAAAGGACATCATCTGTCGGTACGTGTTGGACATATATGCCCTCGAAAGCCAATAAAAGACTTTTCTATGTTGATTAGACAAGCGTAATATTCACACAACCAACTATAAAGGGTATTTATATTAATTACTGTCTCATATGATGAAGACATAAAGTTCCATAGGTAACATTGTAGGAAAATCATGCAAAGGTTACGAGGAGATATGATTTTCCAGTTCCTTGTAAACCTAATATTGTTCGAAGCCTCTAGAGTACTGGTTGGGCGTCATACTTCATCATGGCTTACACATGTATAGTTCTATGAGATAGTGTAATGAATCTCATTCACAGAGAGTGGTGACTCTTGACTAACATGTGAGTATATGTAGCAAGTACATAATACTGAATTGGGTCACTAGTGGATACCCTATGGAATACACTATCAGATTGTATTAGGGTTATCTATTTGACAAATTGTCCTTGGACCTGAGAGGTTAATATCTTCTCAGACATCTGTCTATATGGCTTTGATGTGCCAATCGGCAATGTCCAATACACAGGACTAACTCCAGGTACGTTGGGTCATGTACACAATGTTTGGAGAAGTGTGTAAACACTCAATAAGGAATCCACAACTCCTTAATTGGAGATAATGATATCAAGGTGATACTTGTTGAACTGAACTATTAAATCCAGTACTGGTGCTTTTCGGTAAAATAATTTTTATCGAAGTTGATATTTTTAATATGGAAAAGTATATATAAATATATATGTCAGTTCTTTTCTAATGTTTCTTCAAAAGTGTTTTGGAGGTTCAGTTCAATGAAAAAGTAATCATGAGAAAGGGTTCTATTCATAAGCTAGGGACTAAGACAGTGGAATTGTTCCAATCCTGGAAGCTTACAAGTGATATCGGAATGTGGAAGGATTTATTTGTAAATATATTGTGAGATGGTACTTACAAGCAATTCTCTAATTTCTGGAGGTTAATCACATTGTGTTAATGGACATTAATTGTGATTGGTGGAAGTCCAGAGATATAGATAAAATTCTATAATCCTAATGGAGTGTAGGAAAGGTGTTTCCTAGTAACAATGCTTTAACCAAAAGGTTGAGTACTTGGTCCCACAACCGGAAATAGGAGATCCCTTTAGATCCCACACACAAGGACCTTCTTAAAGTATTTAATTTAATTATTAATTAAATTAATTAATTTCTCTAAGTAATCACTATATGGTATAGTGAAGCTCTAAAAGGTGAAATCACATTAGATGTGAAAAACCAAATGGGTAGGACCCATTGGGAATTATTATAAAAGAATAATTCAAGTGACCAAGAGGGTTTTGGAAACCCTTTAGGCATGTGGGGTGGGACCCACCTAGGGTGGGACGCCCACTTCATGGAGGAAGTTTTATTTTAATTAGTTTCTAATTAATTAACACCTTATTGGATAAGGTTAGTTAGTTACTAATTAAAGATTTCCTAATTGTTAGGGATTCCATTAGTTAGTTACTAATTCAAGATTTCTTATTGGATAAGGATAAGATTAGTTACTAATGGATAAGGTTAGTTTCTTTTAAGATTAATCCTAATTGGATTAGGAGAATAATCAATACAGGAAACTATTGAGGAATCCTAATTGGATTAGGATAAGGTTAATGAATTATAATTGGATTACAATTCAAGCAACCAAGAGGGAACTTATATAAAGGATTGGATGCCCAGCCCTTTAAGGAATATACACAATTCTCCAAAATTTTTTTTTCTCTCTCTCTCCTCAAGTTTAAGCCCAGCCCTCTCCCCTTTTGAGGGTGTACGGTCATCCTTCCCCTTCTTCCTTTTTGTTTGGTTTTTGATCTTGATGATTAAAAACAAGTTCTTTGAAGATCAAGATTGGATCTTGTTTAATCAAGAAAGGTTCTTGGATCAAAGAAAAGAAGAAAAGATAAAAGAGCATGGAATTTGGAAGGGCCATTAGCTTCCATTAGAGAAAGCTTTAAAGGAAAAAGAAGGTTCGTGTGAATCGACAGGAGACTTGACACTTGTGAAGTTTTGCGAGTACTATTCTTATGTGGATTTGACTTAACAATTTCAAAGTCGCAAAGGTGAATGTTATTCTAACCTTCATTGAATAAAATCGATTAGAATCTTAGTCAGATATTGGGATTCGATGTATGCCCCCCAAGAACTGTGCTTCTAAAATTAAAAAGAGGCATACTTTCAGTACGGAGTCCCGTATGAGATTGTAACAGACAATGCTCTCAACTTCTGTAACAAAGGGATGACTAATCTCTGCCAGAAGTTCAAAATACAACATCACAACTTTACGCCATACAGGCCACAGACTAATGGTGCAGTTGAAGCCGCCAATAAGAACATAAAGAAAATCATAGAGAAGATGACAACCAATTACTCTGCCTGGCATGAGATGCTACCATACACACCCATGGCCTACATAACATCCATCTGAACTTTAACTAGGGAAATACCGTTTTCTCTAGCCTATTGTATGGAAGCAGTCCTCCCTATTGAAGTAGAAATTCCATCACTCCAGGTGTTTATGGAAGCAGAATTCTCAGAAGCAGAATGGGCATAGACTCGGTTCGATCAGCTGAATCTGATCGAACAACGGCGACTGAAAGCCATCAATCATTCTCAGGCCTATCAGAGGTGCATGGCTAGGGTATTCAACAGAAAGGTCAAGCCATGAAGCATTGAAGTCGGTGACCTGGTTCTTCGGAAGATGTTGTCAAACCGCCCTGATCCAAGGGGCAAGTTCACAACTAATTATGAAGGCCCATACATCTTCTGAGACAAATTCTCAGGCGGCGCTCTTCTACTCGGAGATATGGATGACGAAGACCTCCTAAAGCCTGTCAACATGGACAAAGTCAAACGATACTACACTTAGGGTCTAGATCTGATAGGTGCTTTATACTTGTAGTTTCTCTGGGAAATAACAGGAGGCCATCTTTCGCACACTCCTTATCCCCTTCAATGTAAACCCATTTTACAAATCTATGAAATCCGCTAGTTAGTCCCTTGAGCCTAACAGCCCTTCTTTCATGACACCTTTCCAAGGACACCTTCCCTTGCCTCCGCGGCATTTGTCTGAACTACGTCATGACCTGATCCTGCAAATGGTTCGTAGGTAACCTAACAATCAGGTGCAGTTACAAAAAGGAGAATCATACGTCCCCCGACTTTCCTCCACAGAGTCAGTCTTTCCCCAGTAGAGTCAAAATCTCTCTTAAAGTCTCCCCGTGGAGTCAAGCTTCCCCTAAACAAAGCTAGAATCCTCTCGATGTCCTCAGTTGAGTCGACTCTCAAAGATTATAAAAATTTCTATCAAAAGAAAATTCAAAATAGAAGTTGAAACATTCTCAAAGTCAGAGACTCCCCACAGAGACAACCTCTCCGGACTCTTTCTCCCAACAGAAACTTTTCAGGGACAATCTCTCCTGAAAAACCATCCCTAAGCAGAGACAACCTCTCTCAAATTCTACAGCAGAACAAAAAAAAAAACTCTCCACCGGGAATCCCAAAGTAAAAATCTTCAACGGGAGAACCTCCCAAGAGAGTGAAAATCAACTATGACAAGAAAAATCTCCAAGGGAGTGCAAATCAACTACAATAAGAGAAATCCCAAGGTGTCCCAAACTTCAGTCCCCTAGCCTACATTTCGTCCTACTCCAAAGTCCCTTTAGATCCCCTAGAAACTACGAGTGTAAATGCAGTATTACATCTACATCCTTGGCGGAACAGAAATCGTCAACAGAGCGCTATTCAAGACAATGACGGGAGAAGATCTATTTTTCCTAACAAATCACGGTCATGAGTGAAAACCGGTAACAGCCTCATTGCGTAAAATTTATGCGAAACCCATGACTTGGTCATTCCAAGGGTAAAAAAGGGAGAAAAGCTAAAGAGCTGTTTGACACTAAGAAATAGGTACCCCTGTAGTAATCCCCAGTAGACAGAACTGAGAAACAGACTCCCGAGCAGTAGTCTCCAACAGAGGCCACAATTCCCGAAGCAGATAATTGATAGCCTCCGGCAGAGTGCCGCTCCCCAACAAATCCCTGACAATGGTCTACGACAGTGTCATATTGCCCAGCAGATCCTTAGTAGAAGCCTCGGTTGCTCCCTAACCAGAGTCCAATCTCCAGTAGTGGCAAGACAAATAAGTCTACCCACAAACATCCCCAGTGGTGATGAAACCTCTTCTGGGTCATACTTCACTCTCCGAGAGTGAAAGAAAAATGACAAAATCCCTCAAGCCCTGACGAAAAAAATTCCGTGGTAAATCTAAGAAGTTAGGCTAAGCTTTCTTTCTGTCAAAATCAAAAACTTTTGCAAAAGTCGAACACTTTTCTAAAAAACATTTTTCAAAGCAGAGTTTCTGATGTCTAGACCTGGTCATACCATGCTGCATTAAGCAGCCACCGGAAAGACAAAGCAAAAGAAGCCAACACCATACATCCCTGCGAGTCATAGTCAACAGAGTAATGGAAAATTATCCTCGCCTTTATCCCCTGCATAACATCACTCTGCATGGCATCACACCCCGTGTGACCAAATCCCTCAGTATTAATCAATCTGATCAAAATCCAGTGCCCCCGGGCCATCTCAATATCAACTTGGCTAGTGCCTCTTGGACATGCCGTAACCCTCTTTGACACCCTTGTGTGTCCTCGACATATTGTGTGCTCCTTAAGTATCTCGTTATACCACAACACTACCTCCTGCATATCCCTCTTCGGCACCCCCGTGTGTCCTCGACATCCGATGTGCTCCTTAACAATCTCGTCATACCACAGCATTACCTCCTGCATGTCCCCCTTGGACACCCCTGTGTGTCCTCGATATCCTGTTTGCTCATTGACAATCTCGTCATACCGCAACATTACCTCCTGCATATCTTCCTTGGACACCCCTGTGTGTCCTCGACATCCTGTGTGCTCTATGATAATCTCGTCATACCACAACATTACCTCCTGCATGTCCCCCTTTGACATCCCCGTGTGTCCTCGACATCCTGTGTGCTCCTTGACAATCTCGTCATACCACAATATTACCTCTGTATGTCTCTCGTTGACACCTATGTGTCCTCGACATCTTGTGTGCTCCTTGACAATCTCGTCGTACCACAGGATTACCTCTTACATGTCCCCCTTCGATACCCCCATGTGTCCTCGACATCCTGTGTGCTCCTTGACAATCTCGTCATACCGCAGTATTACCTTCCATATGTCTCCCTTTGACGCCCTTGCGTGTCCTCAACATCATGTGTGCTCCTTGACAACCTCGTCATACCGCAACATTACCTCTTGCATGCCTCCCCTTTCAATACCCCGTGTGTTCTTGACACCCCGTATGTCTTTCATTCGATTTGGTCAAACCCCTGGTTGCCACCTCCGTACAACACTCTCTTTCGGCTAGCACCCCCAGGTTGTGCCATTCTTGTATCCATCAATCCCTAGTGAGTAGGTTGAACTACTCGCTATTTCCCCAGTAATGTCCATACCACTCCATTGCACCCACCATTTGTACTACATGCATACATATCATCATACCATACCCCAAAATCCAATCTCGATGTAAAAATATGATGATTCCAGTCCTTGTCGTTTAATTGCCAACCTTGGCAATCTCTGACAAAGAGAGGCAGTTGTAAGCACCTAATTTTTACACCTCTGTCTAATCATGGTTAAGGTCTTTTAACCATGGCTATCCCCAGCCAAGTCCCCTCAACCCTAGGACATAACCCTAGAACCAAACCCTAACCCTAGGTAAACCTCTAGTTAGTCTTAGGTCTAATCCTAAGTCAAACCCTAGGTAACCCTAGAACCAAACCCCAACCCTAGGTAAACCTCTAGTCAACCATAGGACCTAACTCTAGTCAACCCTAGTTAAACCCTAGGACAAACCCTAGTTAAGCCCTAGGACCTAACCCTAGTGAAACCCTAGGTAACCCTAGCCTAAACCCTTAGATCTTGAAGTCCTAGCCTAGCCCTAGAGTCCTTAGGGTTTAAACCAAAGTCCAAGGACCCTAGGGCCTAAAACCTTGGCTTGGGCCTATGGGGCCCAAAAATTCAAAAGACCAACCCCCATACCATATGCATGCATGGGCCAGGCCCTGTGAAGAGAAATCAAATATTGGCGGTGGATGATCTACCGCCATTACCTACATCTTCAGTTTGCACACTCCGCACTCCTCCTTGCACACTCCACTACCTTGTCAAGACTTCTACTCAACCCCCACAAGGTACATACAGCTTCCAGGCCATTTCCTTTATCCCCATGGTGTCCCCAAAGCTCTCCCTATAAAGCTGCACCATCCATAACCTTCAAACGGATCTGCAAACCCCCATTCTGAATCCCTGTTGAAAAGCCAAGGCCCTAAGCCCTATTCCAAGCTTCCATAAGCTATCCCAGAACCCCAGGAGTCTTCTGAGATCCCTCCCCATTTGTGCAACACCACCACTGACAGTAGCCTCCTTTATCTTGGCAAGGAGCAGATCAGCAGGGTAGGGCCCTGCCCCCTCCCCTTTTCTTTTGTTTTCAATCACTGTGAGCCCTAGTCACTTCCAGGGGACTTTTCCTTTATTCTTGTTATTTTCTTGTTGTTCAAAACCAGTAACAGGGTCATCCCTTACCTTACTCATAGGTAAGGGGAACCCCTACGGATATAGCCATCTCCTTGAACTACTCAGGCCAGCCTCATACCTTCTGGGGGTCCCTCACTCCATGAGGGAACCCCTGGGACCATGAGTGTACAACCCCTAAGGGCACAAACCCAGTTCTGGATAGATCCAAGAATGGCGGTAAACTCAGTACCGCCATTCCTGGCACTCCTTATTTTAGCAGCTATGTCCCCTTGTAGGTGGGCCCTGGTCCATTTCTAGGGCCTAAACTAGACTCCCAGACTTCCCTAAGCCTAACCTGGTCATTCTAGGTTCATGCCATTCGTTAATCATGGTTAAAAATAAAAAAAATAGAAACTGTTAATAATGGCGGTAGTTATTCTACCGTAATTATTAGTAATCAAGTAGGGTGACTTTAGCCCACTGTGGGCCCACTCCAGTCCACCCTCAGGGCCCACATCAGGCCCAAGGTCTTCCTCGAACTCCCCTCTTCAACCTCATGGGTTCAAAACCCTTTAGTTTGATCCCTAGCTCAATCCCCAAGCTCACAAAGACGCCCTAGAACCATTTCTTTAATGGCAATAATCTTATTACTGCTATTATTGATTTTCATATCTTTGGGATTTTTACAAGGGCCCAGACCTGGTAGGAGGCCAATCTAGGCCCTGCCTAGCCCCCTGGGCCCATTTTAGACCTTTCCCAGCCTTAACCATGGGTTAACCCAACCCTAGTTAAACTTTAACCATACTTTGCTGATTTAACCATGAGAGAAAAACCCTGAGAATTCCTAAAAATTCTCAAATAATCAGAAATTATAGAAAATGATCAAAGCTGGACTCAACTGCATTCTTAACCATGGTAAAATGAGCTTAACCATGGTTAAAACTTTTCTTTATCATGGTTAAGTCCATTTAACCTTGGAAAAATCTGAAAAAATTCTTAAAATTGGCAAACAGTTCCTGAGGACCATAAAATTGATCTTGGACCTTGCTAACCATGGTTAGTAACCCTAATCATGGTGAGACCAATCCTCAACCCCGGTTAGCAACCATAACCTCGGTTAAATCTAATTTTGGTCTACCGGGCCTAAAATCCAATCTATCGAACTCACCCTTTGGCTTGCTGGGCCTAATCCTAGCCTCCGGGTCCATTCCAGGCCTACCGGGCCTAAACCCTAGCCTCCGGGCTTTACCTTTGACCTCCGGGCCCACTCTCCTCCTACCGGGCTTGACCTTATTCTCCTTTGACTGTGATTAAGCAACCCCAACCATTGTTAGTTTGACCTAACTCTGGTTAGCAACCCTAACCTTGATCAAACTCCGCCTTAGCCTACCGGGCTTCTCTTTTAGCCTACTAGTCCCAAACCCTAGTCTACCAGACTAACCTTAAGCCTACCGTGCTTGAACCATGCACTTAACCTACCTTGGTCAACCAAACCCTAATCTACTGGGGTAGTCTAGTTAGCCACCCTTGGTGCACACACACAGACCCCTAGCCTTGGCATAGGCTCACGTGCAAGAACTATGCTCGGTCTAATCTCACCTTTGCGAGTACGTAGGCAACCCAACCCGGGTTCGACTCTAGTTAGCTTTTCTTTCTTAGATTAGTACTTTTGAGCGCGAAAATTCTTTACTTACAAGGGATGTAATTACCTTTATACCCTTATGGGTGTGAAAGGATTTTACGATTAAGAGTTACCACCTATTCATTCAGAAAGGATAAGTCCCCTGGGTTTGGATAAGGTCTTGGTATACGGGTGAGATCAAGGTAAGGGGTTCAGTTAAGTCCGGGGAAGGTGTAAGACACCCCGAGGCTTCCGTTTTTATAACGGTTCCGTACTCCCTAGTTATAAGCCAACTAAAGTTTAATTTTGTTCAAAATGCCGGAGTATTTTAAGTTTAACACTAATTCAAGAAAGGAAAAGCTAACTGGGGTCAAACCCGGGTTGGGTTGCCTATGTACTCACAGGGTGAGATTAGACCGAGCTTAGTTCTAGCACGTGAGCCTGTACCGTGGCTATGGGCATGTGTGTGTGCATCGAGGGTGGCTAACATGGACTAGTCTGGTAGACTAGGGTTTGGTTGACCGAGGTTGGTCAAGTGTAAGGTATACAAGCCTGGTAGGCTTAGGGGGTAGTCAGGTAGACTAGGGTGGAGTCTAGTCAGGGTTAGGGTTGCTGACCGGGATTAGGCCAGACTAACCATGGTTAGGGTTACTAACCACAGTTAAGGGGAGGTGAGTTTTAGCCTGGTAGGCTAAGGGGAGGCTCGGTAGGCCGAAGAAAAGTCCTGTAGACTTGGTTTTTAGGCCCGGTAGGCCATAAACCGAAAGTAACTGCGATTAGGGTTGCTAACCGGAGTTAAGGGGGTCTAACTGTGGTCAGGGTTACTAACTAGGGTTAGAGCTGGGCCAAAGTCAGTTTTATGGTTCACTTAATTTTTAGAAATTTCTGATTAATTTCACAAAGTTGGTGGGGTTAAGGGGTGCTTAACCGCGGTTAAATGTTAACCGAAGGTGTATTTAACCGTGGTTAAGGGTTTGGTAAAGTCCAAGGTGGGTCCAGGGTGCTAGGTAGGGCCTAATGTGGCCTCCTACCAGGCCTGGGCCCCTGCAAAAGCTCAGAATAAAAAACAAAGTTAATATCGGTAATAAGATTACCGACATTAAGAACAGTGTTTTCAACAGTAGTTTTTGCATTGTTAACTAGGGTTAGGGTGTAACCCTGGGTGATCTGAGATCATGGGAATGTAGAGGGGATTCCAGGACATGGTTTGAGCTTGGTCTGGGCCCCAGGGGATGCCTGGAGTGCGCCCCACCAAGGTGCAAAGTCACTGCGCAATAGAGATTTCATATTAGTGGAGTTATTCAACTGCCAATACCAAACTAGGCAAAATGGGTATTGTCGGTAGAAAGATTACCGCCAATATGCACAATTTTGATTTTCAGGGGTTTAACCATGGTTAGGCTTAACCCCTGCACCTGGAAGGACCAGGTGAGGTCCAGGGGGACGAGAGGAGTTCAACTTGGGCCCTAGAGATGGACCAGGGCCCACCTAAGTAGGCCAAACAAAGCTTAAACAGTGACTACCAGGAATGGTGGTACTGAGTTTACCGCCATTCCCTGTTTTGTTAAAAACCAGAATTTTGCCCCAATGACAAACATAGGTGAACACCCTGTTGGGTTCAGGCTGTTTAACTAAACATCAAGAAAGCATAACAAACGTCCCCTGGAGATGACCAGGGGCTCACATTGATTATAAAAGAGAAAAACAGGAGGGTAGGGAATGCCAACCCTGATGCTCTGTTCTGCCCGTGGGGAAGTGGTGGTCTGCCCACTGTAGGGGTGCACTGTTATGGATGTTATAACCAAAGGGGATGTCAGGGATAGGCCAAAGGTGGTCTTAGGATCAAGACCAAGGTGTCTGAAGAGGCTGAGGAAGGGGATTTCGGACAGGGCTTCACCTATGGAATTTTTCAGACCCTAAATACGGTGGTGGTGTTGGGGTTTTATAGGGAAGAACCTAAGGGACCTAAGAGGATTTAAAATGAAGTGTGAGAATGGTAGTGGACCAAGGGGAGGTCAAGTGAGGGTTGTGAAGGGAGAGTTTGAGGTGAGGGTGGAGTATGCATGGCATTTGCAGACTGCAAACTGAAGATCTTATAATGTCGGTAGAGAGTCTACCACCAATGTGAAATCAGCCCAAATTCTAATTAGCGGTAGACCTTCTACCTCCAATATGGAATTTTTAAAAGAACAGGGCCTGGCCCATGCACACTCGGTCCTGGAGGCTATCTTTAAGGTTTTTGGGCCTTGTGGGCCCATGTATAGGGCTCAAGCCCTAAAGGCCATGGATTTTGGGTTCAGGCCCTAAGGGCTCTAGGGCTTTAGGCTAGGGCTTCGGCTAGGGTCACCTAGGGCTAGGTTGCAGACATGTCCTTTACCAGGGTTTAACTAAGGTTAAACTAGGGATAGGTCCTAGGGTTTACCTAGGGTCGAGTCTAGGGTTTACCTAGGGTTTTGTTAGAGTTTTTAGCTGGGGTTTACCTAGGGTTAGGGTTTGGTACTAGGGTATTTCTAGGGTTTGACTAAGGGTGTTACCTAGGATTATTTAGAGGCTTACCTAGGTTTAGGGGATTTTGTAGGGGGTAATCATGTTTAAAAAACTTTAACCATGGTTAGATGGGGTGTAAAAATTGGGTGCTTACAGTTGCCCCTCTTTGTTGGAGAATACCAAGGTTGGTGTTTTGAACGGTAAAGACTGGAATCATCATATTTTTACACCGAGCTCAGATATTGGGATGCAGAATGATGGCATGTATGCATGTTGTGTAAATGGTGGGTGAAATGAAGCAGTACAGCCATTGCTGGGGATGAGTGAGTAGTTCAGACTACTCATTGGGGATTGATGGATGCAAGGGTGACATGGCCTAGAGGCGCTCGCTGAAGGGATTTGATCGAGTTGATCGAAAAGGCACACAGGGCGTCAGGAGCATACAGGGTGTTGAAGGGGCGACATGCGGGTGGTGTACACTATAAAGGTACACACGGGATGTCGAGGACACACAGGGTGTCGAAGGGAGTGACATACGGGTGGTGTACACTGTAAAGGTACACATAGGATGTCGAGGACACACAGGGTGTCGAAGAGGAGGATATACGGGAGGTAATGTTGTTGTATGGCGAGATTGCCAAGGAGCAAACTGGATGCCAGGGATATACGGGGGTGTTGAGAAGTGGTGACATGTAGAAGGTAATACTGCGGTATGGCGTGATTCCTAAGGAGCAAACCGGATGTCGAAGACACACAGGGGTGTCGAAATGAGTGACATGCAGAAGGTAATGCTCCAGTATAGTGAGATTGCCAAGGAGTAAACCGGATGTCGGAGACACACAGGGGTGTCGAAAAGAGTGACATACAGAAGGTAATGCTACGGTATGGCGAGATTGCCGAAGAGCAAACCAGATGCTGGGGACACACAGGGGTGTCAAAAAGAGTGACATGTAGAAGTTAAAGCTGCAGTATGGCGAGATTGCCAAGGTGCAAACCGGATGTCAGAGACATATAGGGGTGTCAAAAAGATTGTGGCATGTCTAAGAGGCACTAGCCGGATTGAATTGAAATGGCCAAGAGGCGCTGGATTTTGATCAAGTTGATTGACGCTAAGGAAATTGGTCACATAGGGTGTGATGCTATGCAGGGACGTCATACAGGAGATAAAGGTGAGGATGCTTTCCCATGACTCTGCTGATTGTGACTTGCAGGGATGCATGACATCGACTTCTTCTGCTTTGTCTTGTTGGGGCTGCTCAGTGCAGGCTGGTATGACCCGGTTTGGATACCGGATAGTCTGTTTTGAAAACATTTTTATAAAATGTTTTGGACCTTTGTAAAATTTTTTTGATTTCAGAAAGAATGTTCAACTAGCTATTAGTTTTGCTAGGAAATTGCCTTAGACAGGGCTTCGGGATCTTGTAATCTGCCTTCCACTCTTGGAGAGCATAGTATGACCCAGAAGAGGTTTCATCACCGCTGGGGATGTTCATGGGTAAACCCATTTGTCTTGTCACTGCTGAAGATTTAGACTCTGGCTAGGGAGAAGCTTGCTGGGGAGCAAATTAGATGCTTCTGCTGGAGGTCCGCTGGGGAGTATGACACCGTTGTAGATCGCTATTGAGGATCTGCTAGGGGATATGACACTATCATAGATCGCTGTTGGGTATCTGAACTCTGTTGGAGACTAGTGTGGGGGAAGTTGCTCTTCCATGCTATTTGCTGGGACTACTGTTGGGGACTTATCTGGCTAGACTGACTGTTGCCGGATTCTATTACCAAATTGCTCTTCAACTTTTCTCCATTTTTTACCTTTGGAATGACCAAGTTATGGGGTTCGCATAATTTTTACGCGATGAGGATATTGCCGGTTTTCCTCATGCCTGCGAAGCTGATTGATTTTTATCCCTTTTTTACCCCTAGTCACAAGACTAGGTTTAGGGATCGCGTGATTTTTTTTCACAATGAGGACGTTGCCGGTTTTCACTCATGCCCGCGATTGTTGGGGAATCTGTATTTTGCTGGAGAAAATAGGTCTTCTCCCGTCATTGCCCTGAATGGCGCTCCTCAGGGGGTTGGGAGACGATATTTCCACTGGGGTACAGATGTGAAATTACGCTTGTATTCTTAGTTTCTAAGGGATCTAGAAGGACATGGAGTAGGTCAAAATGTAAGCTGGGGAACCAAAGTTTAGGGCACCCTGGGATTTCTCCTGTTTGTAGTTAATTTGCACTCCCTTGGAAGTTTGCTTTATCATAACTGATTTTCACTCTCTGGGGAAATTCTTCTGTTTAAGACTTGTACCTTTGGGATTCCCGACATTTTTTTTGCTCTGCTGGGAAATGTAGAGAGAGGTTGTCTCTGCTAGGAAGGGTGAGAGAGGTTGTCTCTGCCCGGGGATTGTTTTTCAGGAGAGGTTGTCCTTGAAAGGTTTTTCTGTTGGGGGAAAGAGTCCGGAGAGATTGCCTCTGGTTTTTGAAATGTTTTGACTTCTATTTTGGGTTTTCCTTTGATGGAAATTTTGTACCTTTAAGAGTTGACTCTCCTGGGGAGTTTCGAGAAGATTTTTGCTCTGTTGGACTTTATGGGAAGAAGCTTTTAGAGAGGCTTTTAATTCCACTGGGGATGATTAGACTCTATATAGCGAAGGCTGGAAGGGAGATTTCAACTCCTCTGGGGAGTGGATGACTCCACTGGGGAAAGCTGGGGGAGGTGTGATCTTCTTTTGTGTGAGTGTGACCGTACCTTATTTTGTCAGGTTGCCTACGTACCCTTTACAGGATCAGGTCATGACGTAGTTCAAGCAAATGCCGCAGAGGGTAAGGGAGGGTGTCCCTAAAAAGGTGTAATGAAAGAAGAACTGTTAGGCTCAAGGGGCTAACTAGCGGATTTCATTTATTTATAAACGGGTTATAGGAAGGAGGGAGAAGGAGTGTGCCAAGGAGGACCTCCTGTCATTTCCCGGAGAAACTACAAGTGCAAAGCGCCTATCAGATCTAGACCCTAAGTATAGTATCATTTGACTTTGTCTATGTTGATAGGCTCTAGGAAGTCTTCGTCATCCATACGTCCGAGTCGAAGGGTGCCGCCTGAGAATTTATCTTGGACGATGTATGGGCCTTCATAGTTGGGAGTAAACTTGTCCCTTGGGTCAGGGCGGTTTGGCAACATTTTTCGGAGAATCAGGTCACCGATTTCGTTGCTTCACGATTTGAATTTCTTGTTGAATGCCCTATCCATACACCTCTGATAGGCCTAAGAGTGATTGATGGCTTTTAGTCGCCGTTCTTTAATCAAATTCAGCTATTCATACCGAGTCTGTGCCCGCTCTGCTTCTGATAGCTTTGCTTCCATTAACACTCGGAGTGATGGAATCTGTACTTCGATGAGGAGGACTGCTTTCATATCATAGGCCAAAGAGAATGGTGTTGCCCCAGTTATGGTTTGGATGGACGTTTTATAAGCCATGAATGTGTATGGGAGCATCTCATGTCAGGCAGAGTACTTGGTGGCCATCTTCTCGATGATTTTCTTCAGATTTTTGTTGGCGGCTTTAACTACACCATTGGCTTGTGGCCTCTATGGCGTAGAGTTATGATGTTGGATCTTGAATTTCTAGTAGAGATCAGTCCTCACCTTGTTACAGAAATTGAGAGCATTGCCTGTTACAATCTCATATGGGATCCCATATCGGCAGATGATATCCCTTTTCAGAAAGCGTTGAACAATGGAGGTTGTGACGTTGGCATAAGAGGCTGCCTCGACCCATTTTGTGAAATAATCGATTGCTACCAAAATGAATCGATGTCTGTTAGATGCTTTCAGAGCAATGGGTCCGATGAAGTCGATGCCCCAAGTAGAGAATGACCACGGAGCAATCAGATTATGTAGCCTGTTTGGCAGTGCATTTACCCTGTCGACATAGATTTGGCACTGGTGGCACTTCTCCACGTGCTTACAACAGTCTGATTCCATGGTGGACCAGTAGTAACCCAGCTTGAGTATCTTCTTAGAGAGCATCAAATCATTCATGTGTGGGCCGCAAGTTCCTCCGTGAACTTCTTTGACTACCTGTGCTGCTTCACTGGTATCTAGAAATCTGAGCCAGAGTAGGTTCAGCGACCTCTTGTACAAGATTCCTCCGGAGAGGACAAATTGAATAGCTAGTCTTCTGATTGCCCGATGGTCTGTTTTGGTAGCATTGAGAGGGAAAATCCTGTCCACGAGGTACTACTTGATGTCTGCATACCAAGGTTTGTTGTCTGACACTTCTTCGATCTAAAGGCAACAGGCAGGCCGACCCTCTTGCTGAATTTTGATTGGCCAGAGCATGATGCCTGTGGGGATTTGTACCATGGAAGCGAGAGTGCCAGTGCGTCGGCGAATCTATTTTGGTTTAGGCCAAGTACGGGACTAGCCTTGCTTCTCGGATGACTCAAGATTCATTCACCTGACAGATTACCAGAGATGAATCACCATAGACGTCTAACTATTCAATTCTGATGTCCAGGGCTTCTTTCAATTCGGCTATGCACGCCTCGTATTCTGCCTCATTGTTGGAACATTTGAATTTCAGCTTGACTGAGATAGGGAGGTATACGCCCTTGGGTGAGATCCAGACTGCTCCTACCGGGGTGGCCATGACTGTTGGTAGCTCCGTCAAAGTAAAACTCCTAGCCGGAGTACTCTTGTTCGTCTCCTTCTGCATACAGGATGACTTCGTCTGGAAACCGATCATGTACAGACACATAGTCTTGTGCTGGATTATGGGCAAGGTGATTTGCTATCGCCTACCCCTTGATTGACTTCTAAGTCATGTATGTGATATCAAATTCAGACAACATCTGAGCCATCAGGCAGTCCTTCTTGTGGTGGCTGGCTTTTCCAGTAAATACTTGAGTGAGTTCATTCGGGAGATCAGGATTACCGGGTAGGAAAGACGATAGTGCCAGAGACGCTGAGTAGCCCAGACTAGTGCCAGACACGTCTTCTCAAGAGGGTTGTACCACTCCTCATACTCTAGCAGACGCTTATTGATGTAGTAGATGGCTTGCTCTGTTAGGCCTGTCTCGTCATGTTGTGCCAGGACGCACCCTATGGAAGTCTCTTGTATGGAGATGTAGAGTAGCAGGGGCCGTCCCGGTGTAAGTGAGATAAGTACTGGAGGATTCAGAAGATACTGTTTTATTCTGTCAAAGGTTTCCTGGCATTCTGCTGTCCAGATTATGGGTGTGTTCTTCCAGAGAAGCTTGAAGATTGGCTCATATATCGGAGTGAGCTGAGAAATGAATCTGCTGATTTACTGAATTCTGCCCAGGAACCCTCGGATTTCCTTTTCAGTGTGGGGAGTCGGCATTTCGATGATGGCCTTGGCTTTGGCTGGATTGATTTCGATGCCTCTCTTGTTGACTATGAAGCTAAGGAGCTTTCCTGATAAGGCTCCAAAGACACACTTGGCTGAATTCAGTCTTAGGCTATACTCTCGGAGTCTATCACAGAGTCTCTTCAAGTCTTCAGGGTGTTGCTCAGCAGTAGGAGATTTGATGATCATGTCATCCACATAGATTTCTGTTGACTTTTGGATCATGTCGTGGAACAAGGCTGTCATGGCCCTCTGGTAGGTGAACCTTGCGTTCTTGTGTCCAAAGGGCATGACCTTGTAGCAGAATGTGCCCTGAGGTGTAATAAAGGAGGTTTTCTCCATGTCCTCTTCTGCCATCATGATTTGGTTGTATCCGGAGAAACCATCCATGAATGAGAGTGTCTCGTGCCCTGCAGTATTGTTGACCAGAATGTCGATGTGCGGGAGAGAGAAATTGTCCTTGGGGCTTGCCCTATTTAGATTCTGGTAGTCAATACACATTCGGACCTTGCCATCCTTCTTGGGTACCGGGACAATGTTGGCTAACCACTCAGGGTAGGTTGCTACTGCCAGGAAGCCTGCGCTGATTTACTTTTTCACTTCTTCCTTGACCTTCTGTGACCATTTGAGCCTCATCCGTCTCAATTTCTGCTTTACTGGTCTGACGTCAGGATTCAAGGGCAGTCTGTGTACTACCAATACTGGGTCTAGGCCTGACATGTCTACTTAGGACCAGGCGAAGACGTCACTGTAGCTCTTCAGAAAACTGATCATGTCTGCTCTTCGTTGAGGGCTCAAGCTTGTGCCGATCTTGACTAACGGAGGGTTGTCCTCGGAACCAAGGTTTACTGTTTCAGTGTCTTCTCTGTTCGACTGCAGAAGTCCTTCATTGTGCTCCAGGAGGTCCAGAATTTCCCGAGGCGGTTCCTCTTCCTGTTCTGAGTCATATTCTACTTCGGAGAATTTAAGGAGGGTTTGAGGGGTAGCCCTGTCAGAGGTGGTTTCCTGGCAAAGCAATTAGCTTCAGTTTAGCATGCTAATGAATGTATTTTTTATTGGCTTCAGGATACTAGGCCTTCTAGGGGAAGAGTTCGTGTGATTTTATCATTAGCCTATATGAAATGTTTTTTTGAAAACATGATTTTTGAGTCAAAACATCTGATTTTCATTAAAAGAGATGACTGTTACAAAATGACTCAAACAAAAAGAGGCCGACAATGGCCTGACTTTTGGATTTTACAAATGGGAGCAAAGAGAGATAGATGAAGGAGAAGGGTGATGCTTGGTCATTGCTATCTTGGACCAACCTGTCCTGCATTGTGCTTGCCTCGGCCCTGGCTGGCCTCGATGGTGAGAGCCTCAGTCCACCAACGAATCAGTGGCTGGAGACTGGAGGACGTTTCGACGTTGTTGGAGAGGGTGCAGACCTGCTCTCCTGCTCAGTATTCTGCTTCGGTAACATCTTCGACATTCAGCTCATTGAACATTTGGGCCACGTTGAACACTTCCGGATCTAGAATCCCTGAAGATTTTTCACTGGGTTGGGGGATTAAGACAACAGGTGCAAAAGAGGTTTCGGGGTAGGTTTCGAAGATTCCCATGGGGAAGGTTACAGAGATGTGTGGTTGGGGCTCAGGTTTCGCCGACTGTCTACTCTTCTTAGTCAACCTGGAGAGGTAGTCCTTGTACTTGGGCTTGTATCCCAATCCGAAGGGAGATGTATAACGAGGAGGTGTGTACCTCTTCTTCATACCCTAATTCCTGGCACCAAGACCATTCCCTGGCTGGTAGTTTATTTCGGCCATCATTCTGACAGACGGTGGCACTGATTGCTTGTTTTGCTGTTCTACCTGGGCGATAGAACTAACCTGCTCAAACTGGAATGTCATGAAGGTCGTGCCTTGCCCCAGCTCCTGGATGTCCCTAAAGGAACTTGCCAATTCCTCAGAAGGAATGACGACTAGGCGGTCATCTTGGATGAACTTGATTCTCTGGTGGAGAGAGGAGGGAATGAATCCGACCGCGTGGATCCACGGCCTCCCTAAGAGCAAGGTGAATGAGGCTGGTACATTTACAACCTGAAAGTTCGTCGAGAACTAAGCTGGTCCGACCCCGATGGTCAAATCGATGTCACCCAGGTTCTGCCTGGTTGTATTATCAAAAGCCCTGATGGTCATAGATCTCTTTTTCACTTGACTGAACTACTATGTACAGGGCCCGAATGTGATCCTTGTCGTTGTCCGGTATTTCCTCTTCCGGGAAGGAGATGATTCTGGATTCGAGGACTTGCCTTACAATTTGCCCCAGTTTTTCGAGTGTTATGTCTGGTGTTACATGGGTATTACCGAATACTCAGAGCAGTTGCTCCCTGTGGTGCTCTGATGTTAGAAGAAGACCCAAGATAGAAATTTGTGCTGGGACCTTGCTCAATTGCTGAGTGATATTGAACTCTTCTGTTTTTTCTAGGATTTTCAATAAAACTGCTGAATTAGCTGCTTCCTTCTGTGGGTCTAACACCCCTGCCTTCTCTTTTTCTTTCTTTGCACTCTTTGCCTTTACTGGCTCAGTCATGAGAGGTTGATATACCAGGTCAGATCTGGTTAGGTTGGCAATGCTCTCACTCTCAATGATGAGAGAGTGGGGAGCGGGTACTCGGTTGAGGTCGAAAGGTGGCTCTAGAATGTAGGGGATCCGGACAGGGTCTGAAGAGGTTGAGGCTTGAGTTGGAGTTGTAGGCCAATTTGCAGGGCAAATGATAGTGTAGATAATCTATTCGGGGACAGGTATCTGGATTGGAGATTAATAGTTTGTATGTTTGACTGGGGGAAGGGGATTATGATAGGGGATTGGTAAGAGGACCTGATGATGCCATCATCGACTGCGGGTGTGCTGGGTACTAGCTGCCTTGCCCCGGGCTCTTCCCACTAAATAAAATTGATTTGATTGTTATGTGGGGGTAGTGACACTTGATTGATGTTGGTGTTGTTGGGGGCCAGCTCAACCCTTCCGTCATCCAAGAGATCTTGGATGACACACTTTAGGCCTATGCAGTAGTCTGTGGCATGGCCTGGGCCTTTATAGAAGGTATAGTGATGATCGGCATGGTAGTTCTTGTTCTGTTTATCTGGAGGTAAAAGAGGTGTGGGGCCTCTCAACTCGAGAAAGCTCTGCTTGGTTAAGAATTCCAAGAACTGGCTGAGTGTGTATAGAAGATGAGTAAAGTTTCAGGGAGGATGATTTTGCCCCTAGATTGGTCGGGCTGGCCGGGTATTTTTGACAGTTGGTTGTTGTTGAGCTGCTGGAGCTGGTAATCTGATGGGTGCTGTAGAGGCAACCATATATACATCTTCCTTCTTTCTGTGGTCCTTGGGATCGATGTTTCTGCTAGATAAGGCTGTTGCCTTGGGGGGGGGGGGATAGAGTCCTAGACTGGAATGAATAGCCTTGCTCTTGATGGTAGTCTCGATACGGGCACCCGTCTTGACGATGGTGCCGAAGTCCATTACTGGTAAAGTTACCATAAGTGTAGAGTAGGGCTGCTTGAGAGTGCCCATGAACATGCTTGCCAGCTCCTCCTTAAAGATAGGAGTCGGGTTCTTTTTTGCCATTTCCCTTCAGCGGGTGGCGTACTCCAGAAATGATTCATTGTTACGCTAGCTTAACTGCTTAAGCTGGCTCCTCTGAGGGCGGAGCTCCTGGTTAAAGGAGTATTGCTCCACGAAACTGTCCATGGCATCCTGCCAAGTCTTGACTTTCTGCTTGTCCATAGACATCCACCATGTTAGGCCTGCCCCCTTCAGATTCTTTTGAAAGTACTGGATGAGTAAAGGCTGGTTTCTGTTGTGTTGGAGCATGTCTCCCAAGTATAACTGCAGGTGTTGTTTCAGACAGCCCGAGCCATCGTATTTGTCAAAGTTCGGGACCTTGAAGCCTACGGGAACAACATCCCCTGATGAGAAAGTTCAGTCCTCCAGTGATAGACTGGTATTGGTAGATGTACCCTTCATTCTTCTCATTTCTTCTTTCATCTGCTTGATCTCGTCCTGTAAGGAAGAAGTAGGAACTGAGGATGATGGCCGGTCCTGATTGACATGTGAGGCCTTTAGTTGCTCTTTATATTGGTCATTCTCCTCTCCTCCGCCTGCTGCGGGTATTGGGTCAGGTATAATGAAGGGGGGAGGATGAGGCTCTGGTATAGGTTGCTCGGCTGGTTCTCCGGTTCGGATCCGGGTAGAGGGTTCTTCGGTTCGGACACCAATTAGAATCTTCAAGGATTCCAGAACACTGTCAAGCTTTGATTGCATGGCTGCTATGTCCCTGTCATGAGATTGTTAGATCTCAGTGGTTCTCTAGGATTGATCTGCAGGTTCCTCCATTGAGTCTTTGCTGCTTTCTGATTGTGCTGTGTAAGAGCTGCTCTCTAATTGGGCTGTGCAAGGTATTATCTCTGTGATTGGTACCTCTGTCAAGGCTGCGTCCGTGGCTACAGCTTCTGCGAGAATCGCAGTCAGAGAACGAGTCACAGGTCGGTTCATACAACTAAAAAGAATATAATGGTTGCAGACCCGGGAATTTAACCCCACTCTCGATCAGGATTAAACTTGAGGAGGAATAGTACTAAAATTGCTGAAAAGAGAGTCGCCACCCATTTAAATGGTTAGGGAAAATAGGGTCCCTTAAAAGGTTGGATATGGCTTTGGTCTAGAAATAGAGTTCAAGGTAAGGATTCATTTGAGTTAGGGGAAGGTGTTAGCTACCCTTAAACTCCCATCTGGAGATGGTTACCTACTCCCTAAGTCTGAATTAAAGTGGGGGAAACTATAAGAGAAGCTTGCATTTCATATATATGCTTGATAGATATTTTTATGAACAATAATGTACATGTTTAAATAAGCAGGGACAAGATAGGAGCTCTATCCTCGGTGAGCTGAACCCGTTCAGGGTTGCCTACGTATCCACTGTTAGTGGAATCAAGCGACATGTAGTTCCAGAGGATAGTTGATGGTTTGATTTGTTGAGTGTTTGGACTGTGGGTGTTTGATAGGCTGAGATTTATCTTTGGATGTTAAGGTGTTTTTAAATGGTTTGGGCTCCTATTCAGGAGCGCTTGGGCCTTTTCTGCTCTTGCTGGAGAGCATCTGGAAAGTTTTAGCTCATGTCAAGGAGCATTTGGTTGCATTATGGTTTGATAGGATTTGAACCAGGGTTTGACCGAGGTTCGGACAAGTGGGTAGGGTTTGAACCAAGGTTTGAATTGAGGTTCAGACAGAGGTTCGACTAAGGTAAGTAGGTTTGAACTGAGGTTCGGACAGAGGTTCGGGTAGGTGGGTAGGGTTTGAACCAGGGTATGAACCGAGGTTCGGCTAAGGTAGGCTAAGTTTGAACCGAAGTTCGGGCAGAGGTTCGACAGGGTAGGTTAAGTTTGAACCGAAGTTCGGACAGAGGTTCGACAAGGTAGGCTAGGTTTGAACCGAAGTTCGGGTAGAGGTTCGACAGGGTAGGCTAGGTTTAAGTAAAACCGGGCAGGGGTTCGACAGGGTAGGATAGGTTTAAGTAAAACCGGGCAGGGGTTCGGTAGGGCAAGCAGTCTAAGTATTTTAAAAACAATAAAATAATTAAGACTAATAAAAGACTAAGCAAATGTCAGAATTTGGCGATATTTTACCTTCCGAAAAACCCAAAAGGGTCTCTGAAATAAGTGCTCCCGAGAATGATTCTTCGAAATCGAAGTCCCGGGATCGCCAACACTAAAAATGAAGTTTTTGAAAGAGGAGAGAGAAGGGAGCAAGTGGAATGGAATGAGAAATGAAGGAATGAGGTGGGGTATTTATAGGGGTCAAAAAATGAGGGGACGCTGCTTGAAGTAGCGCTCCTATGTGGATATTACTGAAACAGTGGGCGGCAATGAACAGTAGGGCGGCAAAACAGGGGCAAAATTATACTTTATTGGGGGTTCTGTTTGAAGTAGCGCCCCTAGTTAGGATATTTTTGAACCCGAAGTCAATGGGGTTGAACCGTCTGATGAAAGGGGTAGTTTTGTAAATATAGGGGCGCTATTTGAAGTAGCGCCCCTATTCAAGGGTTTAAAAAATGCCACTTGGCACTCCCCAATTCGCCGAAAAGCCATTATTCTATTTTTAGCCTGAAAATAGTCAAAATTGAACTGATAAAATCTGGAAAAATATTTTAGATAAAATATGAATTTTTCAGCACTTTTTAGGGGCATTTTGGTCATTTTACAATCCAGGGGCATTTCGATCATTTTCTACTGTTTTAAGTCCAATTTAATTCAAAAATAGTCAAAATTCATCAAAAAATTTGTAAAATCATTTTGGAAAAAATGAAAAAATTTTAGCACTTTTTCAGGGGTATTTTGGTCATTTTTTACCTGAGGGGCGTTTTTGAAAATTGAAGCACGTGGAAAGAGGGTTTTAAAAGAGGGTTTTTAAAAGGATTTTTAAATGTGTGAAAAGAGACTAGGGGTGAAAAATTGGGGTGTTTACGGTTGCTCCGCTTTGTCGGAGGGTGCGGGCACGTGAACGAAAAAGGCTGATAATGCTTCAATTTTGCACGTGTGTGTGAAGAAAACCTGAGAAAAGATAGAGGAGAAAGTGGATTTCTACTTAGACTGCTTGCCAGGAATTGGACGACTGAAGGGTGACAGAAGAAGGTGTGTTTGTGCCAAGTCAATAATTACTGGGGATAGAGGGGGTTATGGTGTATGAAGCTGCCTGTTAATCAATCACACGACCAAATAGCGGGGTGCATGATGCAAGTGAGTGAGATGCAAGTGAATGATGATTGTTTTAAAACTGGCTTCACAAGAGGCCGTAGATGATGGTCGATCAGACAACCGTTTCAGTTACTCCTTGAAGAGTGAGCAAGTAGTGCAGTGCAGTACGGTGGAGTGTGCAAGACTGGCTTCACAAGAGGCCGCAACTGATGGTCGATCAGACAACCGTGTCAGTTACTCCTTTAAAAGTGAGCAAGTATTGCAAGGCTGTGTAAGAAGTGTGCAAGACTTGTTTCACAAGAGGCCGCAACTGATGGTCGATCAGACAATGGTAGTAGTTACTCCTTTAAGAGTGAGCAAGTATTGTAGTGCAGTGTGTGAAGAGTGAAAAACTGGCTTCACAAAAGGCTGCAACTGATGGTCGATAGATAACCGTGTCAGTTACTCCTTTAAGAGTGAGCAAGTATTGTTGTGCAGTGTGTGAATAGTGCAAAACTGGCTTCACAAAAGGCCGCAACTGATGGTTGATCAGACAACCATGTCAGTTACTCCTTTAAGAGTGAGCAAGTATTGCAGTGCAGTGTGGAGTGTGCAAGACTTGTTTCACAAAAGGCCGCAATTGATGGTTAATCAAACAACCGTGTCAGTTACTCCTTTCAGAGAGTGAGCAAGTATTGCAGTGCAGTGTGGAGTTGTGCAAGACTTGTTTCACAAGAGGCCGCAACTGATGGTTAATCAGACAATCGTGTCAGTTACTCTTTTAAGAGTGAGCAAGTATTGCAGTGTAGTGTGGAGTGTGCAAGACTTGTTTCACAAGAGGCCGCAACTGATGGTTGATCAGACAACTGTGTCAGTTACTCCTTTAAGAGTGAGCAAGTAATGTAGTGCAGTGTATGAAAAATGCAATATGTGGTGAAAGATGCAAATGAGTGAAGGTTGGTTACACAACCAGCTTCATGAGAGGCTGCAACTGAAGGTCGATCAGACAACAATTTAGGTACTCCTTCAAAAAATAGGTAACATGCAATTAGTGCTGACAACTGCGCGATTGCCTTACTGGGTACTATACCATGGTGCAGACAACCGCGTGGTTGCCCCACCGGGTACTATGCCATGGTGCAGATAACCGCATGGTTACCCCACCGGGTACTATGCCATGGTGCAGACAATCGCGCGGTTGCCTCATTGGGTAATATACCATGGTGTAGACAACCGTGCGGTTGCCCCACCGGGTACTATGCTATGGTGTAGACAACCGCACGGCTGCCCCACCGGGTACTATGCCAGCAAGATGAATAAAGTCAGATTTGAAAGGGTCGCACAACTACTTTCGCACAAGTAAGCCAGCAGATGTATAAGTGCAGATAGCCATGAAGGGGGATCCGGATAAAAATTTATGCGGAAACTGGATCCCCTAGATCTTAACACCATAAAAGCATCAAAATTATCTAAGAGTTTTAGTCATATCACCTCGGTGAATGTTTTTCATCGGTGAAGCTTAATCTACTCGAACCATCAGAACTCTTGGTAGAGATTTCTCCGAAAAAATACTAGAAGCTCGATCCTTGTTCTTCGCTATCCCCATGAAGCTTTAGAATCTCCTTTGGAATTATAGAAGCAAGAGGAAGAAGATGGATCAATGGTGTAGACTTTCTATCACCAATAATACTAAGGTTCAAAACCCTAGATTTGCAAAACCCAACTAGGACCACCAATATAGCTCACGAAAATCCCTAGGGGTCTCCCCTAGGGCTCACGGTTTGGAGAGAGAGAGGAGAGAAAAAATTCTGGAGAATTCTACTTAATGGTCTAGGGAGTTGGGGTATTTATAGACTAGGATCTTATCCTAATCCTACTCCAACTTGATCTTATCTAGTAGGATTTATTAATTAACAATAACTCGTATTATTAATTATATAAACTCCTATTTAATCTATAACTACTTTAGTTATAGTAATCCTATTAATTAAAGAGTCCTTATTATAACAGAATTCCTTAATTAAAAGGGATAAGTCAACATCCTGCACCAAAGTAGGAAACCTAGTCAAACTAGGAATCCACAAGGGGGGCGTGAGGTTCTTTGGGGCGTGAGATTTGAGAAGTTAAAACTCCTTATTGTAATCTAATTACAATAACATCTTAATCCTAATTGCAATCCAACACTTGGATTTTAATTCAATAATAAAAGAAATTATATTTTAATAATTATTCAATTAAACAAATCCTAATCCAATTAGGATTCCTCAAGTGGGGCGCCCCACCCTAGGGTTTAAACCCATGGGCTTTGGCCCATATTAAAGGTCCATTTGAATGGGTTTATGGATATGGGTCAAACCCATTTCCCCTTTAATTATGTTAATCAAATAATTACTAAAATAATCCCTTAGTTTAAATTAATAATTAATTTAAACAATAGATTAACTATTAATCTATTTAATTAAATGATTAACTTTTAATCACTTAAAATAATTGATTAACTTTTAATCAATTATTGAGCTTGTATTTCTTATGTGAGCACCTTCACAGATTGCTCTGGGACATTCTTACCCTGGCTTATCCAATGTTATCCCATTGACCTTAAATGGGAATTACATCGGAATTGCAAGTGATGTGAGATATCCATGTTGCAATTGAATCCCAGTGTATGAACATTAACCATTACGGATCCTGCCACATGAACTTTTAAATTCGATTTATCCTTCAAAATACATTATCCCTAATGGGCCTTCGAGATTGACATACTATCTAACCCATAGCCCATTGCAAATCATCCGGGTTTCCAAGATTTATGATGAAGCCATGAGAAACAATTTCTCATGAAAAACATTTTGAAAAAATCCTTTTATAAGTATAATACCTTTTAATAAAAGTATATTTCAAAACTTATTTTGTTTTTAAAATCACCTGCGCAGGATTTGAACTTAATCAACTGTCTTACCCGGAACTTGGATAATCTCTCAAATTAATGAGCATGGATTTCTTCTTTGAAATTCATCATGACACGAACAACTTTCTGACTATCCAACGGTCACTGTATTCTATTCCCTAAGTTAGAAAATACGTTGGTGGAATCAAAACAGTCAGATCACTGCCCAGTCATAGTTGAACTCATCAGATCTAAGGATCATCGAAACCGTTCAATGTGAATGAGAGACCAACTATCTGATAGTATGTTTACGCAAGAGGTCTCTCATTGAATGCAATCAGTCAGTGTACATTTAAGCACCCATATGTTGATGTGTAGTCTCCACTACAATAGTTCGAGATAGAACTATATCTCAACTATTGAGAACATTTTAGCATTCTGGCAGCCATATAAGTGAAGTGCCCAGCTTCACCTGTAGCGACCTAAAACCCACCCAAGGAGTTAGAGTGAACTTTGGACGACTAATCATGGATTACATGACTTGCTTGACAAACCAACTTGCAAAAACCCACAGAGCATATACAATAGAGGAATATAAACAGCGGAAGCATACTCTAACATAGCACAGCGGAAGACTAACAACCTCTATGTATATACATACTTAAATCCAAGTTTATACACAAAGTAACCAAAAGAAAGTGCGGACAGACCCGCCAAAATACATGAATGTAATCTCTCATCTCACCACAGCTAATCCACTCAGAATCTACAACCACCTAATGGTAACCCTCTACTGGAGGTTCCTCCAAAGGCTCCTCGACGTACTCCTCTTCCACCCATGGACCAGGAGCACAAACATCAAATTGAGCAGTCTCCTACCGGGTGCCTTCGGCCGCATGAAGTGCAGACCTCGTGTGTATAAGTCGGAGGTGGAGCATACCTCATCGTCTGAGGTGCAACAGGCCGTGGGGCCGGAAGAGCCTGAGGTCGAGGTGCCTAAGGCACATACTGCCGTGGAGCTGGAGGCGCATAAGATGGCCTCATCGGTGGTGCTGGCCACGCATACTGATAAGGGCCGGCACGAGCCTGCCTCTCTGGAGGTGCTGAACTACTAGCTTGGCCTCTCGCCAACTCCCTCTTCTTGGACACTGCCTCTGAATTGGCCTCGACCAATAAGGCCTTGTCTACTACCTCAGGGTAGGTAGCATGTCTGAAGACCGAAACCTTCTCCATGATAACATCTTTGAGCCCTTGCTCAAACCTTCTTGCCTTCATTGCCTCGGTGGCAACCATGTGAGTCGCGAAGCGCGAAAACTCCGAGAACTTGGCCTCGTATTGTGCCACCGACATCAAACCTTGCTCGAGGTTGATGAATTCTCTCTCTTTCTTTTCCCGTGCTCCGATCGGAAAGTACTTCTTATAAAAAGTGTCCTTGAACTCATCCCAAGTCTAAGGTTGACCCTGCATGGTCAATTCTCGCATCCTCAAAGCGGACAACCACCAATGGTGGGCTTCACCTTCTAGCATGATAACTGCCCATGCTACTCTATCCTCCTCTGTAGGTGAGAGGACCGCAAAGATCTTCTCCATCTGGAGGATCCATGCCTCCACAGCAAGAGGGTCCACACTCCCATGGAAGGGTGGAGGCCTCAATCTCCTGAATGCCTCAACTCCAGCTGTACGATGTACTGGAGCTGCGGGCGGTGGAGTAGGTGCCGCCGCCGATGGTATAGCTTGCCGAGCCGCCAGTATGGCGAGTGTCTCAGCAATAGAGCCTAAGACCTGGGAGAGGTCCGGCTGCTCATCCTCATCTCTGGAAGAAGATGAAGCTCTGGTGTGTGGTCCACGACCCCGTGTGCCCCGCCTCATGACTAAAGTCCTGAGAACAATAGCACCACATGAGTCTCACTAGAAACCACAGTTTATTTCAATGTCGTTTCACAATAATTCAATTTGTATCAGTTGCATAATACTAATATACATCACTTCAAGTCATCAGAGTATTCATCACATTATACTTATACTTTAGCGTTCTAGCGTACCTAGGACCCGTACTTGGTTAAAGCAACCATTTTAGACTAAGACTAAAGTTTAGTCTCACACTTGGATCAAGACTCTCTTCCGACTTACTTTCTTCCTAACTTGTTTCCTGACACATGCTCTTGTCAAGCCGTGGTATAAGATTCTAAGTGACCCTAGAGACCTAAAGCCTAAGCTCTGATACCACTTCTGTCGCGACCCAAAACCCACCCTAGGAGTTAGAGTGAACTTTAGACGACTAATCATGGATTACATGACTTGCTTGACAAACCAACCTGCAAAAACCCACAGAGCATATACAATAGAGGATATAAACAGCGGAAGCATACTCTAACATAGCACAGCGGAAGACTAACAACCTCTATGTATATACATACTTAAATCCAAGTTTATATACAAAGTAACCAAAAGAAAGTGCGGACAGAACCGCCAAAATACATGAATGTAATCTCTCATCTCACCACAGCTAATCCACTCAGAATCTACAACCACCTAATGGTAACCCTCTACTGGAGGTTCCTCCAAAGGCTCCTCGACGTACTCCTCTTCCACCCATGGACCAGGAGCACAAACATCAAATGGAATAGCAGCTCCGTCAGAACCTGCCGACATAAGAAGTAAGGCTGAGCATGGAATACTCAGCGGGTACTAAATACTAACCAACAATTATAGCATAAAAATGGCAATACATAAAGCAGGAAACAATTCATATCATACAAGGAAGTAAAGCAATTTATAATCATGCTTGTATTTCGTAGAAAGTCGATAAAAGCTCTTGAAACATCGTGCACTTGACTTGGCTTGAAATATCTTTTCGTACTTGAAAGCTTGTCTTGTTTGTCTTGCTTGATTCTTGTATATTGTGTCTTGTCATGCATGTCATGCGTGCTTGCTTGTGATCATGTAACTTGTGAGATGCACTTGTGAGATGTCTTGAGAGGGAAGGGAGACCCTTCTTTATGCAATGCACTTGAGAGGGAAGGGAGACCCTTCTTCATGATATGTATGTACTTGCGAGGGAAGGGAGGCCCTTCTTCATGTTATGCACTTGTGAGTGAGGGGAGACCCCTCATGTAATGTTGGTTCTTGTC